>CM070558.1:14032524-14632524 GCA_036346405.1 Phyllostachys edulis
TAAAGCTAGTTACTCTTTTCCACTACTCACAACTAGTTATCCCACGTCCATAGAATATTCGCTTTGTTCTTCAACCTATGCCATGAAGATCGAGCCACCCCTAGCGTGAACGCATCACCACTTTATTGAGTGCTCTGTAATCTACATACAATCTGGTGGTGCTATCCTTCTTATTTACAAAAAGTACTAGTGAACCGCAGGGGGATGAGCTAGGTCTAATAAATCCTTTTTCTTGCAAGTCCTCAATCAGTGTCTTAAGCTCTTCAAGCACATCATCAGCCATCCTATAAGGTCTCTTGGCAATTGGGGCTGTCTCTGGTTTTAGGTTGATTACAAATTCAACATCCCTGTCTGGTGGCATGCTAGACAATTCTTCTAGGAACACTTCTGGGTATTCTTGAACTATAGGCGTTGTCTCTAGGGACAACTCTTTATTGTGGTGGATTGCTCGATCCAAGGGAGAGGAACGATCCACACTAACCCTGATTGTGGTTCCTGGGGCTTTGGTGAGTACCATCTTTCTATTGGCACAGTCTATCATTCCTTGGTATCTGGCCAACCAATCCATCCCTAGGATGATGTCCAGAGTTTGGGATTGAAGCACTGAGAGATTTGCTAAGAATCCAAAATTTTCTATAGCAATCTCTACTCTGGGACTTACTGAGTTATCAAATAAGGGTCCCCGGGTGAACTAAGTACCACGGGTTTCTTTAACTTAAAGGTTGGCAATTTTAGCCTTTCAACAAACTTTCTTAAAATAAAAGAATGCGAAGCTCCAGAATCAAACAGAACCTGTGTTGGTACTGAATTAACAGAGAATATACCCATTAGTACTCCTGTAGCTTCCTGTCCCTCCTCGGTTGTGACATGCTTCATATGGCTGCGGTTCGGTGTTGAGGTAGATCTGGATGCTTGCGAAGTCTGAGGACTCTTGCTGGGGGGTTGATGTCTGGTCTTGAGTTGGTGTGGCTCCCGAATTGAACTTCACAAGAGTGGTTTGGCGTTGAGGGCACGGGTTGGCGAAGTGTTCTTTTTCTTCGCAGTTGAAGCAGTGAAGGTTAGTTGCTGGGTTGGCTACTGAGGCTGCCCGGTGGGACGAGCAATGCGGAACACATTCCCATTGGGATCTTGAGTTTGGCTGGAATTCTTGGTTGCGGGACTACCACTGGCCTGAAGGATGAGCTGCCATGGAATTGACCTCTGCGGGAAGCTACTTTGTAGCCTCTGAAATGTCATCTTTCTTTTGTGGTGGCTTCCACCGTTAAACTTCTCGTTTTCCAAGATGAGGATTTATTGACCAAGTGGTGGAAGCTCGGGAAATCTTGGATGATCAATTGCATTCTCATGTCCTCGCGCATTCCTTCCAAAAGCGGTTAATCTTCTTCTTCCGTCAAGAACATCACCCCTAGGGCGTGGCGGGCTTGCTAGTTAAACTTTGTGAAATACTCATTGATTGACATGTGACTGTAACATCCCAACATTTTAATTTTGGTTAAAAATAAATTTAATTATTTTCCTTGAGTTTTCTGGATTTTCTAGAATTTTTTAAGCCTTTTCCTATTTATGTTAAAGCCAAAATAATTTAATTACAAAATTAATTACCAAAATTGAGTTGGAAATATTTTATTTAGATCCAAATTATCTCAGGGAATTTATGTAAATTTTCCCATTATTTTTGGACCCTATTAGCTATTTTATAAAACTCTAAAGGAGTTATTTTAATTTCTGAAATTGCTAAATCGATGGAAAATCCAAAAACCCTATTCGGGCCGAATTCTAGTCGGCCCATTTCCTTCAGCTCGTGGCCCAATTTGCCACCCATCCTCCGCTCAACCCATCCTCCCCCTTCTCTCGCCTTGGTGGGCCATCCTCTTTCTGCTCTTCTTCCCGTCTCTTGCGCCACACGCCCTCACTTGCGCCCGTCTCCAATCGCACGTCACCTCGCCTCTTTCCCGCGTGCCACCTAGCCCCCCACTGCCTTTGCATCTCCCTTGACGTGATTCTTGGGGTCAATCCATGTCGCTCGGCTTTAATCCGTGCCCATGCAGGCGTCACCTCCAGCGCCCATCTTGGCTCTCACTCATGGTCTCTCCGCCGCTTAGCTATAAAAGCCCACCAAGAGAGCTCCTTGATCCTCTTCCTTGCCCTTAAACCATCCCAAGCCACCCCTACCCTCTTTCTCTTCTCTCCAACCGAAGCAGTGAAGGAGCTCGAGCTCCGTTTTTGGCCAAGGCACCGCCCACTCGCCACCGGTGATCGGTGGAGCTCTCTCTCCTCCTATGTCATATTGTGTTCCAAATGACAAACAACATTTCCCTCAATTAGTTCTTGTTTCCTCTCATAGACGGCAGCAATTTGGTTCTTCCTCAACTCGGTGATTCCGCCACTTGTTGCTCATTGCGATTCACCGCACCACGAGCCAATTGGTTGAACTTGGAGCACCACGAGGACCCCCGAAGTTAACCCAAACCGCCTGGCCTTCTCCTTTGACTCAGTGGTTTCTCCCATAGACCACCTCGTCGCGCCATGGTTCACGCCGCCAAGCCATCTCCCGACTATCTACGCCTCTTCGTGTGCTTGGTGAGCTCCTAGAGGCCTTTAGTTGCTCATCTTGCGTGGCTTAGGCGTCACCGGATTCTTGAAATGGCATGTTGGCGGCGCTCGCCGCCATTCTCCTTCTGCGTCGCCTCCTCCGATCATCGAAGCTCTCGCCATCGGTACCATTAGGTCCGCCCGGCCGAGTTCCATTTTAACACTCACTCGCGCCGTCAGGTGCCTTGGTTACGCGGCGGTGACCGGAGAACCCAACGGAGCTCGCTCGCAATCCGAAAATGAAAACCTTTGTAGCATTTAATTGAATCAAATCTGGGTTAGCTAAGCTTATATCCCGTTAATTAAGCTTAAAAGGGTGTTTAACCGATAAGCTAATGAGCCGCTTACAGCGACATGTGGGCCCTAGGCCATTAGCTGTCTGATGCTCCCACCATGGACCGAAACATCCTTCGTTTAGACCCGTCCACACGCGTTGTTTCATGGTAGAGAGGTGACGTGTGGGTCCCACCCATAAGAACTTGGCTTTACGCTTTTAGTTGTGGCCAAAATCGCTTTCCATATTTGGAAAGCGTAAAACTCAGCGTTACAAGCAAGAATACGCTTTCCACGTTTAAGCGTAAAACTCTTAAGAGCTGAGAAAGAGTACGTTTTCTTTATTAAAACGTATTTTCCAATTATTTGGAATTTCCAAACCGAGCCAACTTAGAACCTTAATAACTTTTGCTAGGAAACTCCAAATGAGTTGATCTTTGTCTCTAAATTCATATAAAATCAAGATATACCTATCTATACTATAATTTTTCAATTTGGAGTTTTTTAATCTATTTGAGTATTATTTGAATTTGGCTCCTTTTCGCGTGTAGATTTTGACAACTCAAGAAACCGATCTTTTTGAAGAATTAGATCCTCAAGCATACGAGCAAGGAAAGTTACATCCTTTGATCATATTTGATCCCAGTATTTTAAATTATTTAAATTCTGTTTTAAATTATTATTGCATACGTATTTCTATTCATTGTATTTAAATACATTTTTAAATTATTGTTATGTCTAAATCCTTTGTCTTGCCAATCTTGACTTTAAAATGAATCTACCTTGACACCTTAGATGAAAATCTAGTTAATACAATAGTATGAGCTAGAACATGTTGAAAAACTTTATGCTTAGTCATGCTTAGACAAAAATGTTGAATTTGGGAAAATTTAGCCAAATGTTCAAATATGATTTAATTGAGCCTATGGTATTGTTTTACCATAGGACTTTTTGCAAATAATTGTTGAAAAGCAAAACAAAATGAAAATTGGTTTGGACTTGGACGAAATAGATGTTTGGTGGGTGCAGGTTTATGCACGGGCTCAATCCAGGTATGGGTCGAAGCCAAGGGGTTATTATGAAAGTCGCCCAAGTCAGTTAAGGACCGGTCTTCGAGCTGCATCTTGCTAAGCCCATCGTACTACCATATATCCTGAGTGGGTGAGACTTGGCTAAATAATTTGTATCATTTCACCGTGGTTGTGCCATTCGATTGCGTGGGTGTCTTTTATGACCTACTTTTATGTATTCCCACATGGCGTAAGAGGGGGCTTGATCTGGCGGATGGTTCAATCCAAAGGAGGTGAAACCTTAGCGAGGCGGGACTACGGTGGGATGATGCTGTAAAGGCCTTGTGATAATGACTTAGTCGCACACCTTCGGTAGTGTGTCAGACGGACATTATAAGTCAATTCTCTCTTGTTGGTAAAGTTGTACATTCTCTGCAGAGTGTAAAACTATTCGAATAACTGTGTCCACAGTCAAGGACAAGCAAGCAAAGCCACTCAAAGTTAGATTTTGATTTTGGTTTCAAAAGACTTTGTCAACTGATTTTTCCAAATGGGAAATTGGGTGGGTAGCCATGTGATAGGAGGGTATCCGTCACCATTCTTATGTGAATGTTATCTGACTATAAAACTGAGATTTTAGAAAATGAATTTTAGCTATAGAATATCTTCCTTGGAACTTAGTACAAGTATTCAAAGAAAACATCGCTTTATGCAAAACAAACCCTATAAGCCATCCTTTGTGACCCTAGTTCAGAGCTCTAAATTCATTCTTCTTCATTCTCATTATACCGCCGGGCACAAAGTTGGTTCGGCGATCTTGAATTCGCTCGAAATTGCTTGACTCCATGGTCCAGTCTCTTCTTCTACTCCCATTTGCATTTCAGCAAATTCTTCTGCGTCGGGGTCTTGTTGATCCTCAGTCTCGGGTGCTACTTCTTCTTCTTCTGACTCTTCATCAGCTACTAGACTTTCACCACCTCGGGTGGCGAGGTAGTTCTCCCACCATGCGGCGGCGGATCCTTTGAGTTGATGGGTGGCAAAGTTCACTTTATCTTCCTCCAAGCATTGGGCGAGACGAAGCTTCTTCTCAGTATCTTTGAGCCAATCCTCGGCTTCCAGGGGTTCATTAGCGGAGACGAAGGTGAGAAGTCTTACCCTAAGGAAGTTTGCCAACTTGGAGTCAAGAACCGATTGCTTTAGCTATGCTAGCTAGCAAAGCTTGGAGAATTTGAGTTTGTTGGAACATGACTTGTGCTATGGTCGGGTTCGCTGGCAGTGGGGGAGGTAGATATTGTCCGCGCCACGGCCTCTTCCTCGGCCTGCTGCAAAAGCACCACGTCTTAGGGCGGCTTCTCTCTTGGGTGCCATCTGGAGCAAGCAACAAAGGTTAAGAAGATACATATATGAGGGTTCACTAGCCTTCTAGAGCACAACAGAAGAACTTTAAACCAACGAAGAGAACGAAACAAGTACAATACAAATCCTAGAATGACTGCATTATATTAAGAGGGTTAGGTGTTACATGACTCCTAAAACATAGCATATAGGTCATGCTAAGCTATGACACAAGATACAAACACAACGCCTACAAAAGGAGATAGAAAGTGCTTGGAACCAAAAGACTATCTAGCAAGCACTGCTAGCTAACCTAGACTAGCCTATCTACTCCTCCATCGGTCTTGACCACCACAAGCGGTCAGATTGCCCGGGGAGCAGAATGAGGCGCATTTCTGGCTGGCCGGCGGGAACAAGAGAGAACAGTGAGGCTGCGTCCTGTTGGACTCTCCAAGGTCGATGACGGCCAACGGACTAGGGCGTCGCACGCTCTTGCACACAGTGAGTCTGGTGCGACTCCTCTGGGTCGAAGAGGTCGATCAAGCATCTGATCGCTGGAGATAATGGCGAGCGTAGGAGGAACTGGGGCGTGCATTGTAGCGGCTGCCATGGTCTGCACCTACTCTACAACAGCGGCACTCCTCTCCTGCTCCGTAGCAGAGCAGGCTGCATCACAATTGATCAGCTAGTTGCGGAGGGTGTAGGAGTGGTTGTAGCTGGAAGTGAGAAGCATCCGAAGCTATACAATCTCATCCATGGCGCCATTGAGGGTAGCTGTCATGGCCTATGTGAGCTACACCTGGTGCGATAGACGCGGGTCGTCCTCCCTGACGTCGAAGACCTCTGGGTATTGTTCTCCCTCCTGGAGAGATGGGTAGTAGTGGAAGGGTGATCTCAGCAGAAGATCCTCGTGCATCTAGTACAAGCAGGTAGAGGTGAAGCATGCTGCATCCTGAACTGCATCAGAATAGTTGCTCAGGGGTCTCGGCTATGAAGGTGTGGGAGATGAATTCTCTTGCCCTCGCATAGAGGTACACTGCATAGACCAAGACTCTCGGTCGAGATTTGAGCCTTCGACCTCTGAAGATAGGCTAGCGGCGGTAACCAGTCTTGCATGAGTGGTGGAGAATGTCCACGAACACTCCAAAGTCCTCACCATAAGATAAAAAGTCCACAGAGCATCAAAAGAAGAACGGCCATCTACAATTTGAAAACAAGAGAAAGTCAGCCATAGAGTAAAACTTAAGTGAAATAAGGTAAGTAAAGAACTAAGAGTGATGAGCAAGAGCAGTAAATATGTTATATTTTTGCCAAAGCTTTTCTTAGTTTTTGAAAATAAGACCCAATCCCTAAGGCAACGACCAGTCTAATTAAGGATCCTACAGTCGTATGCTCTAATTTCGAAATCCATAATCCTCTGCAAAAACTACTACACTATTCCCTGGATCAGTAGATAGTGCTCACAGATACATTACTGAATCAATTCATACATGACGTAAACCAAACCATACAATAATTTCAAACATCAGAGTCACATAGACCGCATTGGGTCAAGTTTTACAATAAGGGCCGAATAGGCCAAAGGATTACATTACAAAATAGTGGAAATAGCGATTAAGCGAAGGGGGTGAGACACATCTCTCCACGAACAGCGATTAGGGTAGCTCGTGTCTGACCGATATTACACAAGGGCTTAGATAATATTGGTTATACACAAGCACAGGCTAAGCCAACTAGACTGAGGCGAGACCTAGACTAAAAGAACTAAACTATTATTCATCATTACCTTGTCCGTCGACTTCTGGATCCTCGTAATACGCATAATGACCTTGATCGACGGGTTCTGAGGGTTTGGTGGAAAGAGTGCGAATAAGCACAACTTCTGTGCTCGCGAGCCAACACACATGGTGCAATAATACATATGCAAGGCTTAACAAGGATGGCTCGAATTCTTTTATTTGCTAAAGGCAACATTTTCAATTACCATTATTACAAATTCCTATCACTTAGCTTTTTTAACTAAATTGCATTTTATTAAAGAGAGTAATTGTGCCATATTAATAACAGTGAAGGTTACCTCCACCTTATGCTTAATTTTAATTGGGGTTACCTCCACCTATTAACATCACTGGGTACGACCACCCAGGCAAAAATCCAATTTCAGGGCTAGGTGAGCCCGACAAGTTTTTCATCCCACCCACAAAGGTTTTCGAAATAGAACTAACTATAGTAAGTTTTCATGTCCGCCTTTGACCGTAGACACAGCTGTTCGAACAGTTTATACTCTGTAGAGACTATACACTTTACCCACAAGAGATAATCGTCTTGATATGCACACACGTTTCCTTAGACGCGTCAATCAAGGGGAGATCACCACAAGGCCTTTACAAGGCATCCCTTAGTATTAGTTATACCCGCTAAGGTTTCACATGAGTAGGGTTACACTCACATAGACCCGTCAACCCTTAATCAGACCCCCTCTTGCGCCATACGGCTTACGCTCACATAGCTACTGCTATTAGAAAGAGCTTGAATTTATAAAAAAATTAGAAATAAATTTCACTTAAATCGGAGTTAAAACGAGGGATAACGGAACCTTCGAAGTTTGGATTTGAAATTAAATCCAAAAAGAAAAGAGGAGAGAGAGGGACTCTCTCTAACATGCGAGTCCATTGCCGATTACCTCGATCCACAACCTGATGTGAACCAAGGTCCACCAGTGCAGGCGCACGGTCCACAAGGGCTTTTACTGTGCAACGAGGCCCACTTGTTAGCCACGAAGAAACCGAGTTTAATGGCAGTCATTACTATGCTTGAGTCCCACTCGGTAGTGAAACAAAGCGGCATTAAACCAGTAGTTAATTAAAGCTAATCATTACTTAGCCCTAATGACATAGATTACGGTAATTAATGATGTGTGCACAGTGTCGGTCCGAGCTCTCGATGAAGCGAGAGCCCTAGGGTTTCTCTAAGCGGCTAGTCGCCCGATGAAAGGCGACCATGGCGGTGTGACCAAGGCCAAACGGGTTGCCCAGAGGACGGCGGTCACATGGGTGCGATGGCGGGCAACAACCGCTAGAGCGGCAGCGACGCAGACAAGGAAGCGGCGTCGGTGCCACAACCACGACAACCAAGGAGCCGTGGCGCTACAAGCAAACTAGTGAGTGCAAAAGCATCACGAGGGTACAAGGATCTCACCGGTGCAAAGAATGAAATTTGGATCACGAAGGAGAAGAAGCGATTCAAAGGCTCGGATGGACCAAAAGCAAACTCACTTGGGGATGAGTTCCTTGGCTCTAGGGACATCGGATGGCGTGGTCGGTTGGGGAGGTGCTCACCGGGCAACAAGTAGAGAGCGGGGTGGGGCGGCGAAAAAGGAGAACTTAGGTGTTTCTCTTGTGGAGCTTACCGAGAGGCGAGGCGAAGTGGGAAGACGAGGAGGCTCTGGGCTCCTTACTGCCATAAGAGGGGAAGGAGCCGTTGGGGCTTGAGGGCGCACAATCCGAGGCGGCATGGCGTGGCGAGGAGTTGGTGCTCTGGCGCGCAATGGCGGCGACTTGCGTGAAGCGAGCGGGTGAGGCGGGCGGTGATGGGGCGAGGCGAGGCGCTCGCACGCAGATGGGCAGCGGTGGGACAGGTGCTAGCGGTGGAAGCGGCGGTGAGGCAACAGCGAGCGAGTCTTGACACGATGGCGTGCTACCACTTGTTGGCGCGTGCAAGGGCGGCGGTGAGATGGCGGGGCGGCTCGGTGATGGGGCGGAGACGAGGCGGCGGTGTAAGCGCTGCGGTAGCGCGCCTGGCGAGTGCAGCCTGCGGATTGGACTGCACGACAGAGCACATCGGTGTGCACAGTAGGGACACGCTCAGTGGCAAGAAATTTGAGCCGGCTTGGCTGGCTTTGGGCTGGTGGGCGGAAAAAAAAAAAGGGA
This sequence comes from Phyllostachys edulis, assembly GCA_036346405.1. Classification (NCBI taxonomy): domain Eukaryota; kingdom Viridiplantae; phylum Streptophyta; class Magnoliopsida; order Poales; family Poaceae; genus Phyllostachys; species Phyllostachys edulis. The sequence goes on from CM070558.1 coordinate 14,041,664, forward strand.
AAGGGGCTAGGCCCAGGGAGAAGGAGAAATGGGCTGAGCCCAAAGAAGATTTGAACTGAAGTTTTGGATTTGAGAGATTTTGGAAATACAAACTTAATTTGAAATAAGTTCTGAAATTGAAACTCTTAGCAAATTTTAAACCACCTCAAAAATGGGATGTTACAATCGAGTGACCAATTAATTGATTCTGATAGGTTAACTTTCCAAGCAAATGCTAGTTTAACCCTCTCATCCAAACATGTTCTTAGAAACTTAGATAGGACATATGTTTCACCAATACGACGTATGTACGTATGTATGTATGTACGTACTGCCGGACGCCGGATCCCACGCCCTTGCGTAGAGAAGGATCACAACGTTACGGAGGCACCAATGTAGCATTGCAAGCTGGTTGCTGCCGCCTATGTAGCACGCATCGATGAGTATTCCTATGCATTGCTAATTAATTTGCCTTGCATAAATCAATATATATAGCCATCGTCAGTGTTCATGGACTGATCATTAGCCCCGGGCTTAATTAGAGCACGATGCGTCGATTCAAAGCGCTTCTTCTCCTTGCTCTCTTCACCGTGAGCCTAAATGCCTCTGAAATCAGTGACGGCGATCGGGGACAGGTCAGATCATCTATCTGCTTGATTCCATGCATGCATGTTTAGTAGTGTTTCTTCTTCGTAGAGATCTCGTGTGTTTATACATATGTGTGCAAATAGGCGGATAATTTTCGTCCGGCCGACAAAGCGAAGGCTTCTTGATGAATACGGAAGGAGAAATGAATATTCAGCTATATTTGTGTTCGACTCGAGAAAAAAATACAAAATATGATACGGATAAACAATATCCGTCCGTATCCTACGATTACACTTGTACTATCAATGTCTTGTTCAGAGTGCGAAAAGCTGATAATATCCGTTCAACCGACCAACCAAAGTCTTTTGTAGCGAATACGAAAGGAAAAAATAGATATCCAACATTATCCGTATCCATGCGATATCGGTTTCATCCTCTCGATTTCATCGATATAGTACTTATATGTAGTACATTGGTAGGAGGATCTCCTTATATGCATTCGTCGTGCATGAACATGGGCTTCAGTTTTTATACATTTGCAGATCTACATCGTCTACATGGGGCACCTGCTGCGGTCGGAGTCGTCAGAAGTCGATGGTTTCTCCGCTATAGAAGCTGCTCATCAAGACCTGCTGGACCAGGTCCTGGACGACAGGTCTCATTTTTCATCGGAGTAGTTCATGATCTTCTAGAACAAATCATGCATAATACTGTACTAGCGTCTGAGGACGCGGGTTTTGATTACCGGTTTTAATTTTTTACCGGGTTCACCGTAGAACTGAAATGACAAAAAATCGGAAATTTTCAACCAAATATTAGCCGAAACGCCGAAATTTTCAAATCAAAAAATGAATTTTTCGAAGTTAAAATGAAAAAAAAAGGATAAAATTCAAGCAAATCTGATTTTTTTTGAACCAGTTTTGACCGGTTTGGACTTTTACGGAGGTACCGGTAGAACCAAAATTGCTGAAAATCGGCAAGTAATCAAAACCCTGCTCATGACACACTTTTTTCTTCTCAAAATTGAACGGTTAGTCTCTTTTTTTAAGACTGTTCATCATGGCATGCACACCGGTACACTTCGGCTGCGAACCAAATGGTAGGTTAACATGCTACGCCTTTTTTTTATATATAGATAGATGGCTTTGAACTTTGGGACAATCTATAAGACGTAAGATTTCGATCCAATAAATACCACAAGTTTCTGTGTTGTGCCGTGCTGCTCTACAAAATATAAAGACAAAAAAAAATCTAAACTAGACAAAAGTAAATCTATGTGAACCTTACAAATGAAAAAAAAAACAAATAGAACTAAAAGTTAAAGTAAAGTTACGTTAAAACAAAAAAAATTCTAAACTAGATAAAAATAAATCCAGATGAACCATAAAAATACAAAAACAAATAGAAATAAAAGCTATTGTAGGTGGTGAGGGATAAGAAAAGTAAATCTAAGTGAAACTTGGTACTGTAATTTTAGGTTTAGTATTGTGCAAGTGTAGATGGTGAGGATAAGAAAATTTTAGGTAACTGAAATTTAGTAAACCCGTAGAACTTTTGATTACAAGCTCAAATCACCCGTGTGATTGAACTTATATTGCTTGACCTACCAAACATACGACTCTACACTACATATATCCTCAACCAAATTGGACATTTGGTTGATCCCTCTTTCGAACGCGGCAACATTCTTAAATTTGTACGCGAATCAAACTGATTCTTGTGAAACTACTGCGTTCTAAACAACCAAATTGGACATTTGGTTGGTCCCTCTTTCAAACACGGCAACATTCTTAAATGTGTACGCGAATCAAACTGTTTCTTCTGAAACTACTGCGTTCTAAACAAGCCCGGAATTAGCGGCTAAACCAATGCTTGTGCCCTTTTGCAGCTCTGCTTCGGACAGGATCCTCCATAGTTACAAAAGAAGCCTAAATGGCTTTGCTGCCAGGCTAACTGCACAAGAGGCACAAAGGCTCTCTAGTATGTCCCAAAACGCACACATGCATCAGAAAAAAACATCAATTGGCATTTGACAACAAAGCTAAGAAACAAGAGTCTGTTCACTTGTTGAATCGTTAGCTTTACTTGCCAGGCATGGAGGGCATCGTGTCAATCTTCCCAAGCAGAACACACGAGCTTCTGACCACAAGATCATGGGACTTCTTGGGCTTCCCTCAGGCAGCGCAAAACATCAGCCTGCCGTTGGAGGGAGACGTCATCGTCGGCATGCTCGACTCCGGCGTGTGGCCCGACTCCCCGTCCTTCTCCGACGAGGGCTTCGGCCCGCCGCCGAGCAGATGGAAGGGCGCATGCCAGAACTTCACGTGCAACAAGTACGAAATATCTTTTCTTTTGCGTGTAATGCACACACACAACACGGTCTTGCATGTTGAGACAGTACGTCGAGATTTTGCAGTAAAATCATCGGTGCTCGCGCCTACAACCTCGGATCGAACGGTGGCGCCGGCCTGTCGCCGCTGGACCAGGACGGGCACAGGACCCACACGGCGTCCACCGTGGCCGGTCGTGCGGTCGGCAACGTCAGCCTCGGCGGCCTGGCCGCCGGCACGGCCAGGGTGCGGTGCCGGGCGCCAGGCTGGCCATCTACAAGGTGTGCAGTGCCGGGTTCTGCCTTGGCGCCGACATCCTCGCGGCCTTCGACGATGCCATCGCCGACGGCGTTGACGTGATCTCCTTCTCCATCGGGTCGAGCCTGCCGTTGCCGTACTTCCAGGACACGGCCGCCATAGGGTCCTTCCACGCCATGAAGCGCGGGGTGGTGACGTCCACCTCGGCCGGGAACTCCGGTCTCAGCTCCGGCCACGTCTGCAACGTCGCGCCGTGGCTGCTGTCCGTCGCCGCGAGCAGCATCGATCGCCGGCTCGTCGACAAGATCGTTCTTGGAAACGGCAAGACCATAGTGGTGCTCAAACAAAACCTCTCTCCATTTTCCCCCCCTGAGACTAACTTGAAATGAGATGTTCCAACTAATGTTGTAATGTTCTTGTTTTGACACAGGGAGCCTCCATTAACACCTTCCCAACGCTAGAGAACGTGTCGCTCGTGTTTCCCATTAATGGGTAATAGGAAGACACTGAAGTATACGTGTACATTTTGTGTACAATGATTAACGGTTTCGCTAATTTTCGGTCACCTGCAATGTTTTTATCTTAATTACGTCTAGGCTAACATCGTGTCTTCTGCATTGCAGTTCTTGTGATCCTGACGACCTGTCCGGAGGCTGGTACAAGGGGAAGATCGTCCTCTGCCCCAGCCAGGACGACGCCGGTCCAAGCGACGGCACAGGCCCGCTCCTGGTCGGCGCGGCTGGCACCGTCCTCGTCGGCTATTACCCCGACGTCGCCCTCGCCGTGCCTCTCCCTGCGCTCGCGGTAACTCAGGACCAGTTCGATGAAATCATGGCCTATGTCAACAGCACCAGGTAAGTTCTGTAGACCTGGATTTTGGTGTGCTTGGGTTGTTGAGCGCTTATTCGTGGCCTTCCTTCGCTTGGTTTGCAGTAATCCTGTGGGTACCATAGACAGCACCGAGACGACGGTCGATCCCCAAGCCCCAAAAGCTGCCTCGTTTTCTTCTCCGGGCCCAAACCTGATCACTCCTGGAATCTTGAAGGTGCTTAATTGAGATCACTACTAGTTCGTTTGAAATCTGCAGTTATTTCGTGAGAATGTTACAGTAAAACAAGTTGCAAACATAAAATTTCCATCGCAACACACGCATTCAACTACTGCAACACTCCATATGAACTAGTGCAACAAGTGTCAAATGGATGTGATGTTAATTTGATCCCTGGTGTTCTTCAAAGGATAATACGACTGATTAATTCTGCGGAATTTACTGATGGTTGGTCTGAAATTAACCGCAGCCTGATCTATCTGCACCGGGGATTGACATCATAGCCGCCTGGACGGCCCTAGCACCACCGACAGACAACCCCAACGACAAGAGGAGGGTCATGTACAACATCGAGTCCGGCACGTCCATGGCGTGCCCGCACGTCAGCGGCGCCGCGACTTACGTCAAGTCCTTCCACCGCGACTGGTCTCCGGCTATGATCATGTCGGCCCTCATCACCACCGGTAAGTGATTAACCATCCTTAATCCTACATCATGTAGCTCACAACTCACAAGATTGCAACAATGCAGCTTCTCTGATGAACACGCCGGGCAACTCCGGCAGCAGCGAGCTCAAGTACGGCGCCGGCCAGCTCAGCCCGGCAAAGGCGCGCGACCCGGGGCTCGTGTACGACGCGTCGGAGGGCGACTACGTTGCCATGCTGTGCGCGCAGGGTTACAACGCCACGCAGCTCAGGCTCATCACCGGCTCCAACACCACGGCCTGCGGCGACGGCTCTGCGGCTGCTGGCTCTGTCGGGGACCTCAACTACCCGACCATGGCGGCCCACGTCGCGGCCGGCGAGAGGTTCAGCCTGGGCTTCCCACGGACCGTCACCAACGTCGGTGCCCCGGGCGCCGTGTACGACGCAAAGGTGGTCGTTAGCTCGTCCGCCGGCAACCTCACCGTTACCGTTGCACCGAGCAGGCTTGAGTTCAGTGCGTCAAATCAGATGATCTCGTTCACCGTGTCGGTCTCCGGCGTGGTGCTGGCGGCGGACGAGGTGGTCTCGGCGGCCGTCGTGTGGACCGACGGCCAGCACGAGGTGAGGAGCCCGGTGGTGGTGTACACGGTGTACGTCGAGGAGAGCACACCGGAGGGAGAGTCACCGTGATGCATGCTCTCTCAGCTCGTATAAGTTGGGGGTGAATTTGCTATTTCGGAGACATAGAAACTAGAAAGAAGCGCTACACTGGCGAATTTTTTACTATTTTAGCCCTGTAGCGCGGATTAATTTCGAAATTAGCTCCCATTTGTCATAATTTATAAGAGTGGCCTGAGCAAAGGTCATACCGCTGCTAGTGACGGGGGGACTACCCGACCCGGTAGCGGCAGGTCACACTTCGGGATGTGGCGCGGGCGTGCCCCCTCGCGCATTTCTTCATTTTTCTCCTCGTTGAAATATTATTTCATTATATTTTGTAAAAAAACGAAATTTCATTATATTTGATTGAAAATGAATCTAAGCCTTGAGATTTATAAAAAATTTCATTAAGAAATAAGGAAGGAGTAGGGTTTTTTATATCCGAAATCGGGGTTTCAATCACGAAAGATATATATAAAAGGTATGAGGACTATTGGAGTGTCTCCACGATGAAATCGTCTGCGTATACTGCGATATAGGCAGGCGATCGATGAGGTACTTTATGAAGCTTATACACAATGTGATTGGAGGGGTTGGGAAAGGTCGTTGTGATGATGAAGATGTCCGAAAATCTGAGTCTCTCCTCGATGAAGACATACTTGCAATATAAGCTTAGCGAACACGGAACAAGAACTACATTAGATTATGCGGACGGACACGCCGCTACGTAGTGACATGGCATGATGGTGCGGCTAATTGCTTTAGTCATCCTCGCTACTACTACGATACAACTGCGACACAAGCATCAGGACCATATAAGTACACATGCCTTTAGGGATAGTAAAATACATGGGGTACTGACGGGAGACTACTACGTAATGACCGACCCTGCGTGCACGGGGCCATTTTCCTTTCTTTGCAAGCTCGGCATTGAACTCCTCGGCGGCCTTCCCCCTTTCCTTATCGCGGGAGTGTCACGCCGGGCCGGTATGTCGAAGTCGTCCATGTCCTGCGATTTCACGATGTAAGTTCATCGTATAGTGGAAATCGGAAGAATGATGTAAATTCTTCATAACTCACGTCGTCGTCTGATTCGCCCGACGGCCGGATACCTTGTCTTGCGGGCTCAGCCGCATGAGCCTTTCCCTTGCCCTTGTCGCGGGACTGCCCACATCGGGCTGGTATGTCGAAGTCGTCCATGTCCTGCGATTCCATGATGTTAGTGCGCCGTATAGTGAAAATCGTAAGAATGATGTAAATTCTTCGTAACTCACGTCGTGGATACGGAGTACGCCCGGGCGACCGGAAACGCTGTGGCGGCCGGGCTGAGCCGCATGAGCCTTTCCCTTGCCCTTGTCGCGGGATTGTCCACGTGGGGCTGGTATGTCGAAGTCGTCCATGTCCTGTGATTGTACGATGTAAGTGAAAAACGTAAAAAGGATGTAAATTCTTCATAACTCACGTCGTCGACATGGATTACGCCCGGGCGACTATTGGGCTCTTTGGTGCGTCCTCAACAGGTCCGATGCGTAAGGTTTCCACCGCCGCGAAGTTCTCGGCCCGCGACCGAGTAGTTCAAATATATATGCGGATGAATGCCCGTCGTACATCTCCGGGCGTCGATCCTTTGGAAGAAGTGGCAGCGCATCTCTGCTGCCATTTTGTGGGGATGAAGTTAAAACTTTACTGAAGTCAACGTTAAAACTTTACGGAAGTCAACGTTGGCGAAAATCAATCTTGTGAAAAGAAATGCTTGACGAGTGGTGCCCGCGTGTAGTCGCCCGGCTGCGGTGGTGGGTGTGTGGATGAATGATCTCTATTTGGTTCGCCACACACACATTGCGGGATCGGAAAACGTGGTGGTACTAGAGCATCTTTCATTGATTTATCTGGGTATTGTAGCCGTTTCCTCTTACGCTTAAGCCAATTTTGCTTCTTCAACGACCTCGCGTGAAGTTTGCCAAGAGTCCATAGTGGGTATGTATTGTGTAGTGTTGTGTAGTGTTGGGTTTGGTTCAACCCTTTTATAAGCCCATGGTTGGCATGGTATGGTTAATTTCTTATCATCGCGCAAAAGCTGGCACTGTGGTGGTCTTGTCACTACTCAAAATTTGTCTCCTTTATGCCTTTGGTCTTATCATCGGGCAAAGCTGCCCGTGTGGTCTTACCCTCGCATAAAGTGTCTCCTTTGGGCTTATCACTGCGGGAAGCTGTCTCCTTTTGGTCTTATCAACTGCAAAGCTTGCGTGTGGTCTTGTCACTCTGTGAAGTCTCCTTTGGTCTTATCATCGCGCAAAGCTACCCGTGTGGTCTTGTCCTTTGCATAAAAGCTGTCTCCTTTGGTCTTATCATCGCGAAAGTTGTCTCCTTTTGGTCTTATCACTGCATAAAGCTACCCGTGTGGTCTTGTCCGCGCATAAAGTCTGTCTCCTTTGGTCTTATCCTTTGCGGAAAGCATTTGTCTCCTTTTGGTCTTATCATTTGCGCAAAGGCGGCCCGTGTGGTCTTGTCATCGCGCAAAGCTGTCTCCTTTGGTCTTATCACTGCGGAAGCTGTCTCCTTTGGTCTTATCACTCATAAAGCTGGCCCGTGTGGTCTTGTCCTGCTTAAAGCTGCCCTTTGGTCTTATCATCGCGCCAAAGTGCCCCGTGTGGTCTTGTCATTTGTGGAAAGCTGCCTGTGGTCTTGTCATCGCACAAAGCTGCCTCCTTTGGTCTTATGACTGATGACGGACCTGCCCCCTCCGCCAGCGAGCAGTATGGACCTGCCCCTCGCCACGCGTTGCGTCTCCTGCTTTCGGCTATTTAAGCGCTGACACACACACTCGCCGATCATTCCTCTCGGGAATCTCTCCCTCTTTGTGAGGTGCCTCCCTCTCCGTACCTAACATTTTTCTTTGTCCTTTATGCGAATTCGTTAGTCGTTACTAATGCGATGCATGTTTGAATTTGCGATCTTAGTGTCGGAGGTTAAGAGTTGGTAGCGTCGTAGCAGTAAGTTCATTTCAACACACGTATGGTTCTTATGTTGTGTGTTGGTTGAAATATTTTCTTACTTTTTGTCGAAATGGAACCTTTGTCGTGTTCCATGGTAACGTCGTCTTGAGGTCCAAACGGAGTTGATTTGTCCATTTGCCGGCCTTGGTAATACGTTCCCAACTCCGCTTGCGTCGATTTGGTAGAAACTCTGACGGTGCATTCGGCGATTGTTTGATAGCCACGTCGCTAGGAACAAGATAGTAATAGAGGCGGTCACCGCCACCATGAATCCCACCACACGGCGATGTTGTGGGGCCCGTGAAGGTGACGAGCGATGGCATGTGGGCAGGTACATGGAGATCGTTAGCAATCCTCACGCTCCGATCTATGGGCGACCCATGGTGTACGTCCATTTTGTTTATCTGCTCAATCCTCCGGGGCGCGTTCAAGGAGCGGCCGACGCTCTTGTCCCCTCTTTGGTTTAATAGCGATGGGAGAGGTCTCGAGGCGCCCGACGCGTCGTTACGCGAGATGCTCCAGTTGATGGAGATTACGGTACTTTCCAACCCAATGAAGGTGTGGATAGATGGCGGGATGCTCGTGTTGATTGTCACGAGATTATCGATGGCATGGCGAGAACACCGCCACCGAAGATGAGGACGACTTTGACTCGCAATCCGGCGAGGGCGGACCGTTACGATGAGGCGGGATCGTCGGTGGCATTGTTTCGACCGACACGGACTATGTTCCAAGTCGGTTGGATTGCCAGCGGCCTCTTCCCTTGTTACGCCCAGAGCACGAGTCGTCGTGGGCCTTCGATGCGGACATCCCGCTTGTGGGGCAACATTTCACACACAAAGTTGCCGCCGAGCAAGCTATCGTGAGTTTCGCGGTGAAGACATCGCCGGACTTACCGAGTGTGCACAGTGAGTTTGAACTTTGTTTGATGTATCTTCAACCATCTACTGTATGGTGCTCGATGCGGCATCATGACAACCAACATGTCCGAGGTCTACAACGGTGTGTTGAAAGGGTCCGTGCCCTCCCATCACCGGGTTGTTGTAGGCAGAGACATGGAATCAGACGGTTACTTAAATCAGAATCGGCAATGATGGCCAAGCACATTTGGGCGAAGGGAAGCGATACTCGGAGGTTACCTTGCGTACATGGAGAAGAAAATTACGAGGCCTGATCCCATGTAGCTATCACAATGGATGGCGTGAGAAGGAAGTTCGAGATCCGCTTATGGACAAATACGTTCAGCGGCCACATGAGAGGTGACCGGAAGCATGTTTGTACCATGGCGATGTGGCGGTTTGCACACGCAACAAGCCTCAAGCTGCACTTGCACAAGCCTTGCTCCCACGTATATCTTTGCATGTCTTTGTGTTCACCAATCTTCTAGCATGTACATGTCGGAGTACTACGACATACGACACTGTATGATACTTGGAGCGGGGAGTTCAACTCCCACGGAGTGGAAAGCCACTCTGAGGACCTATGGCCAGGCAAGTGAAGTGGTCACCGAATGAAGCACTACGACATACCATACCATTACGTGGACAATCCGCGACAAGGGCAAGGGAAGGCTCATCTTGGCTCGGCCAGCCATACACGCGTTCCGATGCCAGGCGTACTCTGTATCCACGACGTGAGTTCTGAAGAATTTACATCATTCTTCGATTTTCACTATCGGGCGCACTAACATCATGGAATCGCGGGACATGAGCGACTTGACATACCGGACCCGATGTGGGCGGTCCGCGACAAGGGCAAGGGAAAGGCTCATCTTGGTGAGCCCAACCGATGTATCCGGTCGTCCGGGCGAATCCGTGTCGACGGCGTGAGTTATGAAGAATTTACATCATTCTTCCGATTTCCACTATCGATGAACTTACATCGTGAAATCGCAGAGACATGGACGACTTCGACATACCGACCCGACGTGGACACTCGCGACAAGGAGAAGGGAAGGGAAGGCCAGCGAGGAGTTCAATGCCGAGCTTGCAAAGAAAGGAAAATGGCCGGTGCACGCCTTGATGGGTCAGGTCATTACGTAGTAGTCTCCGTCGTACCCCATGTATTTTACTATCCCTAAAGGCATGTGTACTTATATGGTCCTGGATGCTTGTGTCGCAGGTGTATCGTAGTAGTAGCGAGGATGACTAAAGCAATTAGCGGACCATCATGCCATGTCACTACGTGTGGCGTGTACAGCATAATCTAATGTAGTTCTTGTTCCGTGTCTCCGCTAAGCTTATATTGCAAGTATGTCTTCATCGAGGAGAGACTCAGTATTTTCGGACATCTTCATCATCACAACGACCTTTCCCAACCCTCCAATCACATTGTGTATAAGCTTCATAAAGTACCTCATCGATTGCTCGTCTATATCGTGTATCGCTTCGAGGCGATTTCATCGTGGAGACACTCCAATAGTCCTCATACCTTTTTATATATATATCGCTTCGTGATTTGTGAAACCACGATTTGGATTAAAAAAAACCCTACTCCTTCCCTTATTTCTTAATGAAATTTTTTATAAATCTCGGTCTTAGATTCATTTTCAATCAAATATAATGAAATTTCGTTTTTTTACAAAATATAATGAAATAATATTTCAACGAGGAGAAAAAAAAATGAAGAAATGGCTTGTGGGGGAGCCATGCTGCTTACCACACCGAGGCGTGCCCTCGCCAGTGAAGCCAGGTCCCTACTTGCGCGTCATGCAGTATGACCACTGCTCGAGGCCACTCTTATAAATTATGACAAATGGGGGCTAATTTTGAAATTAATCCGCTCTGAGGCTAAAACATAGAAAAAATTCTACACCGTCGCTTTGATGTGCTAGGCTATGCCGGAATAACGTGATGTCTATCGGGCTATGTTTGTTTTCTGATCACTGGACTTTTTTTTTTAATAATCACAGTTGTGACCGTTTCTCGACTTGTTTTTGGGGATCTGAAATTCTGGACCTTTTGTGTTTCCTAATGTTAGTATGTTACGAATCTGAACCTCTGCTTATTAGCCAAAGGGTGTGTGGTAAGGAACATAAATATATCAAATGGGGCTGGGGTAAGGAACATAAATTTATCAATTGGGGACTTGTTTTAAAATAAGATAATATGGACTAATAGTTTTAGACCCCGTTTGTTTAGGTTTAGGCTTTTTTGGCTTTAGCTTAAAACTAGTTTTTTTTGCTTAAGCAGCTTATAAGCACATAGCTTTTAAGCCAAGCCAGAGTGTTTGGCAACCTCACTTTTCATGGCTTTTGAACTATAGCTTATTGTTAAATTGTCTCAAATACCCTTGTCGATGGGCTGTCCTTGCCGCTAGGTTGTTGTAGGCCTCTGTCGGACCCGGATTCTGAGAATCCAAATCCTCTGTGAAATCACTATGCTATTCCCTGGATCAGTAGCTAGCACTTCACAGTACACATTGCTGAATCATTCATACAAGCGTAAACTGAAATATTAAATATTACAACCAACTGAGTGACATAGACCACGTCGAGTCGAGTTTTACAGAAGGGGCCAAGCAAGCCAAATTGATTACATCATATAAAAGCAACGTAAACTACAGCGGAAGCAAAAGGCGAGGTATGGCTCATCTCACACAGCAAGCGATCGGGTGACTCAGGTCTGACGGATATTAACCAAAAAGCGGATAATATCTCGGTACGCGAGTACCAACGAGTCAACTTAGACTGGGCGAGACCTAAACTACAGAACTATACTACTCCTCGTCGTAGTCTTGTCCATCATCTCCTGGTCCATCGTAGTAGGTGTAGTCTCCTTCATCTTCATGATCTGGAGGATTGGGAGGAGAAGCGAGAATGAGCACCACTACTGTGCTCGCGAGCCAACACACAATGCAATAGTATACATGCAAGGTTTAACAAGGATGGCTCGGTTCTTTTATTTGCGAAAGCAAGTTTTGCAATATTGTAATTACAAAGCCTAAGACTTAGCGGTTTTAACAAATTTGCGCTTTTGAAAAGAGAGTAATGTACAATAATTAGTTTAGTAGAGTTTCCATCCCATGAACTCTACCAATGCATTCTTTTAATTGGGGCTGCCCCAATGACCACACCCGCCGAGTTCGACGACTCAGGAGAAATCCAAAACAGGCTAGGTGAGCCCTTCCACCATTTTCCATTCCACCCATAAAGCTTTTTGAAATAGAACTAACTCAAGTTATGATCCCCATGTCGCCTTTGATCAGAGGCGCGCTATTTAAACAGTTTTAGACTCTGCAGAGGTTTGTACACTTTACCCACAAGAGATAGTCATACCCGTTACCCCACATGATTCCGTAGTCATGTAGTTGGGCGACCGTCACAGTAACTTTTCAAACTACCTTGCCCTTTCCGTAATCTCACCCATCTGGGGTTGCGCCCATACGTTCGCGAGGGATGTTGTATCCGCAGCGTGTGGCATAGTTGGACTACCCACGACGTTGGCAACTTCACCGAGTATCGGTGTCCCCGTCAAGCTGGATGTACCGCAAGCTTGCGCGTGCCATTACTCCACCAGTGAGACACATTCAGGGTTTAATAATTTTACTAAGCCAAGTTGCACTTTGCAGACTTGTGGTTGCACATGTTTAACACGGAGGTCGTGACAAGATTAAGTCCTTAGGGTATCTCAGGCGGTTCATTCCACAACCCAACCAACCATGTGCTCCCGAGCACCCACCGCCTCACCATCCGCCCGAGATAGGACTAGCAATAGGGTTTTAGAGAAGTAAACCAAATTATTTTTCCACACCATTTTAGTCAATGGACCACTAATGACTACCAAAGTATTTTTTTATGTTTTGAAGACATGATGATTCGGGATATTTAATACCCCGGTACTTGAGCAAGGCTAGCATGTCGCTCAAGTACACCCTATAACTAGTATTACCATATAATTACTAGGGTGACAAGGATTAATGGATTCAAGTTATCAAGGATGGCATATTAATTTAATTATTCAACAAGTGGGAATTTAACTACCTTAAGCTTTAACATACATTTGATAAAGAAATAAAGCATGCAATTTTGCTAATTTAAACGAATATAATTTGCATAAAATGTAGAATCAATATGGTCAAAGTATTGACTCGCCTTGGTTAAAGACTAGGGGATCTTGGTACTCTTGGTCTTGATCATCTTGAGGATCGCCGGCGTCTTCAAATCCTAATCGCGCGAGAATACCGGAAAAAGGCACAACGGCAAAGAGAGCAAATAAATACACAAGAATAAGCAAATGAACTCCAAATTAATCAAGTCCTATGCTATTAGCAAGATCTTGATTTAACAAATTTTTAGAAATTTATTTCATAATTTTTGGAGTTGAAATGGATGAGATATGAATTATCAAAGATTAAAGGAATTAGAAAAGAGAGAAATAAGTTGTGGTCCATAGCACAGGGTATGGGCCAGTCCCACAACACATGTATGCTCTGTCCATGGAAATGGTGGGCTGCGGGGCCCACAAGGAAGGGAGAGGGAGGGGGCTAAGTCCAAATGACAGGTGGGGCCCGCATCAAATTTAATCCCCAAATAAATTGCCCATTCTATGCCCCCATTGCTCCCAGAGAAGAACAGAGGGGGAGGCAGAGTAGCGCGAGCGCCTCGGGCGAGCCAGCCGTGAGTAGAAGCGGGCGGCGGCCGTGAGTGGTGGTCGCCTGGGAGGGCGGCGGCCACAAAGAGAGGTGGCGGCGGCTCAGGGAAGGGCGGCGGCAAGCAGTGCGGATGATGGCGGCAAGCCACGGGCGGCTCGAGGCGCCTCAGGGAGCAGCTGGCCATGGCCACATGGGCCAGACTTGCCATTGCGCCGGAGATGAGGAAGCCGGCGGTGGGGTCGGAGCGGCTCGAGGGTGGCTGAGGCGGCCCGGTGGCGGCAACCGGAGAGGGAGAAGAAGGGCCAACGGCAGCGGAGGTTCCTGGCGGCGGAGAGGATGGATGGAGGTGGGGGATGGAATCCTCGGGTCTTGGGGCTCGCGGTGACGCGATCGGCCAGGCGGGGTGGTCACCGGAGTGGCGGCGAGGCGAGGAGGCGGCGTGGCCGTCAACAGAGCGCGGCTTCGGTTTGGTGGGCTTACTAGGGGCTCGGGGCGGCGTGGGAAGCTCCAAGGGGGTGGAGGGGGCTTTATAGGGAGCTCAAGGCGCAGGAGGACGAGGGTCAGGTCCGAGGGGCGGCTTCGTCTTGGCTGGCGACGACGCGGCGTCTTGGGCGACAAGACGATATGCTATTCGCAGAGGGGCAGGGTTGGTCTTGGCGTGACCATGCCGAGTAGGTGGCGGCAGCGGCAGGCTAGTGAGCGTGTGCACGCAAGAGAGAGAGAGAGAGAGAGAGAGAGAGAGAGAGAGAGAGAGAGAGAGAGCTGCTGCTTGCCACGTGGCGCGGCGTAAAAGGGAAGGGAGAGGGAGAGAAAGACAAGGGGGGGTCGGGCCTGGGAGGTATTGCCCGAAAAATGGATGTTACAAATCCTACCCACCTTAAACGGAATCTCTACCCCGAGATTCGGGCTGCTCCGCGAACAGGGACGGATAGTCCTGCTTTAGTTGATCTTCGCGTTCCCAGGTGGCTTCCTTGGCTGAGTGGTGACTCCACTGAACTTTGCAAAGGCGGATTGTCTGACGTCTTGTTCGCTTTTCGATGACGTCGAGGATCTTGATCGGATGCTCTGGATAGGTCATATCTTGCTGAAGGGCGATGGCTTCCACGGGCGTCTGCTCTTCAGGTACTCGGAGACACTTCTTGAGCTGGGAGACGTGAAACACGTTGTGAATTTCTGACAAATGTTCCAGTAGCTCTAGCTGATAGGCTACTTCCCCATGCTTGGCGGTGATCGGAAACGGTCCTATATATCTTGGGGCAAGCTTGCCCTTTACTATGAATCTTCAAGTTCCACAAAGTGGGGATACATTAAGGTATACCGCATCTCCAACTTCAAAAGTCAATTTCCTTCGACGGTTGTCGGCATAACTCTTTTGTCTCGACTGAGTAGCTTGAAGGCGATCTCTGATTAGTCGAACTTTCTCTTCAACTTGCTTGAGGGTATCCGGTCCAAATATATATCCTTCACCTGATTCTGACCAATGCAGAGGGGTTCTGCATTTTCTACCATAAAGTGCTACAAATGGGGACATTTTCAAACTTGACTGATAACTGTTGTTGTATGCAAACTCGGCATACGGTAGACACTTTTCCCAATCTACGGTAAATTCCAAAGCACAAGCTCGAAGCATATCTTCCAGAATCTGGTTTGTCCTTTCTGTCTGACCATCGGTCCGCGGATGGTATGCTGTGCTGAAATCAAGGTGTGTCCCAAGGGCATCATGCAGACTAGCCCAGAAATGTGAGGTGAATTGAGATCCTCGATCAGAGACTATCCTCTTGGGTACTCCATGTAAACACACAATACGAGCCATGTATAGCTCGGCTAACTTGTCTCCCTTGTAGGTTGTCTTTACTGGAATAAAATGGGCTACTTTGGTTAGTCTATCAACTATAACCCATACTGAGTCGCATTCGGACTTGGTTCGGGGTAGACCGGTAATGAAGTCCATTCCAATTTCTTCCCATTTCCACTGGGGAATTTGCAGGGGTTGAAGCAATCCTGCTGGCTTCTGATGTTCGGCTTTGATTTGCTGACATACATCACAACAGGCTACATACTAGGCGATATCTCTTTTCATGCGTGGCCACCAGCACAAAATCTTCATGTCTTGATACATCTTTGTGCTGCCTGGATGTAAGGTATACGCTGAGCTGTGGGCCTCTTTCAAGATCAAATCCTTGAGTTCCTTCTGGTGGGGAACAAAGAGACATGTCCCATACCATAGAATTCATTGCTGGTCTTCGATCATCTTGGGGGCTTTTCCTTTAGCCATGAGATGCTTGAATCCTTGGACTCCCGGATGTTCTTTTTGAGCGGTCTTGATCTGCTCTTCTAAAGTTGGATGTGCTTCCATGGCATCTGGGTCACCTTGTTCTATCAAACAAAGGTTGAGGGCTTCAAATTCCTTATAGAGCTCAGGTTGGTGCTCTTGAATCATAACATTATTGCAGTATGACTTGCGGCTTAATGCATCGACAACTACATTAGCCTTTCCGGGATGATAATGAACATCCAAGTTGTAATCCTTTATTAACTCTAACCATCTTCTTTGCCGAAGGTTGAGATCAGATTGGGTGAAGATGCACTTGAGACTCTTGTGGTCCGTGTAGATATTGCAATGATTTCCAATCAAATAATGCCGCCAAATCTTGAGGGCGTGCACTACTGCTGCTAACTCCAAGTCATGAGTTGGATAGTTGTCTTCATGAGGGCGAAGTTGTCTGGACACATAAGCTACAACTTTTCCTCCTTGCATAAGCACGCATCCAAGACCTTGGCGCGAGGCATCACAGTAGACTTCAAAGCCTTGATGAATGTCCGCGAGGTCAAAAGCGTGCAAGTCAATTTATTCTTCAATTCTGGAAACTTTTCTCACAAGCCTAAGTCCATTCATACTTCTTTTCCTTTTTAAGCAGGTGGGTCATTGGTTTGGAGAGCTTTGAGAATCCTTCTATGAAGCGTCTATAGTATCCGGCTAAACCGAGAAAACTACGAACTTCTGTTACCGATGTAGGCTGTTTCCAATCCATCACGGCTTCTACCTTGGCCGGATCAATCACTATCCTCCTGCGGACACAATATGTCCGAGGAAACTGATTCTGAAGCCAAAATTCACATTTCTTCAGACTTGGTTCGGCTTTGGCTTCGCGTGGAAACGGCCCCGATGCTTATAAGGTCGATGGCTTTTCTTTGAGTCAAGTCCGCCGTGAGTGGTGTGGCTCCCAAGCCGAAGGCACGGTGGTGACTCAAGCGTTGAGGGCACCCGTTGGCAAAGTGTCCTTCTTTGTCCACAAATCAAGCAACAGTAAGCTATCCGGTTGTCGCCGCAACATTGGTAAACCGATGCCAACTGTTGGTTCGTAACCATGTCTTTGGAGTGCCAACTAAAAAGCTATAAATTTTATCTTCCAAATTCTTTGGATCCAAGTCTCACTATTATTGGGATCCACCATTCCAAAGATAGCATAAGGTCACCCAATTGAAAGAAAGTCCACCATTTAATAAATCTCACATTCTATTGATATCATAACAAAATTCCCAAATCCTTCTTAGGCATAAGCTTAAATAATCCAATAGATTCTCCACTTTGATTGCATGATTTCTCTATTTCATAAATCCACAGAATCTAGTAGCAATAATCGCATCTTCCAATCCGAAAAATTCCAAGATCATGCTAAATTTTCATTCTATCCCTTTTTGGAATGGAATTTTCCAAGGATTATAATCACACAATTGCTTCTTCCAAAATTCCCGACTAAATCCACAACATCATTCACTTGATTCCTCCAGCATATTTATCAATTATAACCCTTCGGAATGTCTTTGCACTAATCTAATACCTTCATTCAAGAACCTTCCAAAAGACTGCTGGTAATCCATAAATTCACATTTAATCCGCCAAATTATTTTATTATCATCTATCCAACAATTATTTAGTCCAACTCTAATGTCAATAAGATATCCATCGGTATAAGAATCGTACTTCAATATCAACAATCCAATAGTTAACCCTCATATATTTCGAATATTCAATTCGCAGCAATGATCTAATTTCTATAATTCAATCACCAATAATTATAGGTCTATAATCCAGTATCTCAACAATAGCTTATTCTTATGATTCAATTTCGATAATCATTCAATCCCATAATTATATTTCTATAATTCAATCAAGATTCAATTGACTCTTCCCATTTTAATATCATGAATCAATATGAAAATCCAGTTTTCTCTCGCATTCTTCTACCTTTAATGCTCATATATCTTGATTCCAAGTTTCCAATTATCATCATAATCAACTTAAGATTCGATGAAGATCCAATTCCTCCTAATAATCAAATCAAGATTTGATTCCTATATCTTTCATGGTTGACCAAAATTTTCCTCTATGATCATTTTCTTTCTCCATAATCTATAAAACCCACCGATTTGTTATTCTTTAAACCCTTCATAAACAAGGTTTATTCATCATCGCTTCGGTATTCACAAGAATTTATCATATTGACAAAGCTTAAAAATTCTCACTATTAGTCCCATTAATGATCTCCAAAAAAAAAACCATCTTGCTTTATCTCATACACACCAGTTAAGCTCAACCAGATTAGCTTCCATGCGACCTAACTCATTTGGAACACTCTCCCATAATCATTTCTCAGGCGACAAGATGGGATGAGGGAAGCACGATAGGCTAAATGGGAAAAGCACACTAGGCGAGAGAGAACAAAGGATGAAGACAGAAGCATCCTACTGGCGGGTTGTCTTGCCGTCTTCGTTCTTGACGATTCTCATCGCAACTTGAAAACTCATCCTCTGCAACTCGGCTGCTTTGGTCAGTAACAGGCGTAGGGAGCAATCCTTGGGGCAGTGATTTTGTCCTTCACAAAGGAAGCATGTAACTTTAAGCATCGGGCATTCACCTGGCCGGCGGTCCTTTTCGCAGTTGGGGCAATTTACAAGGCATTGGTCTGCCTGATGTACTTTTTCTCCACAACATGTGCAAGCTACTAGGTTCATAGGACAATCTTCTGATTGGTGATGTTCCTTGCAGCAGGGGCAGTAGGGAACTGGGCACGTGTAGCAATAGTGTCCATATTGCCCACATGTAAAGCATGCTCCTCTTGTATTTTGTCGTATTGGTGGACATGATTGGGCGACATGTCCTGTCTTGCCACATTCAAGGCAAGCATTTGGTGAAGCTTCTGGGTTGGATAAAACTTTAGCAAGTACGGCTTGTCTCCTGCTGGGGCTCTTGGTGATTTCTTTGTTGCCAATGCTGAGGTTGGTGACGATGACTTTCCTTGTAGGTTTTTTTTTCAAGACTCCATTGGGGGCATTTGCTCACATAGTGTCCTAGGTTGCCGCAATGGAAACATTTAATTTCCTTGCCTTGCTTCCTCTAGGGGCATTTCTTGGCATAGTGTCCGGTATTTCTGCATTAGAAGCAAGTGATAGCCTTTTGGGGTCCTTGTAGTGGCACGAGTGCCTTCATGGTGACGGTTTTTTTTTCTTGGGTGATCCTTTGGGTTCTTCAAGTCGTGGGGTCAATCCTCAGTTTCTAAGGCTTCACTTGTGGATGAGAAGGCTAGAGGTCTTGTCCTGAGAAAATCTGCCAACTTGGAGTTGTGACTGGTTGTTCCATCCTGCTGACTAGCTCTCATAGCTTGGAGATTCTGAGTTTGCTGGGCTATGGTTGGGTGCACTGGCGGTGGGGGAGATAGGTCCCGACCACGACCACGGCCACGACCACAGCCACAGCCTCTTCCTGGGCCTACTGCAAAAGCACCACGGCTTGGGGTGGCGGCTCTCCTGGGTACCATCTGAGGAAGCAACTCGGCTAAGAATGAGGGGAGTTATATGAGGGTTTACAGGCCCTCTATAGAACACACAGAAGAGCTTCAAACCAGCAAGGAAAAGCAATACAATACAAAGCCAAGAGTGGCTGCATTATATTAAGGGGGTTAGGTGTTACATGACTTTCGAACAAAGCTTATACGCTAAGCTAAGTCATGACACATGATACAAACACATCGTCTACAACAGCAGGAAACGAAAGTGCTTGCAACCAAAAGACTGCTAAAGCAAGCACTGCTAGCTAACCTAGACTAACATGACGACGAAGATCTCGGGCTCGAATTCTCCCTCCTGGAGAGGTCGGAAGTAGTGGATGGGCGTCTCCATCATGAAATCCTCGTGCATCTGGACCAGGCGGTTGCAGGCGAAGCTTCTGCGTCTTGGACTGCTTCAGAACAGCTGCTCTGGGGTGTCGCGGATCGGAAGATGTGAGCGTTGAACTCGCCCTCCCTTGCATAGAGGAAAACTTCCATGGTCCACGATTCTTGATCCATGGTCTGGGTCTTTCGGCCTCCGAAGATAGTATGGTGGTTGTAACCCAGGTGCACCATGAGTTGGCGAAGAATGTCCACGAACTCGTTTCCGTCTACTTCATGAGAGCAGAAGTCCTAGGGGCCATCGGACGACGGGGTAGCTATCTACAATTTTTCAAACGAGAGAAAGGATCGGGACTGAGTGAAAACTCAAGTGAAGTCGAGGTAAGTGAAGCACTAAGAGTGATGAGTAGAAGCAATAAGTACGCTATGTTTTTGTCAAGGCTTTTCATAATTTTGGAAAATAAGATCCAAGTCCTTAAGGCAACGACCAATCTAACTAAGACTCTCTGATCAGATGCTCGATACCAGCTCTGTCAAACCCGGATTCTAAGAATCCAAATCCTTTGTGAAATCATCGTGTTATTCCTAGATCAAGAGCTAGCACTTCACAAGACACATTGTGAATCATTCATACAAGCGTAAACTGAAATATTAAATATTACAAACAATCGAGTGACATAGACCACGTCGGTCGAAGTTTTCTGAATACGGCGAAGCGTGCCAAATTGATTACATCACATAAAAGCAACGTAAACTATAGCGGAAGCAAAAGGCGAGGTAGGGATCATCTCACACGTGCAAGCGGTCGGGTGACTCAGGTACTGACGGATATTAACCAAGAATCTGGATAATATCGGTACAGACGCGAGTACCAACGAGTCAACTTAGACTGGGCGAGACCTAAACTACAGAACTATACTACTCCTCGTCGTAGTCTTGTCCATCATCTCCTGGTCCATTGTAGTAGGTGTAGTCTCCTTCATCTTCATGATCTGGAGGATTGGGGGGAGAAGCGAGAATGAGCACTACTACCGTGCTCGCGAGCCAACACACAATGCAATAGTATACATGCAAGGTTTAACAAGGATGGCTCGGTTCTTCTATTTGCGAAAGCAAGTTTTGCAATATTGTAATTACAAAGCCTAAGACTTAGCAGTTTTAACAAATTTGCAGTTTTGAAAAAGAGAGTAATGTACAATAATTAGTTTAGTAGAGTTTCCATCCGCCGGAACTCTACCAATGCATTCTTTTTAATTGGGGCTGCCCCAATGACCACACCCGCGAGTTCGACGACTCAGAGAAATCCAAAACAGGTTAGGTGAGCCCTTCCACCATTTTTCCATTCCACCCACAAAGCTTTTTGAAATAGAACTAACTCAAGTTATGATCCCCATGTCCGCCTTTTGACCGTAGGGCGCGGTGCTTAAAACAGCTTTAGACTCGCAGAGGTTTGTACACTTTACCCACAAGAGATAGTCATACCAACTACCCCACATGATTCCGTAGTCATGTAGTTGGGTGACAAATCACAATATCTTTTCAAACTACCTTGCCCTTTCCGTAATCTCACCCATCCGGGGTTGCGCCCATCGTTCATGAGGATGTTGTATCCGCAGCGTGTGGCATAGTTGGACTACCCACGACGTTGGCAACTTCACCGAGTATCGGTGTCCCCATCAAGCTGGATGTACCGCAAGCTTGCGCGTGCCATTACTCCACCAGTGAGACACATTCAGGGTTTAATAATTTTACTAAGCCAAGTTGCACTTTGCAGACTTGTGGTTGCACATGTTTAACACGGAGGTCGTGACAAGATTAAGTCCTTAGGGGTATCTGGGCGGTTCATTCCACAACCCAACCAACCATGTGCTCCCCGAGCACCCACCGCCTCACCATCCGCCCAGATAGGACTAGCAATAGGGTTTTAGAGAAGTAAACCAAATTATTTTTCCACACCATTTTAGTCAATGGACCACCAATGACTGCCAAAGTATTTTTTTTATGTTTTGAAGACATGATGATTCGGGATATTTAATACCCCGGTACTTGAGCAAGGCTAGCATGTCGCTCAAGTACACCCTATAACTAGTATTACCATATAATTACTAGGGTGACAAGGCTTAATGGATTCAAGCTATCAAGGATGGCATATTAATTTAATTATTCAACAAGTGGGAATTTAACTACCTTAAGCTTTAACATACATTTGATAAAGAAATAAAGCATGCAATTTTGCTAATTTAAACGAATATAATTTGCATAAAATGTAGGATCAATATGGTCAAAGTATTGACTCGCCTTGGTTAAAGGCTAGGGGATCTTGGTACTCTTGGTCTTGATCATCTTGAGGATCGCCGGCGTCTTCAAATCCTAATCGCGCGAGAATACCGGAAAAAGGCACAACGGCAAAGAGAGCAAATAAATACACAAGAATAAGCAAATGAACTCCAAATTAATCAAGTCCTATGCTATTAGCAAGATCTTGATTTAACAAATTTTTAGAAATTTATTTCATAATTTTTGGAGTTGAAATGGATGAGATATGAATTATCAAAGATTAAAGGAATTAGAAAAGAGAGAAATAAGCCATGGTCCATAGCACAGGGTATGGGCCCGGTCCACAGCACAGGTGGCTCTGGTCCATGGAAATGGTGGGCTGCGGGGCCCACAAGGAAGGGAGAGGGAGGGGGCTAAGTCCAAATGACAGGTGGGGCCCGCATCAAATTTAATCCCCAAATAAATTCCCCATTCTATGCCCCCATTGCTCCCAGAGAAGAATAGAGGGGGAGGCAGAGTAGCACGCGAGTGGCTGGTGAGGCGGCGGCCGGTGGTAGGGCGGCGGGCGGCTGGTGGGGGCGGCGAGGTCGCCGGATGGCGGCACACAATGGGAGGTGGCGGCGCTCGGGAAGGGCAAGCGGAGGTGCGGATGGCGACGCAGCACCACGGCGGCTCGAGGCGCCACGAGTTCGGATAAGCATGAGCGCCGGCGGGCTCGGCGGGTGGCCGAGGCGGCCAACTGCGGCATCGGAGAGGAGAAGAAGGGCCAGCGGTGGAGGTTCTCGGCGGCGAGAGGATGGATGAGGTGGGATGGAATCTCGGGGGCTCAGGCGGCGGCCAGCGGGTGCTCACCGTCAGGCGAGGCAGGCGCGCGGTTTGGTGGGCTTACTAGGGGCTCGGGCGCGTGGGAAGCTCAAGGGGTGGAGGGGGCTTTATAGGGAGCTCAAGGCGCAGGAGGACAGGGGTCCGGTCCGGAGTGGCCGTCAGGCTCGAGGCTGACAATGTCTTGGGCGACAAGACGATGGCACTGCTTGAGAGGACGGGTTGGTGCGGTGTGACCATGCTTAGTAGGTGGCGGCGGCCGGAGCTAGTGAGGCGTCTTGGCATAAAACAGCGGTGCGCCGACGGGGAGAGAGAGAGAGAGAGAGAGAGAGAGAGAGAGAGAGGTGGTGGCTGCTGCCGACCAAGCAAGCGCGTAAAAGGGAAGGGAGAGGGAGAGAAAGACAAGGGGGGCCGGGCCTGGGAGGTATTGCCCAAAAATGGATGTTACAGCCTCACGGTGTGGGCGCGTGGAGGACGCAGCGCGGGTGAGGAGGACGGTTGTGTGTAGGGCGCGGGGAGGACGTCGGCGCGGGGAGAAGGACGTCGACGCTGGGAGAAGGACGACAACGGAGGGAGGAGGCCGGGTCAGCGGCACGGGGGAGCAAGACGACGGTGGAGGGTGGAGGCCAGGTTGACAACGCGGTGGAGTAGGACGACGGTGCGGTGGAGCAGGACAACGGTGCGGTGGAGGAGGTCAGGTCAGTGGCGCGGGGGAGAAGGGCAACGACGCTGAGAGAGGCAAACGGGTTAGAGAGGGGAGGAAGAATGAAAGAAAAATTGAAGGGTTTTCTTTTATATATGGATGTCATTGGTGGGTAATTTCAACGAAGTTGAGTGGTAAATGGCTATTTCTAACCCGCAAAAGCAAAAATAAAACATCCCTCAACTAGCTTGTGGCTTATAGGCTTAAAGTGGTTTAGGCTTTTCATACACTAGTTGAAAAACTCACCCGTTTGTTTGAGCTTTGGCTTTTTTGCTTTTAAGCCGAATAAAAACCCAAATAAACAGGGTCATTATGTAGCTTATTAGGTCATGTCATTGTGACAGACCATCCTTCCATCTTCACCATCAGAATCCATATCACAAATCGACAAATCTGATCCTTAGTTTTGTGTCCCTCTTGTGTCCCTCTATGTGACCAGGGACAAAGCCAAGATTTAGGGGGGCAAGTAGTCAACAATGCAACAACAGAAGAAGAAATAGCACCACAATTTCACTAGTCTCCAACGTAGCATGCATAGCAAAACACAAAAACATATGTTAGCCAATTTGAAAGAAAATTACTGTAACATCCCGTTTTCAGACGGTGAATAGTAATTCACCGTTGCCATTTTGAAGTTCAAAACTAATTCAAATTAGAGAGTATTTTAAAAATCTCTAACCTCAGCCTTGTTTCAAATTTCATTGTCAAACTCAAATTTAAATCTCAAATTCAAAATTCCTCCCCTTCTTCCTTGGGCACAGGCCACTTCTCCCCCTTCCTCTAGCCCGGCCCAAGCCGGCCTTTCCCTCCCCTCTTCCAGCCCAGCTTCCCCCCTTTGTCTTCTCCCTGTGCCAACCCGAGCCAGCGTAGCAACTAGGGCGCTCCCATGCGCTCGGTAAGCCCTGTGCCACGATGCCGCCTGTCCATCTCCCCACCGCCCATGGACTTGGCGCCCTATCTCGCTTTGGTCTAGTCACTAGCTCAACCCTGCGCAGATCGGACCGTCTGCGCCCATGCGCAAGACTCCAGCGCCTCGATCGCACCTTGCTCGCGTCTTTGCGTTCGCGCACACGCCGCCATCGCCACCGCGCCTGCAGCTCCACCTGCCTCTGCCTTGTCTCGTTGCCGTGACGCCAACGCCTCCTATGAGAACCTAGGCGATTTAATTTGTAATACTTAACCATTTAATCAGTTCCAGCATTACAAACCAAATTTCCCCGCTCTCGGCATATATGTACTTCCCAAAATACAATACACATACCCCGTACAAAAATTTAAGTATCAACATCCATACACAACATATTACATTATTGAAGTTAGCAAAGATCACAACATGTACATCATACAAAAGAGAGTTTGCATCATGTACATCATACAAAAGAGAGTTTTGCTGCGGAACATTGCCATAAGATGGCTAAAACAACACCGATCAATTTGCCCTTACCCACAAGGCAACTGACAGGAAACGTTCAAGCTAGTCGTCCAAAGTGTAGTCGGCCTCACACTCGTCAACCCCTTGGGGGTCAACCTCCTCTGCAACAAATAAACAAGGCAGTTGAGTACAAAAAGATTAGTACTCGCAAGACTTACGTTAACAAACCTATACATAGCTACATGAAAGCTTAAATCAATGGAGAAGGTCATATGGTTCATTTCGGCATAAAGCAATATTTTGTTTGCAATAGCTAATAGATTGAAAGCAATTTCAGCAAACCAGTTTTTAGTGATTCAAATAACAAAGTGACAACAATAATAAGCATAAATAACAACCTAGAAGTGACTTCCCTCAGCCACCTCAACAATAGCATGAATTACCCATTCGTACCACCCAAGTTCAAGTTTTAACAAAATGTTAAAGTCTAACTCTCGAAAGACCTCCCCAAGCGTGCCCATAACCAAGGACTTGGCTTTTCGAAAAGATTAAACCCTGCAGGGTGTATAACTTTACCCACATGTCAGACCGTCTTTTTGCCAAGCTATTAAGCACACTTCCTTAGGTATGCCGGCACGGCTAAGTCCTACGAGACACTTTCCAATGGAACAAGTTAATCAAAAGTCGCATGTATGGGGGTTAACCCTCTGTGAACCGCCCACTACCGAGCTCCCACAGAGGACCCATACGTTGTGTCGGAGACATTGGCCCAGCCATAGCAACTGCCAATGCACCTCGGGCGAGGGAACTGACCTGGAACCTCTCCCCCGTCACATACCTGACACAGTAATAACACTTTTCTTTTATTCACCTAAACCTACCACCAGCGACTCATTAATTAACACTTCCCAGAGTACTATGTCAAGAGGGTTCCCATATGCCCTCATGTGGTTGCACGCAATAATGCTTGGTTTAGTGTAACAAGATGTTCGGTCCTTGTTGATTTAGGCACACAACCACACACCCCACAATCACACCATCAACCATGTGCCCAAATCAAAATCCTTTTCATTTTCAGTTTTAGTTTTTCCAAAATAAGATATAAACATGAGTACCCTAACTCAACTATATGAAGTGAGGTTGTAATGACCATCGCCGAAGTGATGATCCCCAGACTACCGTGCTAAGCATGGCTAAGCGACAACACTCGACTACTACAAAATAAAGTGACTAGAGCTCATCCATCGAGCCCTAAATCACAGCGAGTATAGCCTAGGCTCAGTGGTAAAAGATGGATAATTTGCCTACAGTTCAAATTAACTATTCAGGTGAACTATCGCAACTAATAAAATACTTGACAACATAGCATGCATACATATAGTTGAAACATTTGAAATATTAACATGCGAACGTAATGGGATCAACATGCATCAATGGAAACTACTTTCCTGGCTGAAGAAAGTCCACTTGCTGCTGAGGATCACTCTCGTATTCAATAGTATTGTCGGTACCTATCGATCGAACAAAAGAGCGAATAAGAATGAATAACACCAAAACAATCAAACACAAATATTTTTGCATAAACAGAAAGATTAAGATTTTAGAAAATTTTAGAAACAAAAATCATTTTATTTGGAGTTAATAAGAATTTTCTATAAATTTCCCAAGCTAAAAGGATTTTTAAAGTAACAAATACTCCTAATTGGAGACTAAATCTAATCCCAACATTTTCTGTGGTAGTGATAGGTTCAAAACCTATTTCATATTACAGTGCAAAAAGAATGAAAACCAACAAAATTGGATTCACTCAATTTGGAGTTAAAATGAAATAGATAAGAATTTTGGAAGTTTATTCAATTATCAGTGCAAAAATAATTCAATTCGGAAATTCGAAAAGGAATTAATCCTTTTAACACTTGGGCTAAGCCGATCCACGGTCACTGACTGGTGGGGCCCAAAGCGACATTGACTGGGTTAGCATGACCCAGCCAGGCCAAGAGCGATGTCGAAGGTGTACTTCTAGAAAACGTTTTCCATTCTTAGAAAACGTATTTTAAGAAATACGCAAAATCCTAAACAGCCGAGACGGCCCACATGTCAAAGACTCGAAGATTCAAAAAGATTTCAATTAGATCTCTAATTACACTTAACCTGGATGAGGCCCACCTATCATACTAATACCTAAACCCGATATAATCCTAATGACTTCAACCTTAATGACGTCGGCAGCTTGACGGCGGTGAGGAGTGCAAACTGGCGAACGGATGCAACTCCGGGCTCGGGGACAGCACCTACGTGTGCACACAGACCTCCTGAACTTGCTGACGGTGACAGGGGTGCTCGAGGAGGACGACAGTGAGCTGGCGATGACCGGAGGCGGAGATGACGATGGGTTCTTCGTGGAGAAAGCGCCACAAATGCCTAGAAGCTTCGGGAAGGCGCGCCTCGGTTGCGCCTCGGCTCTAGGAGCAAAACCCCCCAAGTCCCGTCGCTGATGGAGGTCGGAGGCGGCAGAGGATGAAGCTTGGAGCAAAATGGCGATTGTAAGCGAGAGAGGGCGAAAGGGGGCAAATTGACAGGCTCTGAAGGTTATAAGATGGCCCGCGATGCTTCCCGCGCAGACACGCGTGCTCTACATGGCGCAAAAGGGCGTCGTGGCCGCCATGCACAGCGCCAACGCATGGGCTGGAGCGGCGATGGAGACGAAGGTGGTCCTGACAAGTGGGGCCCGCTCATCGACCCAAAGAAACACAGTGCGGTGAGTCAAGTTCATATGGACGGTCCAGATGAGGTGAACGTTCGGACGGTCCGAACGGCCCAATTAATCTAGTTTGTTCAATTTCAATCGGACGTCTCATATGAAGAGGCGCGTTCGACGGTCCGAATGGCCCAATCAATCCAGTCTGTTGAAAAACAATCGGACAGCCCAAACACTTCCACGCTACTCTCAACCGGGCCGTTAAGATCAAATCGGACGATCCACAGCGATAGGGACGTTCAGACGGTCCGAATGGCCCAATGGATCTAGTCCGTTGACCTAAAATCGGACGGTCCACCTGGTTTCGTGTTTGGAGAACTAGGCGCGCTAGGGTTAGAGTTGAATTTAATTTTGACCAAAAACAAATGAGTTTGACCGGGCTGTTTAAAATAGAAATAAAATTATGAAAATTATGAAAATTTTTGTGGGTGCTCTCAGTTTCATCTAGGGCTTAGGAAAAATCAAAATGGTCACTTTTGGTTTTCCATTTGGCTAAAATAAAATCTTTTTCAAATCAGCCTTTCTGATTTGGTTTGAATTTTGAAGAGGTCGAGATAACTTTGAAAAATTGTAGAAAATTATAATAATTAGTGAAAAATAATCTAGTATTTTACAAAATTGTTTTCAGAGATTTTGATACATAATTTTTTCTAAAATTAACTAGAACCTTGGTTTCAAGTCATAAGTTTGAATTTTAGGAAAAAAATTTGGAACCTAGTACAAACTTGTGAATATCAACAAAAGTTTTTGAACTCTCATAGTTTTATACATTTGAAACACAAACCAAAATACAGGATGTTAAAACTCTCCCCCCTTACAAGAATCTCGTCTCGAGATTCCGTTCACTCGGAAAAGAAAGGTGGAAAATCTACACGAAGGCGATCTTCTCGTTATGTAACGTCCCGTTTTTCGGACGGTTAATAGTGTTTACTTTTTGGTTTTCGTTCTTCGCCGTATTTTCAAATTAGCAAAGTATTTTCAAAAATTTCCTTTCTCCTCTTAGCTCAGGTTTGTGTTTCAAACCTTTTCGCAACTTCGGAATTCAAAATTCAATTTGAATTTCCTCTTTTGCAAGTTGGGCCCCTTCTCAATTGCTTTCTTTCTTTTCTTTTCGATTTGTGTTTCAAATGTAATGTCCTTAACATTTGAAATTCAAATTTCGCGGTATGGAGTTTCTCCTCTCTTTTGAATCCCCAGGCCATTTTGAGTTGGGCCTCCCTTCTCTTTCGGGCTTAGCCCATCTTCGTCCTGGGCCAAGCCCGTTTCACCTCCGGCCCACCTGGCCTGTTTTCCCCCTGACCCAGCCTTGCCCTGGCCTTCTTTGCTTCCTTCCCCCTTCGGCCTTTCTCTGGCCCAAGCCGACGCCGCCCCTGTCGTTTTCCCCTTGGCCGCTTCTCCCTGGCCACCAGCGTCGATCGCCGCCTCTCTCTCCTCCTGTGGGCAACGACGAGCCGCAGCGAGCACGCCACCTCCTCCTGCGCCCAGACTCCTCGCTGCGCCGCCCCTCTGGCCAAGACGCCACTGTCGCTTCGTCACCTCGGCGCCAAGCACGCCATCGTCTTTGCATGCGCCGCACTTCAGCTGTTACCTTCGTGCCACCTCGCGACCTTCGCTGTGCCTCACGTGCCCTCTGCAACACCATCGCCCTGGCCTCCTCACCAACCCGCTGCCCTCTCGCCTCTGCAGCAGCGCGCACGCCACCCTCCTCAGGACAGCGCGCCCAACGGCACTCCCTCCCGTTGGCCTCCCTCAGCGCCCCTTGAGGTTCCCACGTCGCCCCCGAGCTTCAGTAAGCCCACAAGCAAAATTGCCGCCTTCGCATTTTCGGCCGCCGCCACCTCCACCGCTGTTTCACCACTCCAGCCATCCTCCGGCGCCACCAACCCCATCACCGTGAGCCCTCGGCCCCCAGGATTCTTTCACCTCAAACCCCTTCGAGGATTAGCCACCATAGCCGCCGCAATCGCTGTTCTTCCTTGCCTTCGGCTGCCACCTTCTTCACCATGCGCCGCCGCCTACAAGCCTCCTCCGGCCTCCCGTCAAGCCCATTGGCTTCGCCTCGTCGAGGGCTACGCCGTGCTCACCTCCTCTGGCTCAATCCACCACTGGAACCAACCCGCCACCATCACCGAGCCACTGCCGCCGCTTTTCACCATCCACCGCCGACGACGACTGCCATTCCGGCACCACCACCCCGTCACCGACTCCGTCACCTCACTAGCTTCCCATTCCTGTGCTCAAATCGCCCCGCCGTGTCCTAGCCGCGGAGCCACGCCCGCCACAAGCGCCGCTTACCCACGAACGCTCCACAGGTCTCTGTTCGACCAAAGACTATTCCCGTCATTAAGCCTTAATGGCGGTGGTTAATCCCTAAGCTAATCATTAGCCGTTTAAACATGTATTAACCCCCACTCTCAGCGAATCAGGCCCGCTTATGAGTAACCCGCAGCTCTCCCCTCGCGCTCACTAGCTAGTGGGCTCCTCAAGACGCCTTGCCGTGAGCCACCACTGCCATGAACCCGGTCCACACTGTGCTATGCACCAGCTCCTCTCTCTCTCTTTTTTCAATTCAATTAATCTTTACTAATTCCGTTCTCCTCCGTTATAACTCCAAAAATTATGAAATAAATTTCTAAAAGTTTGTTAATTCAAGATCTTGCTAATGGCATGGTCTTATTCAATTTGGAGTTCATTTGTGTATTCTTGTGTATTTATTTGCTCTCTTTGCCATTGTACCTTTTTCCGGTATTTTCACCCATTTAGGATTTGAAGACGCCGGAGATCCTCAAGTTGATCAAGACGAAGAGTACCAAGATTCCCTTGCCTTTAACCAAGGCTATTCAATACTTTGATCATATTGAGCCTACATTTTATGCAATTTATATTCATTTAAATTAACCAAAATTGCATGCTTTAATTCTTTAATCAAATGTATGTTAAAGCTTAAGGTAGCTAAATACCTATTTGATGATTAATTAATTAATATGTCATCCCTGACAATTTGAATCCATTATTCCTTGTCACCTTAGTAAATATATGGTAATACTAGTTATAGGTTATACTTAAGTGACATGCTAGTCTTGCTTAAGTATCGGGACATTAAATGTCCCAAACATCATTCTTCAAACATGAAATGATTTGGGTAGTCATTAGTGGTCCATTGACTAAAAGGAATAGAATAATTTGGTTTTACTCCTCAGAACCCCAAGGATTGCTAAAACTATCTAGGCGGATGGTGAGGAGATGGGTGCTAACGTAGCACATGGTTTGTGGAATGAACCGCCCAGATAACCCTAAGGACTTAATCTTGTCACAACCTCCCGTGTTAAAAAAGTACAACAACAAGTCTGCAAAGTGCAACTTGGCTTAGTAAAATTATTAAACCCTGATTATGTCTCACACGGTGGAGAAAGGGAAAATGCGCAAGCTTGTGGTACATCCAGCTTGAATGGGTGAAGTTGCCAACATTGTGGGTAGTCCAAATCTACACCCAACGCTGCGTGTACAACGATCCCGCGCAACGTATGGGCGCAACCCCGTATGGGTGAGATGACGGAAAGGGCGAGGTAATTTGAAAGGTTACTGTGACGGTCGCTCAACTACACGACTAAGGAATTGTGTAGGGTAACGAGTATGACTATCTCTTATGGGTACAGTGTACAACCTCTGCAGAGTCTAAACTGTTTAAACAGTCGTGCCTACGGTCAAAGGCGGACATGGGAATCTTAACTTGAGTTAGTTCTATTTTAAACTTTATGGGTGGTATGGAAAATGGTGGAAGGGCTCACCTAGCCCTGTGTTGGATTTTACCTAAGTCATCGAGCTCAGCGATGGTGGTAATTGGAGGCAGCTCCAATCAAAAAATGCATAAGGTAGAGTTTCCGCCGGAGGGAACCTCTACTAAAATAAATAGTGCACAATTACTCTCTTTAATAAAATACAATTTGTTAAAATGCTACGTGATAGGAATTTGTAATTATGATAATTCAAAACATTGCTTTAGCAAATAAAAGAACCTGAGCCATCCTTGTTAAGCCTTGCATGTATATTATTGCATTGTGTGTTGGCTCGTGAGCACGAAAGTTGTGCTCATTATCGCTCTTTTCCCCAAAACCCTCAGAAGCAGGAATCCTTGAAGGCTATGCATTCTGCAAGGATCCAGGAGCTGGAGGCCCAGGAATTGATGAAGCGTAGTTTAGACTTTAGTTGTTCTAGCCTCGCCCCAGTCTAGTTAACTCCATTGGTACTTGCATTCATCCTATATTATCTGAGTCTTTGGGTAATATCGAACGCACACGGGTTTCCCCAGTCGCTTGCCTGTGGAGAGACGTGCTCTACCCCCTTTTTCTTCCGTTGTCGCTTCCACTTTTGTAATGTAATCTTTAGCCTTGTTCGGCTCTTTTGTAAGACCCGACCCGATGCGGTCTATGTAAAGCTCTGATGTGTTAATTAATGAATGGTATGGTTTTATCTACGCCATGTATAATTTGATTCAATGATGTATCTGTGAGTGCTATCTATTGATCCAGGGAATAGCACAATGTTTTTATAGAGGATTTGGATTCTCAGAATCCAAGTGGCTTCATCCTCGGCATGATTAGACCACTGAACTTTGAGGAATTTGATGGAGCGATTTCTCATCCTTCGTTCAGATTCCTCAAGGATGCAGATAGGATGCTCACGATAAGTTAGATCTTCTTGCACTTCAAGACCTTCTAATGGAGCTTCCTCAGTAGGAACACGAAGGTATTTCTTCAACTGAGACACATGAAATACATTGTGTACCCCTGAAAGTGTGTTGGGCAATTCTAGCTTGTAGGCCACAGCTCCCTTCTCAATAATGCGAAAAGGTCCGACATATCGAGGAGCTAACTTGCCCTTGACACCAAACCGATGAGTACCCTTCCAAGGAGAGACTTTGAGATAAACAAAGTCATTTGGTTCAAAGCTCAACGCGTGACGTCGATCTGCATAGCTCTTTTGTCGGGATTGAGCTGTACGCAATCGGTCTTGAACCAATTGAACATGATCTTCGGCCTTGTTGATCACATCTGGGCCAAATAGTGGTCTTTCACCGGTCTCGAACCAATTCAATGGGGTTCTACACTTTCTCCCGTATAAAGCTTCAAATGGTGCCATGCCAAGTCTAGCCTGAAAACTGTTGTTGTAAGAGAACTCGGCAAATGGCAAGTATTTCTCCTAATTCTTTCCATAGGAGAGAACACAAGCACGGAGTATGTCTTCTAGGATTTGATTGACTCTCTCCATCTGACCATCAGTTTGAGGATGGAAAGCAGTACTGAAAGAAAGACGAGTTCCCATGGCCTCTTGCAAACTCTTCCAAAACTGGGAGGTAAAGAGTGAGCCACGATTTGATATAATCGTCTTCGGTACTCCATGTAGACTCACAATTCTTGAGACATAGAGCTCTGCTAACTGGCTCACATGAAGATTGGTCTTGACAAGAAGAAAATATGCCACTTTAGTGAGTCTATCAATGACAACCCAAATGGCATCATTTCCTTTTGGAGTTCGGGCAACTGGTGATAAAATCCATACCGATCGAGTCCCATTTCCACTCGGGTACTTGCAAAGGTTCCTCCAAAAGGGTGGGCTGATGCTCCTTGAGCAACAATGCATTGAAATGCACTTTACGACTAAGCGCATCGGCAACGACATTAGCCTTGCCCGGATGGTAGTGAGTACCCATGTCATAGTCTTTGATCAACTCCAACCATCTCCTTTGCCTAAGGTTCAGATCTGGCTGGGTGAACAAATACTTCAAGCTTTTGTGATCCGAATGCACTTCACAACGATTACCGATAAGGTAATATCGCCAAATCTTAAGTGCATGAATCACAGCAGCTACCTCCAAGTCATGGGTAGGATAGTTGAGTTCATGAGGTCTCAATTGCCTTGATGCATAGGCCACTACCTTGCCTTCTTGCATAAGGACACAACCGAGTTCTCGACGAGAAGCATCGCAAAAGATATCGAAGCTCCGATAAACATCGGGAAGAACGAGAATAGGAGCGGTGGTCAAACGCTTCTTGAGTATTTGAAAACTTTCCTCACAATCAGTGGACCACAAGAACTTCTTGTCCTTCTTGAGAAACTCAGTCATTGGCTTCGCGATCTTGGAGAAGTTCTCGATAAAGTGACGATAATATCCCGCTAAACCGAGAAAACTCCGCACTTCGGTTACCGAACTAGGCTGACTCCAAGAAAGCACATCGCTGACCTTGCTAGGATCAACGGCTATGCCTCCCGCTGAAAGAACATGGCCCAAGAAAGCCACTTCCTTCAACCAGAACACGCACTTGCTGAACTTCGCATACAGCTGGTGCTCACGCAGCTTGCCCAAAACAAGCTTCAGGTGCTCGACGTGTTCCTCATCGTTCTTGGAGTAGATAAGAATATCATCGATGAAGACCATGATGAACTTATCCAAATACTCCATGAACACCAAATTCATGAGATTCATGAACAGGGCAGGAGCATTGGTCAAGCCGAAAGACATGACGGTATACTTGTACAAACCGTAACGACTAGAGAAAGCCGTCTTGGGAATATCCTCAGGTCGAATCCGAACTTGATGATATCCCACTCTCAAATCAATCTTCGAGAAAAATTGAGCTCCAGATAATTGATCAAAGAGGTCGTCGATGCGGGACAAAGGATACTTGTTCTTTACCGTTACTTCATTAAGCGGACGGTAATCGATGCACATGCGCAAAGTATTGTCCTTCTTCTTTACAAAGATTGCTGGACAACCCCACGGAGATGAGCTAGGATGGATGAAACCCTTCTCTTGAAGCTCACCAAGTTGCTTCTTCAACTCCACCAACTCATTCGGTGGCATCCGGTAAGGCCTCTTTGAAATCGGGGCAGTACCGGGAGCCAACTCGATGACGAACTTGAGGGCATGAACTAGTGGCATCCCTGGAAGATCTTCGGGAAAGACACCAATGAAGTCACACACCACTGGGACTTCACTAATATCTTGAGCTAGCTTCGCTTCGAGCGCGAAGAGAAGCGGACCTTGCACCGGTGGCGAAAGCTTAACCCGCTGCCGGAGGGACTTCGTGAGGTAGATGAGCTTCGGTGCAATCGACGGCCCCATATGCTGGGACAACCAATCCATGCCAAGAATCACATCTAATCTCGCTGCATTGAGGAGGATAAGATTTTCTAAAAATCCTACTCCCTCAATCTCAACAGAACCTCCCGACACTCGGATTCACTCTCAACTCCAACCGGAGAGCGAATGAGCAACGGACCAACAAAGGAGCAAAAAGAAGATCACCAACAGTAGCAAAAGACGAGATACAAAGAATGAGATGCTCCTAAAGCGAACAAAACAAAGAGCGTAATAAGAGTTAACAAGAAGCGCACCCAACGGCGACGCCAAAGTCCGCCAAGCTTCTCCGCGGAGATGAGGTTGACGCGTCGCTTCCCACACCTTGGATAGCGAGGACAACCTTCGATCTGGGAAGGACCACCTCCTTGCCCACATCCTCCATTAGGACAAGGGCCGCTCCGCCTTCTTAGGGCAATTATTCGCATAATGGCCCTTCCGTTGCGTAGAAGAAACAAGTGACGCCGGCAACATTGCGAGGCCACCTTGCCGAGCCGCAGTGCGTGGGTTGAGACACGGCTGCGGAGGACGAGGGCGGTCTTGACGATCTCGGGGTGCCGAAGCACGAGGATCGGACCCCGAGATCGCCCAAATGAGTACGAGAATAGCTGGTCGGGAAGACTTCGGGTCTCCCACTTGCGCTTACGGACTCTCTCACTTTCTTCCCTTGTGATCGGGCGACGATGGCCTTGTCGACCAAGGTCCGGAAGTCGTGAAGTCAACGATAGATAGCTTGTCATGAAGCTCCTCGCATGCCATCCATGAACTTCTCTGCTTGGTCTCATCAGTGGCCACCTCCTCGGAGCATAACGAGCCGATGGTTGAACTCGCATAAGTATTACGTGACCGAATCGCGCCTTGCTTGAGCGAGAGAAACTCCTTCTTCTTGACTTCATCACACCGGGGATGTGAGACCGACGGAAGGCAACACGGAACTCCTCCCAAGAAACGGTGTGGCTCGCGGGTCGCATGGCGAGAAAATTCTCCCACCACGAAAGAGCCGCACCTCCAACCGATGAGATGCAAAAGTGCCTTCTCTGGTCCCAGCATCGAAGCGACATCGAAGCTTCAGCCAACCAGACGTAGCTAATCGCTCAGATCAAGCGGTCCTCGACACGAGAAGGTAGGGGCTGGTGTGAATGAACTCGCAAGTCCCCTCGCGGCTGATGTCCACTTCCGCCCCCTGATCCAGAGGCACCGGAAAGAGTGGAGGTATTGCGCGCGATAACCTCCAGAATCCTTGTCTGATCCATTCGATTTTGCTCGATCTGAGCAAGAACCGAAGCCATGGTCGGAGGAGGCGGGATCTCCTCATCCGGACCAGCCGATTGGCCTTGGCCACTACGAATTCTTCCAGCCATCCTGCTGAAGAGAGAAAGGGGGTTAGCAACGAAACCCGAAAATTAGAAGCTAAAGAAAGCGAAAAGCTGTCGACTAGGGGAATGGAACATCACCCTAACCAAAAGCCAAACTTAAAACAGCAAGAACACAACTCTAAAAGCTTACCAAAAAGGCTCAAAAAACAGCAAGGAAACCCGAGACTAAAGCTCAACTTCCCGACACGACAAACCCGTATTGAATGAACGAGCCATCGGTTGAGAAGAGAAAATTTTAGAACACTACTCTAGGTCTAACATTGCTACAAAGCAAGGTAAAACCAGCAAAAGAGGTGTTAGATACTTAGCCAACTAGTATCACATCTTACCCTTTTATTCCCATGAGTTTTAGTTGGATTATCCTTTCATTATTTACCCTATTTAGAAACCATGAGCTTGCTGTCCAGAAATTTGATGCTTGTTGTCCAGATTTTGCATCCAAGCTCCTAACCGAAATTTTCAACTCTAGAAGCTTCAAAACCTTGTAAGAGGGCAGCCAACACTTCAATTTGCCAATCTCATTGGTTCCCCAAAACCCGAATTAAATAGTAACAACTATCTTTTTGAAAGGAGGAGAGGAAAACAACCTTTTAAACTCAAACTAGAGCAAGATGAGATAAGAAATCTAAGATAGGTAAGGAGTAAATCTGAGAATTTGCTTAAGCTTTCAAAAACCTTCTAATATTTTGAAACTAAGCTTTTCAAAACATCCTAAAGACGACCAATCTAGGGTTACTACGGTCAGTATGGCTCTGATACCAACTTTGTGAGGACCCCAGCTTATTCGGCTTGTAATGCTTAGTCTTCCATTGACCCTAGCATCACAAACAAAATAACCCGTGTCTTCAAGATATGTATACTTCCCAGAAATGCAGCATACACACCCCTTTACAAAATCATGCATCAATTCCATTCATCACATAGAACCGAGGCAACACTTTACAAAACAAAAGACATATATAATAGAGTTATTACAAAAGGGCCGACTGGCCAAATAACAACTACGAGAGTTAAATAAACAGCGGAAGCAAAAGCCATAAGATGGCGATAAACAAAAGCCAATTAGTGTGCCTTTAACCCACAAGGCAACCAACCAGGCCGCCAACCTAGTCGTCAAATCCACCGCACATCTCACAAAAGTGGATCCCATGGGGATCAACCTCCTCTGCAACAAATTAATTAAGCAAAGCAGATGAGTACAAAAATGTACTCACAAGACTTACGTGTAGTGTATCAAGCCCATACATATGCTACATGCAAGCTTTAACAATAGAGAAGGCTGTAGGTTGTTTTCAGCATAAAGCAATTTTTATTTGCAATAATGTAATAGATTTAAAGTAGTTTTGCAATCTGTTTTTAATTTACAAATAACAGCGAGACAACAACATAATAACAATAGATAGATGACAACAACAATCCTGGAAGTGACTAACCCAATAGTCACCATAACAATAGCATGAATTACCCATTCATACCACCCACATCAAGTTTTAATTAAAAGGTTATAGTCTAACTCTCGAAAGACCTCCCCAAGCGTGTCCATAACCTAGGACAAGGCTATTCAATAGTTTATACCTCGCAGGTGTACCAATGTACCCACACGCCGATCGCCTTTTGCCAAGCTATTTAGCACACTTCCTTTGGTATGTCGGCACGGCTAAGTCCTACAAGACATTTCCAATGGATTGTGCTAATTAAAAGTCGCGACAATCAATGAGTAGGATGCACCTACCACCCTAAGCAAACAAGGGTGCTCCCATCCTTATAAAAACATCTGAACCACCAATGACTCCTAATTAACACCTCCCAAAATACCTAGTCAAGAGAGGTCCCATATCCCCCTCGTGTGGTTAGCACGTAAAATTGCTTGGTTTAGTGTAATAAGATGTTCGGTCCTTGTTGACTTAGGCACCATTCCACACACCAACAGATCACACCATCATCCATTGTGCCCAAGTCCAAACAGTTTTCATTTTCAGTTTTTGACTTTACAAATTAACAAAGCACAAGTGTTGGACATAATGGAATAATAATTTTTGTGTGATCAAAGTTATCGACTAAGTCGATAACCGCCCAATTCTACCGTTAGCTAAGCATTTCTAAGCAATATCAACACATAATCTACTAAGTGACAAGAGCTCATCCAACGAACTCTAAATCACAGCAAGATATTCCTAGGCTTAGTAGTAGAGATTGAACATTTACCTACAGAGTATGCATCTACAGGTTCAACTAATCGACAATAATTTAACAATAAAATAGAGCATGCATACATACACTTTGCAAACAATATATTAGACTTTGATAGTAATGGGATAAAATATGATCAAACTGCTTGCCTTGCTGAAGTTGCTCACTATGCTATAGAGGATCACTCTCAAGACCAACATGCTCATCGGCACCTAACGAAAAAGCGAAAAAGAACCGATAAGAACGAAGAATACCGAAAAGACTCAACAGACAACTTTCACCAAATGCTCTGAAATTTTTAAGCAGTAAGAGCATGATTTTTAAGGAATTTAGCAACAAGAACCAATTGATTTGGATTCTCAATGCAAAAGTTATGGCCAAGACAAAATCAGCCGGCTGGAAAATGCTGAAAAATTACAATCTGGTACTGTTCATCCGAATTTAATTCTTTAGCACAATTTTCCAAAGAGGTGTTGCACCTGAGATTTTTATGGTAAGCAAAGCACCTCATGAGATGAACAACACAATTTGATTCACCTCATTTGGAGCTAGGATGCATTTTCTATGATTTTTCAAAGACATTCAAAAGAGCACAAAACAAAATGCACCCACAAAGATTTTGAAAACAGTGGGATACCTAAATCCTATTCTAAAATTAAGCACACTTATGGAGGAACCCAAAAAAATTGGTTTCACTCAAAAAGGATCTACAAAGAAATACTTATGCAATTTTCAAGTTAGATACAATTTTTAGAGCAACAATTAAAGCCTATTTCTAAATAAATTTACCAAACCATTTTCTGGAGCCGAACCAAACTTCCAACCATTTTTAGATTAAAGCCTAGTTCAAACTAGAGCTAACAAAATTTGAATCAACTTAAACGGAGCTAAAACGAATTAGTTATGCAATTTTGAAGTTTATTACCTTTTTCAGTTCACAATTAAATCGCTCGGGAAAATTCTTAAACCGAAAAGACGTGGAAAAACGTGGGTCGTTGATCTTGAATCGGACAGCCCAATGCATTGAACTCACGCGCGCTCGCCCGTGTGGAACTAAACGAATGCGGACCGTTGATCTAGAATCCAACGGCCCCGATTGAATCAACCGCGGCCGCGTTTGAACTCGCCCGCGTGAACGCCCGCGCAAATCGCAGCTGTAGATCTGGAGATGGACGGCTCACAGCGACGCACGCTGCTCACGCGCACAGTGCATGTTTAAGCGTGTGGGGCCCGCGTGTCAGCGATACATTAGCCAGTTTAGGACAGTCATTAATTGTTTAACCAATCATTAGACATTTAATGACGAGATCTTTGCCTTAATGATGTTGCTATAGTGTCGGCGCGTCCGACAACGCACCGAGCACACTCCACGGCTAATCGCTGGTGACTCAGGCCACGGCGGCATGAACCAAGCACAGGAATGGGTCGGCAATAGCCTTGCGCACCCAATGGTACCACTCACTCGTGGTTTAGCCGCCTAGAACGGCGGCCGGCCGGCGAGCGGCAGTGATGCGGCACGGCCACGACGACAACAGCAAATGAGCTCCGCAGTAGTTCAAGTAAGCGGTGCTCGAGCATCTAGGGACTAATACGAAGCTACCTGAGGGCAGGGAAGGCAAGGAGGAGGCCGGAGCTGCTCCGGCGACGAAGGCCAAAACCGGCGCTGAGGAAGATGAAGTGGAGATGGCGGCCTAAGCAAAATGAGCAAGACCGGGTCATCGGGTTAGCTTCAACAGGGCTCAAGGATGGTCCATGAGCAAAGAATTGAAGAGAGGAGGAGCTTACCGGCGGTGAGGATGAAAAGATTGAATTTCAGCCGAATTTGAACAA
This sequence comes from Phyllostachys edulis, assembly GCA_036346405.1. NCBI lineage: Eukaryota > Viridiplantae > Streptophyta > Magnoliopsida > Poales > Poaceae > Phyllostachys > Phyllostachys edulis. The sequence continues at coordinate 14,082,176 of CM070558.1, forward strand.
ACCCCAAATTAGTTGATTCCTGAGAATGCAAACCAAAATTAGGTTAGGGGTTATGCTCAAGATGAAGAGGGATGCAAAGTGACGTGAGTGGATTTGCAAATGAACCACTGGAGCGCCAGCGACGACGAAGGAGCTCCACGGCCAACAATGGCGATTTTGGGGGTTTTTGTGTTTGAGCTCACTCGAGTAGAGAGGGAGCTAAGGGAGGTTGCAAGGATTCTAAAGGGAGGCAGAGGAGGAGCCTGGGAGCTTCTTATAGCAGGAGAGCAAGGCATGGAGCAGGCGCATGCTCAAAGGTGAGCCACGGTCCACGCTCTGCCCTGGGCGAGCTGAGTGACGGGAGCATATGAGAATGGCGACTTTGAGGGCGAGAGCATGGGCGGCATTTAATGCTTGCAGCCATTGACGAGGACGCGGAGTGGACAAGGCGCTGCGCTACCCATGCTCTGCTCTGTCCATGGCAACCGGCGCGTGCGCGAGCGAGCGACCGAGGTAGACGAAGCACAGACGCGGCGCGACGGTGACGGTTGGATTAGAATCCAACGACTGACAGAGGCTGGTGCGAGTCCAACAGCACGCGAGTGGGTCGAGTCGAACCAACAGGAGCGGACGCGATCGCGACGATTGGATGGTGATCCAATGGCTCGCGCGTGATCTGGGTTGCACAGCTCCGCGCGAACGAGGACGGTGCGATGGAGATCGGACGGCCCACAACGCTCACGCCAAACTGACCGAGTAGGTGTAGTTAGTTGGTTGGGTCGAGTCAAGACGGAGGTCAAGCTCGGACCCACGGAACAGTGCACTGGTTTAGGGTTTGAATTTGAAAGCTGAGTTTGGAAGAATTTTTAGAGGTAGCAAACTAACTCTAAAAATTCTAAAATTTTGACTGGAGCTTCCTCACTCCAGGATTAACCTTACATAAAATTTCCAGAGATTTTCATACAATACATTTTTCTCAAGAAATTCCTCAAGGTTTGTTCTAGGGTTTGACCAAGAGTCAAACTGATTTGACTTGCCTTCAAAAATTATCAAATAATTTCTAAAAATTATAAAAATTTTCAGAGGAGTCACACAGCCTCCCTAGAACCAAGGAAAAATATTTCCAAGAGTTGCACACAAGATTTTCAACAGGGAGGTTTTGACTTTAGTCCATTAGAGATTTTGGTTTTTGATTTCCACAATTCCTTTACAAGAATTACAGGAAAGTTCAAAAACTTCAAGATGCAAGAAAAGTTTTAATTTCTACTCATTTTCTTACATTTGAAACACACACCCATATTTGGGATGTTACACTTCTTCTATTTTTTGGGGTAGTGCTGTTGTACACAGTAGTGACCTCTCCCCAGTACTGGTTAGTTTTCTTGTAGTTTCCGTTGATTGGGTTGTTTGAGTTGTTCAACCATGCACTGAACTGCATTGCGTAAAAATATATTAGTACCAATATAAACATGTTAAACTACAAGTAGTAATTATGTAGATGCCCAACTGAAAAATCAACATACCAATCTCAAGTCCTCCTCTTGTGTCCACGTCAACCGCTTCCCGGTCCTACTAGCATCATCGTTGTTGCCACTGCTAACATCAATGGTGGGCTAGGTTGGGACTGGTGGCATAAGAGACTGATGAGGAATTTCCTAGGGAAAAGGGAAATTTGATTAAGTTTGGAAGTAACTTAAGAAACCACCAGGTGGGTATGGATTCATTCCGCTACAAACAAATTACAAACATATCGTATTATTAAGCATAAAATATTACTAAAAATATGCATACATAACATATCATAAATGTAACAGTTAATAGGAGAAAACCACTAAACCCCAATCAACGTCTCATTTACTTCAACACGTGTTGCATAAGTACAGAAGTAAGGATCGGTAGCACAGATAGATGGGGCTGAGTATCGCTTGTGTGCTGCAACAGCAAGATATATTAGGCATGAAATGGATCAACCTATGCAACTGATGTACCACTGAAAATTTTCACATCCCAGTCATATAGAAATGATAACTAATTAGGTTGTGGACTTATTGTCCTGCTAAGTTCTATCGGTGCTGTTTATACACTAGCTTAGCTAGGTTGTGAGCATCATATGATTTGCACTAGCTGTATTTTCTCTTGTGCCATGACATCATAGAACTTTGATTAACTTAGTTAGATGACTCCTTTCTTTCTCGTTATGTCAAACATATGCTTCAAGCAAATTGATTTTCGCAATACAGGGATGTACTTTATGTCAAACAGGGAACCGATCATGAAATGAAAAATATTGATAATATGATGCACAAATCATCTATGACTATTCACTTTGGTCAACAATATGTTACCTAATTCTATGTGCATGCTATGTGGAAACATGTCTTGCAACTTGTCTGTCAATTTACACTAGGGCAAATAGGGATGTCTCATAAGGAGGCTTGACTGGTAGTGCAAGTGGGGAAGATAGACAGACTGATGCTCAAATTTGATATTCTGATCCCCTTCCAGTTGACAATTCTCAATGATGGCATTGTTTTCATTGATGAATATTTGGGCCCTTTTCCAGATGTAGTTTTAAACTTTTCGGTACTATATAATTGACATCAACTACTTCCCAGGTGAATAGTTATTTTGTCAAAGATCATTTCCTATGGAGATATCTATACATACTACTGTAGAAGATGCTTTTCTTTTTGTTCTTTTACTGAAATACCACAACTCGCATGTAAAATTACTGCAACAGTGTAGTACTTCATGATCTTGATAATTTCAGTGTTCTTGTTATTTAATACCACAACATGGAAAAACCGAAAATAAAAATCCTTAGTTCAATGTCAACTATTAATCTTAGCAGTTAGTTTTATAGCTTCCACTCTAGCTGGATAAATCATCGGTAAGGCAGCATTTCACAGAAATCTCCTATGCCTCATACCAATCATGGTCACAAAAATCCCATATACCAATCATGGTCACAAAAATCCCCTATGCCTTATACCAATCAGAACCAAATGCCCTATACCAATCATGGTCTCTACAAAAATATGAGTCACAAATTACAAACATGGGCTGCGGAGGTAGGTCGAATCACCTATACCAGTTATACTAGAAATCAAACTAGATCCAGTGCGCTCAAGAAATGAACGGAAGAAATATATGAAGAACAAATCATACCCGAAATCAAAAGCCCCGGGAAGAGAAGAGCCAAAGCCGCGTCCAGCTCTAGGTGAGCCCCACCAACCATGGGTTGCGAAGGCACCCATAGACTCCACAGAGGCGGCGATACCGGCAGGATTTGAAGATGTGGCAGCAGCGGAATCCACAGACAAGGCGGCGGCAGTCGAAGTCCCTTGCGGCGGTGGCGCCACAACCCTAGACCATCAAGTGGGAATCATCTTCAAGAGATTGGCACTGGGCGAAAGAGGAACTGGCGAATCAGGAAAGAGAAAGTGGGGAATCGATGGGGGAGATGTAGCGGTCAAGTGGGAATCGCTGGGGAGTTGCCTAGTACTTCGCACGGGGAAGGCGTGGGCGCGGTGAAATCTTCGCGCGGGCACAGGAAGGAAAAGGCTCGCGGGCGCGGCCGCGCGAGGAAGGAAAAGGAAAGGCTAGCGCACAATGGATCCGCCAAGAAGAACAAAAGCACGTGAGCAAACGAAAAGGCCCTCCAACAGTGAAACCAATCGTCGCTTCTGCCTCATTTCGCGTTAAGCGACAGGCGTTTCGTGAGAAGACGATTTGATTCTCTCTCTTCTTTAACTCTCCGCCACATCATCAAAAAATCTATTTGGCATCTCTTAGAGACAAGTAAAATAGGCTATTGGAGATGCCCTAATACCAAGACACAAAAAACAATCAAATACTCTATTGGAGACTTACTTGTTACCTAAAAACGCGTTTTGTAGATCCCACTGTCTTCAAGCAAAATATCCACTAGATCTCTTATGTAGCCCAACTTTATTATTGATTTGATAAACGAGTCAAAACATGTAGGCCACAAAGTTGTACTTTATTATTAATCATCAAGAATCATGCATACTTAGAGCATCTTTAGTGTATTGAACCGATATCGACTCAAAGTCATGCCATATAGATATTCTAGGAACTGAGCTTATTTTTCTCCAATGTATTGAACCGATTCGTACTAATAACTAGGACTCATGTTACATTAAAAAAACCATAAAATAATAATATCCTCTCTCAACCGCACTCTCTTCTATGTAGTTGTTTAATGCTCATGTGAGTTGTTTAATACTTTGAATCGACTCCTAAGTAGAGTCCGGTTCCATGCATTTTTTTTGTTGGAATCGACTCCTCCTATGTATTGAATCAATTCAATGCCTTCTCTCTCCTCATTTGAACCGGCTAAAACACAACATTGGAGATGGTCTTATAGCAATTAAAGCCTTAGACATAAGCTCAAGAAACAATCTATTGAAAAACTTTTACTTTTTATTAGATTGAGTACTATTGTAGATGCTCTTATTTGTCAAATAACCATGTTCTAAACCATGTCATACGTACGGTGGAGCTGGAACTGATCTAGTTCCTAAAAATCAAATGCATCGGACAGAGCTCTAGTGAGCCCAGAGTAAACAAACATTTTATGGTTAGATTTGAGGGCTTTACCCTCCCCGAAGAGGGGGAGCCCTTCTAGAAATTCTCAGTGGCCCAGAAGGACCAGAGAGGGGGTTTGGAAATAGTTTTTAACCAGCAATTGACGCGCCTCGGTATTACCTCACTAGCTGCGTCATTGCCCCAAGCGCAAAGATGGGTTTTCCCTGTGCGCCGAACCCCCCTTCTTATGCCTAATCCTCCCTCACTCCCGTCCCTCCACAGCCGATGTGGTACAATTAATCGCAAACCACCAAAATGCCCGCATGGGGAGGCAACAACTGAGTTAGGGCAGGTTTGGGTGTTGCACCGAGTTGTGTGTCTTCGAACGGGCTGCGTAGAGACCATCTCGTTAGGTGAATTTCTTGTGTTCTTTCCTTTTGAGAGGATTTCGTTGCTCTCTTCACGCATACAGTCCCAGCGGCGACGCACGGTCCCTGCCATGGTGGTCAATAATCCCCCCCCCTCCTCAACTTCAATTCATATTGAAAATCCAAGAAGTCTGTGAATTTCCCCCATGTGAATTCTATGCAAGGAAAAATAGCCTAGAGGTAAGATCATGTGTGAATCAATTCATTAAAGGCTGCAGGTTGTAGCACAAGCACAAATTCTTGCGTCTGTGGAGGGGATCATGGCATGGTTCATCAGCACCGACTGCGAGTGTCTTATGGACTTCTTCCCCGATTCCAATTCGTACATTTGCAGGTTCAAATTTTCTTCACCTGAATTTTTCATCTTCCTTCCAACAGATAATTGAACTAGTACTATTTTGCGGATACCTTGTAGGCTATTGTAAATATCTAATTGCATACTTGTAGTTTAGTGTTTATGTATTTTGAATTTGTGTTATTTTAGCCATTGATTTTATTATATTTTGTGAAATTAGTTTCATCCTATAAGAGTTGATCTGTTAATTCAGTCACTTATTGTCATCTTTAACTTTCTGCTGTGTAGGAAACTAGTTATATTGTGATACTTGTGTAGTGATTGTCTTCTCTGATGGTTGATTCAGAAATAGCACCACTTATTTTTTATAAATACAAATGATTAATTGGCGGAATATGGTGGCAATGTACCTTTGCACTGGTTTCTATAGTTAGATTAATTTCTCTTTTGTTTCGCCTATAAACAGGAAAACATTGCTCGAATAATGAGGACTCAGTGAGGGCTATTTAACTATAGATTTCACTCATCCTTAAGCAATAGTTGGAACTTGGTACTTCGTAGCTCTTTTAGGAAGCTTCATTTGTTACCTAAAGGAACCTGTAAGATGCTTGATTCATTTGACGACAATTTCTGAAAGCTACCTATCTATTTCACTTGTTAAGCCTCTGCCCTTTATAGAAACCACAAATATGCTCTACAGTTCCATTTTACCAGTGCTATGCTTGCTCTGTAAGTACCTTTTTTCTTCCATTTTATCTTAGTTTGCAACTTGTTTTATAATCTTATAGTTTTGGAGTACTGACTTGGCTAGAAGAATGATATATACACCTTAGTTTTATAACTGAATAGAAGAAAATAGTGTTGCAGAAATACCCTTCAACTCGTCTTGGTCTCTTGTTATGATTTAGCATGGTACCATTTTTCATAATGCCTTAGCTAGATGCATTCCTAGACCTGCCCAGTTGAAGTCCAGTCCTATTGAAGTGATGATCAAGACTAGACCTAGAAACTTGATGAAGTTAAGAGGTCTAAGTGGCATTGCAGAAGTAGGCATACCATGTTTTATAAAGTTGGTGGGGGACATAATCAAAATGACATGTCAACAAAGACTATAGAAAGAACATTACATGTAAACAACTTCATCTAGAGGCCCATACAAAATAATATTATTGATTAACAAGTTTGTATTGATTTATGTCATATACTTTTCTACATGTTTATGTCCAGTTACATATCATTGTTTTTTACAGTTATTGGATAAGTTCTTTTTGCACAGTTTTGGTAGTTGATCAGCTTAAGCACCAATATATAATACTCTTAGCCTCGTTTGCCTATTTATGCTTTCTCAATGTAAGTCATCAAATACAAATTTTATGCTAATAAGTTAATTAACAGTTCCTCAACTTTGCAAGCTGGTGCGTTGTGCTCAAGAGCTGCAAATAGGACACAACTGATGCAGACAATCCTTGAGATGTCAACATTATGTGGTCTTAATGGCTCTATCTGCTCTGTACGCTTTTTGAGATGGTGTAGATTGAAAGTATCGGTTGATGATGATTGTTGCTATTTTTATACTAGAGAGATGCAAAAGAAAAACATGTAAATGATAGATAGAAGAAGCTAGTTAAGATTTTACATTTTAGACTAAATTGTGTAATTTCTTCTCACAACTTGATGTATTCAACATATCTGGTTATGGTTATATATGAAGATGTAAATAATATATTTGTAAAACCCAATAAAGTTATAATATTATGAAAGTGCATTTCGAGACAGATCTATGCATATGATTTTCATGTATTTGATCTAAATATTTTAAAAGGTGTCAATAGCCAAAGTTTCTAAAGTTTGACTGCGCACGTTCCAAAACGACTTGTTTTTGGTAGGGGGGTACCTGAGAGCATTTGCTTTGTGCAATGAGAAATATTTGTCTTTGTGGTATGTTTATTCTTCTGTGATGTGTTATGTGATTAATATACGAAAATTCATATGTACATTTTGAATATATTGCAATAGGGCTAAAAATAGTGATGCTAGGAACCGTACACTATATCTCCTAGCAAATGATAGGTGGTGTTCTTGCTAATAAAAGGTGTTGCAGGTTGCTACGTTGCAATGCTTAAATTTTGGTATAACAACACACATTATACGTTGCAGTAGACCAACCATAGTAACACCAAATATAACAACACTTATCAATTATTTTGCTACGAGTCATAGCAACCTTTTTTTTAAATACAACAACACATACATGTGTATCTATAGCTCGTTCTTGTTGTAGTGTAGGCAACAGGGTGGCGGTGACAAGGGCACCACCGGTTGTAGGCCGGTGGAGGAAGGGTGGCGACAGCTCCATGTATGAAACGAGTTAGGTTTTGGATGGCATCGTACGGGTAGGGGTAGGGGTAGGGGTGGAGTGGGCGCGGGGTGCCAGTAGCGGCGCACCAAGTGCACGCGGCCGGCGGTGGCACAACCTCTTTTTTTGTATGAACAGTAACTTAAAACTAAAACCAATTAAACCGATCTGATTTCGGTACTTAGCAAAGGTTAATCTACGGGATTAATCTACCAGCAAAAGATTAGGAGTAATCATACTGATTTGGTTGTTGAAGAGCGATTCGTGTAAATAACGTGTTAAATAATACAATCCGTCGGTAGAATCTCCTAAACAATCATCGGTAGAATAACAATAACAATCACATAATGAACACCAGAGAGACACAATGAACACAAGCATATAGATGATTTGTAATCTTTATTCATCTGTATAACATAAGAGGTCATCATATTTATGTTGGCCTGCACTATATAACTCACGCAGAGATGGAAGAAAGATGGATCGAAATCGGTAGAACACACGCGAAAGCACACCGGATAAACTCATGAGATGCAAGCTAATAGAACTCGCTTTTGGTGCTCTCATCACGCACATCTTTTCAGCTTCTTTCTCTTATTTAAAGCAATAAAGAATTTGGTTACATGCAGCAAGCAATAAGTGGGCACGTCCCCCATTGACTCGGCACATGCCACTCATTGCATGCATGCAACTTCATGCAAACAAACTAGTAAATCGCCCACCACTAGCAAATCGCTCTAGGCGAAGACTCTGACTCAATCAAGGCACCATGCACGAACTAATAGATGTCATGGCTAACACACAACCACCTCAACGTGAACTAGCACGCTTTAGCTGCATGCACTGACTACAAACACATGTATAGCTAATTCCAAGTAACACATACGCACACTCAACTCCGGTCACGATCGCCTCACTACGACCGCTAATCCACCCGCCACGCCATGCTACACGCTTTCAACTAACTTGGACTCTAGCCACTATACATGTTATACTCAATCATAAATAAACAAAGAACACATAAACAACAAGATTAGTTCCAACAATCACCCTCTAATCTTGTTGTCGTTATTTTTGAGCACCTCCTCCGGGCTTCAAAGTAGCGCTATTCATCGTCGGGCGCCCGCCAAAACGAGGTGCGCCTCATTCTCCTTCCTCGACTCATGGCATTTCTTCTCCCAAGAATAGTGCCCATACTCTTGGCAAGATAGCAACAAGACTTTTGCCTTGTCAAAAGTGCCCTTATTCTTCTTGCCAAAGCCGTTGTGCTTCTTGGATTGAGCCTCCCACTCCGCCTCCAAGAGTAGGTGCCGATCATTGGCCCCTACACCATAAGATACCCACCGCTTCTTCATGCGCCTTCAAACGGCTGATCAACTCTTCAATCGTCATTGCCTTGAGATCACCAAATTGCTCGATTGGGGAGACTACCGGTAGAAACTTGGCAATGCACGAAGAAATTTTCTTACCACGTAGCTCTCATCCATCTTCTCACCAAGCCCTCGGATCTTGTTGACGATTGTTGTCAATCGGACGGCGGTCGCCAACCGACTCGATTCTGTTATGCGCAGCCCTCAAATTCAGATTTGAGGGTCTGCACCTTGGCTTCCCTCACGCTTTCGGCCCTATGTGCATGGTCTTCAACGCCCCACGCAGCCTTTGGCCGCCTCCTTCTCACCAAAGCAGAAGAGCGTGTCTTCGAACACCTTGGTAAATGGCCGCCAATGCCATTTGGTCCTTGCGTGTGTCGGCGCCGCCAGCTCGATGGTGTCCCATACGCCTTTGGGCTCTCATGTAGACCTTCATCTTCATCGCCCATGTCGCCAGAAGTTGCTCCTCGTGAGCACAGGTAGTGAAGCGACACCGCTGAACTCTCCTTCGTCGGTGTGTTTGCCATGCCGCCAAGATCAAGGATCTCCATACTTTTCGCATGATTTTGGGCATAAAACCACTCGATACCAATTGTTGGCCCGCACTATATAACTCACGCAGAGATGGAAGAAAGATGGATCGTAAATCGGTAGAACACACGCGAGCACAAATGATAAACTCATGAGATGCAAGCTAACAGAACTCGCTTTGGTGCTCTCTCGCCGCACATCTTTTCAAATTTCTTTTTCTTATTTAAAGCAATAAAGAATTTGGTTACATGCAGCAAGCAATAAGTGGGCACGCCCCCATTGACTCGGCACACGGCCACTCATTGCATGCATGCAACTTCATGCAAACAAACTAGTAAATCGCCCACGACTAGCAAACCGCTTCTAGGCGAAGACTCTGACTCAATCAAGGCACCATGCACTAACTAATAGATGTCATGGCTAACACACAACCACCTCAACGTGAACTAGCACGCTTTAGCCGCATGCACCGACTACAAACACATGTATAGCTAATTCCAAGTAACACATACGCACTCAACTCCGGGCAGCCGATCACTCACCACGACCGCTAATCCACCCGCTACGCCATGCTACACGTTTCAACTAACTTGGACTCTAGCCACTATACATGTTATACTCAATCATAAATAAACAAAGAACACATAAACAACAAGATTAGTTCCAACAATTTATAGCTCACAGGGTGAAAGTCCTCTAGAAACGGTTTAGTTTTTTGCTTATAATTAGGTTTCGTAAGAACCTTGACACTCCTAATATTTTTGCGTCGTGGACCAACACCTCAACCTGAATGTGGCTTCTGCAGCTGTGGGCGTTCCTACAGCATCTCCGGCGACGCCATCCACGATGATAGCTAGTGGCTCTGCCAGGGGGCAGTGCTGGGCTTTGGGATTCCGGGCAATGGTCCGAGGCCCAGTGTCAAAATGTCACATGAATTTCTTTGAAAACCAGAAAATTTTGACTTTAAGCCAAAAGTAGCTAGATCGGCCGAGTCAGCACCGTCCTTGGCTCTGCGTCTCCCTCGACTCCGGTGGCCGGCCGCGCCGCCAGCTCCCAGCACGACAGGTGAAGTGATGACTGCTGCTCTTGCTTCCGTACCTGACTTGAAACGCGTGTACACATACGAGTTAAGATAAATTGCACAGTGTGTCGATGGATTGATGCGTGCATGAAGCTATACATGTTGATTGTGCGCAGGATCTGGATCGAAGGCGGCTCCGTCGACTGGCACCGTCCCATCAGATGCCGGCATCGGTAAAACCGCGACGGCTTCCGTACGTCGCCCTCCGTGCGTAGCTAGCAAGTTTTTTGTCGACTTCATCTTTTGTTTTCTAGTACGTACTCATTTGTTTCCAGTGGGATGTGTAGGATGATGACAGTGGAAAAAGTATGCGCATGACTACGTACGTACGTAGTACTATGTGCCACAGTCACTCTTATACTGCAGGCATACATTCTTTTTGTTTCAATAGCATCATTAGGGCATATACAATGGAGATATTTAGAGAGATGCTTAAAAGAAAAACCGGGTTTATTTTTCTAGCCAGGTGATCTTGGTGCTTCTAGGGAGAAAGTGCTGCTTCTTTATGCTTCCACTTTACATTGTACATGCCCTTATGAACTGTTGAGGAGATGCTTCGGTGCTCTTTCAAACGTGGAGTACTGCTGTTATCTTGGTACTTGGGCCCTGATTGGAAGAGATTACGATCCTGGGCCCGGCTTCCCCTTCCGCTAGAAACATTTAGAAAAGGAATCACAAAGGATTTATCTATCGATGTAGATCTTGAGAGCCACATGTCAGTAAGATATTTAGAAGTAAATTCTTAAATAAATGTATCTTATAATGGTAAATCATCAAACCCCTTTAGATTAGAAAACGTAATCGATGTGTGTAGCAGGAGTCGGTCATCGTCCCATAGCATGTAGCATGAGGTCTCTGTATTTTTGCACTTGAAATTCATATTGTGTTTTCAGCATAAAAGGTCAAAAAAATTTGATGGAAGCTAATTCTCAAAACAAGAAACTAATAGCTGACGAAACCGCATCATTATCTGCTGGATCGACGAGTATTGTTTTCTCGTCAGAAGAACATCCATCGTACAACTATTAGGACAAATTGACAACCCAGGCTCAGAAAATAATAAAGAAAGAACTGCAACTGCTTGTAGCCAGATGGGATCAAGCAAACCCCCTAAATTTGTGCATATGCATCAAGCCCTTTCCATGAATAGAATGCTGCAACAAAGGCCATTCAGATTTAGCACCATGACCAAACAACAGTGTGGTCAGAACATAGCAGCTTCCTGGTATTAGCATTCCAACAATTCCGGCACAGCCTTACAAACCACTCTCTGTTGGGCAATCAAAGTTTCTTTGGGGAGCATAGCTTCGCGATTTACCAGCATTGTTCATGGAGGGGGAGGGGAGCGTTGGCTGGCAGCTGATAATGGCTGCGCGAAAGATGGAGATCGCCGTTGCATTGGGTTTGGTGGTGATGCTGGCTTCCCAGGCCGCAGCGCAGAACACTCAAGCGTGATGATGACCCTCTCCCCGTGCCTCGACTACATCTCGAGCAAATCCCTGCTTCCTGGATTCACTTGCTGCACCACGCTCGCCGGTGTTGTCCAGTCCGACCCCCGGTGCCTCTGCATGGTCCTGGATGGCAGCGCGGCGTCCTTCGGCATTTCCATCAACCATACAAGGGCACTGGAACTCCCCGGTGTCTGCAAGGTCCAAACACCACCAATTAGCCAATGCACAGGTATGTTACGATCCAATGCATCGTAATAATCAATATATCGCTTCTTAAACTCATCAAACAAGACTGGATGGCTGTTTAATCTCAGGGGTCCCAGCTCCACTGGCGACACCACCACCTAGCGAGTCACCAGCAACAAGCGCAGAAGCCGCAGACGCACCTAATGGTGAAATCATTAATAAACCTAAAGAAAGGATATAAATTGCATTTATTTCAGATGCTTTATTATTCTTCCAGTACAAAATGGAAGAGCAAATTTTACATAGACATGCATCAACATCACCCAGTTCTGGTTGAATGAAAATTTTGGTTCATGTCATTGAACAATAGATGAGCATTTACCAAATGACACTAGATGACAGAAGTTCTGATGATAAATATATAGCAATACTTAAAACAAATTGCTTCCAGTACAGTGCAAAATGAAATCTGCAGTAGTTTGGTATTCAATTCACGAGCATTATGCTAATAGATGGTGGAAGTTCATATGGACTAACCTGACTAGATTATTCAATTTGATGCAGGAAGCGCGGAATCTAACGCAACATCAAACTCCATAAACTCAAAGAATTCAGCAAGTTTAATGGCCACTATGCTTATTCCCGCTTGTGCATTGCTCTATGCCTTCTAAGTATTGCACAACTTCATTTTCACTGGCTATGTCACCATGCAGAGTTAGATCTTATGTGACCTTGTATTAAATTGATACGTGTTGTGGTTAGTAGACCTGTCCAGATGGGCTGTGTCTGCTGGGCTGGCCCGAAGCACAACACTGTTGGCACAGCCCAAGCACGGCACGACCCGACACCTAAACTGGCCACGCGTGCCAACCCAGCCCAACACATCGTGACATGCTTGGGTCGCAACCTCGGCCCAGTGGGTCGGCCTGGCACGGCATCCACAGTACCGTGCCTGGCACGGCCCATCCTAGGCATTACAAGACACGGCTGGCACGGCCCGGCGTGCGGTGGCGGCGGCGGCTCCGCGACAACAGAGGAGGAGGCGGAACGCGGCGGCGGAGGAGGCGGCAGCGCGTGGCGGAGTAGGAGGCGGCGATGGTGGCTCCCGTGGCAGCGGTGATAGAGGAGGAAAAGAAGGCGGTGCGCGGCGGAGCAGGGGACGACACCCATTTTTCTAGATGGGCTAATCGTGCCCAGGCCGACACGGAACGACCCATGAGCTCAGCGTGTCGTGTCTAGGTTGGCGGGGCTATGCCTAAACAGGCCCATGTAGGGCCACCTGTTTAGACACCTATAGGGGGAGGGGCCCCACACTCCCTCGAATCGACGACCAAGTCAGCACGAAGCCGATGTAGGCAGGCTGCCAGGCTCTGACAGCATGGCGGACGACGTAGGACGTCACCCTCGGCCTCGAATCCGAGCCCGGTTTCGAACCTGAGCTCGGACTTGAAACCGAACTCGGACTCGAACCCAAGCTATACCTTCACGCTCAACAAGGATGATGTCATCACGTGGACCCGGTGTTGGTAGCCCTGCCCGACCGGGAAAGACGAAGTTGCCCTCAAGGTTGTCCTAGAATTAGGGTTATTTATGTAACTTCTCCATTCCTCCCCTCCCTTTCTACAAATAGGGCTCATTGTAACATGAGTGGGGAGGCCACTTGTACTTCTTTTTATACTTGATCAATACAACTTGTGTGGTTTTCTTGCTTGGCCTACGCTAAAAACCCCAACTACACAGCCCCGGTGGTTGACGTAGCCAACCGGGGGTGCCAATAAATCTACTGTCTAGACTCGTGGCTACGACAATATGATTCTTTCATTACAAATTATTACAATACATTTTGTATGATATGTCTTTCTGATGAGTCTCACCAAACATTGTAGTCTCATTCAGCATAACCAGAATTCGTTATCCATTTTGTACCCCGCGGTAATAAGTTATGCATGAAAAAGATGTACACTTAAACCAATTAAGCAGGAGCAATCAATAAGTGGCATGATGACGTAAAATCTCAAGAGAACGTTACATCAGAAGGCAGAACAGAGATATATTGTTTCTTTCTCCTTTTCATAAGAACAAAATACTGATGGTTTCTGCAGGGAAGTAGCAAACATTTTCATGACAGCCACAAGATTCAATGCATTCTGGAACGGTTTTGGGATGAATTTCTGGATGGTCATTGGTCCTATTATCAAGTTTACTAGGGTACATGGACAATGCGTTTTATTGTGAATAATCAATGTCCAGTGGCCTATTATGGAGCACAGGGTTTTTTTTTTGTGAACTTGGCGCACAGGTTGTTACTTCCCTTGAACCCCGTGTTCTCTAATTCCACAATAAATTGCCACTCAGACCAATATGGTTGAGTGAATGGGCTCCATGCTTGGGCCAGCCAAAACAGTATAGTAGTATAGTATGACACAAGGGGTACACTCTCAAGTAGTACTTTTTTTTATTAAAACAGGGCCTCATGAATATCTTCAAAGAACATTATGAACACAATTTTATGGTCATAGACCAGATTTTCTGAACCTGAATGTCTTCAAAGAACTTGTTATAGCTCGTTGAAAGTACCTTGTTATAGTTGTCAACAAATTTCAGTAAAAACTATCTTATATTCACCAAGTTTTGACTTCTTTTTGTCATGTTTGAAAGAATACTCTGAAATAATGCATTTATTTCATTTAGAGGTATCACGATGACTTGCAAGTGGTAATTCAGTGGCGATCAAGCCAATACTCACCATTTCTCTGTATATCCACAAAATAGCTGCAGCGACGATTTCCTAAACATGTTTCTAAAAGTATATTTGGCCTAGGATTTCCACTTATCAGACTAATGGTCTACTTCCTAGGAATAAGAACCTTTATATGTACATCGCGACAGTCACTTCATAATAGTCATAATTACTTGACAGTAACAAGAAAACAACCATGTCCCTGGTAAACTTGAATGTTGTTCAGAATAAGAAATGAAATACAACATGATGAAGGAAAGTTAAATGTGGCATTACCAGCTCGTAATATGGAGAGATTCTCTCAGCATTTTATTGCCCTGCAGCAAAGATGAAATCAGCCTATTTCTCAAAGTTGGAAAAACCTACGTGCTTCAAGATACTTAATAAACATACAATAAAATAGATTTGCTTTCAGTCACAACTACGTAATATGGACTTCTATGCTTCCATTAAAGAAATACACATATACTAAAGCATGTGGTTATAAACAGTTTTTTTTTTCATTGGACAGAAGTGGTTATAAACAGTTAGGTGCAAATCGGCTTCTCAAGGCCTCATCTGCTAAGATATGCAGTTTTCTTTTGGGGAAGTAAGTACAGAAGCACTTTCCGAGTTACCTGTAGACATTATTGAAAAAATGGAGCGAATGAAAAAGGAAATCCTCCGATTAGGACATGTTCAATAATTTGCAGCTGAAAACTTGTTTTGCCATAGACAAGTAAATAGATAATCACAAACCGTTTGGACCATGGGGCCATTGGAAACCTGAACTCTAGCTATTGCTCTGAAAAGCAAAGACATTCAATGATACATCATGCAATAATTATCAAAATTTGACCACTAAACACCATGTCTCAACCATTCTAACTGCCAGCATTTTCCACATTATATCTCGCACTGGAACAGATTAATTATATTGTACCAAAACAAATGTCACATTCAAAGTGCACCAAATCTTGAATCAGAACACAAATGTTGGAAAGATAATTATCCAAATCGATTCCATATAACATTGTACTATATTCCATAAGAATGTTCACATCGTTAAGACCGATCTTCTCTTCCTCATAAACCATTATTACTCAACTTGCATCCTCAAACACAAAAACTTTGCTCTAATTGACAGAAGTACAGAACAAATATGGTGTCCCTCGTAGTCCCCATTACCACCATTTGTGCATCAACATCAGGATATACAATGGACTGTATGGATGCACCTGTTGATCTTTCTGCCTGCTTTGATTATTTCACTGAATCAGTAGCATCACCAATCCCCTGCGGTAACAAATCGATAGATTTAGTGGATAAATGCATTCATTCCTATATCCATCTTTGGAACAGAGAGTAGTTACAGGAGCAAACTTGTAATGCAGGAATTTGATCACGTCCTGATACAGAATAAGAACATAGGAGCTCTGGAGCTGGACAAACCTTTCTTTCCCCTTTCCATACTGCAGCCTGTAACTCTGCATAGCTGATCTCCGTTTTTTCTTTCTTTTGTGTGTGTCTCTATGCCCACAAAGTTTTCTCACCTGTGTCTGCAATTATAGTTGTGATATACTTGTGTCTGCGATTACGGTTTGTGTGCAGGACAGACCAGAAATAAATTTGGAGATATCAGTTTGCTGGGACATGTGCAAGGCTATTCAATGCAATAGTAGTTGTGCATATTTGACTTTTGGTTTGCAAACTCACAATTAGAGCAATAACGAGTCATAAACAATTTCTTGTACTTCAGTGGATATTAATTGTTCGGGCAATATTTCCACTGAAATTTTATTTTCTGGGTAAAGGAGTTTAAAAAGTAAAAGAGGATAGAACAGTTCCACGCCTTCCTATGGTAATGATGCTTACAATTTACCCAGGAAAATTCATAGAAAGCAACTTCAGAGAAAGGGCTCACTGGCTCAGGATAGTCGTAGGCAGCAAATATAAATGGCAAATTTTTTATATGCCTATTGAACTATTAAATGTACATAGTACTAAGGTAAAAGAAGATTTAAGTTCGGTAATAGAAGCACTAATCACAAACTGTGACCAAGAAGACCATCTGACCATAAGGTCATGAATTATTGTTATTACACTTCCAGTAGGTTCCACCGTATCTTTACAGAAAGTATGAATTGCATAAATTATGGTAATCCAGTTAGTGCTACTATCCGCATACTAATCAGGCTTATTAAGAAACCAAACAAAAAACTTCGATTTCCTCATCCATATCTCTGATATCAAGTGTGCTTCTATCAAAGAAGGTTTATTAGACATAACAGCACTTGCAAGTTGCAACATAGTATGATTCTAGACCGTTTTATCAACGAAATAATAGTAAATCACCAAAAGAAAAAGAAAAGCATGCAATCTCAGGTTATATCATCAGCAGTTCAGTAAATCACCATCAGGCATGTCAAACACACACAAAAAAAAAAGTCTAGTTTTAGAAACTGTGGCCTTGTGATCAACCGAAAACGAGGTACTGGAGCATTCGTGATTAGTTCTCTCCACAACATGTCATATATATAGATAATACCCTCTAAAAGGACCAGAACACTCATGCTTAGATAATTGGCTACCACGAATTCCATTATATTATGCAAATTAAACCTTTATACAACAAAGTTGCATAGCTAATGACAATAACTCCTCAAAGTTCCCTTCCACGTTTCCAAAAAAAAGAAAGAAAAGAAAAGATGATGATTTCCTTCATTCAAAACAATTGACCTTAGAAACATCATGCAACTCGAAATGATGGGGATTGTCTCATCATCATGTAGAACATTAACTCAAGCATGAGGGTAGTTCTTTTCTTTTCCATGTAGCTAATTCCTAAAGGAATGAATCACACCATTGCTGGAGAATCTTTACTGAATTGAGCAAGGGTCTGATTACAATAAGGGTAACTGACCAAAATAACATAAGAAAAAAGATGCATCATCGCAACTCCAGCAATACTTCCAGTCAGTTTAGTTCAGTTCAATTGGAAGCTTCATAACTTTGGAGATGTCCTGTAATGATCTCTCTCATCACTTTGCCATTAGGATCCACTTGTTGGCAGTTCTCTTCATCATAACCAGTATCATGATTATCTGGAAGTTGAACATATGGAAGCAGTTCGTCTTTGCAGTCTATAATTATGTTGTGAAGCAGACAGCAACAAGAATTATACTTGGCAACTTATGCTTATCAGGCCTCCACATGACTTTGTGCAAGATTTTCCAGGAGCCCTTCAGCCGTGCCAACGCTTTTGTTCCAAGCATCCTTGCAGCTTTTTGCCGAGCATTAAAGTTGTCCATTGGGGCAGACAGATTTTTCCCTTCATATGGAGTCATAAGCCATGGGAGTAGAGGATAACACACGTCACCAGCAATGAATTCCCTGATTTCTGCATTCTCTGCTGAAACTTTGACAGGACCATTCAAGCGTTTCCCAGCTTCACAGAGCTTGAAAAACCCAGAGCATTTCAACAATCGTGAAAACGTCATGCTGCCAGGCCAACCGGTGACAATATCAATAAACCTCATCTCATCATCAACAATCCCCTGCAGGAACATACTGTAGTTCTTCGCCGGGTCGCACCAATCTGCAGATGACTCCACAGCAGGAAGTGTCATGATTATGTGGGTGGCATCAATGGCGCCACAGCAATTCGGCAGACCAGACGCAGCCTCAAACTTAGCTTTGATCTCCTCCATTCTGTCCTGGCCCGGCCACACCAGATGATGCCGAGCCCTCTCTTCCATGGACTCGATGAACCTCCACGTCACTTGTGAAACAGTAGACTGCCCCACGCCAAAAGCAGCTCCCACCGACACCTGCGAATCGCCGGATGCCAGCCTCCTCATGGCAATCGCCACTTGCTTCTCCACACTAAGCAGCCTTCCCTCAATATTGATCAGCCCAGACGGTGGCCTCGAGATCAAATCCTCCCTTACAATGGAGCAGATGTAGTCGAAGGTCTTCCTCGAAGTCCTGAAGAAGTACCTGAATGCCTCCCCCTCATCTGAAGGCGGATTAAGACCTGTCCATCAAAGTGAATCAAAACTCAAAATTCTATCACACACAGTCAGGCCAAGATCCACCTCACAATAGCATCGCACTGCAAGGCCACGATTTCGCATCGAATCAATCTAAACGATTCGGCCTTCCGTCAAGAACACGGCTGTTCACCCCAAATCTTGGCAGAACACGCACACAAGCACAACAAATTGGCCATCGATTGGAGCGAATTTGGGGGAATGCAGCAAGCAGGCACAAGAATCCAAGAAACGGTGGGTGGGTGGGAGGGAGGAAGTGGAGGAATTAGAAGGGCGTATATACCTGACTCAGCGTACTTGTGGAGGAAGATGTACCACCACTCGGTGTCGAGGCCGCGGAGCTCCGGCGGGAGCAGCGGCGGCGGCGCGCCCCCGGACTTGGCGCTCTTGATCTTGCCGGAGTCCTTGGGCTTGCGCTTCCCCTTCTTGAACTTCTTCATCGGCGGCATCTTCCGACGGCCCCTCTCCCTGTCCCCCCCTGCGTCTTCTCCCCCTCTCTCTTGCTGGCGTCTGGGCTTCTTCTCTTCCCTGCCTCGGGCAACGCTTTTAATCCTGCCAGCGATACTTGTCAAGGTGAATTAAGTTATCTTCTTCTTTAAGATCTTCCTTTGACTGGCTGACAGGTGGGACCATGTGTGCAGTGTAGGCCAACTTGTTAATGACTATTTTGTAAAGAAATTCGTTTGTGCGCATAGCTGGCATTATTATTATTATTATTATTATTATTATATATATATATATATATATATATATATATATATGTGTGTGTGTATATGTGTGTGTATATATATATATAAGAAAATGGTATGTACTCCCAGAAGTATGTACTTCCACTTCTTATATACCACTTAAATTTTATGATGATATCTCTTTATCAATTTGAGCATACTCCAATAATGATTATAAGATACCTCAAAGTGAGCTCCACGAAAAAATTCATTAAAGTCCACGTTTTATAGCAAAATTTGTGTATATACTTCTTTTATATATGAAAAATGGTATATAGCAAAAAACAAAGGACTCTAATGAAAATTTTTCAATCAAGTCGCATTGGAGTATCTTATAATTGCTATTTAAGTATACTGAAAATGATAAAAAATATATAATATGTTCATTTAAGTGGTATATTGAAAGTGGGAGTATGTACTCCCAGGAGTACGAAACAGGTGTCGCCGATGTGAGTAAAGCTAAAGCAACAATAGTATTTATATCATTCATGGTTGCTGCTAATTCCCCATGGGGTAACTGTATAATTTTCCAAGGTAAAAGAGCACCCGACCAATTCAAAATATAGGAAAATGGTATGGTACTCTTGAGAGTACGTACTCCCACCTCTCATATACAACTTAAATCATATGATGATACCTCTTTATCAATTTGAGTATACTCCAATAATGATTACAAGATACCCGAAAGTGAGTTCCATGAAAAATTTCATGAAAATCCACTTTTTATACCAAAATCTGTATATATACTTCTTTTATATATGAAAAAAAAGGTACATAGCAAAAAAACAAAGGACTCCAATGAAAATTTTTCAATCAAGTCGCATTGGAGTATCTTATAATTGGTATTTAAGTATACTAAAATTGATAAAGAAGTATAATATGTGCATTTAAGTGGTATATTGGAAGTGGGTGTACATACTCCCAGAAGTACGAAACAGGCGTACTAATGAGTAATTCAGTGCTAAGGTGCTAATGTCAATCTTTCTCGTTGGATTTGAACAACCAAGATTAATGTGGGCTCCCACCTCCAAACCATTTAATCACCTAGCATGCTCCCACCTCTAATGCACCTTCATTAATGTATCTTCCTTAAACACCTTGTATGCTCCCACCTCCAACGGTCAAGATTGACATTAGCACCTTAGCACTAGATATGTTCACACACACACACACACACACACACATATATATATATATATATATATATATATGGATGACAATTATTATTGTTTTTTTAAATAGATATGGATGGCAGTTATTACGAAGATCCTACCTTTGGTGGTATCCTAGTTGTCTAGGGGGACACCCATAAGCTATTCGGGTATGTTCGTGAGTTCTTTTTTTTTAATATTTTTTAAAAATATTTTAAAGATAATTTCTCCTTAACTTTATTTCCAATTCTAATCCTTTGGTCTCGCTATGACACGTGATGTGACTAAACTTTGCTGTCACGCCACCGATCGCAGGCCAACTTGTTAATGACTATTTTGTAAAGAAATTTGTTTTGAGCTGTCATTGTGTGTGTGTGTGTGTGTGTGTGTGATGGCAATTCTTATTGTTTTTAAAATAGATATGGATGGCAGTTATTACCAAGATCCTACCTTTGGTGGTATCCTAGTTTTCTAGGGGACCACCCATAAGCTATTCGGGTATGTTCGTGAGTTCTTTTTATCTTTTTAATCTTTTTAAAAATATTTTAAAGATAATTTCTCCCTAACTTTATTTTCAATTCTGACCCTTTATTAACGTCATGACCCGTGATGTGACCAAACTTTGCTATCACATCACCGACCGCGGCGTGACCAAACCAGCCACGATAGCCATCCGAGCCAATACGCGCCTGTTTTTGGCTAAGTTCTATCACGCCAAGAGGAGTGATGTGACAACACTCATTTGCCACGCTACGGTCCGTGGCGTGATAAAGTGCTTTTGCCACGCCACACGTTGTGGCGTGGTCAAAGGAGTCAGAATTGGAAATAAAGTTAGGAAAATATTATCTTTAAAATATTTTTTAAAAAAGGAATAGAAAAAAGAACTCTATGTTCGTATGTGTCTAGCGTCGGATATATTTGAAGGATATAATGGGAATCAATTGAATATGGATTGTAGAAGGAATAATCAATTATGTGTCATTGCAAATATGTGGATTTTACAATTTGCCACTTATGTGTGGATGATATGTGGCCCGAGGCCATATATCATCCACACATAAGTGGCAAATTGTAAACTGCAGATCTTTAGTAGTGACAAATAATCAGATCTCTCGTCTTCATCGAGTCCATCCCCCGTCCCTTACTACCCATTTCCCTTCCCATTCGGGCCACATATCATCCACACATAAGTGGCAAATTGTAAACTGCAGATCTTTAGTAGTGACAAATAATCAGATCTCTCGTCTTCATCGAGTCCATCCCCGTCCCTTACTGCCCATTTCCTTTCCCATCCTCCATTGATCTTCTTGCTTGTTCAACGCCACCACGCGCATGGCTCGCCACGCCACCCCCTCTCACATGGCTCCCTACTGCCATGCCTCACCACACCACGGCATGCCTGTGGGAGCCGCCGCCCATGGGGACCCAAGCAAGAGAAAGGTCTACTACTTGGCGCTCGTGGCGGCAACGCCTGCCAGCGTCCTAGCCACAAGCGTGCCATTGCAACCAGGAAGTACATGTTGTTGAAAGTTTCAGACCTTGACGTTGAAAAGTTTGATTTATTTTCGAGTTGATTTGAGTTGAAAGTTAGGGGACTTTTGAATTGAGACTTTTCAGATCCGATTTGAAAGTTTTTCGATTTTGAATAGAAAGTTTTTAGTCATGATTTGAAAGTTTTTTCAACTTCTGGATTGAAAGTTTTCCGCATTGGGTGGGGAAAGGAGGTAGACGAGAGGAAGAGGGCGTTAAAGGTAGGGAAGGAAGGGGGCATCCGCGAGTTGTGCATATCACAGACACGTGTGAATTAGATGTTCTAAGTAAACATTATAGTAACATAAAAAATAAGAATAGAGCCTAGTATACAAGCATGCACAAGTTTTTTTAGGCGAAATTCTTACTCGGTACTCTCGAGCTTCCCATAGTCCTCGGTGGTTTGCTTCCCCTTCGTAGATTTCTTCGTTGGTGACATCTTCCAAGTTCTAACCCCTCTCCCTCCCTCTTCTTCCTGTTCTCCTCATTTTGGTGTGGGTTTTCTCCTTCTTTGTCTCACGCACTCTTTTTACACCATCTCCAATGTTGTATTTTAGCCGGTTCAAATGAGGAGAGAGAAGGCATTGAATAGATTCAATATATTATAGGGATCGATTCCAACAAAAAAATGCATGGAACCAGACTCTACTGAAAGCATCTTTAGCGTATTGAACCGATGTCGATTCACAGTCATGCTACGTAAGCATTCGAGGAACTGAGCTTGTTTTTCTCTAATGTATTGAACCGATTCCTACTAATAACTAGGACCCACGTTACATTAAAAAACCACAAAATAATAATATCCTCTCTCAACCGCACTCTCTCCTATGTAGTTGTTTAATGCTCATATGAGTTATTTAATGTTTTGAATCGACTCCTAAGTAGAGTCCGGTTCTATGCATTTTTTTGTTGGAATCGACCCCTCCAATGTATTGAATCAATTCAATGTCTTCTCTCTCCTCATTTCAATCGGCTAAAACACGACATTAGAGATGGTCTTAGGGGTCGATTTAAAGCATTAAACAACTCATATGAGCATTTGTAACGTCCCGATTTTCTGAGCCTTTTTGAAAATTTTCAAAATAAAGATAACCATTCGGTTTTGTTGAATTGCTCAAGCTTAACTTGGAGATTCTGAAAAAATTAGAAGCTATTTAATATGAATTAATCAAACTTCAATTAATTTGAGTTTGGTTTATTTTGAGTTTGCTAGAGTTTTATGTGTGTGAAAATATCTTTTCTCTGTTCGTTCCGTTTTCTCCTTGACCCAGCTAACCATCCTTTTGGTTTGGGTAAAGTCTATTCTTCAACCTTCAACTTTTCAAAAAGTCTGGAAAACAACCTTGAAGTCGAAAACCAGACATCATAGGACCTCCACGTTTGTAAACCGGACAAAATGGGCCCCACGCCTCTTCCACCCTGGTTTTGTGCTCACGTGGCAGTCAAGCTGGCACCCGCACGCGGCTTTTTATAACACGGGGCCGGTCGCCTTTCCCCTTCTCCTCCTGAGAAACCCTAGGTGATGAAATTGCATCGGCGTGGTGCATGGCAACCTCCGGGAGCTCAAGCACGCCGCGGTGATTGGTTGATTCCTCAGCGGTCGGCGTCAGCGATGGGAAGTTTTCTCCCGTAGAAGGTACAGGAGGGTTCGCTGATTATGAGCCGACCGTCCGCTGCAATTCATGCGGCGTAAGTCGGCTAGATGGGTCTCTTGGAGTGACACGAACCCTGGAAGGAGGTACTTTACCTACGCGAAGGCTCGGGTGAGTGTTCTTGTGGTCGGCGTAGTGTGTTCTTGTGGTCGGTGTTCTTGTGTTCTTGTGTTCTTTTGCGGGCTTTTCGATTTGTTCTCAATTTGGGGCCATTGCGGTCATCCTGCCATTTGTTTGATTTGTTCTCAATTTGAGTAGGTGGGTGGTTGCAATTTTTGGAGATGGTATGATTCAATGAGTGTGCTGAGTTGAGGAGAATTGTAGTCCGAAATGAGGCTGCAATTGCTCATCTAAATGATAGGGTCAAAATGGTAGAAAATAATAGAATGCTGATCATCTCAGTGTTTGCATGTACTCTCTTTGTTGTAGTTGGGTTCATGTTCTGGTAGAAATGTTCTTAGTTTGTTGATGTAAGTTGTGAAACTGAATACTCACTGGAATAGAAATATCATTTTGGTGAATTCGGTTGCCGTTTTGGTGAATTTACGGAATGAATTGTTGTGATATGTGTAATACCTGAAGCTATGATGCTGAATTATCTGGTAACCTCATCAGTGATGAATTCATGCTTAATTGCATATAGTAGGTCTGGAACCATCATATGAACTTGCAGAACAGAGAAGAGAAGCAAAAAGACATGAACGTGAGGTGCCTCTACACCTGCTATCTCGAGGCTCATGATAACTGGGTTGAACTGCGCCTAATCGAAATGGTTTTTAGAGTCGTATGCAATATTGATTCAGAAATCGGGATTCAAAAGCGCTGAACTGAAATAGCACTGCAAGATTTTGTAGACTGAAATAGCACTGCAAGATTTTGTAGACTGAAACTTGCAATAGACTGAAACTACAAGAGTTTGGTACAGTCAAGTTCAGTGCCATCGCAATGCGTCTAGTAGACTGAAACTTACAAGGATTCAAACTTACAATACAGTCAAGTTCACTGCCATTACCGGTTACAGACAAGTTGCAAATGCATAAAAGTTCACATAAAAAACAAACACACATTGCCAGTACAGACTTTCACTGCTTGTTATTGACATCACTGGTGGACATCAGGAGCTTCGGATGAGTTGTTGTCCTCTTTTTTGGAGGTTTATTCCTTGGTGGCTCTCTAACACTGACATTAGCTGAAGCATGACCAGAGGAGAGTTGAATTGTGGCATATGAACTGGCCCGAGAAGTAGGGACAGTAGCCTCTAGCCTTATAGATGCAGAACCACCTTTTGATGTTGTCACACTAGCCTTAGCAGATGAGTTGATGATCATTTCATTTGACACACCAGACTACAACAACACATGAACAATGCTAAGTCTTAGAACTGAGCAGGGTCCGATATATGTAGTAAACTGGAACATGCTTACATGCTGGATTGTAGTTGCAGAATTTTGTGAGTACACAACCCCAGTGCACTTCTTCTTGCCCTTTGAGTTGGCAGGTAAGCTTGCCCTTTTTTACCAACACATGCAAAGCTCTGTTGTGATCCTTGCATCATTACCTGAGGACAATTGACAATGTGAGAAGAAGATATGTTCTGGTGCATTAGTGAAGCAAGAGTGACACATTACCATGGCGAGATGGTGTTTGCAGAGGGATATCTTCAAAAGCGGCTCTTGCACTTGTATTAGATGCACCCAATGTTTCTTTCCTCTTTGAGCAAGAAGCTTTGTTGTGGCCTGTCCCTTTGCAAAATCTGCACCTAATGATAGTTCCCACTTTTGAGACTCTTGTGGCCTTGGGCTTCTCATGAGCCTCTCTTTTCCTTTCCTTCTTTGGCCTGCCTGACATCCTAACATATTTTGATGCTTGTGGTTGTGGCTTCTCAGATGTGGGCCAACTATGCATATCCTCCACAGGCTCTAGACAGTGCTCATATGCATGTTGAACTCATGAACTGAGTAATAGGAGGCTATGTAATCATCTAGCCTGTTGGTGTTGTAGTATATGCATGATATGGCATGACAACATGGCAATCCTGATAATTGTCAATATCTACAAGAACATGTTTTGTTTTGAAGGTTTACTATAAATCTTTGATCACGATGCTTGACTTCAAATAAATCATTTCCATTGAATATTGCATGGCAATACCCAGATTCATTTATGTATGCATTGAGTTTCTTCAAAATGTTGGGGCATATGATGCCTTGCCACTTGTCTGCCTTTTCTCTACTCAATTGGATTCTAACCATGACTTTACACCTAATGGCCTCTAGCATACTAATAATTGGCAGAAACTGTTGGGCCACGGGTAGGCTATGATAGCTACAAATCAAAATTTCTACCACGCAAACCAGGAAGCCAAGCAAGTAGATGATCACAGATCGTTACCACTAGACGTAGAGCAGCGGAAGAAGGGTTGGAGCAGCCTGTTCCAACGTAGAGCGCGTCGATGTAGTGTTCGTAGTCGATCGTCCAGCGTCGAGCAAGTCGATGCAGTGGTCGTAGTCGATCGTCCAGCGTCCTCGCAAGTCGATCGTCCCCTCCAGCAACCTCTGCAGTTCCTTGTGAAGATCGCGGATCATCCTCAAGCGCAACAGTCGTAGTAGCGCCTTTACGATATCCACACGTATAGGGAAAGAACAACCATGCGTAGGTGTGCTAGCACCAAGTCGCACGGTAGAGCTCTCAGGAAGATGGCGACTAGGGTTTCAGTGGTGATTCGCGCGTACCTCCCAACAGCCTCATGCATCTCCTTATATAGTGCCCGTGACGGATCCTATCCGAACACGTTTGTCGAATCATATTCGTACTAGTTTGTTCCAACCCGTTAAGTGTGTGACCCTGTAGGTTCATGCATAATCGGTTGTGACTCGAAAACCCTTTCCGATCACGAGTCGTAGCGGCTCCTAGCAGAACATAGCGATTCTCGAATACACACAAATTATATCGGACGAACCTTAATGCAATATGATCTACGACCAGGTCCTCATCACTTACGACTGTGTCCTATCTCTATACTGACCAGTTAAGATTTGGTCACGACTAGTTCAGAATTCCTTACGACTGTGTTACGACCACCTGTGACTACGTTCGACCAGTCTTTACCAGCTCGTATCACCATACGACTAGTCATGAATCGTCGAACTAAGCATTTACCTACTCGTGTATACTCCCTTTGCCTCACGATGTCCGGTTGAACTCTAGGTGAGATGTTGTGTCATCCATGGATACTTCAATACTTTCTCGATCGAGTGTCGGATTACTTCACGTGGTCGAACACTTCGACTACTAGTGGCATGACCATGCACTTTCTTTATCCGACCATAACAAGGTGTGGATATCATGGGGATATGCTCACGATCTTAATGTGATGGTACAATTGGCAATAGCTTCTTTGGTTTGTCGAAACGATCGCTTTCGGTTTTGTTGAAATTGCTTTTGAGCAAGTGTCGATAATCGGTAATCTGGGTGTGTAATGCGCGTATTACCGCTGACATAATAGTACCGCTTGTGTTTACAGTAGTAGTACTGCCGGGCGGTATTACCGCAAACAAAGCGGTATGGTTTTTCCGAATCTAATGTAATTTGTGTTTTGGATTTCTCGAGGAGCCGGTAATCTTAGAGCTATGGTTCTTGGTAGTACCAAGATGATTTTAACGACCGCTGTGTGAGCGGTATGGTTTTTCCGAACAAGTGTTTTTTGGGAAGTTTTGGATTTCCTTTGTAGCGGTAGTACCATTGTTGTTGGAGCTATGCGACGCATCAAGATGGCTAGTACCGCCTTAACACTACGGGTAGTACCGATTTTGTGTCAATTTCTTTTCAATTGTAGAATTGCTTTTGGGTTAGGTCAAGTTCATGGGTGTCATGGCATATGTGTTGCATGATGCATGTTTTGACTAACGTGGGTCAAGTTGTGAAGAACTTGTTCCGGATTCAATTTCTTTGTCTATTGATGTGCGTGTTACTTGGAGGTCAATGACGGTCAACGGCGAGGATGATCGGGACTAAGCTTGGAGAGCCGAGGTCCGTAACGATCGGGGATGCCAGCGAGGTCAATGGAGTCAAGCATTGCGCCAAGAGGACAAAGGTGACCGAATCGGCGAGCCGGCGACGGAGTTCGATCAAGCGGCCGGTGGGTGCAAGTGCCATGGTGGTTTCGGTGGGAGCCGGATGGGAGAGACTTGCGACATGAAGAGAGTCACCGGATCAACCTACACGCGTGGCGAAGCATGGGAGGTGCTTCACGAAGATGGGACTCGGTCTTGAAAAGATCGAGAAGGGTATTTTGGTAATTTTACCAAATCTCGCCTTGATGACCTAATGCCAACCACGCGCAAGTCGGTGCGTCAAGAAGTGGATTAGGTCAAGAGAATTGAAGACGGCGCTTTAAAATGCGTGCGTATGTGTCCGCTTGTTTTGGGCCTTAACGGAGCCCATTAGGGTTACTCTTCTAGAAGGTCTAAGCCTCCACTATAAATAGGGGGTGTCTTTGGACAGCAACCTCAACCCTTTCATTGCATTGTAAACCCTAGTTTTGCTTTTTGTGCTTAGGGAGTTGATAGTCTGAGGTTAGGGTTCTAGAGAGTTGGATTTGATTTCGTGCTCATGTATTGAGTCTTTATCCTCCATTGATGGAGTGGTCAGAAACCAATACCATATCAAATCAATCCAAAGAAAGTTCTATCAAAGATGAGTTCATTTGCTTTCTTTCTCTCTATTTGATGATTTTGAGTCTTTCTTTGATCCATGAAGTTTTGGTTGGTTTCTTCTTGTGATCTAACTTGCTTTGACTTGTGGGAACCCATCTAGGGTCATCTTGATCATCAATCACCCACGAGCAAGTCTCTAGATCATATTTCGATTTTTGCTCGGTTTTGAAGCACACTTCGTTCAAACTGAAAAAGATAGGATTGTATTGAAGCCATTCAAGTCGGATTGAATAGCAGAATCTGGACTTGAAGGAAATCCTGGTCAGGTTTTTGATAAATGTCTTTGATCATATCATGGGTTTGCGATTCGATTAGTAGAATGAATTGAATTGCCCATAAGTTTGGAGTAAATTGCTCATTTGCCTGTGGTGTATCGGGTGGCTCAGGTGTTCATTTTGTTATGTTTTGCCTGCTGGTTTGTAAGATCTCTTGTAAACAACTCCTTTGGTTATTAATAAAGCTTATGTTGCTGCTATGTTATCACTTTGTTGTTGTGGAAGAGCTAGCCATGATCCTTGGGACTAGCTCGGGTTTCACAGGGACCCGGGCGAACTCGACCTCCATGTCCGCACAAAGGGATGAGCGTGTGAAGTTCTGAGGAGGTCCCAGATCTCCACGACCTCCTCTGGAGGGTCGTGGGTGGTCTTGGTGAGCCCTCGGACCTCCTCGTTCGTTCCTAAGTGTGGCTATGGTAGGCCGTGGGTGCTCCCTGGTTCCTAGGCTCACTCTCGGGTCACGTTCTCCTGGACCTCCAGGAGGTCTCGTTGGACCTCCTGGGAGGTCTTGGTGGACTTTCCAGAGGTCATGGAGGATCTCTCGGTGCCCTAGAGTTGGGTCATTACAACATCGCCAAGCCGTTAAGCGCATCTTCAGGTATTTACACTCTACCCTTCAGTATGGCATTTGGTATTCTTGTTCTTCTTCGCTGTCCATTCGGGGGTTTTCAGATTCTGATTTTGCGGGCTGTAGGCTAGATAGGAAGAGCACATCTGGCACATGTCATTTCTTAGGCACTTCTCTTGTCTCTTGGTCTTCTAGGAAGCAGGTCTTCATTGCACAATCCATCTTTGAAGTTTAATATGTAGTCAGCCGCTAGTTGTCAGAGTCGATTTTGTGGATGGTCTCCACTCTTAAAGATTTTGGGTTAACCTTTGCTAGTGTTCCTCTTTTCTGTGATAACACTTCTGCTATTAACATTGCTAAAAACCCAGTGCAACATTCTAAGACCAAGCACATAGACATTCGCTATCACTTCCTTAGAGATCACGTTGAGAAGGGTGATATTGTGCTGCATTTTGTGGAGTCCGAGGCTCAGTTAGCCGATATCCTCACCAAGCCTTTAGACCCAACAAGGTTTGCCACCTTGAGGAGTGAGTTAGGGGTAATTTTTCCCTATGGGTTGGTTTGAGGGGGAGTTGGATCTTTTCTGATCTTTCCTTGTTCATTTGATCTTTTATTTGATCTTCTTTTGATCTTGTTGATCTTTTAGGTCTTTTGAGCTTTCTTGCATCTCATTGTATCATATTGCATTCATATGAAAAATCCAAAAAGATGCATTGTAATATAAGCTTTTCTGCTTATCTTTTAAAATTGATGAAGCTTTGCCTATTACCCTTTGGAGCTTTAGTGTTTCAATTCTTGCTCAATGCCATGTCTAGTTCTTTGACTTGCTAGAATTATCATGCTTTCACATGTGTAGCTAAGTCTTTGTTTGTATGAGCTAGAACTTGAAAAACAACTTGAACTAAGAAATTAGCAATTTGTGAA
This sequence comes from Phyllostachys edulis, assembly GCA_036346405.1. NCBI lineage: Eukaryota > Viridiplantae > Streptophyta > Magnoliopsida > Poales > Poaceae > Phyllostachys > Phyllostachys edulis. The sequence goes on from CM070558.1 coordinate 14,112,718, forward strand.
TTGTTTAGCCGATTCTTAATTAGTGCTCCTTTTGTGACATTGGCCTGTCAAAATTGCTTTGTTAGCTCTTGAATCTAACTTTGACCATTACTTGAGCTTCTTGTGTTCTTGAGAATCTAAAACGCTCTTGTGAAAATGAAAAATCAATATTCAAGATTGTCTTTTGCTTAAATTGTGCCAAACTACTCTTCACGAGGCGCATGTCAAAGACATGAACTTGGAGATAGTTTGATGATCGAACGATCTCATGGGGACCGCTTGTCACAACCGACATGAACCTCAAGATTTGTCGCATACTGTAGAAGCTTAGGAAGAGTTTGTGGATGGCTCCTAGTCCGGGATCTTCTTCACTAAGATATACCTTTAATCAACTTTTGGTCGAAGCTTAGGATGAGTTTGTGGATGGCTCCTAGTCGGGATCTTGTCACTAAGTTAGACCATTAGTCAACTTCAATATTCATTGCAAATGAAAAAGCAGCTTGAAAAATGGGCTTTTAAGAAAAATGAGCAAAACGATTCATTCGGGACCTATTTGTCTCTTAATGTGGTCATTGTTAGCTTTTGGATCTCACGTTGACATTTTGACATGGCGATATCATTTTAGGATCCTGTTGATGAACTTGCTAGATTTGAAGCTTTGCTTAAAATGCTAAAACTCATTGCTTTATATTGAGCCTTCTTGCTTAGCTTTGTTATATATGTCTTATCATGATCTTGCTAGCATCAAGTTAGGCTTGATATGTTGTTTGTGCAACTTTAGAAATGCTAACTTGTTCTTTTGGGTAATCTCCAAAGCTTCTTGTATTCAAAAATTGAAAAATACAAAAAAATTGAAGCCACTCCATTGCATTTCATGCATGCTCCATCTTATGCTTTTTCCTCATTCTGCATTTGTCATCTCTGGACGAGAGGAAGGCGTGATTCCTTGATGACTCCATTGTCAAAGGGGGAGAAGTTATTTCAAAAATGTGTAAAGGGGAGAAGTTGTTTGAAAATGGGGAGTTATGAAAAGGGGAGCTACTTGGAGAAAATTTGAAAATCGAGGATCTTAGTGAGGGAGTTTCTTATTTGCATTCTTATGTTCTTATTGATTCTTCTGAACTTGAATTGCAATTCTTGATCCTCACAATGATCAAAGGTCATATCGAACAATTGTTCTTTCATATGGACCTTAAGTGAGATTTTGACCCGTTTCTGGAAAATGAAGCTTTCTCGCTTTCTTTTGCCGTATCTCTCTTGCTGATACTATTCTAAAGCCAACTTGGTCATTTCCTTTGCTTTATCTTGCATTTGGACCAAGTTGTGCCTTTAAGCTGGCTCACCGAGTTTTTACTTTTCAAACCTCAAAATTTGCATTTATGGAAAATTGCCAATGTGTTCATCAAGGGGGAGATTGTGGATATCATGGGGATATGCTCACGATCTTAATGTGATGGTACAATTGGCAATAGCTTCTTTGGTTTGTCGAAACGATCGTTTTCGGTTTTGTTGAAATTTGCTTTTCGACAAGTGTCGGGATAATCGGTAGTACGGTAGTGTCTGGCGGTACTACTCGATCTGATGATAATAGTACCGCTTGTGTTTACGGTAGTACCATTGGTGTTTTACCGCAAGCAAAGCGGTATGGTTTTTCGAGCGAATGTAATTTGTGTTTTGGATTTCTCGAGGAAGCGGTAAGTACTGAGCTATAGTTGCTTGTAGTACCGCGATGATTGAACGACCGCGTGTGAGCGGTATGGTTTTTCCAGAACAAGTGTTTTTTGGGAAGTTTTGGATTTCCTTTGGTAACGGTAGTACCGCCGTTGTTGGAGCGATGCGACCGCATAAGCGATAAGTAACGGCCTTAACAATGGTAATACCGATTTTGTCTTTAATTTCTTTTCAATTGGAGAATTGCTTTTGGGTTAGGTCAAGTTCATGGGTGTCATGGCATATGTGTTGCATGATGCATGTTTTGACTAACGTGGGTCAAGTTGTGAAGAACTTGTTCCGGATTCGATTTCTTTGTCTATTGATGTGCGAGTTGCTTGGAGGTCAATGACGGTCAACGGCGAGGATGATCGGGACTAAGCTTGGAGAGCGAGGTCGAAACGATCGGGATGCTTGGGGTGAGGTCAATGGAGTCAAGCATTGCGCAAAGAGGACAAAGGTGACCGAACAGGCGATTCGGTCGACGGAGTTCGATCAAGCGGCGGGGGGGGTGCAAGTGCCATGGTGGTTTCGGTGGGAGCCGGATGGGAGAGACTTGTCGACATGAAGAGAGCATTGGATCAACCTACGTGTATGAAGCATGGGAGGTGCTTCACGAAGATGGGACTCGGTCTTGAAAAAAGATCGAGAAGGGTATTTTGGTAATTTTACCAACACTGCCTTGATGACCTAATGCCAACTCCGCGCGCAAGTCGGTGCGTCAAGAAGTGGATTAGGTCAAGAGAATTGAAGACGGCGCTTTAAAATGCGTGCGTATGTGTCCCGCTTGTTTTGGGCCTTAACGGAGCCCATTAGGTTACTCTTCTAGAAGGTCTAAGCCTCCACTATAAATAGGGGTGTGTTTGGGCAGAACCTCAACCCTTTCATTGCATTGTAAACCCTAGTTTTGCTTTTGTGCTTAGGGAGTTGATAGTCGGAGGTTAGGGTTCTAGAGAGTTGGATTTGATTTCGTGCTCATGTATTGAGTCTTTATCCTCCATTGATGGAGTGGCTCTAAACCAATACCATATCAAATCAATCCAAAGAAAGTTCTATCAAAGATGAGTTCATTTGCTTTCTTTCTCTCTATTTGATGATTTTGAGTCTTTCTTTGATCCGCGAGTTTTTGGTTGGTTTCTTGCCGTGATCTAACTTGCTTTGACTTGTGGGAACCCATCTAGGGTCATCTTGATCATCAATCACCCACGAGCAAGTCTCTAGATCATATTTCGATTTTTGCTCGGTTTTGAAGCACACTTCGTTCAAACTGAAAAAGATAGGAACTTTGGCTTGGATCTCTGCGATCCTTGATTGGAATAAGTTCCTAATATCCTTAGGAAGGTGTGTTCCAAATTTGGTGGAGTTTGGCCTTATGGTTTAAAAGTTCTGACGATTTTCGATTTCGTTTTGTTTATTACATTCATCGTCGGGGATAAAAGGTAGTCTGCTGATTTTGCTGCCATGTAGTACCGCTGATGAGGTAGTACCGCACTTACAATGGTGGTAGTACCGATTCTCGAGAATTCTGCACAACTTTGTGCTCTTTGCTCTGTCTTGTGGGGGTTTGACTAGGATTCAATACAAGGCTTCCGCTTATACTTGTATATTGATCTTCATAGCTCTCATAGCTCTTGGAGTGAAATTATTATTGATCTAATCGAATTGAAAAAGATTTTGAGCTCCTATTCACCCCCTCTAGTCGCCGTTTCGGTCCAACAAGTGGTATCAAAGCCCGGTTAGTTCAATCTTGATCTTAACCGATCACTGAACTTGGCGATGGATAAGTACTCGACCAAGCCGCATATCTTTGATGGGCTCGACTATGCCTATTGGAAGAATCGCATGCAGTCTTCCTTGAGAGCAAGGACAAGCTATATGGGAGGTTGTTCGGCGCCATTGCTTTTGCCGAAAGTTGCTACATGGCCAAAGACCCTCTTGGCTAACAACAACAAGGCAAAGAACCTTCTATATCTTTGGGCTTGGTAGGCAAGAATACGATAGGATTTGCAATCTTCGACCATCAAGACATGAGATTTGGCACACCTCGAAACTTACCATGAGGATCGTCCCGGATCAAGCAAGTCGCCGAGAATGTCTACAAGCGAGTACAACAAATTTGAGATGCGTCTGGTGAGAGCATCGATGACATCTTTACTCGCTTTTAACAAGGTGATCAATCGGATGAAAGTCATGACATTGAGTACTCTCAATCTGAATGCCACCCACCTCTTGGGTGCAATCAACACCAAGGAGTGGGAGATGAAGGCAAGCGCCATAGAGGAGAACGTCGATCTCTCTAATCTCACTTTGGAGCTGCTTTATAGCAAGCTAAAACTCATGAGATCAAGAGAGGCGTAATCCTAAGAAGGATAACATGGCTTTGGTGGTGATCCTCTCAAAAGGACTCTGATGATTCTTTTGAGTCTTCTTCCGGTTTTTCTCTTGCGTGTTTATCTGCTATTCAAGAAGAAGAGTTTGAGAGTCTTCCCGAGGCCGATTTAGCTCTTTTAGCCAAGAAAGTCACACGGGCATATAACAATGTCGAAATGAAGAGAGGTGGCCCCGTGACATGCTATGAGTGTGGAGAGCTATATCACATTCGCCAACCGCCTCTAAGTCAAGGGTAAGGGCAACCACAAGATTGAGAAGCTTTGCTCGAAGAAGCCTCAAGGGGCAAGTCCAAGTATGATGTCGCCAAGCTCATGAAGGTCGCTCACCGGTCCTTGCCGCTTTTGGAGATCAATCCATGAGCGATGTGGACTCCGGGAGCGAGGAGGACAAGGAGGAGGAGATCCTCAAGACAAGAAAGGAAGGCCAAGGACTTCATCGGCATGTGCTTCATGGCCGACTCGTCGACGTCCGATGACAACGATGAGGTACTTCCGTCCTATGATGTCCTTTCCGCTAGATGCGATAACATGTATGAGCAATTGCTTAGTCAGATAAGGCTTTAAAGTTCACCATGGCTAGGAACAAGGATCTAGAATCACAAGTCAAGAATTTGACATTAGAGATTGTGAATGCTAAGAGTCTAGATGTTGATGAATGTTCATCCTGCCATGCTTTGCACTTCGAACTGTCTAAGCTACAATGCTCATGATATTGCTTTGCATCAACTTGAAAATGCTAGAACCGAGCTAATTGATGTTAAATCTGCTCCATGTGAAAAATGCTTAGAGTCTAGCAAGTTGGATGCTTCGGTAATGTGAAATCTAGCTTTTGCTCTTTCTCGCTTAGAGCGCTGAACATGAAGTTAAGGATATTCTAGAAGCGATTAGAGCTAAGTTTGCCAAGCTTAAGGATTCAATTGATTCTACATCTTGTGCCTCTTGTGCCGCCTATAAGCTTGAAGTTGCTCATCTTAAGGAGAAACATGCTAGAGCCATTAAGGGCAAGACTTGTGAATCATGTGCTAATATTGAAAAAGAGAATGCATATTTCAAGGATACTTTAGAAAGATTCTCTAATGGTGAAAAACAATTAAACATGATTCTAGATAAATCTAAAACTCCTTTTAAGAAGCAAGGTTTAGGATACAACTCGCTTGCCCAAGACATGTCCAAGCCTAATGTCATTCGGTCTTGGAAAATGGCTTAGTTGAATTCAAAACCAACACCTCGCAAAAACTGCTTTTTAAATCTGCGGGTTTGTCCAACCTTCTTTAAGCCAAAAGGTGCTTCTCCCAAAGGTACAAAATACCATTGCACCTATTGCAAGAAGAGTGGACATTTGGTTGAGTTCTGTTGGCGTAGGTTGAAGAATGCTAAGAAAAATATTGCTAGAATGTCATCTAATCAACCTAGAGCTTTTATGAGACATGGTCATGTACAAAAGAAGAACCCCGGTCTAGGATTTGTTGCACATGCTCATCACCATGTTCCTAGACAGATGCATCTCATGTTCGTTACCATTGCTCATAATAGAACGCTAATAAAGTCAATGATAGCACATCCGCTTTGCATACTACTTTCAGACGAAAGTGTCTCAAGATCGGGTTCCCAAGTCGCTTTTAACTAACCCCAGATGAGACACATCGCTCTTTTGTTCCTTGATTTTCGAGATTGGTGCGGAAGGGAAGAACACATGGTTAAATCGACGACCGGTGTTCACGCCACATGACCGGAGACTCAAGATGGTTCACCTCCTTCACGCGATCAACCGGTGATGACTTCATCACCTTTGGAGATGATACACAAGGGCGCATTGAAGGAACTGGGTGATCGGGGTGAGCGACAAGTTCATTCTCAAGGACGCCGCTTGTGTCTAAGCTTAAGGTACAATCTCCTTTACGTCTCACGACTTCTTGATGATGGCTATGAGACTCGTTTTAAGAAGAATGCCCGTCGTGTGCTTGATTCTTTTGGTGAGCTCGTTTTGGGATTTCTAGAGTTGGTAGAATTTTTGAGTGACTTTTACAATCGCTTTCTTTGGATCTCTCAAATGTTTGATTGCATCTTCTTCTCAGTATCGGCTTTGCACCGACGGTTGGGGCACATTGGTTTTGATCATCGACACGAGTTAGCGGCCTTGATCTCATGAGAGGTTTGCCTAAACTCAAAGTCATCAAGGATCTTTGTATGTCGCCACAGTAGGCATGGCAAGCAAGTTGTCATTTCACACCCGCTCATTGACTATGGTCATGACCGACGGACAGTGATGGTTGCTTCATATGGATCTTGTTGGTCTGCTAGGTTCAGTCGATCGGTGGCAATTGGTACATTCTTGTCATAGTCGATGATTTTTCGAGATACTCTTGGGTGTTCTTTCTTTCTTGAAGGATGAGGCTTTTGATCATTTTCATGATCTTGTTCTTCGCTTGGCTTCGAACTTCACGGTGCCTTGAGAGCGATCCGAAGTGATAATGGCACGAGTTCAAGAACACTTCTTTGCCACTTTTGTCTTGGCGGCGAGATTGAGCATCGAGTTCTCTTCTCCACGTCCCTCAACAAAATGGCGTTGTGGAAAGGAAGAACAGGACTCTAGTTGAGATGGCTAGAACGATGCTAGATGAGTATAGCACACCGAGGAGATTTTGGGCGAAGCTATTGCTCTGACTTGTCATATTTCAAACCGTGTCTTTTGAGACCATCTTTGGGCAAGACTTCTTATGAGCTTCGTTTTGGTAGAAAACCCTCTGTCTCTCACTTTCGAGTCTTTGGATCAAGTGTTTTATTCTCAAGACAGGAACCTAGATAAATTTGAATCAAGAACTTGTGATGGTTTATTTACGGGTTATCCCGCTCATTCGAGGGTTTTCGGGTTTTAATGTTGAAACTAACATTGTCCAGAGACATGCAATGTCACTTTTGATGAGACTAGCCCAGAGCTAGATCCGATGTTTGGTGACTTACAGTGACAGAGAGCATTTTGTTGAAGAAGATGAGGATGAACTTGATTTTGCTCCTTCACCGTTCTTTGATGTTCTGTGCAAGCCGCCCAAGCTCCGTAACCTCTCTGATCGCTTCACCTCCAATTGAGGCTCCTCTGCGACTTCTTCATCAATGATACATGCGGAGGTCGAGGAGACGCTATCTCCCCAGCGCTCCTTTGCACATTCGAGCAACACCTCCGGATCGGATGATTGGTAATATCCATGAGCGAGTCACTCGCTCCGAGTATCATGATCCGAGTCATTTCTCTCACTGCATTTGTAGCTTCTTTTGAACCCAAAGATATATCACATGCTTTATCGATGCTAGTTGGGTCAATGCCATGCATGAGGAGTTAGAGAATTTGAAAGAAATAAAGTTTGGAACCTTGTAGAACCTCTAGTGGACATAATGTTATAGGAACCTGTTGGGTGTTCAAAATAAACAAAATGAGGATGGTTACGTGGTTAGAAACAAGGCTAGATTGGTAGCTCGGGGTTTTAGCGAAAGTTGAGGGGTTAGATTTTGATGAGACCTTCGCTCTGTTGCTATATTAGAAGCCATTCAAGATCTTGCTTGCATTTGTTGCATCTAAAGGTTTTAGGTTGCATCAAATGGATGTTAAGAGTGCTTTTCTGAATGGTTTTATAGAGGAGGAAGTGTATGTTAGGCAACCCCTGGTTTTGAGAATCCCAAGCACCACGATCATGTTTTTAAGCTATCCAAAGCCTTGTATGGTCTTAAACAAGCCCTAGAGCACAGTATGATAGACCTAAGACCTTCTTGCTTAAGAATGATTTTGAAATGGGAAAGGTAGATAAGACTCTTTTCATTCTTAGGCATGGCAATGATTTCCTGCTTGTTCAGATATATGTTGATGATATTATCTTTGGTGGTTCCTCTAATGCTCTTGTTTCTAGTTTTTCTGAGACTATGTCCAGGGAATTTGAGATGAGCATGATGGGAGAACTCAATTACTTTCTGGGGCTACAAATCAAGCAATGCAAGGAAGGGATCTTCATCCATCAAACGAAGTACACCAAGGATTTGCTCAAGCGTTTTGATATGGGTGACTGCAAGCCGATCGCCACTCCCATGGCGACTTCGACTGCTTTGGATCCAGATGAGGAAGGAGAAGTCGTGGATCAACGCGAGTACCGCAGCATGATCGGCTCCCTTCTGTACTTGACGGCCTCAAGACCGGACATCCACTTCGCGATCTGCCTCTGCTTGAGGTTTGAGCGTCCACCGGGACTTCACATCGTAACACCACGATTTTTAGAGCCTTTTGAAAATTTTCAAAATAAAAAGAACCATTTGATTTTGATGATAATTCAAAGCTTAACTTGAGAATTTCGGGATCTGGATTGTTTAAAATGACTAAGCTAAACTTCAACTAAATCAAAGTTTGGTTCTTTTGATGTAGCTCTAGCTCTCTGGAGCTAACTCCCCTTTCTTGATAGGATTTCTTTTCCTTCATCTGTTTGGACATTTTTATATGTCCGCACCGTCCCCTTGTTTGACCTCTCGTTGTTGTGCGGATCTCTTGATCCTAGACCACAATCTTCGGTTGGGCATATTCTTGTGCCCAGCCTCCCTCTAGGTTGATCTAGCCGACCTCCCTCACATCTTTTGCTTGAGTATCCTCTTGCTTCTTGGAATGCTCGGTAATTCACTTGAACCTACATGGCCAATTAGATCTTCTTTGCATTCGATTGAACCACCTTTGTGCTCAATTGGACCCCTGATTTCCCTCGAGCCGTCGGACCTCCCATGTGAAGGCTCGAACTGTTCGGACCTCTTGTGATCATCATCTAGGATCCGGGACCTCTTTAGGTCTAGATCTTCTAAGTGCTTGGACCCTTCCTGGTCGAGATCTCCTTCTCTGGCTTAGACCTCCTCGGGGTCTAGGTCTCCCTTTATAACCACTTGAGTTCCTTCAATGCTCTGGTGAACCTCTTGGTGATCACTTGGACTCCTTTTAGCCCGATCCTTGTAGCCTTCTCTTTGGAAAGGTCCTTCTAGTGCGATCCAGTGTTGCCACCCCAATTCACGGTAATACCATTCTTTAGGACCTCTTTCCCATTCGCTCGAGACCTTTCTCTTTAAGTTTGATTACTTTGAATCTCTTTGTTGGTTTGAATCTCTTTGGATCGACCTCTTTTACTCGCACTTCTCTTAAGTCTAGACCTTTTGTCACTGGGCACTTCTCAATGCCCGACTTCTTTATTCGACCTCCTTGTAACCTCGTGGATTTCTTACATGCCTTGATCCTCCCAATTCATTTGAAACCCTTGGCATTCCTTCTTGTCAAGGGACCTCTTTAGGGTTCATCGTCATTGCCAAGGCTTTGATCTCACCTTGAGCGGTGGAAACCTCTTTTGAGTTGCTTCGACACACGAGTTTATTTGGACCTCCCCTTTGTTCGAATCTAACGGTTTGGACCTCCTTACTTTGAATCCTAAGGTCCGACCTCCCAGTGCATTACTCTCCTTGGAACCTCACCTTCACGTTTGATCTTGGTTGTTGGACCTCCTCTTGGAGATCCAACCGCCTGACCTCAACTTGTCCTTAATCTTAACCACGGGACCTCTTGGTAGTTCTTTGGACCTCTGTCCGGGACCTCTCCGTGGCTTTTAGAGCGGCTTGGGACCTCTTCGCTGACCTCTCTTAAAGAGATCCTCACCGTCGGGACCTCCTGTTGTTGATCTGGACCGTCAGGGACCTCCCGTGTCGAGACCTCCTCCGTATCTCTGGACCTCCTCCACTTCAGACCTCCTTGAGTCGCGGGACCTCCTTTGATGAAGTCCTGGTTGTCCGAACCTTAGTCACTTGGACCTCCTCCATGTGTATTTGGACCTCCCCATGTTCGGACCTCCTTTGTGTATATCAGGACCTCTTAGTTTCTTAGACCTCCTCGAAGACCTCTCTTGCGGGGCAAGACCTCCCCCTTTTGACCCGACTGTTTCTAATTTGACCGGCCCCACCTGCCAGTCTTAACCATTCTCAATTCCTCCGCCACGTTATTATATTGAGCATTTAATGCGGGTCTTGTCACATTAAATGCATCCATATCGTAGTGTTTTACTTTGAATTGGGTCACTTAGCCGCATTCTCGACATTTTTCTTAGTCCTTCCCAAAGCAACATAAGTTGTCCTTTCTCGTACTTTTTAACTGTGGTGGTAGTGACACCGCTTCCGCCACTCACCCATCTTTGACCTACTTCCATACTTATCCTTGACATATGTATTTCTAGTTTTCTTCACCCTTTTTGTCTATAATTAGTCCAGAGAGCTCTACCATTTTACCTTTTTCACATTCACCATCCTCGGCTTTACGTCCAATGGTACATCGAGGAAGACTTGGCTCTCACAACCTTCCCTTCCATCCATTACTTCTTGTCCTGGTAAGTTCCTTTGGTATCTGCTCCATTCACATGTTTACCACGCTCACCATTTCAACTCTGCTTTCGCCGCTTGTTCTTGTTGCCATGATAAACGGGTGTATCCTTCTCAGGACCCCTTTTCTTGGATTTCGCTCGGACTTCTGTGGCTTCTATGTGAGGACCTCCTCTGTGGTCTCTGCACATAGAGTATCTTCTGGACCTTCTTGGCCGTGCGCAAGGATTACCTTCCAGGGTCCCTCTGTTCCTTGGTCAAGATCACTCCTTTGAAGTCCTTTGTCAAAAAGACCACTTCCTCTCAGTAAGTTGGAACCACCTCCAAAGAATCCCTTCTAAATACAATGCTTTTCTGTTAATTGAGTTTTGAGGTTCCTCTGGAGTTCTTTTGGTTCTTTATTTGGAGCTGGGTCTGAATATGTTTTCTTACCGTGTAGATCTTGACGTTTCCAGAGAGCCAGAGCCGTGAGAGTGAGTAAAATCTTAAGCTATCAAGCAAGAGGCAAGTTACACTCTTGATCATATTGCACCCAGTATTTCAATTTATTTATGTTCTGTTTCAAAGTATTATGCATGCCTATTTCTACCAAGTTATTTCAATACCTGTCTTTAAACACATAGTTATACCACTTTCTCTCATATGGCCAACTTTGACATTGAACCAAATTTGTTGTCACCTTAGGCAAAATCTGGTTGACACAATAATGTGAACCAGGAATCATTTGAAAAACCCATGCTTAGTTAAGCTTAGACCAAAATTGTTGTTTTGGGGAAATCTTTACCAACATGACCAACAAGCTGCTTTTGAATGTTTTAACCATGACATTGGGTTGTCATGGAGGTATGAAAGTATTCTCAGAAGCAAAGAAAAGGAAATGGATTTAGACTGGGGCGAAATTGGTTGGCTTGGTTGGTGCAAGTTTATGCAGAGATCGTGTCGTTATGATAGATCGATGCCCTTGGGTTTGTGGAAGTCGCCCTAGTCATTTGAGGACCGGTCTTTGGCGACCAATGCCATGCCTATAATGGGCTATGCCAAAACCATGCAACCACATGTCTCCGGTGTGGGCGTGGGACTGCTAATTAATTTGCAAAACTCTACCATATCTTTGCTCCATTGGAGGTGTGGGAGGTCTTGTTTGGCCAATGGTCTTTTATAACCTCTCGTTCCCACTGGTGCAAGAGGGGCTTCCCACGGATTGCGATCCACAGGTGAAACCTTAGCAAGGAAAGGTCAGGTGGAGCAATGCATTGTAAAGACCTTGTCATGAGCTCTAGACCTCTTACCTTCTAGTAGTGAGAGGTGGCACTTTCAAGCATGCCAAACAAACTAGAGTACTCATGTCGTGTAGGTAAAGTGCACAACCTCTGCAGAGTTAAATCTATTGAATAGCCGTGTCATGGGTCATGGACGTCTTGGCAAAGGCCACTTGAAGTTAGTTGTTGACTTTGGGAATTTAAAATGATTTTCAAATCTGTTTTGGGACCGCCGTCCCATGGGTTTGGGCGAGGAGCCTAATGTCGAGGGTATCTTTCACCATCTTATGATGAATGTTATCCAAGCTGAAAAACCGATTTGATGAAATGAATTTTAATTATTGTATTCTCGCTTTAGAACTTAATACATGTATTTGAAAGAAACATGGCTTTATGCAAATCAACCATATTAAGCCTTCCATTGTGATATCCATTATGCATGTCATCTTGTTATCTGACGGGTGTAACTTGCGAGCACGGTTGTTGTGCTCACTCTTGCTTGATGCTATCTTTTAGCAGAATTGAGAGCTTTAAGGTGATCTCGCTCGGTCGACCAAATGGTCGGATCGACTAGGATTAAGCCCTCCAAAGGTTGCCTGTGGTGTATCGGGTGGCTCAGGTGTTCATTTTGTTATGTTTTGCCTGCTGGCTTGTAAGATCTCTTGTAAACAACTCCTTTGGTTATTAATAAAGCTTATGTTGCTGCTATGTTATCACTTTGTTGCTTTGTGAAGAGCTAGCCATGATCCTTAGGACTAGCTCGGGTTTCACAGGGGACCGGAGCTGACTCGACCTCCATGTCCGCACAAAGGGATGGCGTGTGAAGTTACGAGGAGGTCCCAGATCTCCACGACCTCCTCCGGAGGGTCGTGGGTGGTCTTAGTGAGCCCTGACCTCCTCGCTAGCTCCTAAGTGTGGCTATGGTAGGCCGTGGGTGCTCCCTGGTTCCTAGGCTCACTCTCGGGTCCACGTTCTCCTGGACCTCTAGGAGGTCTCGTTGGACCTCCCGGGAGGTCTTGGTGGGCCTGAGAGGTCCTTATGGACCTCTGGGAGGTCCTAGTGGACTTTCCAGAGGTCATGGAGGATCTCTCGGTGCCCTAGAGTTGGGTTGTTACAAAAGTGGTATCAGAGCATCACGACTGCAGGTCGCAACCTAGTAGAATGGACGTTAGTGAAGATTTCAAAATTTATTTTACAACAAAAGAAATAACTTGTTCTTTCCTTATCTGAGTCATCTTTCTATCCTTATCCCCTTCTCTGTATCTTTTCTTACCCTATTTCCCTCTTATCATTTTGCTTGCCTTAACGTTTTACAAAGGTAAATGAATCCTCTTACCTCTGGAAAATTCTATCGAACCGAACCCTTGTGTTCTAGCGCTGGATGTCCTTAGAAGGATAGTACAGATGGTTCAAGACTCCGAGCGTGCCAGTCTCTTAGGAGCCATATTTGCTTAAAACCCCGATGCCTTTGGAGACTTAGCTAGTAGCTTTAGAGAAGCCTTTGTGAGTCCATTTCCGTGAATCAAAGATTTTAGAGTTTGATTGATGGTTATGAGGAGCTCTAGTGGACTTTGGAGTATGTTGGTGGGTGCGCTTTGTTGTTAAGTAGCTCCAAGAAGGGCAGATTGGTGGGTAGTATAAATGGTGCCTATAGAAGATGCCCCTGGGAGAATGTTTTGATAATTGTAAAAGTATATAGGAATAAGAAATGAGGATTCAAATGCCATGAGATGTTGAATGTATATCTGAGGCTTATTCCCCCCCCCTGAGGTTGGGTTGCATAGCTTGTGCTGGTAGAAGTAATCTGAGAAGGAAAATTTTTAAGGGCTATGAAGGGGGGATATGAACTTGAAATGTTGTCTTGATTTAGGGAATGAATTGAATATTCCAGGATTTGAAATCGAGTGCAATGTTAATTGGAATCTTACAATCAGAATGTGGATTGTATTGAAGCCATTCAAGTCGGATTGAATAGCAGAATCTGGACTTGAAGGAAATCTGGTCGTTTTTGATAAATGTCTTTGATCATATCATGGGTTTGCGATTCGATTAGTAGAATGAATTGAATTGCCCATAAGTTTGGAGTAAATTGCTCATTTGCCCTGTGGTGTATCGGTGGCTCGGTGTTCATTTTGTTATGTTTTGCCCGCCGGGTTTGTAAGATCTCTTGTAAACAACTCCTTTGGTTATTAATAAAGCTTATGTTGCTGCTATGTTATCACTTGTTGTTCTGTGAAGAGCTAGCCATGATCCTTGGGACTAGCTCGGGTTTCACAGGGACCCCTGAGCTCGACCTCCATGTCCGCACAAAGGATGGCGTGTGAAGTTCGAGGAGGTCTCAGATCTCCACGACCTCCTCTGGAGGGTCGTGGGTGGTCTTGTGAGCCCTCGGACCTCCTCGTTCGTTCCTAAGTGTGGCTATGGTAGGCCGTGGGTGCTCCCTGGTTCCTAGGCTCACTCTCGGTCACGTTCTCCTGGACCTCCGGAGGTCTCGTTGGACCTCTGGGAGGTCTTGGTGGACTTTCCAGAGGTCATGGAGGATCTCTCGGTGCCCTAGAGTTGGGTCATTACAACATCGCTAAGCCGTTAAGCGCATCTTGTATGTTACACTCTACCCTTCAAGATGGCATTTGGTATTCTTGTTCTTCTTATTTGTCCATTCGGGGTTTTGATTCTGATTTTATGGGTGAGGCTAGATAGGAAGAGCACATCCGCACATGTCATTTCTTAGGCACTTCTCTTGTCTCTTGGTCTTCTAGGAAGCGTCTTCATTGCACAATCCACTTCTGAAAGTGAATATGTAGTTCTTGCTAGTTCTTTGTGTCGATTTTGTGGATGGTCTCCACTCTTAAAGATTTTGGGTTAACCTTTGCTAGTGTTCCTCTTTTCTGTGATAACACTTCTGCTATTAACATTGCTAAAAACCCAGTGCAACATTCTAAGACCAAGCACATAGACATTCGCTATCACTTCCTTAGAGATCACGTTGAGAAGGGTGATATTGTCTTTGCATTTTGTGGAGTCCGAGGCTCGATTAGCGATATCCTCACCAAGCCTTTAGACCCAACAAGGTTTGCCACCTTGAGGAGTGAGTTAGGGTAATTTTTCCCTATGGGTTGGTTTGAGGGGAGTTGGATCTTTCTGATCTTTCCTTGTTCATTTGATCTTTTATTTGATCTTCTTTTGATCTTGTTGATCTTTTAGGTCTTTTGAGCTTTCTTGCATCTCATTGTATCATATTGCATTCATATGAAAAATCCAAAAGATGCATTGTAATATAAGCTTTTCTGCTTATCTTTTAAAATTGATGAAGCTTTGCCTATTACCCTTTGGAGCTTTAGTGTTTCAATTCTTGCTCAATGCCATGTCTAGTTCTTTGACTTGCTAGAATTATCATGCTTTCACATGTGTAGCTAAGTCTTTGTTTGTATGAGCTAGAACTTGAAAAACAACTTGAACTAAGAAATTAGCAATTTGTGAATTGTTTAGCCAGTTGCGCAATTAGTGCTCCTTTTGTGACATTGGCCCTGTCAAAATTGCTTTGTTAGCTCTTGAATCTAACTTTGACCATTACTTGAGCTTCTTGTGTTCTTGAGAATCTAAAACGCTCTTGTGAAAATGAAAAATCAATATTCAAGATTGTCTTTTGCTTAAATTGTGCCAAACTACTCTTACGAGACGCATGTCAAAGACATGAACTTGGAGATAGTTTGATGATCCGAACGATCTCATGGGGACTTTGCTTGTCACAACTGACATGAACCTCAAGATTTGTCGCCCTGGTAGAAGCTTAGGAAGAGTTTGTGGATGGCTCCTAGTCCAGGATCTTCTTCACTAAGATATACCTTTAATCAACTTTTGGTCGAAGCTTAGGATGAGTTTGTGGATGGCTCCTAGTCCAGGATCTTGTCACTAAGTTAGACCATTAGTCAACTTCAATATTCATTGCAAATGAAAAACAGTTGAAAAATGGGCTTTTGCGAAAAATGAGCAAAACGATTCATTTCAGGACCTATTTGTCTCTTAATGTGGTCATTGTTAGCTTTTGGATCTCACGTTGACATTTTGACATGGCCAGTATCATTTTAGGATCCCTGTTGATGAACTTGCTAGATTTGAAGCTTTGCTTAAAATGCTAAAACTCATTGCTTTATATTGAGCCTTCTTGCTTAGCTTTGTTATATATGTCTTATCATGATCTTGCTAGCACTGTTAGGCTTGATATGTTGTTTGTGCAACTTTAGAAATGCTAACTTGTTCTTTTGGGTAATCTCCAAAGCTTCTTGTATTCAAAAATTGAAAAATACAAAAAAAAATTGAAGCCACTCCATTGCATTTCATGCATGCTCCATCTTATGCTTTTTCCTCATTCTGCATTTGTCATCTCTGGACGAGAGGAAGGCGTGATTCCTTGATGACTCCATTGTCAAAGGGGGAGAAGTTATTTCAAAAATGTGTAAAGGGGAGAAGTTGTTTGAAAATGGGGAGTTATGAAAAAGGGGGAGCTACTTGGAGAAAATTTGAAAATCTGAGGATCTTAGTGAGGGGGAGTTTCTTATTTGCATTCTTATGTTCTTATTGATTCTTCTGAACTTGAATTGCAATTCTTGATCCTCACAATGATCAAAGGTCATATCGAACAATTGTTCTTTCATATGGACCTTAAGTGAGATTTTGACCCGCTTACGAAAATGAAGCTTTCTCGCTTTCTTTTGCCGTATTCTCTTTGTCGATACTATTCTAAAGCCAACTTGGTCATTTCCTTTGCTTTATCTTGCATTTGGACCAAGTTGTGCCTTTGAGCTTAAAAACACCGAAGTTTTTACTTTTCAAACCTCAAAATTTGCATTTATGGAAAATTGCCAATGTGTTCATCAAGGGGGAGATTGTGGATATCATGGGGATATGCTCACGATCTTAATGTGATGGTACAATTGGCAATAGCTTTTTTGGTTTGTCGAAACGATCGCTTTCGGTTTTGTTGAAATTGTGTTTTCGGCAAGTGTCGGGATAATCGGTAGTACCGGTAGTGTAATCTGTACTACTACGCGATCTTGATAGTACCGGCTTGTGTTTACAGAGTACTGGGCGTTTTTACCGCAAGCAAAGCGTATGGTTTTTCCGAATCTAATGTAATTTGTGTTTTGATTTCTCGAGGAGCGGTAGTACCGAGCTATGGTTGCTTGTAGAGTACCAAGATGATGAACGACGCGTGTGGCGGTATGGTTTTTCCGAACAAGTGTTTTTGGGAAGTTTTGATTTCCTTTGGTAGCGGTAGTACCGCCGTTGTTGAGCTGATGACGATGCGCATGGCGTAGTAACGCTTAACACTGCAGTAGTAATCGATTTTGTGTCAATTTCTTTTCAATTGGAGAATTGCTTTTGGGTTAGGTCAAGTTCATGGGTGTCATGGCATATGTGTTGCATGATGCATGTTTTGACTAACGTGGGTCAAGTTGTGAAGAACTTGTTCCGGATTCGATTTCTTTGTCTATTGATGTGCGGTGTTGCTTGGAGGTCAATGACGGTCAACCATGAGGATGATCGGGACTAAGCTTGGAGAGCCGAGGTCCGTAACGATCGGGATGCCAGTGAGGTCAATGGAGTCAAGCATTGCGCAAGAGGGATAAAGGTGACCGAATCAGGCGATTCGGCGACGGTTCGATCAAGCTTGCGGGCCTGCAAGTGCCATGGTGGTTTCGATGGGAGCCGGATGGGAGAGACTTGCCGACATGAAGAGAGCATTGGATCAACCTACACGTGGGCATGCATGGGAGGTGCTTCACGAAGATGGGACTCGGTCTTGAAAAAGATCGAGAAGGGTATTTTGGTAATTTTACCAACACGCCTTGATGACCTAATGCCAACCAGCGGCGCAAGTCGGTCAAGGCCAAGAAGTGGATTAGGTCAAGAGAATTGAAGACGGCGCTTTAAAATGCGTGCGTATGTGTCCTGCTTGTTTTGGGCCTTAACGGGAGCCCATTAGGGTTACTCTTCTAGAAGGTCTAAGCCTCCACTATAAATAGGGGTGTCTTTGACAAAGAACCTCAACCCTTTCATTGCATTGTAAACCCTAGTTTTGCTTTTGTGCTTAGGGAGTTGATAGTCGGAGGTTAGGGTTCTAGAGAGTTGGATTTGATTTCGTGCTCATGTATTGAGTCTTTATCCTCCATTGATGGAGTGGCTCTAAACCAATACCATATCAAATCAATCCAAAGAAAGTTCTATCAAAGATGAGTTCATTTGCTTTCTTTCTCTCTATTTGATGATTTTGAGTCTTTCTTTGATCCGCGAGTTTTTGGTTGGTTTCTTGCCGTGATCTAACTTGCTTTGACTTGTGGGAACCCATCTAGGGTCATCTTGATCATCAATCACCCACGAGCAAGTCTCTAGATCATATTTTATTTTTGCTCTGTTTTGAAGCACACTTCGCTCAAACTGAAAAAGATAGGAACTTTGGCTTGGATCTCTCGCGATCCTTGATTGGAATAAGTTCCTAATATCCTTAGGAAGGTGTGTTCCAAATTTGGTGGAGTTTGGCCTTATGGTTTAAAAGTTACGACGATTTTCGATTTCGTTTTCAGGCTGTTCTGTTCATCGTCAGGATAAAAGGTAGTACTGCTGATTTTGCTCAATGTAATACCGATGAGGTAGTACCGCACTTACAATGGTGGTAGTACCGATTCCTGAGATTTCTGCACAACTTTGTGCTCTTTGCTCTTGTACTTTGGGGGTTTGATTAGGATTCAATACAAGGCTTCCGCTATACTTGTATATTAATCTTCATAGCTCTCATAGCTACTGGAGTGAAATTATTATTGGATCTAATCGAATTCGATAAAGATTTTGAGCTCCTATTCACCCCCCCCCCTCTAGTCGCCGTTTCGGTCCAACACAAGGGGCCTAGAGACATCTCTCCTGTTATGTTAGGAGGGGCAAATCTCATATCCGACCAGTCACATTTCTCTGCATGTTTCATAGCATACCCGAAAGCTACCTTTATAACTACCCAGTTATGGTGTTGCATTTGGCAACCCCTAAGAGTGCTATTACATATGTATGAAACCATGTTGATCTCAAGTCTAAGGATTATACATCAACATTACTTGAGACCAACTAACGACACATAGAATCATAACAATCTCAATAGTGTCTCAAGGTGGGTCTAATCCAACATCATGTTCTCTAACATGTGTCCATATTATTGGTTTGATATCTCCATATCCATGACCCGTGAAACATAGTCATCAACTAATACATATGCTAGTCTATTCATATGTGTCCTCATATGTTTCCACTGTGGATCGATATAAGAATAATTATCGCAGAATATAGAGTTTCACAATCAAGTCACATACTTGATAATCAATATTAACAATATTATTCTTGGAACAAGATAACATTTTATCCAATATTATGAACATAAGGAAATATAATCATCTCTATGATTGCCTCTAGGGCATATTTCCAACAAAAACCTTGCCTCAACTATCCATTTGTTGAAAGATTCACACATGTTGTTATCAACAAAATCACGGTTAGAACCTAACCTAAACCAAGCCCTACTCCAATGGTGTGGGTCAGTGTTCATCAACGCCTGAGCCCCTTCAGGCGTGCTTTGGACCAATTTTGCCCTAGCTAGGTTGAAAAGGCTTATGCAAGGTGTCTTGGCACATCTCCAGAACTTTTTCTGCCACTCCCTATCCTTGAATTTCTTCCTCCAATTGGCATAGACATGTCTAGCACAGTTCCTATTCTCGGCATTAGGAGCCTAGGTTTGAACAGCATTCAAAAGTCCCTGCATAAGTAATGAAGATGCAATTAGTTAGTTAGCAACACATTATGTAGTACATAAGTAATGAACATGCAATTTCACTAACCTTTTGGCGATCAAACATGATGACCCATCCCTCACCATCCAGAACCCTTACATCTTTGAAAAGGAGATAACAAAATCAGTCCCAACTATCATTTGTCTCCTTCTCCACAACCGCCTGTGCTATGAGATACATTTGGTTGTTTGCATCCTTCCAATAGCACAAAGGAGTTCACCATTGGTAGCTCCTTTGAAGAAGCAACCATCTAGCCCAATAACCTTCCTACACCCAAATTATACAAATTTCTTCTTGCATGCTTCAAGACAGATGCACATTCTTTGGAATGTGGGGTTCTCAAGATCATTGACAAGCTTCACCACTCATCAGTCTTTGCTGGGTTGCTCCTCAACAGCTTCTAGCTGATAGTCAAACACTCTAGTGTATTCATCTTTGGTTGCATCCAGGATCCTTTGCATCACTATCTGCTTGGCTCTCTTGCATTTTGGGATGCTGACATCTGCAAACATTTCCTCCTATATTGTGGCTTTCATGCTCTGTAGTCTCCATGTAGGGTTTGCTCTAATCAAATTCTCATATTTGTCGGCAATCATTCCTGCAGTTACAAGCTTGTTGTCTCTTCTTGGAGGACATTTGTGCACATCATTGAAGCTGGTGATTTGCCAGCTAGTACTTCTGGTGTTAGTGGCCAACAGACAAAACCAGGGACATTGTTCCCAGTCATACTTTGCCCTTACTCTGTCACCCTCATCCTTTACAAACTTAATTAACTTCCTGTGGCCCAAGCCATATTTGATGATTGCTTCCTTGAACAACCGCTTGTCTCCAAATTTTATTCCTAGGGAGAATGTTGGCACAACCCTCTTTGGGTCAAACCTAGGGTACTTAGACTCCTTCCTCACCAACTCTCCTCCACTGTCTACCTCAGCAAATGAGTCATCATCTTGACTACTGACAGCATAAGAAGTTCCATTACCCTCCTCTTCTACTAGTTCCCCATCTGCACATCTTGACTGTATAGGGGGACCTTCAAATGGCATATAATCAAGATTAGGTATTTCACCAGCCTTCATCTTCTTCTTGAACTCTTTGAATTGCTTTATGATAAGCAATGCTTCCTCATCTTCCTCTGATGTACAATAGTCACCAGGAATGTAGTCAATGTCAGAGTTCTCACCATCCTCTTGCCTCTGCATCCTCTCCACTACTTGATCATTCCCACAACCTTAACCATCTTGCTTCCTCTTGCTCTGACTCCTGAAAGGGCTATAAAACCTCTCCACTACTTCTAATTCCTTCCTTCCCTGCTCTGGTGTTGAAGTCAAAATGCTCACTTCCTTAGAGCCAGCGATGGTGCGATCATATCGTCATCCTCTGCTCTCCCGAGACATTGCCTCAAGTCATCCTCGTAGTCACTATCATCCTTCTCGCCTTCATCTTCGAATCCTCTGCAATTGCTGGTGCTTCCACATATATTTCGCAACACCTCCTTCCACAATACAATCGACATTGTCTAGCATGCCTTGTCGACCACCAAAACCCTCAACCCATTGCCCAAATCTTTCCCTGGGAACAACCAATGCAGTAACATCCCTTCAACAACATCGCAGCGGTCCTTGAGGTGTCTATTGATCTCTGGTAATGACATCTTATCATATTCTATGTAAGACATTCCCTCCGACCCACCGCAGTAATGCAAGTCCTTACCGTCATGTATAAACTCACCATTGAAGTGAAATCGAAATGGGAGAGTGTCCACAACATCCATCCCTACATGCATGCAACTAGCAAATTAGTAAGATCCATTCGAAATCTCTAATCTAGTATAGTAGTCACGATCGCATAATGTCAGAATACCCAAATCCCCAGGAACCCTAAAATCCCTCAATTCCCAAATCCCCACGAACCCTAAAATCCCTAAATCCCGAAATGCCCACAAACCCTAAAATCCCTAAATCGCCAAATCCCCACGAACCCTAAAATCCCTAAATCCCCAAATCCCCATAACCCTAAAATCCCTAAATCCCGAAATGCATCAACACTCACCTTCACGATTTTGCCACAGATCTGCAATGGCCTTGCGCTATTGAATCATCAACAAAACTCCCTCCAATCGATCATCGTCGACCTTAGCACAACTCGATCGGCGCCTGACCCACACCGCCACTGCACCAGTTCAGACAATGAGGAGCGAGAGTGAGGGGCTTGAGGCGGGCCGGGTCAAGACGCCTATTATACAGGCCTCGTCAGCATAAGGGTGCCAGCTCGACCGCCACGTGAGCACAAAACCAGGGTGGAAGAGGCGCGGGGACCATTTTGTCCGATTTGCAAACGTGGAGGTCCTATGATGTCTGGTTTTCGACTTCAAGGTTGTTTTTCAGACTTTTTGAAAAGTTGAAGGTTGAAAAATAGACTTTACCCTTTTGGTTTAGACCTCCCTCTCGTTTGGATCTCTCTCTCGTTTGGACCTCCTCCTCAGTCCAGACCTCCCTCTCGTTTGGACCTCCCTCTTAGTCCAAGACCTCTGGGTGATCTTGGGAGACCTCCGGATGGTCCTGGAGTCGGTCACGACCTCTCCCCTTGGCCGTGACCTCCCCTTTGGTCGCGACCTCCCCCTTTGGCCACGACCTCCCCTTTGCCCGCGACCTCCTCTTTGCCCGCGACCTCTCCCTTTAGCTGCGACCTCCCCCTTTGCCCGCGACCTCCTCTTTGGTCACGACCTCCCTTTTGGTTGGACCACCCTCCCAAGTTTTGACTAGCCCCACCTGTCAGCCCTGCTCACCTTCTTCTTCCTCTAGTCGCGTCACTGCAGACGCAAAGATCTTCGCGCATTAAATGTTGTTGTGTCACATTAAATGTTGTCGCTTCTACAATACCCGTTCCCCCTCTTGTCCCTTCCCCTACCTGCCCCCATCTTCTCCTTCACCTACCCTTGAGCTTGTGTGCCTCTGAGTCTCTTAGCGACTCTCCCCGTCTCCCCTAGCTATAAAAGCCTGAGCAGCCCTCTTTCATCTCCTTTAGCCTCACCCAACTCTCTTGCTCTCGCCCCATTTCTCCGTGCCTTGTTCTCTTCCTTTCTCCTATGACCACGTTGAATAGTCGTATCTTCCTCAGGACCTCCCTCGACCACCCTCTTAGTTGGACCTCCTCCCAAGAGCCCGTTCCTAATTCATCTTAGTCTAGAACCTTTTCTTTTGGTTCTAGTTTTGTAATTTATGGTTTTTGTCTGGATTTGTTGCATTTATTTGGCTCTTTTCGCACATGTAGATTCCAGCTTTCGAAAGAGTTCTTGGATTCGGCAATCTCGACCGAAGCATCTCAACCCTTCAATGAAGGCAAGTCGTAGACCTTTGATCATGTCGTACCCAGTTTGCAAAAGTTATATTGTTTTATATCAACATGCATGGCTAATTGTATAAAAATGGTTTGGAAAATAGCTAAATACCTACTCGACAGTATGACTCCTTGAATAATTACGCTTGACATGTTGACATGTACCTTTGGACACCATAGGTTAGGTAATCTTAGTTGGAAATTTGTGTGATACCAATATGGGTGCGTATATTGCTTAGTCCTGCCTTAGTTATGCGATGTCTCTCGATCACATGATTCAATGATGATAAATTTGACTAAGTGAATTATGGAATTATGGTGCGATACCACTAATGTGCAACTATGGTGCGAGGTCACAGTTGTGTCATTTGTGGTGCGATGCTGCTGTTAATAAAAATTGTTGTGCCATGGCCAGGGTGGTCATTTGGCCGGGTTGAACCCAAAAATGATTTTTACTCGAGCTAGTGATTGTGCAGTAAAGGGGGTGCTAGAAGCACATTGGGATGTGGTTGTCTCACCTAAGTAGTCACTAAGGACTTAACCTTGTAAGCCATTGATCCGGGCCATATCGTACAAACACATGTTTAGGATGGGGTGGACCTGGTCGACTAATTAGCAGATATTTTGGGTTTGGTTCTGTCATGGTGGTGTGATCTCCGAGTTACCGGATGGAATCACACGGCGCAAGAGGGGGCCCAGAATGGAGAAACCTTAGCGAGCAAAACCAAGTCAAAGCGGAGCTTTATAAAGGCCTTTTCATGTGCTCTAGACCACTTACCTACGGTAGTGAGCGGTGGTATCAACGGATGCCAAACAAACTAGAGAAGTCATGTCTTGTGGGTAAAGCTGTACAACCTTTGCAGAGTGTAAAACTATTCGAATAGTCGTGTCCCTGGTTATGGACATGTCTGGTGATTTCATGCAAGGGGTAGAGTTTCTATAAAAAAAAAAGGTGGTCGTGGTTGGTTCCGAATGGTCTGGGTCATGAACAGGGTGTTCACGAGTGGTCTGGGAAGTGGACAGGGTGTTCATGAGCTATTTCAAAGAAAACTTGTTTACTTATGTATTAATCTTTCAACTTGTGCCTTGCAATCTACTTACTGTATTTCCAGTCAATTTTGCTTTCTGCAAAGTAACCATAAAGCTGTCCTTGTCAAGCCTCACATGAATACTACTTGCATACATTTCCCTACGACTTGCTGAGTGCATTCAAAGTACTCACAGCTTTATGCCTCTAGTTGATCAGTCGCTGAAGAGGACCCAGGGAGCTCCGAGCTCTTTGAAGAGGAGGTCTTTGAAGACCATGCGAGCTAGGAGACGTCTTCCACTCGATTGCCTATGGGCATGTCGAATGGCTTCCACGCGTGTTTTATTTTTCCACTGCGAGCTCTCTCTCTCTTGTTGTAAGCTCTGCGTGGCAACTCTGTAACAACCTTGACCATAAGGTCTTTTACCTCTATTAATATTATTTTGTCTGCTTCTTCTTTCGTTTGTTATATGGTTGTGATCACATCGATGTTGAAACTGTGCGGACTAGCTACTGATCATGGGACTAGTTTAGAGTGCACAGATGGTCCCGGGGTTGCATACCCAGGGTCCCGACAGCATTAAACAACTACATAGGAGAGAATACGGTTGAGAAAGGATATTATTATTTTGTGGTTTTTTAATGTAACGTGGGTTCGAGTTATTAATAGGAATTGGTTCAATACAATGGAGAAAAATAAGCTCAATTCGTAGAATACTTACATGGCATGACTTTGAATCGACATCGGTTCAATACACTAAAGTTGCTCTTATGTTCTCCCGAGATATATTGTGGAGGTGAATCAAGTTTTTTTCTTAAATTTTCCCCAAGATTGGCTGACAAGTGGGACCATAAGTCCTACCCGTTCCTAGGTCCACCAGGCAATGACTACATGTGAAAGAGTGTTGTGTGTATATTGTGACTATTTTTTGTCCTTCCATTTTTGCATTTTTGGATATGCATGATAATTAATATTGGATCCTTATCTTTTGTGCCGGTACAGGAGACGTTACAAATCACGTGACCCGTAAAGGCATGTACAATAGTACAGACTGCTGTTGTCTATAGCAACTCTCCATGTTATCTGTAGACAGCTCATACAATGGGTTATTGTGATACAGTCGACTACAGGATTGTAGACAACACACAATCTTTTAATGTTTTTCTTGGTTTTGGTGCTACAGTCGGCTACAGGATTGTATACAACATATTTCTCTCTCTTTATTCTCTTTCATCCACATCAGCTTAAATCCTACGTGACAGAAGCTATAGACAACTAATGTAAGCCCATTGTATATGACCTAAGCCGTTGGAATGTTTGACTATTTTTTTTTATCTGTTAGAGGTATTCGAAGCAGGACACAACGTTTAATGTAGATCGCATAGTGGGGGTGGGGTGTGATGTTCCAATAATAAAAGTTGATAATAACTCTAGAAATAAGAGCGAGCTTAGTATAGGAGCATGTGACAAGTTTTTTATGGCGAAATTTATAATAGAACCGACTAGAATTTTTTTTTTATTAAATAACCTTTTTTAAAATTTTATTTTAAAGTTAATCCACGGCGCACTTTATTTCCAACTCTGACCCCTTTGGTCATGCCACCACCCATGGCGTGACAAAATAACGCTATCACGTTAGCGAAAACTCTTGTCACACAGTGTTGTTTGGTCACGCCATGACTAGTGGCGTGACCAAAAGTGTTATTTTGCGGACTTATCATGTGGCGTGATAGCGATTATTTTGTCACGCCATGGGTGATGGCGTAACCAAAGGGGTCAGATTTGGAAATAAAGTGCGCTGGGGATTAATTTTAAAATGAAATTTAAAAAAGATTAATTAATAAAAAATTTCAACCGACTAACAAGTGGGACCGTGTAAGGAGGCGTTATCACTATTGTTTCTACCCGTTGGATATGGTTGGAGGATACAACTAGCATTCATTACATAGATATGGTAAGAGTAGGGGTGTGATTTTTCATTAATGAAAAGTAATAGAATATCCAAAACACACACCCCTCTATTGTCGTTGGTTGTGTCGTACAATAGCGTAGGAGAGGAGATGCTAAGAATAATGTAACATCCTAATTTTCTGAGTTTTAAAATCTTTTTGAGTAGTTTAGTCTCTTGAAAAATTTCACCAAATTTTATTTGAATTTAATAAATCTTAAATGAGACTTTAAAGTCAAAACAATTTAATGTGACTAATATAAACATCAATTAAATCCAAAACTATTTTATTTGAGTTCTTTGTGCTTAGAAATATTTTTCAGATTTTTCTGGAATTTTTTTCGAGTTCATTTGCTATTTGAATTTTATGGTATTTCTAATATCGAAAAGCTATTTAAATCTCACGAAAATCTTTCGGGTCGATTTCCTTTTTGTCGTCCTGTTTCCTTTTTTTCCGACCTGCATCTTTTCCTTCGCCCGAAGCCCAACCTGTCGCTTTTTCCTCGCCGAGCTACCCAAGCTAGCTTCTCCTTTCTCTCTCTCTCGTCGACCAGCTGGGTCCTACCCACAAGATCGCCTCCTCCCACTCCCGCTTCTTGCATCAGATCCGAAGTCGAACACGACACCACGCCGTCGTGCTTCACCCGGATTCTCCTGCCCCAAGCCTATTTAAGAGCTCCGCCCACGTCAAATCCTGTATCCACTCTCCTCCCTCGGAAACCCTAACTCGCCCCTCGGATCGCGCCGTCTTCTTGCCGAATCGAGCCTGAGAAGTTTTCGGCCGCCGAAGCTTTCCTCGTCGGATTTTGCCACTGCCGGTGAGCCTTCATCTACTTAGCTAAAAACGAGATCACCTCCTTGCATTCTACACAATGCGCACCTCGTCGTCTCCAGGAACCTACCACTTTGTCGTCGCCACCGCAAGCCACACCACTCCACTGTTTAACCCGTCGCCGCCACCGCTGTGGTCATCTCCGGTGAAAACCGACCGCGTCATCATGTCTCTCGTGTCTCCTTTGCCCGGATCCCAACTATCGTTGTCTCCATCAAGTTGCCGTTTGCCGAAGTCCCTCGGTCCAAGTGCGCCGCCGCCGTTGACTCACTGTGGCACGCCACCTCATTTGCCACCTCGACATCCTTGCCCACGTGTCGTCCAGTCAGCAGCCATGTGTGCGTCTGTGTGTCACCCCAAGCCCTAACCCAATGGCATGCGAGACCCGCATGTTATCCACTCATTGTGTGCACTGGTCTACCATGAACCGAGCCAACCTTGTGGACTTGGTCCATAGACCGTGGGTCCCACCTGTCAGCCTCTATTCCTTATTTTTTGGATTTTATTTTAATCCTGAAATTCATTCCTGACGTCATGCTAATGTAATATTTCAGAATTTCCTTTAGAAAGCAAAATCTGAAAATTTGAAATAGTGTTTCCTTTTTCTTTTTCTTAGATTTAAATGTTCCGAGAGCCTGTTCTTCCTCATACGAACTCTGATTGAACCCATTCAAGTTTCTAAATTCAAGCCCCGCCTTCCTGAAATTTTTATTTAATTTTTGGACTTTATTTGTTGCTCTGTTTTGTATTTATTTGGGTTTTCGCTTTCATTTGCGAGTTGACGTTGATACTTCAGGAGCTTTCAAGGAAGGAAGAGTTGATCAAGCTCAAGACTAGTACCAAGACTTGTCTCAAGGAAAGTTGTACCTTTTACCATGTTGAATCCAGTTTTTCAAAAATTACTTTGATTCAAACTATTGCATATTATTTCAATTCTTTAATTCTTTAAATGTTTTGGGATTAGCTATTCACCTATTTGATTATATCCGCTTTGCTCATTGTATTATCATGATCTTTTGTCACCCTAGCTTTGGTTAATTATTAGTTGGCATTATCATAGCACCAACATGGATTGGTTAGATGTGAATAGTCTGCTTAGCCATGCAACAGGTTGTTGATATCATTTTGAGGATTTTTTTTATTAAATAACCTTTTTTAAAATTTTATTTTAAAGTTAACCCTCGGTGCACTTTATTTCCAAATCGACCCCTTTGGTCACGCCACCACCCATGGCGTGACAAAACAACACTGTCACGCTAGGGCAAACTCTTGTCACGCCATGGGTGGTGGCGTGATAGTGTTGTTTGGTCATGCCACCACCAAAGGGCGTGACCAAAAGTGCTATTTTATGAACTTATTCTGTATGCGATAAATATATTTTGTCACGCCATGGGTGGTGGCGTAACCAAAGGGGTCAGATTTGGAAATAAAGTGCGCCGGGGGTTAACTTTAAAATAAAATTAAAAAAAGGTTAATTAATATAAAAAAGTTCCATTTTGAGTTGCAAATCTAAACTTGATTAAGGGATTATAGAACTTTGTGTAAAAATTATGTGCTGTATATTGTTACTCGTTGATGGCATGTGATGCACTTAACTAACAGGGTGGGAAAATATTTGGACTGAGGCGAGTGGGAAGAATTGTGATATGGTGGAATTGTGTGCCGGGAAAATATGAATCTTGGTAATGTGGTTAGAAATTGGGTAGTCTCGCCCTGGTCAATTAAGGACTTAACTTTGTGCACATTTGAACTGAGCCATAATTGTACGACCAAATGCCTGGTATGAGACACATGCCTAACTTAGTAACCTATGAAATCTTGGCATTGACTACTCAGGCATGTAGGCCAGACTATGTGCCAAGGTGGAGGTGTGTACTACTGTGTTGGGTCACACTTATGAGCGGTGCGTCGTCTCCAGTCCAACACTGTGTGTCGGATCAAAGCACTTTGTGAGGGTTGGTACGACGGTAAAACACATCGAAAGGGTCCATGGTCAAGGTGAAGTTTTGAAAAGGTTTTGTTGTGATTGGTGCTAGCTATAGTGATTATATCTTGTGGGTAAAGTGTACAAACCTCTACAGAGTCTTAATCAATCTATTCGAATAGCCGCGTCCGCGATCATGGACATGCTAGGGTATTTCACATGAAGGGTAGATTTTTATAAAAACACTTGGTAAGGGACAACTGTGTGGTTAAACTCATATGACTGTGTGAAAGAAATTGATTAAACTTTGTGTTCTTTGTTAAAATAATTGTTAAACTATTATTGTTTATTCATTTTAAATTACGCTTTCAGTCTATTATTTGTATTCTATTGCAAATATATTTTTTTGCAAAATAACCATAGAAGTCATTTCCTTTGGAATAAGCCATCGTCTATAATTGCATTCTGTGGTACAACTTGTTGAGTACTCAGAGTACTCATTCTTGTTGCAATCATTCAGCTGAAGTAAAGGAATCTTCGTCTGCTTTCGAGGAGGATGATCGCTAGGTCTTGGTCCTAGTCAATTGTCTGTGGCAAGTCGATGGATTTCTGCTGGAGTTGTTTCCATTCTGCTGCCATCTCTTTACTTAGTGTCAGCCCTGCGTGGCTTAATAAGTGTAAACTCGACCATAAGGTCTCAACCGTTATTTATTAATCAAATTAATCGTTTATTCTTATATTCGTCTCATGTGGAATGATATTCATCTATGTTGACACTGTGTGCACTATTGTGATCTTGAACTAGTGCATTATACACAGAGGGTCCAGATTTGCGTATTTGGGTCCCGACATACAGGAGCACATGGCACATGGTTGCAAGCATGCATGGGTTACATGCAGCAGCGCGCTTGAGATTTGGTGAACTATGAAAATCTTTTGAGCTACTTACGATGTTACACTAATGAACAACATCTTGGAATATATACGGCCATGTTTTACAACATAGAGAATAATTTTTGTGGAAGGTTTTGGTGAACTATGAAAGTAATGTCTTTTTCTCACTTGAAATAACTCTTCTACTTTATTAACTTAAGGAATAAGTCCATTTTATAACCTTGAACTATCATGTTTGTCTAATTTTCAACCTCCAGCTACGAAATCGGGTAACTGACAACCCTGAAGTGTCAAATCCGGACAAAATCCCCCCTCGGGCCCAATCCACCGCGCTTTTGCACCACGCGGGATGCCACCTTGATGCGAGCTGGCTTTGAACGCCTCGTTCTTTCTTCTCCTCTCCTCGCTGTTCTCTCTCTCGATGGCGGCGGCGATTCCACCCATGCAAGGTTCGGTGTGGCAAAGGGTGGCATGAGGAGGTGGATTGAGGCACGGGGAATCCATTATTGCACTCAAGCATTGGATGAGGCGGCATGGGGTAAGCTCGCGGTGGCAGTCGCGCATGGCCGAAACAGGGCAGTGGTGGCGACGACGTCCGTTGGTACGACTACCCAAATTAGGGCGTGCACGAGAACAAGCCGAAGCCTAGGGGATCATGGTAGTGGCGACGGCTTGGTTCGAAGAGATTTGAGGAAGGTTGGTGGTGGTGGTCATGGGTGGTGGAGCAGGGCGCACGGTGGTGTCGAGCGGCCGTGTGAGAGGTCATCGCGAGGCACCGGCGCGGCGCGCGGCGGGTCACCGGGACGGAGGCGGAGGTATGGGTCAAGGGGCCGCCACAAAGGGGTTGAGGCGGCCACGGCAGAGTTGGGGGCAACCAACTGTGAGTGGTCGCCTAGGGGGGGCAGGGGCGACGGAGGCGTGGACCCACGGGGGCAGTCGTGGCTGCAAGGGACGCCGTATTGTAGCCGGATAGGGAGAAGTTGACGCCCTTCGGCGGGCATGGGGTGCGGATGAACGAGAGAGAAGGGAGATAATAAAATAGGGCATGACTTGTGGGTCACACCATTTTTTTCTCTGATGATGCTGATTGGTTTCCATGTCATCCCAAAGCCATTACACGTGTCAAAACCATTCCCACTTCAGCGCCACGTTAGAGCAAAACCGGGGTGGAATTGTCTCGGGGTAAAATACCAGGTATTGACACTTCAGGGTTGTTAGTTACCCAGTTTCGTAGTTGGAGAGTGAAAATTAGGCAAACATGATAGTTGAAGGTTGTAAAATGGACTTATTCCAATTCCTTAATTATACAACAGGGCTCTTCACCCTATTTTACCCGGGTAATTTATTTTTCCAGAATAAAAAGGGCAATTTAGATGTATAGAATTTAGTCAAAACAATTTGCATACACATTGGTGATGTTTCACTTTTTTAGGTAGTAATATTTCCTACAAGCATTGAATATTCTGATAATTGGTATTCGCAAGTTGGAGAATAAAAGCATACTTGCAACGGACCGTCGTTCCTATATCATATAAAATCGTTGGGGTCATAAATCATGACTACAAACATTTTACCTGGATCACAGTGCGACAGTACGTTGAATCTAAAATAACATGATCGGGTATAGAATATAGATTGTAAATTTATGCAGTGAATACATCAGTTTATGATCATCTGATCCTAGTCCTACCATTGTTTGCACACCCTGGGATCCAAACACAACCAAAAGGACACCAAATGCCTTTGTCCTGGGATGTTGCTGTCAGTCAAACCTCACTCAAAAAGGAGAAAGTAACAGAGGGAAAAGATTCAGTCTCGAATGTATTGGTGTTTTTTTTTTTACGGTACATCCAAATTAATATGCACCGTCCATTTGAAAGGCTATTAGGTCAATTACTACATAGTAAATAAGGAAACAAATATATTTTGGCACCTCTCATGCATTAACAGCACGACTGTTAATAAGGAAACAAAGTAATATTTTGGTACCTCGCATTAGGAGCACGACTGTTAAGGTAAGCAATTAGTGATAACAGCCTGTTATGTATTTCCTAAAAAAAAGATTCATGTGAAAATCAACAACATTCATTTTTTTAATGGTCACTGCGAGTGGGACCCCCTGAAATTCCATGGGTTTTACCGGGCCCCACCTGCAGTGACGGTTATGACTGGATTTTCGCAGAATTCATAACAAAAGGATAAATTTTGTGCCAGATTCCAGTAGACAGGGCATCTCAATCCAGCCCTTGACTGAAGAAACAAGAGCATATGAAACAACAACATTTCTCAGCACAGGATCAGCAACTGAGTTGAAGGAGCAGCGAGACTGCTCAACATTGCTCAAGGTCATCTGTTCTGATTACAGCAAAAATAGGGGCAAATCCCGGCTAGTTTTGATCGTACTGATCGTACATCCATTCAGACCAAAAAAATTTACTAGACGAATAATGATTTCTCACTCATAGGCAGATGTCTGCTAATATTTAGGCTGAAATTAGGTCCATGGCTTCAGTTTCACTGATACATCAGGTGCATCGCCGATCCTTTTGTCAAACAGTACCTCTTGATAGAGGCACTGGCTGCTGCAGAATGCTTTCTCACCTCTGAAAGACGAATTAGAATGAATCAATAAATGATTGATACAAATCAAGAACCAAAACAAAATATAAACTGTGTGTGAAAGTGACAGTTTCAAATTTTGTTTTGCATATATACTACTGTAGTACTGGTAGGTGTATGCCTTTTGTTCTAATGAACACAGGACACATACTGAATGTAGAATATAAGCCAGGATCACATATGTTATTTATGTTGATCAATTGATGAAAATCGCTATCCTCCAAGACCCGCTTGTACTGAGACATGAACTTTTTGTTGGAAGAAAGTTCAAAAGAACACAAATGATTAACCCAATGCATTCAAGAACTCAATAATTAGCACACAACAGTGGTAGCAATATCTATGGCCCATCTCATTCTCACCAGGGATACTGAATTCAAGGAGACGGAAACGTCACCGTTCATATAAAAACTCCGGGCCGGCAACAAATGACTGACAAAGATTGGGGACCCCAGATCTACAATCTGTCTATCAATATTATGTTAGGGACCACAAAAAAATAAGTATTTAATCTATTTTCCGCCACCTGAGATCAATTGTTGTTACTCATAGGCTCACAATGACAGCAATGCAGCATCAAATACTTTACAAGCTACTTGCTACAAGCTGTGCCTAAACTATTTACAGAAATCATGTTGCTTTCAGGCAAATGAAAATGAAATCTTATTGGAGTGGCTGACAATAGACCATGTACAATGCGGCTGCAGCCAAAGATGTCGCTTTACACTAAGTAGGTTGACAATAAAGTATGACCCTGATCTTATCTTGTACTTAAAAGCGTTTCCATTACCTCTGAACATTAGTTACATGGAATCAATCAAGACACCTAAACCACTAGTCGGAAACTGCAACAAACTACGGGCTCAATGCTGACTAAATTACAAAATTCATCAAACTAATCATCTCACCTCTGAACCACACTCCCACAAATCATGAAAGATACTAGAAATTAACAGTATGAAATGAATTAATCTTACTGACAAGCATGAAATTTGATGTACAAACTGCAAATCATCAGATTTCAGAGTCTTTTCTATACCTATGCTGCAAGAAGAGGGCATCCTTGCCTTGCCCCAGTCTCTTCTTGCACCCATAGCAAGAGCTCAACTGACAGCAACCATCGCCACCGCAGCAGCAGCTCTCCACGACGCGGTCGTCGAATATGTGGGTCATCTTGGGGTTGGGCCCCCGGGCGATGACGCAGGTGTAGTCCTCGGCGAGCTCCACCTCGCTCTGCGCCGCCCTCGCCGCTGACGACAGCGGCGACCGCTGTACTGGGGAGAGCAACGCGAGCTGGGAGTCCCTGTTCTTGACGCCGAACTCGATCGGCGAGCTCGGCGGCAGCAGGTCGCCGCCGAATCCCTTCTTGGGAGGAGGCAGTTGCACCCTTAGGCGCAGCACCCTGCTGTTCTTGCAATACTCCCGCTCGGCCTCGCCGGCGACGAGCACGCTGGCGAGGCCGGTGACCGGGCTGCCGACGCCGCAGGAACGATAGGAACCGGAACCATTTTGGGGGTTTCTTGGGCAGGAGCAAGGCGGGTTCTTGGACTGCTCGAGCATGGAGGTGGGGCTCATGGGGGCGTCCATGGAGAAGAGGCTTCTTGGCGAGAGGCCTGGGAGCGACCTTGGGGAGAGCAGCAGAGAGGAAGAAGGCCTACCTCCATTGCTGTGCCTGGTGAGCTTGCTGCTGGTGAGAGGTGAGGGGGCTTGGGTGGGGTCACACTCCATTAGGCGTAGGCCTGGTCCTGGCTTGCTCCCAACTGCAGCTGCTCCTGGTCCAGATGATGTCTTCTTCTTCAGCATTGCAGCTAATTAACAATCCAGCAATTTAATGGAATCTTAGTATGATCTGATCTAATCTTTTTGCAAATTAAGTCTGCATGTGGCAAGAAAGATTGATTGACTAGTGTGATCAGTTGGGGCACACAAGAGCAGGTTTGCAAGAATTGGACTCACCAAAGGAAGCTACTGTTTCCAGTGATCAAAGCTTGGTTGGAGTGGTGCTAAATGAACAGAGATGCACGAATATTGCAGAGCAAGGAGCAAAGAAACATATAATGGTCAGAACCACTCAACTAAACCCATCAAGAGAAGCAGACAAGCTTGAGGGGACAAGAGATCAAGTCTTGCCATCAGAAAGAGTGCTGGAGTAAAATCAAGCCCAAGGTGTTAAAGGCAAAAACCCAAGTTGGGTATTGATCATAAAAAAAGAAAAGAAAGATTGTTCGGTTAAGAGAAGATAGCATGCAACATATCAAGATTGCAAAATTTGGTCTTCCTTGTGAGGGAATGTAAAAACAGATTGGTTCAGCAAAAGAGCAAGAACAAGGTTATAGGATCCAGTCAAGAGATGAAAGATATCACAGATATTGGAGTAGCTCTCTCTCTCTCTCTCTCTCTCTCTCTGAGCTTAAGCTCTGCCCTGAAGTGATGACGATGACGATGGTGCGTTATTGGGGTGCAGTGCAGGCAAGAGAGGCTATAGAGGAGTACTGGGCTGGCAGAAGGAGATTATACCGCTCCCCGAGGGACGCCAGAATCCGAGGGCCTTATTTAAAGTCGCCCTTCTCAAAATTAGGCCATCCACGCATTCTTTATTTGCATCCATGCCCAAAAGACAAAATGTCTATGCATGGACAATGGTCACACTGGCTGACTGACATGTTGCCAGAAGAGAAAGTGTTCTGCTAGTGGAGTAGCTTGTGACTTGCGACATTTCTCCTTTCTCTTCTCTCTCGTCGACCAATGGATTTTTTAGAAGATATCTCTGTTTCCTATTCACAGTTCACGAATTTTTCGTAGGCCGTGTAATTCTTACAGCATAAAAGGAGGACTACTGTCACCGTTTCTCCATTTTCTTAGGACTCATCTTAGCTCCCTGGCTAACATGGCAGCATATCAGGTGCACAAGTATCATTTGATGTATATATAAAAAAACTTTTTGTTTGGACATCAAATTAGCATAAAAAATTCTGAAAAAAATTCTAGATGTAATTTATGGTGTTTTGTTCCACCTTTAAAATTTGAAGTTCAAACTCAAAGTATGTTAGAAGATACAAAAAGAAAGTTTCTTGTGAATAGTAACGTTTGTCTGCTTTTTTTTCAAAGACCATTTGATCTATCATCCGTCAAAATTTCTCTTTTTGTATCTTCTAACATACTTTGAGTTTGAACTTCAAATTTTAAAGGGTGGAACAAAACACCATAAATTACATCTAGAATTTTTTTCAGAATTTTTATGCTAATTTGATACCCAAACAAAAAAAAAATTCATATGTGCATCAAATAGGCTTTGTGCACCTGATATGCAGCTGGCTAACATAAGCTCACTCTACTCCGACTCCCATTGACACAAATATCATATACACATATTCTCTCGTACAACATCCTATCCTTATTGGGGCAATTTGCTATATATCACTAAAAACTTTAGATCTTCACAATATGGTACTTTGTCTCACTGACATATAAGTCCTGGGTCTATATATCAGTCTCAGAATTAGTGATATATTATAAATTATATAGTTATTCAATGGCATAATGTGAATTTTCTTGTCCTTATTCCATAGCCATCACTAGCAGCAGCTCCACCTTGCGTTAATACCGTTGTGAATCCGTGAGACACCGTGTCATACCCAAACATCCTAGGACAAAAATATTGTTTCTTACAAAGCAAATGCTAACGAGTAGAGCCTAAAGAAGCATAATGTTTTTGTTTTGTTTTTGCAACAGCCACAGAATAATAACAAACTGTGGGTTGGTCTTATATGCAAAATGGCCTCGCAGCCCGTAAGCGGAGGGAAGGAAACCACCGCTCAATTTACGATGACGTGGATAGATAAACTCAAATCCACGTACTCCCGCTCCTACCCTTACGCGACTTACCCGCGGGCCACACACACGGCGGGACTACCTGTCATTGAGACCGAAAATTCACGCTGCGAGCAGAAGGGGTATCCGCAGGAGAGGTCCCATCTAAAGTGCTGTGCCAATTGTGACTAAATCTCACTTTCCTTTTTTGCCTTTTTTTTGTTCTCTCTTTTCTGAGATGAGCGGACGGAGCCCGGTCAAGATGCGAGAGGGTGTGTTTGGATGTTTGCGTCGGAACGGCTTCGTATGAGCGGATGTAATTTTCAGGGTGTTTCTTTGTCTGATCAAGTGAGTGAGTCTAGTTCAGCTCAGGCAAGATTCGAAAAACACTCCACTCGAGCTACCCTCCCAGTCAGGCTTAGCTCATGCAGTTGTTGGCCAAGTGCGTGCATTTTGCTCGCGCCGCACCATGCCCCGCTCACACCGTGTCGCCCAGCCCGTGCCACGCCCGTGCGCCCTTGCCCCGCGTTGCCCGGAGTACCATCGCCGTCGCGAGGATCTTCTTCCCAGTCGCCTGCCGCACTCCTGTCTCGCCATTCCGCCACTATGGACCATTTCTTGCACTTTTGAGCACGTCATATCTTGTTCTATACTTCCTTGAGTCATTCTCCTTAATCAATTTCTTGATTTCCACATCACATCGCCGGATTTCGTCATCTTCTTCCATTCGGGCCGTCGCACCAACCTCGCCCAATCTCCTTCTCCGGTGAATTCCGAGTCATGTAGACCACGTCTTGTTTTCTTCCTCTGTTCTTTCTCTTTGTTCCACTAACCACTAGACTCCGCCTGTCATTATCTTTCATTCATCTCTTTGTCCAACTCAGCCTGGCTAGGTTCAGTCTGGATGACACATACGAGCCAGGCTAGGGACATGCAGGCAACCAAACACACCCATATAAATCATCCAATGCCAGACAACTGGCATCGTACGTGTGCCGGAGGATGATGAACCAGGACACGACATGTGCGACGGCGGTTTTGATCAGCTGGTTTCAGCTCAATCTCAAGGTTTTTTTAAGCAGTAGAAAATATGCTGGCAATTACTGTATATTAGATGAAGGCAGTGGTGTCCAAATGGGCAGCACGACCTAATCGGGCACGAGCCCGATTAGAATGAAGATGGTCGTCTTGGCTAGGTAATCCGTCCGGTAACTTTGCTATTCTGTTGGATCGGTGTCGACTTATTTAACCCATATGATATGAAAATTTGAAAAAAAAAATGTAAAAAAATCCTAGCAAATATATATAATTTTTAAAAAGTCAAAATAAAATTTTATATACTTATAAAAATAAACTATATAAAATTCAAAAACTATAAAATAAAATCATATAAATGTTAAAAAAAATCATATAAATTTTAAAAAATTAACGGACCTAATCAAGTTATGCTGCACCAAGACGACAGTGAGGTGGCAACCCAAGACGACTCGTCAAAGCCGCGGCTGCGCTCGAGCCGGATCACTAGTAGCGTGTCTCGGGCCGGGCCAGCAGGCACGATCCATTTAGCCACCTCTAGATGAAGGAAAGTTGTACAAGGGGTTGCACTGGAAGCAATTAATTAAAGGAAGAAAAGGAAGGAAAAAACATCAAGCAACGCAGAAGGCAGCTAGGAGGCTATCGGGAAAAATTTTTGCCTCTTAAGGGACTCTCTCCTATCTCATCTACTATTCATTTTGTCTTGAGATTCACACCATTTTGTCTCAAATTGTATTCTCTATTCCTGAAAATATATATGCACGAATCTCAAGAAAAAAGAGGGGCAGATTAGATAGTGGATGAGATAGAGGGATACCCCCTTAAGGACTTCTTTGGAAAACCCATTTTCGACGAGGATCCACGTGGATGGGCAGAGAATTTGAACTGGATAGACTTCACAAACGAAAGTGTCAAATTATAATGCTTATTAGAGAATTATTTATCCTACTTAACAACATAAAATAATCAAATGTAAATTCATATTATATATTAATCAATGACTAGAAAACCATAGAAGATATTAAAGGATATTGATATTTATCGGATATCCATTTTGTTGATTTATCAGATATCCTATAAAATAAGGATACAAATCGGATCAAATATTGCTCTTCCCATACCCTAACCCATATTCCATGAGATTTTCTGGATACCGCACTACTACAAAAATACTAATACTAGACGCCTGATCACAAACGGTTCATCGAAACCGTCTGTATTAAACACAATCTCAGACGATTTTTATTTACTGACCGTCTGTGTTATTTTCCACGCTAAAAACCATCTGTGAAGAGGTCATATCACAGACGGTTCGTGTTTAAAACCGTCTGTGATATTACCCAATATCACATACGGTTTTTTTATCAGAACCGTCTGTGATACTTCACAGATGGTTTTAAACACGAACCGTCTGTGAAATTAATACATATCACAGACGGTTTTTGTTGAAAATCGTCCATGATAATTAACTCATCACAGACGGTGCAGTAGTGTACATAGCTCCCCAACAGAGTCTTCTTGATCTCCATCTCTGGCGCTACGGTAATGCAGGAGATCTCTAAGCCTGGTGAGCCCATTGCCACTCCGTGCCCGGTTTGAGTATCGCCTCACCTCACTGAGCCCGCTCGTATGGTCCATTTCAGTTATTGTCGTCGAGGAGCTTGCCGCCGTCGCCTCTGTTCATCGATCGACGACCAGCTGTCTTGGATTTTCCCCGACTTCATTGACACATTCCTTGTGATCGAGGTGAGCTATTGGAGCATAAACATCCTTTAATTTCAGTAGTTTCAGGCGTTTACGCCGAAATCGCTAGTGAAGTCCATGGCGCCGCCACGGGACATCACCGTCGATTCACCTCAGGCGACCTTAGGGTCCTGAGCCACAACTATTAGCAATGCGATGTCACCCTAAGCCCAATTTGAGCTTCAAATCCTACTGTTTTTAATCATTTATTTAATAAACTAACGAGTCTATGACATGTGGAACTGCCATAGATTTTATAAGTAAAATCATGAAATAAAAAATGAATCACTGACAAGTAGGGCCCATATGTAAGTTAATAAAATCCAGAAAAATGAAAAAAAAAAACCACCTTTAGTTTAGAGAAAAATACGCTTTCTCTGTTGGAAAGCATAATTAAGTCTAAAAAAATACGTTTTTGAAGTCACCCTTTTATTTATTTCCAGGGTTTTCAATACGAATCATGTGATGGACCAAAGCTGGATGTACATTGAGAACTGTGTGAGTGAAGAGTACATTAATGACGTGTCTGCTTTTACAAGAGCTGTCGAGGAGGATATGTTGAATAAGGGGGCGAAATATATGTACTGTCCATGCATTGACTGCGAGAATCTGAAGATGTTTGAGAACCGAGCGCAGATCGAAGCATACTTGATTCGAAGGGGTTTCAAACAGGGTTATACACGTTTGACCAGTCACGGTGAAGAGCATATTATACAGGAAGTCAACGATATGCCGCCGGATGATGTCGATTGTTGTTCCGATTCGGATAGGCTACACGATGACAATCTAGATCAGATGCTTCGCGATGCAGAAGGGAACTGTGATGAGAGGGAGTACGTTAAATTTCGGGGCTTGATGGAGGACTCGGAGAAACTTTTGTTCCCGGGCTGCAAGCCGGAATACATAAGGTTGTCATCCGTGCTTGAACTGCTGAAATTAAAGGCAAGTAACGGTTGGTCCGACAAGAGTTTCACAGAGCTATTAGGTCTCTTAGCGGACATACTTCTAGAGGGAAACAAGTTGTCCAAAACCACTTACAAAGCCAAGAAGGTTCTTTGTCCATTAGAAATGGAAGTAGAAAGAATACATGCATGTCCGAACGATCAGATCCTCTATCGTAACGTAGTATACAAACATGCATGTATGTCCCAGATACAACGATCCCGATACAAGCGTAAGAATCAATCGATGACGACGAGGAATCGAGGTGAAGAAAGGACCTTCTGCTAAGGTGGCGTGATATCTTCCTGTAATTCCCCGTTTGAAGCGGTTTTTTTGCAAACCCAAATAATGCAAAACTGCTGCATTGGCACTCACAGGAGCGTAAGAATGACGAAAAGCTAAGACATCATGCTGATTCCGTCCAGTGGAGAAACATCGATAGGAGGTTTGCAGACTTCAGTGCGGAACCGAGGAATATAAGGTTTGGATTGAGTACAGATGGAATGAATCCTTTCGGTAACATGAGCAAATGACATAGCACTTGGCCCGTGACGCTCAGATCTACAACTTTCCTCCTTGGTTGTGTATGAAGCGAAAGTATATTTTGTTTGTCGATACTTATCGAAGGGTCAAGCAACTGGGAATGATATTGATGTGTACCTAGCACCATTGATGAAAGATCTAAAAATACTTGTGGATTGAAGGGTATGCAGTATGGGATACGACAAACGAGAGAACTTCACTTT
The DNA here is from genome assembly GCA_036346405.1 of Phyllostachys edulis. Classification (NCBI taxonomy): domain Eukaryota; kingdom Viridiplantae; phylum Streptophyta; class Magnoliopsida; order Poales; family Poaceae; genus Phyllostachys; species Phyllostachys edulis. Next base: position 14,153,123 of record CM070558.1, read on the forward strand.
ATGTTCCTTGTTGTTCTACACCATAAATGATTATCCTACCCTTGCTAATCTGTCAAAGCTAGAGTACAAAAGGGGCCAAAGCCTCAGACTCACCGCTAGATGATACCGAGTGTGTGTGGTCAATCACTCACAAAAAAACTATGTACATGTGTCATCGTAGGTTCCTTCTGGAGGCTCATCCATACCGCAAGATGAAGAAACAATTCGATGGAGAGAAGGAGGGCAGTTCAGCTCCAAGGCATTTAAGCGGAAAAGAGGTCTATAATATGGTTAAGGATTTAGATGTTGTGCTCGGAAAGGGACGTAAATCGAGGACTCGTAAGAAGAACATGTGGAAGAAGAAAATAATATTTTGGGACTTACCTTATTGGGAGCACCTAGAAGTTCGCCACTGCATCAACGTCATGCACGTAGAGAAGAATGTATGTGACAGCTTGATTGGTCTCTTACTGAACATTCGTGACAAAACAAAGGATGGTGTCAACGCACGGCTTAACTTGGTTGATATAGACATCATACCTGAGTTAGCACTAACAAAGACCGATAAAAGACGAATGTACCTTCCCCCTGCTTGTTACACTCTGTCCAAGGCCGAGAGAACTGAACTGTGTTGGTGCTTGCATGGTGTGAAAGTTCCGTTCGGTTACTCCGCCAACATGAAGAAACTTGTTTCGATGGAAGATTTGAAGTTAATTGGCATGAAGTCTTATGATTGTCATGTGCTGATAACACAAATGCTCCCTGTTGCAATTAGAAGTATTTTACCGATCAAGGTCCGAGAGACAATCATGAGGATGTGTTATTTCTTTTACACAATTGCTCAGAAGGTCACCGATCCCGAAGGACTAGATGCTCTGCAGGACGAGATGGTGACGACTCTATGTGATCTTGAGATGTATTTCCCTTTGTCGTTTTTCGATATCATGGTCCATCTCATTGTTCACATTGTGAGGGAGATAAAGATGTGCGAGCCCGCGTTCCTACGTAGCATGTACCCGTTCGAGAGGTTCATGGAAATTCTCAAGTCCTATATACGGAATCGATCTCGGCCGAAGGGCAGCATCGTCGAAGGTTATGCAACCGAAGAGGTCATTGAGTTCTACGTCGATTACATAGCTCAGGTCAAACCAATAGGTGTGCCTCGATCTCGCCATGAGGAGAGGCTCGAGGGTATCGGGACCATCGGAAGGAAGGCAATCACTCCAGATATAGATGCGTATGCTCAAGCCCATTTCACGGTCTTGCAACACATGACCAAGTGTCCTCAGATATCGACCAAAGACAAGGACGTGCTTGACAATGTAATCCGGAGCGCCGATATTTGGATCACGAGACAACACAATGCATTTCGTTCAACCAATGGTTGAAGGGCGACTCGCTAGGAGCTTGTCAAGTGATATGCTGACATGGTTGGCAAAAGGGCCAACATTTATAGTTGTGACATGGTGAGGATACGACATAAATGGGTACACATTCTATACGCAGGCTCATGATATAAAGAGCACTAACCAGAACAGCGGTGTCTGCATAGATGCATTCAGTACCGATGGGCTGAGGAGCTCCTATTATGGGCAAATAGAAGAGATATGGGAGCTCGACTACGTGCTTTTCAAGATCCCCCTATTTCAGTACCGTTGGGTCCATCTCCTACAGGTGAAGGTCGACAAGTACGGCGTCACTACCATGGACCTCGAACGTGTCGGATACAAAGACAAACCATTCATACTGGCTAACCAAGTTGTTCAAGTCTTCTATGTAATCGACCCGACAAATAAGAAGCGCCACATAGTTTTTCATGGAAAAAGGAGGATTGTCGGAGTTGAGAATGTAGTGGACGAGAAATAATACAATCAATTTGACGAGTTGCCTCCTTTCAGAAACGGCATAAGGGTCGAGGAAGAAGAACGTGACGAAACTAGCTACATACGCGTCGATCATAATAAAGGGCTAATTTTTAAAGATTAATTGAACAATGTGTGTATATGTACGTTCTGATGAATGGTTAATTTTAGTTCATTTGAGTTAATTGATTTGTACTGTGAAATGGATGTGCTTGTTTCTGAAATGAATGTGAATTGGATGTATATACATGTATTTGTTGTGTTTTCTGCTTGTTTCAGAGAGCATGGTTAACATTCCCTGAGGCTAGCCAATAAACAGAACTAGATTAACCAATACAAAATAATATCACAGACGGTTTCATCTACAAACCGTCTATGATTATATATTATAAACAGCCTTGGTAAAACCGCTCAGGATACATGATATCACGCATTTGTTGATCGAACCGCTCGTGATACATCACATATCATAGACGGTTGTTGACTGGAACCGTCTGTGATACTATTTATCACAGACGGTTCTACTTTAGAACCGTCTGTGATGTCTATCCCTATTTATATTCGGACTCTAGGGTTTGCCCGCGCCACCACTCAAACGATTAAGTTTCTCAACTCCTAACTCCCTCCTCCCCTGAGCCCGTCGCCGCCGTCCTCAACGTCGTCTCCTCCTCAAGCCCGTCGCGACTCCTCCCCAGAGCCTGTCGACGTCGTCCTCGACGCCGCCTCCTTCCCCGAGCCCGCCGCGCCTCCTCCCCTGAGCCCGCTGCCTCCTCCCCTCTCCCGAGCCCGACGCGCCTCCCCTTCGACGCCGCCCTACTGCTCCAGTACTGCTCCCTACTCGTCCTACTCCTCGACGCTCAAAGGTAACCAATGCCGAGTTGCCGACCCCGACGCCCATTTCCCTCACTCTTTCTATCAATAATTTGTCATGCTGTCATGGTCCTCATTGACTCATGATAATTGCGCTGGTATCTGGTTCAACCACTGAGTAGTATGAGGTGTTGTACAGTTGTACTTGTTTTAGGAATTTGTATTTATTCTAGTCAGTGATTCATATGGTATTTGTTTTGATACTATTACTGGAATATATTGCAGTGTGGTGTGGTGGGCTTGAGATGAATACTCTGTGATGATAATAGTCTTATACTGAAATTGTTTTCATAATCGGGTTTGAAATTGAGCTCTAATTTGTTCACATGATGTTTGTGTTGAGCATATTATTCCTTTTAAATGACTTGGAGGATTTACATGTTTATGTCAATTATATCATTGTATTGGTCCTAATTTCTTCCCTACATATCCCAATTATTATTAATTGGTGTGTATACCCATACACATAGAGATCAAATCTTATGATAATATGTTCATGCGTGTCAGAACTTTTATTTCTTGTGAAGATATCTTTTGCTCATTTTTCATCATCGTCGCCGCCTCATGTGTCTGATGAACCGTCCTCTGGAATATCCAAGCACGGTAGAAGAAGAGGAATATCGGAAAGGCCCGCGAGCCGATTTACCATCACGGAGGTCGATCAGTCTGAGACCCCTATCAATCCTCGCCGAAAGCGGCATCCAGATTATGGAGAACTCGGAATAGTTGCACGGGAACAGGTCAACATCACCTACGATTCGTGGAAGGAGTTGACCAAAACTCAGAAAGATGAGCTGCTAACGGATATTCTCAAATCGCTCGAGATCCCGGCAACACCGGACTCGCGTGCGCATTTACACGTATTACTACTGGCGCAAAGCGTGGAAGAACTTCAAGAGCACGCTTGTCAAGAACTACATGGAGAAGGATCTGAGGCCCTTCCACAAGTATCCATTCTTGGAAGAGTGTTAGGCCGAGTTTGTGGTGAAGAAGACAACAGATAAATTTAGGAGTGAAAGTGTGGCACACACATGTTTCTGAGCAAAAACAAGCACCCCACGCACTCAAGATCACTGGTATGCGTAAAATCGATATGGAGGATCAGACCAAGAGTAAACTGCTCAATGTCTCCCCGCCATTTCCGAGATCATTGATGAGCGCTACTAAATCAAGTTAATGGGGAGGTTTCAGACTGCCTATGGGAAGTCTCCTTTCCAAACCCCACAAACCAGGAAGTGTCCCAAATACCGTAGTAAGATCGAACTACCTAGTTTGTAATTACTCCATAACTTCATAGGAAGTGAAATGATATGTCGGGCTATTGTAGGTAACGCTGAGTGCACAATCTTCCCAAGGCTCATTCCAGGTAGACAAGGAGAGAGATATACTCTCCGCGGCCCTGGGAAACAATGAGCACCCGGGTCGCATGAGAGACGCTGGTCTTTATGTTCAATAGAAAGATTGGTTCTGAGTGGACTCCGAATCGTACCAGAGTAGGAAGAGGGCCAAAGCCGAGCGCGATACAAAGCTACGAGAGGAGATTCATGAATCCCTCAAAGATGAGATCACCAAATCCCTCAGAGATGAGATCAATGATCGCATCAAAGCTGCGACGCAACGGCAGCTGGATAGCTTTGAGAAAAGGCTTAGGGAAGTTCAGTTGCAAGTCCCAAATCAGTTACATGCCCTTGCCCCTACTGTGCTAGCCAGCCCCCCTCCCCAAACTTTCGAGTAGCTGCGCGTCCAACCCTAACCCTACCCCAATAGGCGACGATAGATTTCCTGTCGATGACATCCAGGTAATAATTATTATCTCTGGAATGCTCGATCCATTGATAGGCCTGTTGGAGTAGCTAATTTTGTATCATTATGTAGGTGGCCACGAAGTGCAAGTTCCAAGTGAGATATGCCTATGTTGCCCTAGATGCTGCTTGGGGCCAGGTGTATCCATCCGGTGTCGGGGCTTTGGTGCACGGTGCAAATCTAACGCCGGGTTTCGCAAAAGTGAATGTGGACGGTGTTTGTGCCAATTTCGGGCTGTCCCACTGCATATTCCCCCAAACGACGAGATCATAACTCTAGAGCAAGCCGTTGAAACATTCATCCAATGGCCCAAGAGGGATATCTGCCTAGAGCTACCTGCTCCGGTGTCAACTTCACGGGAATGTCCTGCAACGGTGTCTAGTCCACGGAGTCGATCGCACGGAGCTACCTACACCGGCAAAGAAGGGCCCTGTATCGATGCATCTACACCTCGTGCTCGATCGACTCTTGTGAAGTCGACCTCTACAAAGCGAGGTAGCAAGGGCAAATCGAAGACGGTTGACTCCTATTCTGATATCCCCTTCTTGCCGTTGGCCCAGAAATTCGTGCTAGGCGAGCTGTTGGTCGAGAGGTTAGACAACCTTACCCTAGGATCAGCTTCCACGACATTACATACATGGTACATGGAACAAGCCAACAAGACGGATGAACAACGACGCTCAAGTGTCACTGTCAAGTTCAACGAGGTTCATTTTAACCACAATGCTCAAGACTGTGTCTTCACGATGACCTTCGAGGACTTGTTCTGTCTCTTCAACCTCGACTCCCTCGACGTCTCACTCATGCGATGCTGGACACTGTAAGTGTGTACAATCACGATCAATGTTCGTGTAATACTGATAAATATTATATATAACTCCTTACTTTTGTATATATATACATGATGTCTGAAGCCAAATTAAGGAATTCACCGGTAGGTTTTCTCGACCCACACGTGGTCTCCGCGCAAACCATCAAGGAGAATGCAAGATTCGTCGAGAATTACGTTATAGCGTTTTTGCTGGTTCGCCGCAATAAGGAATACATACTTTTGCCCTACAACCAGGAGTTAGTGTTGCACTACTAGCTATACTTGTTGATTTGTACTTTATAAGCAACACGAACTTAGGTTTAATAACCATGGTGACATACCTGTGTAGGTTCCACTGGATTCTAATTGTAATTATACCAAAATGGAGCTCGGTAATATACCTAGATTCCCTACAAAGGACCACTCACAACTTCACAGTTATCCGGCATTTAATCAATGAGTAAATACATTTCCTCTATAGAAACTCTATTGTAGTCTTTCATTCCTTTGCAATGGCTAAGGCTAACTTCTTGGAGTCACGTAGGCCGTTCGACGTGTTCTATGCTAAAGGAGGGAAAAACAAGGGAATGACGCTGAAACACGATCTAACTTTCCTGGTACTCGCTAGCTAGTACACATTAATCGTATATAACATTTCGTAGTAATGCCTCTCGAACTAATCAATTCTATTTTTGCAGTGCCACCAGTAGCCGTTGGGCCGCAACGTCTGTGGATACTATGTTTACCACAACATGGAACTACTCATTGGTTCCACGATCACTAATGATCGTCAGGTTTGTCAATCTTATAACAATTATTTCATATATACTTACCAATTTATATAAGCGTGAATTTAATCTTCCTAGCGACAGGTTGCGACCATCGCTGAAACTGCGTTGGAACAGAGCGAGTTCATAAAAATTCGATCACACCTTGAGGTCATAAATCCAGATGGGGCGTTCCACAATGTAGATTGAACTTGATTGGGACAAGATTGAACTTAATGGTACATATGTGTAAATGTACATTAATGGTTAATTTTAGTTAATTGATTTGTGAATTGGATGCGCTTGTTTCTGAAATGAATGCGAATTTGATGTGCTTGCTTCTGAAATGAATGTGAATTGGATGTGCTTGTTTCTGAAATGAATGTGAATTGGATGTATACAACTTAATGTTGTGTTTCAGCCTGTTTCAGAGGGCATGGCTAGCATTTCCTGAGGCTAGCCAATAAACAGAAATAGATTTAGCTATGCAAAAGAATATCACGGACGGTTTGTAGCTGAAACCGTCCGTGATAGTCGACTATCACAGACGGTTATTAACTCGACTATCACAGACGGTTATTAACTCAAAACCGTCTGTGATAGTCGACTATCACGGACGGTTTGTAGCTGAAATCATCCATGATAGTCGACTATCACGGACGGTTTCATCTACAAACCGTACGTGATAGTCGACTATCACAAACGGTTTTGAGTTAATAATCGTCTGTGATATTATGTATTACAGACGGTTCGAAAATCGTCTGTGATGACCTCATGTCATTACTGACTCATAAACTCAGACGACTCATGAAACCGTCTGTGATGACATTTTTGAATTGTCTGTGAATGCCTTTTATGTAGTAGTGCCAATAGTATCAGATGCGGATCGGGACTGAAAAATGTTATCCCGAACGGATTTTTCCGCAAACAAATAGTATCGTATCTGACGGGAATTATCCGCTCTGTTTTCATCCTAGAAAACCCAAAAGGTTCGGGTATCCGACGAGAATTATTCACTCCGTTCTAGTTCAATGTCACCTTTGTAATTGAAAGAATATATATATAGGTAAAATTATCGTGCCAAACGCTTGCAATCTATTTTTTCTCCATCTTAGTGTCCACGTGCCCCCCCCCCCCTTTTTTTTTTGGTCAACACGCTAGCTACTGCTGATCAGAGGATTCAGACCTTCTTTTTTTTGGGAAGATAAGACCTTCTGTTCTTAATTCTCGTAGGGGACTGAAAACTTGCTTGATACTACTAGTTGCGGTTGTACCGGATAGGCATCTTCTATAATTGGTGCAGCATCTAGGAAGAGTGAAGCACAAAAAAGCTCACCTCGCGTCCATGGAGGACACAAAAAGAGGCCATGACTGGTCCTGGGCTTGCCATGAAGCCAACGTCTCCCCCAGCAAAAGTGCTGCGAAATGGACCAGTGATCCCCAATGGATGAGAACACCTCTCGCCATCGACTGGACTCAATTTCTGATGGAGAAAAATGGACGATTTGACGCGTCCTCACAGGCCTTGCATCCATCCACCCATCCTGTGGTCGATCTCAATGTCCCTGCAGGAATATTAGGGCTCCACTGTTGGCATGTCGTGTAAATGTTTGGGTTGGCTTTGCAGCTAGCCTTGACAAGACCTTTCTAATGCATGGCAAGGCTTCCTAGCTTTCTCTCTCTCAATGTATATGTATTCTTCTAAGAAATTAAAATCTAGGCACGGAGCTAAAACAAATGAGAGAAGCTGAGCAACTGATTTAGTACGCTAGACCATACACAGACATTTAGGATATACAAAGCTACCTATAAGCTATTTTATGGAATCAGATCCTCCGCCATTACATTTTAAACAGTCCGATCGAGATTCAAACGGTCCAGATCGATCGCTTGCAGTTCTACCGAAGAAACACTGTAGTGTTTCATTATCTGCAGCCGCAATTGCCTGCATGATATATGCTCCCTAGCTGTGTGTGCTGATAGCAACAAGGTTGAAGCAGATGGTATACCCAATGCAAGGGCAGGAACCGTACGTGCCTGCCCCAGCAGGATGCATCACACATCACCATACGTGGATAGAGTTAGGCCATGCATCCACTGAGCTGCCAGGGAGCTGAGTGAGGAGCAGACACCATCGCACCGAACTGAGACATCATCTGATGGAGACCAGGATTTACATTTGTTCTGTGAAGAGTGAGCACACTGGATTGATGATATCCAATGTACATCGATGAGCAATATGGATCAACGCATTAGAATTTCAAGTGTATATAGGGTAAATTGGGGAACAAGGGGAAAAAACTAGAGAATCTGTTCTGTTTCGTTCTGTTTCATGCAGAATTCCTGTCGAATTTGTACATTACAAATATATCTTCAGCTATATATGTTCTTTATCACTCTAGAAGGGAAAAAAAAAACTAGATACAGTCTCGGGCCTTTTCTTTGAACCAGTCTAATGGTGAAATGAGGGTTGAGCAAAATTAATTGGTCCAGGTTGGGATGCAATTCAAAGCAAAATGAAGAGAAAATCTATTTCGATTGCGACAGTGCAAATGCACGTATAATAATATGCTCGCTTTCGCCGCAGGGCCCAATCTGTCCTTGCGATTGGCCCCGTCTGATGTTGGGTTGGAACAAAAGTTAGCCACATCTACTATATTTTTTAGAGCAAGATCAGCGGCAAGATATCACCCAGGAATATTCCCGTAACTAAAAAAGTAAGAAACTGTCATAGCAAGAAGAGCTAGTCAACAGAAAATGAGACGCCCTCCCCTGGTATCTACGAGGGGACCAAGGGATCCTCAAAGAGGGAATCGATTGTCAGAAGAAGTAAATGTGTATTAATTGTCCTAAAAAAGAGTTTTGTTTATTACATGAAGAAGTTGGCTATTTATAGTTTTCCGACAGGGTATACGAGATTAGAAATCTACTCCTAAAAAGGTCATACGTCTATAGGGGTTGCAGGGTTTTTTCTTCCCTTATACGTAGCCTTCGGCTTAAGATGGACATTCCTAGTCTTGGTCCATCTAGCAGGTACGCTTGGTCCACCAGTGTTCTCTGCTCTTCACCACGCACGTGGCGTCTCCGGGCCGAGGGGACCCTAGGCACCCTTCGACGCCCCCGAGGTGGCTCCAGAGGATTCCTGACACCTGAGTTCGAAGTCCCCCCGAATGTATGTTTGGTACCCTCGGGGAGGCCCCCAACCGTGCCTCTGACCTGCTGGCCCATACGAGTCTCCTGGTGGCCTTTGGGCGGGCTCTAGGGCCCTAGGCGTTCTTGGCGTCCCTCGAGAGCCCCGGGTCGTGCCTTTGGCCGCAGGGCCTTTGGGAAAGGTCCTGCGGTCTTCGTCGGATCGTTGGGGCCGGTGGGACCACCTCTACAACAGAAACCAACATAAAATGCCTGATTCAAGAAAAGTTCTACGCATTATAGTTTCACGTTCGGCCTAAAAGGGAGTAGAAAGGTATGGCAAGTGTGGCACTAGCTGCTCATAAATTAGGTTATACCACTACGAAATTGACATTTTCCAGGAGTGCATTTCTGCATATCAATCGACCGAATCAGCTCTTGATCATTTCCGTATTCATGAATGGGGTCATTAAAAAAAAATGCAACCAACCTTTAGAGAAAAAAAGAAAAGAAATTGAGGCAGGTAGTTGATACCATCTTCACTCTTGACATGCAGGCTTTTAGCTACCAATCCGGGGAGCCCAATGATAATCCCTTCAACAACCGCATTTAAGGAAACATAACCATGAAATCGACAGCCTTAAAAGATTAGTTAGAGAAAGAGAGCAACAGTCCAAAAAGATCATTAGTATTCCATTCCATTCCCTGTGAGATCTTATCAGTGTGATGTATGTGTAGTGAAGTAGTGATATAAACATTACATTCAATGGATCAATTATTTTTTGAAAAGGTGTATTTGAAACCCTGAACTACCCAGGTGCATCTACTCTATCCCTTTGAACTACAAAACCGTCTATAATAGCTCTATAAACTATGCAAAACCGTCTAAATAACCCTCTCAGGAGGTTTCAAGGTAGTTTTGCCACCGTGGTAGATGATGTGACCGAACACATGGCGATGTCTCAACAAATTAAATGTATAATTTTTTTACACTGTGAGGCCCACAAGTCAATGACTACTTACTCCTCCCTTGTCTTTCTTCCTTCCTTGTCCCCTCTGTTTTTGTCCATCCTCTCTGCCACTGGTCGTCCCCTCTGGCCCCTCTACCACATTGTCGCCACCCCGAACTCCAACATAGGCCAGATCTGAGCACCAGCCATATTTGATCTGCATCTCACCAAATTGGCAGCACCAGCCACCAAATCTGACATCGAGGGTTGCCCAATGGTGCTTAGCGACGGGGATGATCGACCTCTGCCCTCCATGGCAACAAAGCTAAGCTCGGCGATGAAGGAGATGTCACTACTACAAAACAGGCTATACTAGATGCCTTATCTTTGGAATCGTTTGTACTTATCACAGACGGTTTATAAGTAGAACCGTCTGTAATAATTCACAAACGGTTCTTAGTAGACATCACAGACAGTTTTATTTTTAAACCGTCTATGATAGTGCACAATCACAGACGGTTCTTAATAAGAACCGTTTGTGATATACTCGCATTATAAATATCAGGCCATCCCGACAGACCCCTGCCCCTAGCACCTTCAGCCCTTCCTGTTTGAGCCGCCACCCCTGCTGCCTCCTCCCCCATTACGCCACCTTAGAGAGGAGAAGGAAAGGAGGAAGCTAAAGAGAGGAGGAAGGGAGGAGGAAGGGGGGAGAAGGAGAGGAGGAAGAAAGGGAGGAGGATCTCGTGGGATATTTGGGATTTTCGTCGTGAGCTCCGAGGGTAACGATCTGTAACCATTTATATTTGCTCTAAATTAATTGCTAATCAATTTTAGTTTGTTTGGTCAATAGGAAAAGTACTTGTAGTTTATTAATCTAATTTAACACTAATTTGTTACGTGCGTAGCGTAGATGGACCAAAACTGGATGTACGGTGAGAACCGTGTGAGTGAAGCGTACATTAATGTCGTGTTTGCTTTTAGAAGACCCGCCAAGCAGGATATGTTGAAGAAGGGGATAAAATTTATGTACTATCCATGCGTTGATTGCGGTACTCTGAAGATGTTTAACAACCCGACGCAGATCAAAGCGCACTTGATTCGAATGGGTTTCAAAAAATGGTATACATGTTGGACCAGTCATGGTGAAGAGCAGATTATACAAGAAGTTAATAATGACGACATCGCCGAGGAAGTCAATGATATGCCGGATGTGGACTCTACTTTTGATAAGGATAGGTCACACGATGACAATCTTGATCAGATGCTACACGATGCAGAAGAGAACTACAGTGAGAGAGAGTTTGGTAAATTCGAGGGCTTAATGGAGGACTCGGGGAAACCTTTGTTCTCTAGCTGCAAGCCGGAATACACAAGATTGTCATCTGTGCTTGAACTGCTGAAATTGAAAGCAAGCAATGGTTGGTCCGACAAGAGTTTCACGGCGTTGTTAGGTCTCCTAGCGGACATCCTTCCAGAGGGAAACGTGTTGCCCAGCATCACCTACCAAGCCAAAAAGGTTCTTTGTCCATTGGGAATGAAAGTAGAAAGAATTCATGCATGTCCGAATGATTGTATTCTCTACCATAAAGAGTATGCAGATATGCATGTATGTCCCGTGTGCAAAGCATTTCGATACAAGCATAAGACTACTACTATGGTGAAGTAAGGACCTCCTACTAAGATGTTGTAGTATCTGCCTATGATCCCACCTTTGAAGCGTTTATTTGCGAACCGAAAGGAGGCAAGATTGCTACGTTGGCACTCGGAGGAGCGTAAGAAAGATGGAAAGCTAAGACACCTTACTGATTCTGCCTAGTGGAGAAACTTCGATTGGGGCTTTGAAGAGTTCGGTGCGAAATCGAGGAACATAAGGTTAAGGTTGAGTACAGATGGAATGAATCCTTTCGGTAACATGAGCAGCCGACATAGCACCTGGCCCGTGAATGAAGCGGAAGTACACTTTGATGTCACTACTTATACAAGGGCCGAAGCAACCTAGGAACGATATTGATGTGTACCTAGCACTATTGCTGGAAGATCTTGTGACACTGTGGAACGAAGGGGTACAAGTATGGGATGCGTACAAATGAGAGAACTTCACTTTACGTGCCATGTTGTTCTGCACCATCAATGAATTTTTTGCTCTTGGTAACCTATAGGGGTTCAGTACAAAAAGAGCTAAAGCCTGTCCACACTGTTTAGATGGTATCGAGAGTGTATGGCTGAACAACTCGCGTAAAACTGTGTATATGTGTCACCGTAGGTTCCTTCCTAGGATTCACCCATACCGCAAGATGAAGAAACAATTCGACGGAAATAAAGAGGACGGTTCAGCTCCAAGGGCTTTTAGAGATAAAAAGGTCTATGATATGGTTAAGGATACCAATGTTGTGCTTGGGAAGGAACGTAAATTAAGGACCCGTCAGAAGAACATTTGGAAGAAGCGGTCAATTTTTTGGGACTTGCCTTATAGGAGCACTTAGAAGTTCGCCACTGCATCGACGTCTTCGGGCGACATCTCTTTCACGAACCCGACAGACGAGGCAGTGTCCCAACGTTTGGTAAATATGTCGAACTACTTAGTTGTTAATAAGTCCATAACTTTATAGTGTTTATAATAACATGATGACCTCTTGCAGCATGCATTGACTACCGATTCTTCCCAAGGCTCCTTCTAAGCAAACAGGGAGAAGGATATATTATCTACGGCCTTGAGAAACAAGGAGCACCTAGGTTGCAAGTGAGGCCTTGAGGTTTACGTATCTTGGAGGGATGGATTCCAAGCTGACTCCGACATGTATAGGAGTAGGAAGAGATCCAAGACTGAGCACGAGGACCGGTTGGTACAGATACTTGCTGCAAAATTTCAAGGACAGATAACAAGATTGCAGGATCAAATGAATCAACTCCTCAACCAGTCACAAGCTGCCCTCGTTATTTTGGGAGCCAGTCCTCCTCAACATCGGAGTAGCGTCACATCCACGCATAATTCTGAACATGATGATGTTCAATTACCTATCGACGACATCAAGGTAATGTACGTCTGTGGAATGCTCCAAAGATATACCTATAGGACACCTTAGCTAATTGTGTATCGTTTTGTAGGAGCTGACGCCCTGCAAGCTCCAAATGAGGATGGTTGGGTCTATTTCTATTGAGATTAGGCGGGGGATGGTGTATCCATACCAGAAAGGGACAGTGCAGCATGGTGCCTAGCTGGCGCAGTGTTACACCAAGGTCCAGGTAGATATGGTACATGAAAATTTCATGACTGTCCCGCTGGAGATTCGCCCGAACAAAGACATCAGAACACTAGGGGATGCCATGCACGCTTTTATCCTGTGGTCTAAGAAGGACATCGTCCTAGACCCTGTAGTGCCGCGATCTCGACACGGCCATTCCTTTCCAACGAGACCCTCGATGATTCCATCTTAACCTTCGCTTCAGAAGGCCACCTCACCTGTTCTCGTGGAGAAGACGCCAAAGGAACAAGAAAAGTGTGCCGTCGTATAGGTTCCCGAGTCGTCTCACAGGAAGACGTGTAGCGGGCAAGTCGTTAAGGCCAAATCTAAATAAAAAACATTAAGGCGTCTCCCAAGCCCCAAAAATACTCACTCGGAAGTCCATTGGCCCCCGACACAACATTAGCTTGCACTGGAGTAGGTTGTCAGGCTTTGCATGTCTAGTACATGTGGAAGACCAAAGAGAAGGGGTGCAATATTGGAATCACCGTCAGATACATGAAGGAGCATTTCTTCCACGAGTCGGGCCACTTCGTCGTGGGCTTCAACGACCTATTCGACTTATTCAACCTCGATGCCTTCGACGCCTTGCTTCTATGATGCTGAACACTGTAAGTGTATGCAATCAAGTTCTACATTCACGTAACACCGATAAATATCACAACTCATTGCTTATGTATAGATACATGATGAAAATGCTCAGGGATGGCAAGAACCGGTGGGTTTCCTCGACCCACACGTGGTCTCAAAGCAAACCATCACCCAAGACGCATCCTACGTCGTGAAATACATAACGACGGGATTGCTTGCTCAGGACAACAAAGACTACATACTGGTGCCCTACAACCAGAAGTAAACGCTTCACTACTTGCTATACAAATTTCATTTGTACTTTATACGCAGCACGAACTTAGATTTAATGACTATAGCGACATACATGAGTAGGTTCCACTGGATCCTTTTAGTCATTGTACCAAAGAGGAACAAGGTAATATATCGTGATTCCCTACTAAACAAAACTCATGACTTCACCCTTGTGGAAGGAATACTCAACAGATTCACCCTTGTGGAAGGAATACTTAACAGATATGCTTATTTCCTCCATACATAACTCTATTGTAGTCTTCCTTCATTTGAAATGGCCGAGGATAACTTTTTAGAATCATGTAGGTCGTTCAGCGCCTATGTTGCCTAGGGAGGGCCATACAAGGGATCGAGCGCCACACTGCAACACAGGAAGCGATTTTCGGTACGAGCTACAACACAATAATCCTATATCACACTTCGTAATAATTTCTCTCGAACTGACTATACCTATATATATAATTCTATTTTTGCAGTGCCACCAGCAAAAACAAGATCACCTATGCACATTCTACATTTGTCGTCATATGCAACAAATCATGGTTGCTAAGACGAATGATCCAGAGGTTTGTCAATCTTGCAATAATTATTTTCTAATTATAAATTTAACTATATATGCTTACTACTTTACTCCTGCTAGCGACAGGGCATGATACTCGATTTAGATTCATTCGCTATGACCGAGATCTCGGAGGTTCGAGGAGTGCTCTACGGCTTCATCAAGACGGAGATCGTTAACGCCGATGGAGAGTTTCACTCCATCGACACCGCTAAACGACCTTCAAACAATTGATTCAATTGTAATTCACTTTGAGTAGTTGTAATTCAATTGTAACTCTAGCGACAATACTTGAACATATTCTTTTGTAATTGATTTTGAGTTGTAAATGATCACTTTGAGTTGTCAATAATTGATTCATCTGTGATCTATCTGTTTTCTGCTTGCTTGTTTTCAGAGGGCATGGTTAGCAATTCCTGAGGCTAGCCAAAAATCAGAAAAAAATTTAGTTTGATATGATGAACTATCACAGACAGTTTTTTTTTTGTATAAACCGTCTATGAATGCCTACTATCACAGACGGTTTCCACCAAGAACCATCTGTGATATGTAAGATATCACCGATGGTTCTATTTACAAACAGTCTGTGATATGTCGGATATCACAGACGATTAGTAAATAGAACCGTTTGTGATATCTTACATATCACAGACGGTTCTAGGTGGAAACCGTCTGTGATAGTATCCCTTTACAGACGGTTTCAACTAAAAACCGTATGTATTGTGCATTATCACAGACGGTTCAAAAACCGTTTGTAATAACCGCCTGTTATCACAGACATATAAATTCAGACGATTCAAAAACCGTCTGTGATGACGCTTTCGAACCGTCTGTGATGAACTTTTGTGTAGTAGTGTGGAGGATACCACGTATCCTCTTGCATCTCACTCCCTTCCATGCCTCTTCCCCCTACTTGTCCCCAACCCTCACCATCCTTAATCGACTCCATCTTGATACTTCGCCATCAATTGGCTGCTCGTGCACTATTCCACCATAGCCGGTTCGCTTCTCTACTGCCTCTAGCCTGCTGCCGCCACTAGGAGCACTATTGGTGTCCCCGTCTCATGTGTTGTGGTAAGGCTGCGACAAAAGACTCGCTATGAGGGCCATGAGGGGGTGGCACGTTGCAGAGTTGAGAGAACAGGAGAGAGAAGGAAGAAGAGGGTGAGGGTGGAGGCGGTTGGTCGCCGGAAATGGATCACGTCGACCGACGACAATTGCCATGGCCTAATGGCCGGGAACCTTGGGTGGTGGAGGATTTCAACAAGAGAGAAATGGGAAGAATAGAGGATGAAGGGGAGGAATAAATGTGGAAGAGTGGCTTGTTTCTCTGACATATGAACCCTGTCTGATTTGTTGAGTCATCGCCATGTATTCGGCCACATCATCTGTCACGGTGGAAAAAACCATCTCTAAAACCGCCTCGAGGGGTTATTTAGATGGTTTTGCATAGTTTAGGTTCTATTTAGATGGTTTTATAGTTTAGGGGTGAAGTAGACACACCCCGATAGTTCAGGGGTTCAAATAGACCTTTTCCATTATTTTTAGGTTGAGCTAGATGGCTTTGTGGGGCTTCGAAGATCATTTCACTGATGTTGAAGAGTGGGTGTATGCTGGGAATATGCCATGTTGATGATGAGGGCCAAAGAACTTAATTTGATGGAGCAAGATTAGGAGGTTGGAAGCATTATGCGTGTAAGGTGTTAAGAAATCTTGTCGAATGTTATGTTGTCTATCACCAATCTTATCTGATCGCAAGACCTGCACTTCCCAGGTTGTCCATTCACGGTGAACTATGCTTGCAGTTCTACATTTGTGTTTTTTTCAAGAGAGAAGGTAGATTAAGTTAGGATTAAAGAGCTAATGGAGAGCTTGTCCACACATAGCCCTGGGAAAATTAAATGTGATATACCACACACTTGTAATAATTTAGGCAAAAAAATACCCACAAGTACACGACAGATTGAATCAAACCGTGTACACACTACACAGTGCTTGTGGCATCAAGCCATCTGTCGGTGCAATGGGCCTGAAATAAACCCAACGCAGCTACGAACGATGTAGCCAAGGCCCAATTATGATTCTTAAAAAAAGGACCAAACCAAGAGACCAATCCATACTTATTATTAGGCTATACCGGTTTAGCTCGTGTAACAAGACATTTCAGTACTGATCCATATCGACGTACTGTCTCAGAAGTTAATATAATAATATATATTTATAAATATATATGTAATTATGTGCACACCAAATTTTATTTATAATATTATTCTAAATACATAGTAGTAAGATCAAATATAACTTGTAGTTCAATGAGTACAATAGACGGTATTATCAATTCTACCGGTATGGTCGGTATTGATCGGTATCGAAGCCGATATGACCGATATCGAACTGGTATAGTCGGTATTGATCGATTAGAACGTATGACTGCTCTGTTCCGGTTTAAATGATGAAATGGTACATACCGTGTACCAGTTGTACCGGAACGGTACGAGCAAGTTTGCTGCTCCGCAGTGCGCACGAATGATACAGGCATACGTGCCTAAATAAAGCAACGCGCGCGGGAAAGAATATCAGAATCACACGCGCAACCATCGAGCTCGGACGCCCGCAAGATTTGGTGGCTAAGGAGAGAGAGACAGAGAGGCATCGCATGCACGGCGACCGCCGGTAGACCGGAGATCGACGCACGTACGTACGAACGATGCCGTTGAGGTGCGGGCCGTGCCGCGGCGGGGGCATGTCGGCCTGCGGGTAAGCAGATCAGAGCAGCACGTGCAACGATCGAATGCCGTCGAGGTGTGGGCCGTGGGGTGGCGGCTGCGGTGGCGGGGACCTGTCGCCGGTCCACGTCAGCGATGGCTGCTTCGGCGTCACCAGCGGCATCCTCCCGTCCCTCGGCGCGCGCAGCAGCAACCGCCGGCTCCAGCTCCGGCGGTTCATCGTCTCCCCCTACGACCCGCGGTACCGCTCTGGGAGCACTCCCTCGTGGTCCTGGTGGTCTACTCCGCGTGGGTCACCCCCTTCGAGTTCGGTTTCCTCCAGAACCCGGACGGCATGCTCGCCGTCGCCGACAACGCCGTCAACGCCTTCTTTGCCGTAGACATCGCGCTCACCTTCTTCGTCGCCTACGCCGACAAGAAGACCCACCTGCTCCAGGACGATCCCAGGAAGATCGCCTGGCGCTACGCCACCAGCTGGCTCGCCCTCGACGTCGCCTCCACCGTCCCCACCGAGCTCTCGCGGAGGATCCTCCCGCCGGAGATCCGGTCCTACGGCTTCTTCGGCATGCTCCGCCTCTGGCGCCTCCGGCGAGTCGGCGCCCTCTTTGCCCAGTACGTCTCTGATCACTCACTTCTAAATCTTTCCACGCTCCTGAAATCTTTCTACAGAATTAGTTAACACACTATTCGATCTCGCACTTGATCAATTTCTAGTCTGGAGAAGGACAGGAAGTTCAGCTACTTCTGGGTTCGATGCGCGAGGCTCATCTGCGTAAGCGGCTTCAAACACCAGATTACTCATCAATCACCTTCCAATTTCCTAATCTTTGCATCAGATTGAATATTAATCAGTTACCTTGATCGATCTCCTTTTCTATCGCTTTGTGATCATGATCTCTTTCTGTAGGTGACACTCTTCGCGGTGCATTGCGCGGGCTGCTTCTACTACCTCCTCGCCGACCGGTACCCGGACCCGACGCACACTTGGATCAGCACCTCCATGCCGGACTTCCATAGCGAGAGCCTGTGGAATCGCTACGTCGCGTCGATGTACTGGTCGATCACGACGCTTACCACCGTGGGCTATGGGGATATGCACGCCGTCAACACGAGGGAGATGGTGTTCACCACGTTCTACATGCTATTCAACCTTGGGCTGACCGCTTACCTGATCGGGAACATGACCAACCTTGTTGTCCATGGAACCAGCCGTACAAGAAAATATGTGAGTAATCGATGTATATACCTGATTGATCTTCATCAAGACCATGTCTTTGATTGCTGTTAGAGTTGAGTTTAGCTAACATTTAGTTTTGCTCTGCTGTCTTGGGTTGACTGAAGAGGGACACAATTCAAGCGGCGACGAGCTTCGCGCTGCGGCACCAGCTTCCGGCTCGGCTGCAGGATCAGATGATCTCCCATCTCAGCCTGAAATTCAGGACAGATTCAGAAGGGCTTCAGCAGCAGGAGACCCTCGACGCGCTACCGAAGGCCATCAGGTCCAGCATCTCTCACCACCTGTTCTTCGGCCTTGTCCAGAATGTCTACCTGTTTCAGGGGGTCTCCAATGATCTAATCTTTCAGCTGGTAATTAAGATTATGATAATTTTTCATGATTCCTTGGGGATTAGTTTGCTTAGTTACCCTTTTTTCTGTTGTGTAATTTACCTGTGAAGGTTTCGGAGATGAATGCCGAGTACTTTGCGCCAAGAGAGGACGTCGTACTACAGAACGAAGCACCGACAGATTTCTACATTCTAGTCACTGGTATTGTGGTAAAACACTCTTTTCATGATTCTCTAGTCCTTAACCATCTTTGTTCTTTCCGCAATTGGTCGCAATTTGTGGTCATATAACAAACAATCTAGTCCTGCTGGTTTCAAAAGCAACAAAGAAGTTGATGCTGATGCATTTACAGGAGTTGCTAGAGCTCCAGAATGGCACAGAGCAGGCAGGTCTTTTGTTCCTTCCATACATAACTCATGCAAAGTTTCATCAAGTGAGTACATGAACAATGCATCAAGCACTTGTTTTAACAAAGTAGGCATATTTTGTTGTCTAATGAGCAGCTGGCTGGGATGGCTAAGGAAGGAGATGTGGTCGGCGAAATCGGGGTTCTGTGCTACAGGCCTCAGCTCTTCACCGCCAGAACGAGATCCTTGTGCCAGCTCTTGCGCTTGGACCGCACCGCTTTCCTCAAGATTGTTCAGTCTAATGTTGGGGATGGAACTATTATCATGAACAACCTTATTCAGGTTGATTTACCGTGACTCTTACAACATCAACAAACTAAGAAGATGATCCTAATTTCTTAATTATGTTGTGCTGCTGCAAGCTGCAAGATCATGTCGCTTTTGCTCTGTTGAGCTTATTTTTCTTTTGATCATACAGTACCTTAAGGAGAAGAAAGACATCAGCGTGATCGCCGGCGTTACAAAGGAGATTGAATACATGCTAGCTCGAGGCCAACTGGAACTCCCTATCACACTCTGCTTTGCAGCATCCAAAGGAGATGACTTTTTGCTGCGTCAGCTTCTTAAGCGTGGCCAGGACCCAAATGAATTAGATAGCTATGGCCGCACAGCACTGGTAGACTCAAGATATCTTGTTAATCAGTTTATGCAATCTGCGCTGTTTACTCAGCATGTTCGTGTCTAAATCAGAAATTTACAGAGTTCATTGCTCATTTGATTTAACAGCACATCGCAGCTTCCAGTGGGAGTGAGCAATGCGTCAGGCTTCTGCTAGAGAATGAGGCTGATCCAAATGCCAGAGGTATGCTCTGCGAATTGCAAGCTAGCTAGAATATAAAGCCACATGATAATACAAAATTCATGTCTAGTTCACATCAGCATTTGCAAAAAAAATTCTGTAAATGTAAAGTAGCATTATTAAATTTTGCAATTAATGTGCAGACCCAGAAGGGAGAGTGCCCTTATGGGAGGCCTTACGCCGGAGGCACCAATCCGTCGTGCAGCTGCTGGTGGAGGCTGGCGCAGACTTGTCCTCAGGTGATGCGTGTGTCTATGCTCGCGTCGCCATCGAGGAAGACGACGTCACGCTACTCGAAGAGATTGTCCGTTACGGAGGGGACGTGACTGCAACATGCTGCACCGACAGTGCTACTCCCTTGCACCGTGCTGTCCTCGACGGCAACGTTCGGATGGTCAAGATCTTACTTGAGCACGGCGCCGACGCCGACAGGGAGGATGGCAATGGCTGGACCCCGAGAGCCATGGCCGATCGAGACGGCCACGGTGACATACAGCTCCTGTTTGCGTCGCAACAAAAAGCGTCGAACCCGAAGCAGCAGCAACGCTCGTCAATGGAGCAGCACAGGGTTGCGGCATCTTCACTGAGCACGAGGTTCAAGAGCTCGCCGGCAACGAGGATCCCACACCGCGATAGCGTAGAATGGTCGTCGCCTTCGTCATCGAAGCGGGGGCGGCCTTCTTCCTCCTCCTCACGCAGTACTCCCCAACGGATGGCCACCTTCCGTAACTCCCTCTTCGGAGTCATCTCCTCGTCCGATGCACAACGGCAAGATGGTGGAAGCCTGCTCTTCAGGAGCACTGGAGGCCTGAGTTGCCGCCACGAGAGGGAGGAGATCGGCTCGCTCGTCAGGGTGACCATCTCATGCCCTGAGCAGAGAGGGAATGAGAGAAAACTCGTATTCATGCCGGAGACGATGAGGCAGCTCCTTGAGCTCGGTGGGAACAGGTTCGGGTTCGCGCCGACGAAGGTGGTGACGAACGACGGCGCCGAGGTGGACGACGTGAGGCTCGTCAGGGACGGTGATCACCTCCTCCTTGTCTCTGATCAGTGGTGTCTGACCTTGCCACCACGCGTGCCAATCAACAACCATAGGACATAATTGCAAGATTAGGAGGCTGAATTGTCGAAATATTTGACAGGGAATAACATTAGTTATGGCAGGGAAAACAATTTGCCCCTCCGAAATATTTCTAATTCGATAAAAAAATCGGAAATATTTGAATTTAGATAAATTACATCCTAAATTTAATTTTGTACAAATTTCTTTCAGTTTGAAAACCCACCGAAATTTCGGTAATTTCGTTCATTTCGTTACCCTCCGATTCTTTTTTTCAAAACGAAATTGTTTTCACTTATGAGTGGTCTATGATCCATGAACTTTTTTTTTTATTTAACCTTTTTTAAATTTTTATTTTAAAATTAACTCTCGGCGTACTTTATTTTCAATTCTAATCCCTTTGATCACGCCACCACCCGTGACGTGACAAAACAATGCTGTCACGCCACGGGATAAATCCCCAAAATGGCACTTTTGGTCACGCCACTGGTTTTAGCATGACCAAACAACACTGTTACGCCACGAGTGGTGGCGTGACAAGACGTGCCCCAGATACGGGCTAGCGTGACAGCGTTGTTTTGTCACGCCACTACCCGTAGCGTGACTAAAGGAGTCAGAATTGGAAATAAAGTGCGCCGAGAGTTAACTTTAAAATAAAATTACAAAAAGGATTAATTAATTAAAAAAATTCATGATCCATGGAGCGGACAGAGAAAAAGTATCGTGGTTAATTTGTAAGAAAGCCCCTTTAGTAATACGGAATTGCTATACTTTTTTCGACTGTTTTTTTTAAACAATCATTCTGTGAACCTTCGGATGTACTGTAAGCTGTGTGCT
The DNA here is from genome assembly GCA_036346405.1 of Phyllostachys edulis. Lineage (NCBI taxonomy): Eukaryota > Viridiplantae > Streptophyta > Magnoliopsida > Poales > Poaceae > Phyllostachys > Phyllostachys edulis. The sequence goes on from CM070558.1 coordinate 14,175,357, forward strand.
ACGCTCCCTGATTTGGGTCTGGGTGAGAACTTATTAGCTTGTCATTTTTGTTTTTGTTTGAATATATTTTCCCTTGAATCCCATGCCATTTCTTTTCTTTTTCTGTCTGAATCGGTGGAGGCTTCGAGAATGGAAGAGATTGAGACGTAGCTATGAGACGGGAGAGGAGACCTAGGGGAAGCAGTAGAGTTTGGAGAGGAGACCCGATCACATCGGCGAGTTGGAGGGGCGTCGGATTCGTCCGGATTTTGTCACCGGCGACCTCTCCGTCAAGTTCGTCGATGAGTTATTCGACGATTTCCTACGCTCTTCTGTGTCGTAAGCTCTGAGAGTTTGGGGGATTTTTGAGTTTGTTCGTAAGATCTGAGAGTTTTGGGATTCGCCCAGTGGGAGAGGCATAGGATCTTGAGAGACGATAGTCGATTCCCACGAGCTTGATTTTACCTATTACGAAGCTTACATTTGTTCTTTTGTTTTCCTGATTGTGATTTGTCTCAATGCAAGCTAATCAAGGTGGATAACCTATAACGGGTTCACCACATTGCCGTATTTTGTTGGTATATAATTTTATTTTTTGTCTGTTTGTGTCTTTATCTTTGTTTTTGCTTAACCTCTCAAAGTATATGTTAGATTTTGAATCATCTTATGGAAATAAGAGTTGTTAAGACTTTCGAGAATAATTATAGTGACCAAGAACAAAATTTGCACAAATAATTTACTACAATTTATGTATAATAAAATTGTAAAATTAACTAAAATAAAAAAATTATATTTTGGAGACAAAACCAACGCAGTGTTGGCCCAATTGGTATCGACAAGCCCGTTTACAAAATATATGTTGTTTTTTTGGATTAAAATCTGATCTGTTATTTGTGTTGATCGTACTGTGTAGAATCTGACAGTTTTAGGCTGGGAAAATAGTTGATTCTTATATAGATAGACCCTTAATAATATGTCCTTTTTGGTAAGCCACTTGTCTTCTTTTGACCGTTAGGTCATGTTTTCATGATCCGTATTAGTAACGAGTAACATCTTAAGTGAAATTATCTAATTTTAGCCATTTATCCTAAATAATACTTCATAATTGTTTATATAACTTAGATATAAATTGGCGTGTCTAAGTTCAAAAAAGGAAACTGAAGAAGCTTGCAATTTCTGTCACAAGAGAATTAACATATGTCGATCTAAATGATTAAAGAATAGTTGGTAGATGAAGCTCCAAATTTCAAGCGGATTAAGCTTACATATATAGGAAGCCTTTTTGCTACTTCCGGATGTAGTTACTCCCTAAGTATTTGCCGTTGATTATGTTGGGATACGGGTAGGCTACGATAGCAACAATTCAAAATTTCTACCACGTAAACCAGGAAGCCAAGCAAGAAGATGATCACAGATCGTTACCACTAGACGCGCAGAACAGCGGAAGAAGTGTCGGGCGGCTGGTCCGACGAAGAGCGCGTCGATGTATCGATCGTAGTCGATCGTCCGCGTCCCAAAGACGTTGATGCGATGGTGGTCGGTCGATCGTCCAGCGTCCTCGTGAGTTGATCGTCTCCTCCAAAGACCTCTGCGGTTCCTTGCGAAGATCGCGGATCGCCCTAAAGCGCAACAACGAGAAGCGCCTCTATGGTATCCACACGTCCGTGAAGGAACAACCAAACGCGGCGGTGTGCTAGCACTAAATCGCACGGCAAGGCTCTCAAGAAGATGGCGGCTAGGGTTTCAGTAGGGCAACTCGTGTCAACTCCCTCTTCCCAACAGCCTCAGCATCTCCTTATATAGTGCCCCGTGACGGATCCTATCCAAACACGCTATTTAATCGATTCGTATTGGTTTGTTCCAACCCGTTAAGTGTGTGACCCGTTAGGTTCATGTGTAGTTCGGTTGTGACTCGGAAACCCTTTCCGGCCATGAGTCGTAGCGGTTCCTAGCAGGACATAACGATTCCTGAATACACACAAATTATATGGGACGAACCTTAATGCAATATGATCTACGACTGTGTCCTCATCACTTACGACCGTGTCCTATCTCTATACGACCAGCCAGATTCGATCACGACCAACTCGTAACTCCTCACGACTTGGTTTCGACCACTCTGTGATTATGTTCGATCAATCTCGACTTGCTTGTATCTCCATACGACCAATCCGTAGTCGGTCGAACTAAGCATTTACTCATGTATTCTCCTTTGCCTCATGATATCTGGTTGAACTCGGTGAGATGTTGTGTCATCCATGGACTGCTCAATGCTTTCTCGATCGAGTATCGGATAACCTCATGTGGTCGAACTCTTCGACCACCAAAGGGCATGGCCATGCACTTTCTTTATCCGACCACTTGAGGGCCCAGATATCTCTCTGTTATGTTAGGAGGGCAAATCCCATATCCCACCAAACACATCCCTCTGCATGTTTCATAGCATACCCAAAGCTACCTTTATAACCACCCGATTCTGAGCAGCGTTTGGCAACCCCTAAGAGTGCTATTACACATGTAGAAAACCATGCGATCTCGTGTCTAAGGATTATACATCATCATTGCTTGAGACCAACTAACGACACATAGAATCATAACAATCTCAATAGTGTCTCAAGGTGGGTCTTATCCAACACCATGTTCTCTAACACGTGTCCACATTATTGATTCGATATCCCTATATCCATGACCGTGAAACATGGTCATCAATCAATACATGTGTTTGGTCGTAGAGTCACTAGTGTTCCACCAAAGACTTTCGACCGTGGATACTTTTAGAACGACATCATCATAAGTTAAAAAGAGCTTCACCAACAAGTCACATACTCGTTAATCTTCATGACTGATGATTCATTCAAGGAACAAGATAACATATTATCAAATATTGTGAACATAATGAAATATAATCATCTTTATGATTGCCTCTAGGGCATATTTCCAACAGATTATCCATGAGAACCCTACATTCTGATTGGGTATACAGACGCAAGTAACACCCATGCCAAGATCAAGAAGGGAAGAGAGATGGAAAAAACTAACCAAATTAAGAGCAAATCAATCAACATAAAAGATATTCATGGAGATGAACAAGGATTGATGTATTGCTACTTGAGGATGAAGAAGTCACTCCATTTGGAGGATAAGAGAGCACACCATAGCACTCAATTTCTCTCAAACCATAACCTTAAAACTCATGAACCCTAGGTCTCAAGAGAGGATAGTTGGATAAATGACCACAAGTCTTCATCCTAACCCCTTAAATAGATGGGCTAACTAGCCATATCCAACACTTAGTGGATACTATCCACTTAGCACATTGGGGAAAACCCGATAACCCCACACACGGGTTTTATCTCACACTATACTCTTATGCACGCTTTTCAAAGCGCATAAGCCTGAATCCGCTAATTCCTTAGCATTGATCCAACTTGATCATACTAGTTTCTCCATGACCTAAACCACCTTTCCAAACGCCACTCAAGCGCTGTGGTTTTCTATCGAAGCAGTTTTTGATATTTTGGTCAAACTACCAAAATACACTTCCTTGACATAGTCTTCTCCATCCATTGCAAGCAATCACCATGCCTGCCACGTGTAGATGCACCACTGGCTTGCTGCGCATCGGCAAGTCTCTCTCGTTCCAGTTTCAACGGACCACGCCTCACTTGAAACGATCATGCCACATGGTGTAATCCCGCCGTTCGAACTTTCCTTTAACATTTCCCGCCTTTCTCGTGCTATGCTTGAGATCACCACCTCACCCAACATCCTCGATCATTCTGGGCCTCAGCTCCTCTATGAGCTTAGTCTCGATCCTTGCTGTTGATCGTTGTAGACTCCAGGCGACCCTGCACATCCAAAGACAAAGAAATCATTTTTGGGTACAAGTTCTTCACAACTTGACCCACGTTAGCAGTAGCATGTCCCATGCAACCTATGAACTCTGATAAATTTGCAAATCAATTTTTTGACCTTCTCATATTGCAATGGTTTATCACAACGTAATCCAGGACCCTCTCACATGGTCCTTCAAACCCTTCCTACCAGATGATCTCAACGCTTGACAAGAACAGAAAAAAAGATGATTAGCTATGGTAGTTACACTGCCATAACCGACTTTTGATCTGCCAATATGACACCTCACAATTCTCCCATCCTTATCTCGCTATATAACCACACACAACACACTCACAACGATGCACTGCAACCTCACCTGTTCTTACGTTTCCCTCCAAAAACGTACTCATCGTTGAAAGTCATGAGACGTGACCAATAGAGATGGACGCCAAGCACGCCAAGCAGGGGCGGACACAACACCAGTGCGCGCAGGGGTGTGTGCACCGGCTCCATCAGCCACACCCCTGGAAACCCCGCATGCTACATCTCCTCTGCCTGGTCCCTTCAATGGAGAAAGCACCGGCTGGGCTAGCGGTGGCGCAAGCAACAACCAAGATGGAAGGCGCCGAATGACCAAAGCTTTGAAGGTGGAACTCAAGAAGCACTGCAAGGATATTTGGGCCACTTAGGCCATATTCTTTGCATAATCCAATGTTATAGGCCCATTTTCGTAATCCCCAAATCCCCATTCGGCCACTCCCCGAAATCCCCATACTGAATTTGGAATTCCCCATTCCACTCCCAAATCCCTAAGTCACAGCAACTCACCTGGTGACCTGGGCACACGCGGCCGATGGCGATGGCGGGGGCGAGGCGGCAAGCGAGGGCTGGCTGGGGGCGAGGCAGCGAGTGCACCCGGGGGAGAGATGGGGCCGACCGGGGGTGTGCCTCAGGCTCTCAGCCACAGAGGATAGAGCTGAGCCAGCACCAACCTCGGCCGGAAAGGCCGCGTGGCCTGGGAGAGATCGAGAGGGGGCCGGCCGAGGGTGAGCCTCAAGCTCTCAGCCACGGAGGACGGAGCCAGGCCAGCCTCGGCGGCGAGCGCGCCCGAGGGAGAGACCGAGAGATGGGGTCGGCCAGCGGTGAGCCTCAGCCACGGAGCTGCGACCGCGCCGACTGACGAGTGGCGAAGGGGCGCACGTGACCGATGGCCGATGGGACGGAGGGTCGGAGGCGCGGACGCGTAAGGCTCCACACTCGGCCACTCGGGCGTGAGCCATGAGGCTTTGACTCTGAGTGAGGAGGTTTGAGGAATGAATGACTAAATGGCTAAATGAGGAGTTGAGGACTGAGTTTCTTTGTGAGACACAGTGAGAGTGAGACAAGGTCACAACTCAGAACTCAGAAGTTAGAAGGAGCTGAGGTAAAATTCATAACTCACTCAGTGGCTCACTACTTCACTAGTCACTAATTTAAATACTTAGAGACTAAAAAATTGGAATGTTAAGATGATGTTGTGAATATGTGATATTGTATTGTTGTTTATTTGTCTAGTCTAGTTACATGTATTTAATACTCATGGATTACATACAATTTATTGTAGGGTTATAAAAGATGGACAAACGAACTTTGCATAGTTATTTCTCCAACAATCAAAATACAAGTATTACTCCTCGAACCAATGAGAGCACAACTCAACCAAAGAAGCCTCAGATTGATTTTAATCCCAATGACACCATTACCGATCCAGCATGTCGCATACCTGTTGGAAAAGTGGATAACATTTTAATTCCAGATTTTATAATGAGGCAAAGATTACAAATAACTAGTGATGCATAAAACGATACTAACAACAGGCTACACAATGCACTTCTAAACATACTCAATATCATGATTATATCAGAATATACTAGCCGTAGACACAACTTACAGTATAGGTCGATGAAGAACAGGAAGCTATGCAAACTCGATGCAGTGCAGATCGTAGACGTAGTAGTGCAGCAAGTGGTTGCACAGATGTGCTGCCCAGAAACCTTATTGCCGCCTTGTGCAGGTGAACTCTACGATAATGGTTCAGAGATACCGCTCACCCTCCTTCCTGGTGCACGCTGTGGAGAAGGGACGGCTTGGTTCAAAATAGCACAACCCTCCAGTACAAGAGAACAGAGAGGAAGGAGCAGAATAATTGGAATGGAAAAAGATATCACTTGTTCTGGACCTCTCGAAAACCTTTTTAAGGGTTGAGTCAATTACTCTCTAGTAACTGCTCAATAAAGCACACATTAGAACACTGGTAACTGCTAATTAAAAAACCAATTAATGGTAATTAAGCAGAATTTATCATATCCTCGATTACATCGTTGATCTTCACTTTGACCACCGGTCTCTGACTTTGACCACGTTCTCCAAGGGAGGTCCAATGGGACCACAGTGTTCCGACCACACTCTCTTGGAGTGATCTAAGGGAGTTCCAAAAGATCTCTTGGAGGTCCAAGAGGATCTCCACACTCCAAGGGAGGTCCAAGAGGATCTCCTGGAGATCCAAGAGAAATCTCCAACGGAGGTCCAAGAGGACGTCTTGAAGGTTCAAGAGAAATCTACAAGGGAGGTCCAAGAGGATGTCCTAGAGGTCTCCGAGAGGACGTCCTGGAGGTCCAAGAGAAATCTCCAAGGGAGGTCCAAGAGGGCATCCTAGAGGTCTCCGAGAGGACTCTCCAAGGGAGGTTTAAGAGGACGTCCTAGAGGTATCCAAGAGGATGTCCTGGAGGTAGAGAAATACACGGTCAGCAAAAGAAAGGTGGACTTGGTTCACGACACGTTCACAGTCGCAAGTCACAAGTCACGCGATTGCCACGCGAATAAACGCGCACGCGTGCGTACGTGCGTGTGTGTGACTTTAACTATAGTCCTCCTCATTTCACCCCATGACATGTATCACATGTATCAAGGGGTGGCAAGGACTTCACCTTATAAATTGCTCTCCCACTACTTGGCTAGACAGTATGGGACTAAACCATGCATGCTTTGGAATTTAGGAATGAATGAGCCTTTACAAATAAGGGCCCAATTCTAACAATACCATTTGAAGATTATCCCAATGAAATTAGAGATCAAGTGAGGAGGGCATATTTGTTGAAGGGTCCAACTCGACCAATCGGCCATGTTTTTCCAAAGAAAATGATGGATTGTTGGATATCCTTTCAAGAAGCATGGTTCAACAAATTTGATTGGTTGGAATATAGCGTGTCGAAAGATACCGCCCATTGTTTCTATTGCTTTCTTTTTAAGAGTCCGTCACATCCCTATTATTTTGGCAATGATGCATTCACAAAGGTTGGATTTGTTAATTGGAGGAAGGCTTTGAAAAGTTTGAATGACTATGTTGGTCGACCTAGTAGTACCCATAGCTTTTGTAGGCAAGCATGTGAGGATTTCAATAATCAAAGTGTGTCATGTAAATTAGATGCTCGTGGTAAGGCAGACGAAGTTTCATATAAAATTTGTCTAATTGCTTCTCTAGATTGTGCAAGATTTCTCCTAATGCAAGGTGAAGCTTTCCGTGGATATGATGAATCTGCTACTTCCATCAATAAGGGAAATTTTAAGGAGTTGTTGGATTGGTATAAAGATAAGAAGGAAGAAGTGAAGAAGGCAATTGATGTAGCTCCTAGGCATTGTACCATGACTTTTCCATGGATTCAAAAAGGCCTTGCAAAAGCTTGTGTAGAAGAGGTCACTCAAGTGATTATGAGTAAGATTGGAGATAAGAATTCTGTAGTGCTTATTGATGAATCCTGAGATATATCAATAAAGGAGCAAATAGCTGTGATTGTGAGGTTAGTAGTTGGTTTTATATTTTCACTCATACCATTTATGCATTGTGTGTCCTAACTTGCATATCTTGTGACATGCAGATTTGTTAACAACCAAGGAAAGGTCATGGAAATGTTTCTTAAACTTGTACATGTCAAAGAGTGTACTTCTGCTGCATTGAAGGGTGCATTGCTTGGTGTGCTTGCAGGACATGATTTATCTCTTTCAAGGCTTTGCGGACAAGGATATGATGGAGCTTCAAATATGAGAGGAGAATTTAACGGCTTGCAAAGACAGATTCGAGATAAAAATCCGTATGCTTTCTATGTCCATTGCTTTGCCCATCAGTTGCAATTAGCAGTTGTCACCGTCTCGAGTAGTGTCAAAGCTATTGCTGATTTCTTCAATTATATTCCCCTAAATAGTGAACACTGTTAGTTCATCTTGCAAGAGGATGGATGCTTTGATTGAAAAGCATCGTGGAGTCTTATTGCAGAAGGTGGAGAATGGCTTGATTCTCACTGGAATTGGGTTGCATCAGGAAACTAGCCTAGCTAGATCTGGAGATACTAGATGGGGCTCACATCACAAAACCTTGCTCCGTTTGTATGAAATGTGGGAGGCAACGGAGGAGGTGCTAGAAATTGTAAGTGATGATAGTCGTCAACCATCTAATTTTGGTGGAGCATTTGGTTTGATAAGAAAAATAGAAACCTTTGAATTTGTGTTCATATTGCATTTGATGTTGGACTTGTTGGGCATTACAAATGAATTATCACATGAATTACAAAGGAAGGACTTAGACATTGTTCATGCCATGGGTTTGAATATGGATGTGAAAGAGAACTTGCAATACATGAGGGATAATGGATCAGAGCATTACTCAAGCGAGCAAAAAGCTTTTGTGAAGCAAATGGCATCACTATTCCTGATATGGATGAAAGTACCCCAATTATGGGTCGGATGTCACGTCGAGGCCATATAGTGACCCAAGATTATTTTTATAGAGTTGACATCTTCTATGCGACTATCGATGCCACCAAGTCAGAGATAAATCATCGCTTCAATGAAGTTTCTACAGAGCTATTGATATGTATGTCTTATCTTGATCCAAAGAACTCATTCTCCAAGTTTGATGTGGACAAACTTTTGCGACTTGCTGAGATTTATGATGATGATTTCACCATAAGTGACTGTATATTGTTAAGAACCCAGCTTCAAAACTACATTCTCAATGTTAGGAGAAGTGTAGAATTATGTGGATGTCGTGACCTTGCAAGGCTCACCGAAAAGATGGTTGAAATTTGAAAAGACAAAACATTCCCATTGGTCTATTGTCTCATTGAGCTAACATTGATTCTTTCTGTGGCAACGACATCAGTTGAAAGAATTTTTTCGGCAATAAAAATTATAAAGACAGACTTGCGCAACATAGTCTCCGATGAATGGCTCAATGACTTGATGGTGTGCTACACTGAGCGAGAGATATTCAAAAGCATTGATGATAAAACGATCATGGATCGTTTTTAACAGATGAAATCTTGTAGAATGGACTTGCCTCCTATGCCTAGTCATAGCTAGCAGTTTTGCGTATGTTCCATACTTCCATTTCATTTCGATGTTTGTAATTAGTCACAATTTCTGTTTGTCTCACTAATTTAGCTACTTTTGTTCCACAGATTGCTACTCACACGTATTTATAAGCATCCAGACTGTTACGTTCATTAGCCAAGTACTACCTTAAGTTTATTTTACATTCTCGCTTTGTCTATTGTTTATTTATGTATAAATTTGGATTGCATTAGACATTCAAATGTATTATGTATGTTTGGAATGATTTTATCATATTAGTTTTCTTCCACGAACACCTCCTCTATTTTTGTCTCGCGTACGCCGCTGACCTCAAGCCGCTCGCCGTGGCGGTGAGCAGCGATCGTGCTGGCCCTGGCCGTGGCGGCGTCGTGCACGGTGTCGCTCATCACCAGCTTCACGCCGTGCCTTTGTTAGAATAATCTTGTTGTGTAATTTTCTAACTGTATGGAGTAGTTTTTCTATTAGTTAGTGCAGTTGCTTGTTAGGTAGTCGCGTTGCTTCATGTCTAACTGGTGTGTCTAACTAGTGCGTCGCTTCCGTGTAGTCGTGTCTTCGTGATCAGTATAAATCCCTGTAAAGTGCAGTGGCTAATAACAAGGCACACAAATAAAAACTAGTACATTGTTCTTGTTTCAACAAAAGTTCCCGAGCAAGAGAACAAGACTTGGTGTATTTTGTGATCGTGTGTGTGAAACACCTAGTGTTTTCTAACATTTGGTATCAGAGCCATGGCCAATGAAGACGCGCAGACCCTGTCTGGCTCGCGCACTCCACCGAGATTCTGTGGGCGGAGTAGGACACGAAGGGACGGACGCGAGTTGTTGGTGCAGGAGCGCGTCATGAGGGAGTCCAGTGGCACGGTCGTCTACCCGACATTGACGAACACCAACTACACCGAGTGTGCGCTTGTAATGCGCGTCAACCTCTAAGCGCAAGGGCTCTGGGAGGCGATCGACCCCGGGGACGCTTCTTTCCGTGATGATCGCCTGGCGCTCTCGGCCATCCTCCACGCTGTCCCGCCTGACATGCTCGCGACGCTCGCCGTGAAGGACACGGCCAAGCAAGCATGGGATGCCATCAAGCTGATGAGGATTGGGGTGGAGCGCGTGCATGAGGCTAACACCCAGAAGTTGCGGAAGGAATTTGAGGCCATCTCTTTCAAGGATGGGGAGTCCGTGGATGCGTTTGCAATGCGCATCACTGGGCTCGTTAACAATCTACGCACGCTTCGGGATGCCATCGCTGAGGAGGTGGTCCAGAAGTTTCTTCGGGTAGTGCCCCCGCGTTACACGCAGGTAGCGATCGCGATCGAGATGCTGCTCGACCTGAGCACGATGACGATTGAGGAGTTGATAGGCCGGCTGCGCTCAGTGGAGCAATGCTACGGCCTCAACGACGACGACGCACAAGAGGCAGGGAGCCGTCTGCTCCTCACAGAGGAGGAGTGGACTGCATGCGGACGACAACGCTAGCAGGCCCGGGGCTCATTTGACGGCGGCTAAAATGACAACTGAGGCCACGAAACCAAGGACGGAGGTAATTTTGGAGAACATGATATGACCAAGGTAAAATGTTACAATTGTAACAAGATGGGTCATTTCTCCAGGGATTGCCGTGCACCGCGCCATGAGCGCAAGGAACGCGCCAATTTGGTAGAGGTCGACGACGACGAGCCGACACTGCTATTGGCACGAGCGAGCATGCTCGACGATGAAGTTCCAGCACTGCTGATGGCGCATGTGAGCACCATCACCGAGATCACAACAGGCTCCACCGAGCATGTCACGTTGAACAAGGAACGAGCTCAAGTTTACCTTGGATGCGAGGACGACTACTGCGACGACTCGTGGTTCCTCGATACCGACGCCAGCAACCACATGACGGGCTACAAGAGCGTCGATGGCATGACGCCATACGAGGCCTGATACGAACACAAACCAAACATGCACTTCCTCCACACACAATAAAATTAGGGAGTGATTTGTTAGAATAATCTTGTTGTGTATTTTTCTAACTGTAAGGAGTAGTTTTTCTATTAGTTAGTGCAGTTGCTTGTTAGGTAGTCGCGTTGCTTCATGTCCAACTGGTGCGTCGCTTCCGTGTAGTCGCGTCTTCGTGATCAATATAAATCCTTGTAAAGTGTAGTGGCTAATAACAAGGCACACGAATAAAAACTAGTGCATTGTTCTTGTTTCAATAGAAGTTCCCGAGCAAGAGAGACTTGGTGTATTTGCTGATCGCGTGTGTGAAACACCTGGTGTTTTCTAACAGCCTCAACTTCATCACCAACAACACCAACAATGAAGACGTCGTTGTTGACGGCCGATCGCCGTCGATCCCTCATGGTCGCCGCTAACGCCAGCCATGTACTACCGCTTCATCCTCACCTCAGCGCAGGTCGCTTCAAGATCCCGATCAACCGGACGCTCGCCATCATCCTGCCCCGAGCCTGCGACTCCATGTCTGTTCCACTGCAGTGCCGGGGTATATATATTCAGCCTGAATTTTCTCATATTACTACGAGAATTAAACTGTTTCGTATTATTCCAAACATGCCAATAGTTTTTTTAGATAATGGAAGAGGGCATCCTCTCCTGGCCTCTGCATCAAAAATGCACACAGCCTACTTTATTAAAAAGTTTAAGGTACCATAGTAGCCAAAATATTAATACTGGCATAAGCCTTACAAGCAAATCTTGACTGAAAATTAAACTCAATCATTACAAATTCTTTAACTAAACCGCCACCCATAAGCATATAATATTTGCTTCGCCATAACCTCTAGACGGATGCTTCCATGCAGCATGAACTCCTTCTGGTCCGGTTTCTGTAGGTTTGCCTAAGCCCTCAGCCAGTGCCCGGTCAAAAAGATAACCTGTAATGGATTAGTAACAATCTTTTTATTAAAAACGGCATCATTCCGGCATAACCAGATAGACCAACATAAAGCACTAGCTCCCACCAAGAGTTGTGACTTTAAAATTGTTGGAATTCCAGCTAACCAATTTCCGAACATGTTTGCTATACTCCTAGGGGGGATAAATTAAACGCACAACTGACAACCCACCAAGTGAGACGCGCAAATATGCCAATAGTTGCAATGCAATCTCTGAATATATCGAGAACTACTGATGAGATGATAAGATACTAGGCTGTCTGCTCCATTGATTTGGTGATTTGCAGACACGTCAGCTCAGATCCCAGCTCCAGGCCCCGTTGCATTCGCACCCTCAATGCCCCCACTGCGTAAGAACCTTGCCCAACTTCCTGCTCACCCCATGCCAAATTTGTGAGTGGTGGCTTTCTTTTGTCGCAATTTTACTGACGAACATCGTAACTTCTTTTGACAAAATTACAGCGCCCACGCCGCCGGAGTCGTCGGTCCAGCCCGAATCGCCGGCCCGCGGCCACTTGACAGGCGACGAGGCCGCCTACCGCTGGCGGGCTAGTGCTCGTGTGTCCCCGATGCTCAGATTTGCGATCTTTGCTGCGATTGGAGCCATGCCGATCCGATCGTGTCGAGTTCAAAGAAGCACAATCTGAAGCCATGTTGGAGCCATGTGTGGTGTGTTTAATTTTGTGCTTGTTTAGTACTAGGAGGGTTGCATACGGATTAATTAGTTGTATTTGTTTACGAGTGGTTTGGATTGGCTGTGTAAATTACATTCTTCTGGGTTGTGTATGAGCTAAATAACGTGGTGTTACAGTGGAACATGACTCCTTGTCTTCAGTAGAGATTGTGATACTGTTGGTGCATTAAGGCAGAGTTACTGAAACGCATGTGCCCGATGCTTAGTTTATGAGCTCTTTTACGCTACACTTAATTTAATACAGATCATCCATTTTTTTATCAAATGGTTCAGATTAGCTAGAATTTAGTTATACTGCATCTAGAAGTATGAGTAGTAGAATTCCAAAGGGGTAGAATTGTAATTTGCTGATGAGAAAGTTGGGTCCCGATCTTCCGATAGGATGATACGTCGATTTGTGGACGCATGACTTTGACGATGCAGGTTTCTAACCGATCGTGACTAGAATACCAAGCAATCGCTAAACCACACTCCGGGTTGTTATTAACCGTGCCAAGAACACGGTTGATCTGAACACGAGGTTCAAATCCTACGAGCGATTGAAGAACAAGCAAGAATAAGATACACAAGCAATCTGAAATTGCAAAATAGGAAATATGAATTCACACAAGTTGAGCTCTGTAAATCGCAGTTGTTGGTTTAGTCGACACAAGAACACACGATGAAGTTTTCACAGTGGAAAAACCAATCTAAACAAGCCTAAAAACCCTAAAAGAGGCGTGCACATAGTATATATTGAAGGAGAGGCGGCGGCCACAAGAAGTGGAGTTGGAACCTAACTCTATCTCCTGATCCATCATCTTGTTTCGATGATTTCGACGCGCTCTGAAGAAATTTGGAGATGAGGCTGGATCCGTTGGAAAGTCCTCGGAATAAGCTTTCCAACAAGCACAAGAACACTCAAATCGGACTCCATTTGTGAAAGTTATGGTCTTTTTATTACAGGCTTGTTGGGCTGTCCCGAACTGAATCCGAGTTGAGTTCTGTATTGATTCCGAGTTTAAATTCGGTTGGACATGTGAGAGGTTCGAATTGGGCTTAGAAATCTTATCCAAAACTTGGGCTTTTGATTCTTGGGTTTCTCCTCTTGTGCTCTCCCACCGCATGGACCTTCCCCTCCTAGCCGCATGGGCTTTGATGAGTGCATTGACTTGTAGTTGTGGTAGGACTGCCCTCCTCGCCTTGGTTCTTGAGTAAAATAACATCACAAGTCTTAGGTAGCAATCCATCCTCCAATGCAAAATTATACACTCCTAGAAACGCGCTCACCTGATAATTTAATTGTTGTGCATGTGCTCTTGTAATTGGACCTTGTATAACTTTAGGTGGAGGAGTGGTGTTTGTATCCGAATGAGTAATGTCCTCACCCTCCCCATCTTCTTCACAAAATGCCGTCCTCGGCTCTCGATAGCCTAAAATGTACTAAACAAAGAGAACAATGTATATACATGGTATATGTATCAATCATTCACACTTCTCCTATTTAGCACATCATGAACATCTGACGGCGTAGTAAACAAAAATAACAACACACAAGCATGGTATATGTATGAATCAATTATTGTGTTATTCTCGTTGTTTTGGACAAACCAATTGGTACAACATCAGCCATAGGGTGTATATATTGCAATATTGTCATCCACATCATTCTCCCTCCCATGAGAAAAAGTCGTCCTCGACTATTCTAAGTACATAGACAAGCTATTAATGGGAATAACCAGATCAAGTTGCTCAAATATGGGGGAGAAAAATTTTAGTGCCTTCCATGCTTTAACTGCACTACTATGATTACTTATATATGATTGTACAACAAATGATGAACAAGTAGGTTTAAGAAATCTTTATAAACAGCAAGCACTATTATTGAAACTCATCTTATTGTGATCATGACATGGCACAAAAGATTGTTTATCCGAAACATGCAATTTCAATTAAGCAATCTTACCACATGTAATGCATATTTGATAAACATAAAACTTATCATCTACACCATAATCTCCAATCAAATTACACTTATATGTGTAGGCATAAGTACTAACTAGTGATTTTAAACATGAAATTTTAGCAACATTCTCAATCACACTAGATAGCTCTCTAGGATCATCAAACATGATATAGTATAAAGAATCACTAGGAGATACTCTTGTAAGAACTTCCTTATGAGTAATCAATTCCACATTATGTAAATTAAGCATATCAAATTCAGAACAAGGAATTTCCAATTGATGAAAAGAGTTCTCACAATTACTAACCTTTTCTTGATTAACTAACAAATCAGCACCAATGTTGTTACCTCTAATGTCCTCCTCAGATGATGTAGGTGCTGTAGGTATCAAATCATCATGATGTAACCACAGAGCAGCAAGTACTTCATCCTCAACCGCGGTTATCTCCTCATCTTTTGCTTCCAATGGTGTCGGTTGTTGAACATTCAACTCCTTGTCTTCAATGTGAATCGTGGCTGTTTTGCTCCCTTCGGGAGCATGTGTTGGAGTAGAGGAAGTAGTAGGACGCCCGCGGCTGGCAGTGGAAGTGGCTCGGCCAGTAGGGGTTGAGGGCGCCTTAGCTTGCCCTAAGGTTGGTCTCGAGGAAGAAGGGCCTCCAAAGTTTCCTCTCATTCGTGATTGCCTTCTCTGTACTTCCCTTTCAGCTTTACAAGCAAGATGGAACAAGCGAGTAACAGAATTGTATCCTTTATAATCAAGAATGTCCTGAATGTCACAGTTAAGTCCTCCTAGAATTCTAGCCATTTTAGCCTTTTCCATTTCTTCTAAACCACAACGCAATAAACCAATTTGCAATTCCTGATAATACTCTTCTACAGTTATATTGCCTTGTCTTAAGCATTGTAATTTGTTTAGCATGTCACATGAATAATATGAAGGAACAAATCTAGCTCTCATGACTCATTTCATAGCATCCCAAGTTCTAGGTACGTTTCCTTGTCTATAAAATTCTCTCCACCAAATTGATGCAAAATTAGTGAATTCACTAGTAGCAGCCCTAATTCGTTTATCTTCAGGAAAATCATAGCATGCAAATTTTTGATCTACTGTTAACTCCCAAGTAAGATATATATCTGTCAGACCCCAAATATGTAACTTGGGACCTACTGTGATAATTTGTGCCATTCTCTGGATCAGTAGATAGCACACACAGTTACATTGTTCGTTCAAACACATATCACGAAAATGTAAAGCTATTGCATATTATTAAACAAAGCGTAACTATACCTTATTGCCTTTGACTTGCAGAATGGCCGAACATGCCAAATACTTTCAGAGAACAGCAGCATAAGAAGAATAAAAGTATAATGTGTGGAACCCTCATGATATAACCACGGGCAATCAACTGGGGCTCGCGACCTAGTTCTTGGCTTTCTTGATCTTGCATGCTTGTTAGATTGGTCTTGCAGTCTATTGGTTCTTTCAGCAAGGAATGAGGGGAATAACATGAGATTGGGAGAAGATCGCGGGGATAAAGTCTCTAAATCCATTTTTCTCTCAAAGTTTAAAATTTTAACATACGAAAAGCAGGAAAGGCTCAAACAATCACACAAAATTTTAAAATAAGTTTTTCTCGTGATTGCGAAATATGAGGCCCATGGGCAAAATAGGTAGTACACAGGTTCCAAATGAACTCTTATGACAGTACAACGTCTACTCGGTGAAACACACGCATAGGAGTGCACAGTTCTACGCACAAGGGTTACTCAAAGTGAGATTGCCCTATCCTAACTAGTTGTCACGTTCCTGAACTTAAGTTTTTGAAGCTAGGGTAAGGAAAGAGGAAACCAATCATCTTTCAGAATCACATGAAGATCCAACACAGGTAAGAGAGAGTAATCTTTAGGAGGGATGCGAATGAGCAATATTACTTATATTTTTCACAAAGCTTTTGTAGGCGAAGATAGGTTTTGAAAACTTCCACTAATGAAACTAATGGCCATGCTAACTAAGGTCACGACCTAGAGTCGATATGCTCTGACACCAAACCTGTCAGACCCCAAATCTGTAACTTAGGACCTACAGTGTTAATTTGTGCCATTTCTTGCATCAGTAGATAGCACACATAGTTACATTATTAGTTCAAACACATATCATGAAAATAAAAAGCTATTGCATATTATTAAACAAAGCGTAAATATACCTTATGGCCTTTGATTTGCAGAATGGCCGGACATGCCAAATACTTCTAGAGAATAGCAGCGAAAGAAGAATCAAAGTATAACGCGTGGAACCCTCATGATATACCCACAGGCAATCGACTGGGGGATCGCGACCTAGTTCTTGGCCTTCTTGATCTTCAGTCTTGTCCAATGCTTATAATTGTCCATGTAGCCTTCTTTTATGCTTACTGGCTAAAAGAATGTAAATAGCGAGCATGAGTACACAACCGTACTCGCGAGCCAATACACAATGCAATTATTATATATTCAAGGCTAATCAAAGGGACGCTCAAGGTTCTTTTATTTGTATAAAGCCACTTTATTGAAATAGATTATATAGTAGCAAATCCTGAGACTTAGCATTTTAACTAACACAGGTTTTGTGAACCGAGTTTTTGTTGTAAAGTACTAGTAGAGATTTCATCTCCTATACCATTGAGTAGCTCCGTTCACTCAATGCTCAGGTCATGTCCCATACTTATCACTGGTCCCCAACTAGGCCATCTCAAATCTTTGGGTTTCAGCCCAGCTTTTCATTCCACCCACAAATCATTGTTTTATAAAAATAAAAGCTAGATCAAGCAAGTTCTCAACATCACTCTTGACTGTGAGCACGGCTATCCAGATAGTTTTTTTTACTCTGCAGAGTTTGTACACTTTACCCATAAGAGGTATTCAACTTATAATATCCCTGACACACTTCCATAGGTGTGCGACTAAGTTGATTACCACAAGGACTTTACAATTCCCCACCTCAACGCAACCCCACGCCGCTAAGTATCACCTCTTTGGGCCTCTCCCTCGGGAGGTCTCCTATTTGCGCCCTGCGGTTCCCGTGGCTTCTTCCCTCTTTACCCACACCACATCACCACCAATGGCAAGGTTGCGAGGAGGCGGACAAATTAGTTAGCCAGGTCGTACCCATTATAGACTTGTGGTTGCACTGTTTTTACATGAGAGGTCATCACAAGATTCGGACCTTAATTGACTCGGACGGTACATCCCCATACCAACTTTCTCTCATGCACCCGGCACCAGCCACTCTTTCCAGCCACCTGAATCCAAATTTGTTTTTCAAGTTTTCCTTTGCTTTTAAAATTACCTTTAGTCCAATATACCAGCCAGGCTCTAGCCTCGACGACCCAATATCATTTTTAAAGGTTTGTAATGATGTCGAGCAAATTACTGCTTGAATGACAATGTATCTAAGTAAGGCTAAGCATGACACTTAGATACAGACTTATTAACTAGTATGTTAACCATTAATTCTAGGGTGACAAGGATAATTTCCAAGTTCAAGGATTGGAAGTCTATACACAATTATTGTTAAGGCATTAACTATGAGCTAGACCAATATAGTTGTATACATAATAGCAATGCAATTTCATAATTTAAAACAATATAATTACAAAAAGTAGGTGCAATATGATCAAAGTATTGACTCGCGTTGCTCAATATTCTGATAACCTCGATCCTGTTCTCGCTCGAGGTTCTGATGATCATTTGTACTGATAATCATCCTGTTCAATGTTCTGACAATCTTGATCTTAGCCTTGTCCTTGTTGGGGTTACTGTTCTATTATATCTTTAGATTCTAACTACGCAGAATACGATTAAATCCAAGAGTGGCTGAAAGCAACAAAATGAAATCCAATAAGTCCAAATACATACAAACAAAAATAAATACTTTGAATGAAAGTAAACATATCTAATGACAATTTGGAAGGACGAAGTACTCTAGGCGAAACTAATAATACCTAATGGAGTTGATGAAGGAAATACTTCAGGCGAAGTATAACCAAAGAAGTTGATGAAAGAAATACTGTAGACAAAATATAATCAAAGGAAGTTGATGAAGAAAATACTTCAAACAAAGTATATCCAAAGGAGTTGATGAAAGAAGTACTACAGATGAAATATAATAAAAGGACGTTGATGAAGGAAATACTTCAGGCGAAGTATATCCAAAGGAGTTGATGAAAGAAATACTGCAGACGAAAGTAGAAAAATACAAGCTCTATTTGTTTGGTCTAGTAGTGGGATCTTTGGTTGATAGCCAGGCTTATGGTTAGGTAACTGTTTGATCCGGCGCGATGGCGAGAGGGATCGAGCTCTCGAGAAGTCGGCTGGTGCAAAAAGTGATGAATCCAACGGAAGGGAGAGAATATTCATTTGAATATTCCACAACGGTTACCTAGATGGAAGAGATCACCCAGTTTAGTAGGATCCTCTAACCCACCTTTGGATCACAAATTGTTCGATTACTGGGAACGAATAGCGGTGGATGATACCTAGAGCCTAGGCGATGCCTGGTGGATGAACTTCTATTATCCACTAGGGAACATACCACTGCCGCTCTAATGATTCTTTTAGACTTTACTTCCTATTTACCGAGGAAGTTCCATGAGTGTTAGGTGAGACCTATGCATAAGTGCGGGGTTCACTCTGGGTAGACATAAGTCTCACCGACACATGGGACCTAGCACATTTAATAGTTTATCTTATCAATTTATATTTATCAAGAAAATTCCATGAGCCTTAGTTGGAACTCCTAGGCATTGGCTAGACATTAGCCTTGTGAGTTAATCCAGCTGTATCGTTGGCTGCTAATTCTTGTTTAGTGGTTTATCTTATTATCAGCTTCGATTTTGATTAACTAGCATGAAGTCGTGACATGGCTACTGCTAATCTTCGTGACTGCCTAATATAATGATTATGCCTAACTTAACTACTAGCAATCTATTTAACTAAGCACTTAGTGTTACTAGCTATTGTATATGTGTTAGTGACATGCCACAATCCTAGTTAGGTTCCAGCTAAGGTAATCTTTTTACCTAATCAATAAATTAATAAGGGTCTACTTGTTAACTAGGTATTTCTAAACATAAGATTATCGCTGGTATAAACCCTAGCGGACACGGCCTATTGGTCATTTACCATGGTCTATTAACTATTATTATAACTGTTATTTTGGCCATAGCCTAGGGCCTACCGGTCGTTTGACATTTCATGTGCCTAAACTTGGTTATATATCATCTTAGCTTCTAGCTTCTTAATGTCGTCCAACTACTCATGGTCTATTGTTATTAAATCTTTGTTAGGGTTATTAAATTGAGTAATAAGGAACTTGCTAATCAAATCGCTATCTGCTAATCACTTAACTAACCATCTTTTAACTAAACACCTATGTACTACTTCATTACTTGCCAATGGGCTCTAGTTACCTAAATTAACTATATTATGTAAGCACATGCGAGTTCATACGCTTTACTACATGGTTATTATGCGGAGACTAACCCTAGACATAATGTTGTTAGATTATAGTTTACCACCTTATGTTTATTTGGGCACTCCTAGACATAGAGCTATAGGTTAACGGTGCTTGATTATTATCTAACTGCTCTAACTGTTTAACTATTTGAGTTGATTGCTATCGCTAGTTTACTTACAATGGGATATCATGTTTAGGGCTTAACCTATGACTTGTTGAGACAACGACAAGGTTAATGATCTTAACCTAAGTCGCAAATAGAAGATTTGGCCAAGTGTTTGTGGTATTAACTAAATACTAACTGGCACGATCTATTATTGTTTCGAGATGGTGTTCTGTTTGTTAACCTTTTTCCCATGCTGACTTACTACTAGATTTTAATAACCCTCTATTTACTTATCTTAGTAATTAATTAACTCAATTAAGCAAATGAGATGCTCCTAGTTGATCATCCTCTAACCTAATCAAAATATAAGTGTAATCTTGGTCTGTATGTTTAATCAGTAACCCTATCAATTAGATTACTTAATTAGACTACTACTATGCTTGATCTAACTACAACTAGTTCAATATGGAATTGGCTAATTGAGATGTCACTAATCAAATACTCTACGATTTAATTTCTAGTTACCCCTAATCTCCTAATTAAACTTTAACCATTTTTAGCTAATCCCTACTTACTGGTCATGCTCATTAGTTAACACCATTTGAGCATGTGGGTTGCTAACTAACATTTAATTATCTAAACTGTTCACTAATTAACTTAAAAAAGTGCAACTCGATTTGTGAACTTAGACGACATTGTCATGACAAAACTAACTGACCATTCATAGTTAATCTTATTAGACTATTCACCAATTATTTTAAGTAGAATGCCATTTTCTTAATTACTTTACCCACTGATTAGCTAGCTATTCCTACTTAACTTGCTAATTGTCTCTTAGCTAACCACAAAAGGGGTGGGGGTCCATTATCATTGCTTGCAGAGAGACAACCACAAAGAGAGAGCAACCAGAGAGAGCTAAGCAGATGGGCCCCACATGTCATATGCTTACCCATAGAGCACAGAGAGGGAGATAGTAGAGGAAAAGCAGAGGAGGAGCGGAGACGGCTCGGTTAGGGCTTGACGCCGTCGAGGGGGTCATCGGCGGTGGCTAGAAGGGCGAAAAATAGAACCGTGAGGGAGGGGTAGTCCAAGGAGTGGTGGTGATGCGGCTCGAGGCGGTCGGTGGTGGCCGGGAGATGGCGCTAGGCGGCAATGGTGGCACGACAATCATGGTGGTGCCGCCGAAGGGGAAGAGGGGAGGAATGAGGGTGAGCACGAGCTAGGGGAAGGTGAGGGAAACTCACCCATGTGGTTGGGCGGTGGAGAGGAGGATCGAGGCGAGCTGACAATGAAAGCCCGTGGCAGTGCAGTGAGGCCCTCGGTGGTGGGGACTTGGGGCGAACGACGACCCAAATTGAGGGCTGGGGAAGGAAAAGGGTGGTGAGGGGATGCTCCACCCAAGAGTAATTGGAAGATGGCTCACCGGGGAAGAGTAGGGAGACAGCGACGATTTTGTGGTCGGAGGTGGGGAAAACGGAGGTAGCTCGGTGCTCCGGTGGCTCAAGCCTCAAATTGGCGAAGGGGAATCGCGCTTGGGGTTCGGGAACACAACATGACGCATGAAGTTGGGAAAGAAAGGCTTCGGGCTAGCCAAAACGACGAGGGCAGCGCGGCAGCAGACGCAGGGGCGGTCGGCTTGAGCTTGCATTACGGTTCTTCTTTGCTTTTGGTGGAAGAGAGGAATGGGAAGAAGAGATCGGGGGCTAGGCGAGCTCAGTGCGGCTTAAGTAGGGCGATAGAGGGCGAAGTGCCAGAGGTGGAGTAATGGCATGGGCGCAGGTGACATGGGCAGTAATGGCTGTGGGATGGGCAGGCGATGGAGTGACATGTTGGGCAGCACAGTGCTTGACGGCGAGTGACAGACGATGGTTGAGCGACGGCTAGCAGCACTGGAGCTTGCATGGACAAAACATGGCGAGCGGGCTCCGGAGCGGTTGGTGCCGGAAGAAATAGGAGCAGGAAAACACTATCGGGAGCACATCACCCAGGGAAGGAAAACAACAACACTATTGAGACTCGGTTTGATTGCAACGAGCCTGGTTAAAGTTGTTCGGCCAGGGGAATAGTAGAGAGGGAAAAAGAGATGATTAGGGAAAGCTTGGAAAAACGGAAAGAGACAGGACTTTAGGTTTGGCTAAAATTCTGACATTTGTTTTAGGGAATTCTCATGCAATGATAAATAAACTCCGACACTTGCTAAATAATTCTAATTGGGCTTTTTCACATTTGGAGTATTTAGGTTTTGAATTTTATGCTTTCAACCTTTAGGGTTTACCCTACATGAAATATTTAGAAGGACAATACCTTAGGTTTATTTTGCTTTTATAATTTCTGGTTTTCGTTTCTAGGGTTTTTGTGTTTAGGGTTTTCTGTCTTGCACCATTTGTGCTAGCAAAAGAGAAAATGCAATTCAAATAATTATCCAAAATGCAGGCAAACAGGATGGCAATAGATATCACATAAAAAGTTTTTAAAATCCCATATTTTTGCATTTGGGTATTTTTGGGATGTGATCCGGTGAACTTGTCATTGTTAGTAGAAGATAAGAAAGCAAAGCACAGTGTATATGTCCCTATCAACTACTAGGTGTTGGAGGTTATAAGTCACACACTCTCAAGCTCTTACCGAACTCTTGCAAGTTCTTACCAATGCAAACAGGTGGTGCAACCGGTGGCTGGTTCATGATAACCAGACTCAAGTGATGAGTAGAGCAATTGCAAGGGCCGGTTCGACGTGATCTACTTGGTTTGTAGAAAATGGGGCTTGGGCAGGCTTAATATTAGGTAGCAAGGAGAATAATCAGTTAATTGCAGAAATTGCACAGAATTGAATTATAGTTCGTATCTAGCACTTAGCCTATGTTGCTGATCAACCAAGAATGGATGAAGGCTAAAACAAATGTATAACAATGTGTAGGAGTGGTAGACACAAGATAATTCAATAGACTGCAATTTGGAGTGAATAGCACTAGTATTGACCCAACACTGAAAATGGTAGTTTTCTGTCCACTCCACAGTACGTCGGTGACTTTTTGTCAGATGCCTCTTTTTCAATGATTCTTTTTTTGGTTTCCTGACGATTTTTTCTACATTTTTTCTTTTGGGGCTACTTTTTGAAGACCGATTGAAAAATTCACACAAAAATCACAAGTGCAGATAGTTTCAGATTCAAACAGAGAACCAGGCCAACTTTCACTGCATATAACTTTTGACCGCCTTACTGGATTGAAGCGAAAATTTACAAGAAGATGGATAATGAAATTCTTGATCTAATGGCGGTGGTTTCACTCCAAAAGGACAACGGAATCAAAAGTTACGGTGATTTTTGCGGCGGCGGCAAGAAGGGGTGTCTTCTGGCCAAAATTGGGAATTAGGGCTTGGGGTGTTCTAGATGGATTTTGATGTGGGAATTTTCTTTTGGAGCTTATTTTTGGGTTTAGGATGTGATGGATGGGCTAGGGTTTTAAGATTTATTTATTTTTTGGACTTTTATATAGGACCAAAGATATGACCAGCATCTAGACAAAGCTAAAACGGACACAAATTCAATTTAGCAAACCAAAACTAACAGATTGAAATGCACATAGCGAAGATTAATTCTTTTTGTAGGGTAAATTTTCTGTACTATAGGTATTAAAAACCGAAACATGTAATTAAACTAGGGATACAAGAATTCCTACCGGTCAACTTTAGCTTTGATACCACTTGATGAGAAAGTTGGGTCCCGATCTTCCCATATGATGATACATTGATTTGTGGAAGTACGACTTTGACGATGCAAGCTTTTAACCGATCACGACCAGAACACCAAGCAATTGCTAAACCACACTCTGAGTCGTTATCAACCATGCCAAGAACGCGGTTGACCTAAACACGTGGTTCAATTCCTACGAGCAATCGAAGAACAAGCAAGAACAAGATACACAAGCAATTTGAAATTACAAATAGAAAATATGAATTCACACGAGTTGAGGTCTGTAAATCGCAGTTGTTAGTCTAGTCGATACAAGAACAAATGATGAAGTTTTCATGGTGGAAAAACCAATCTAAACAAGCCTAAAAAGCATAAAAGAGGCGTGCACATAATATATATTGAAGGAAAGGCGGCCACAAGAAGTTGAGTCAAAACCTAACTCTATCTCTTGATTCGCCATCTTGTTTCAATGATTCCGATGTGATCCTAAGGAATTTGAGGTGGGGCTGGATCTGTTGGAAAGGTATCGGAATAAGCTTTCCAACAAGCAAAAGAACACCTGAATCGGACTCTGTTTGTGAAAGTTATGACCTTTTTATTATGAGCATATTGGGCTGTCCCGAACCGAATCCAAGTTGAGTTCTGTGTTGATTCCGAGTTTAAATTTGGTTGGATATGTGGGAGGTCCGAATTGGGCTTAGAAATATGATCCAAAACTTGGGCTTCTCCCCTTGTGCTCTCCCACTGCATGGACCTTCCCCTCCTGGCCACATGGGCTTTGATGAGTGCTAGTCAGCATTGACTTGTAGTTGTGGTAGAACTGCTCTCCTCGCCTTGGTTCTTGAGTAAAATAACATCACAAGTCTTAGGTAGCAATCCATCCTCCAATACAAAATTATACACTCGTAGAAACGAGCTCACTTGATAATTTAATTGTTGTGCACGTACTCTTGTAATTGGACCTTGTATAACTTCAGGTGGAGGAGTGGTGTTTGCATCCGAAGGAGTGATGTCCTCATCATTGGCCATGTGGGGGGATCACATGGTACAAGAGTAATATTTTCAACCCTAGTTGAAAAAGTCCTAATACCCTCACGAAAAAAATTATAAATACAAAGAAAAATCTATGATGTCCTTAACAAATCAATGGTTAGATCTGATTTATACTACAGCTATATACTACCGGTAGAATGTACCGTAAAATTTCCTTATTTTATATCCAACTTTTCCATGCTCAATAACATTAGGCAAACTGTGACCTTGTTGTAGCGATTAGAAATGTGGCGAAGTAATCAAAAGGGCCAAGCCTATTCCTTGACCAAAAAGAATATATATATATATATATATATATATATATATATATATATATATATATATATATAATATAAAAAGTCTATTTTACAACCTTGAACTCTTCAAAAGTCTAGATTTCAACCCTAAACTACAAAAATGGACATCCTACGGCCCCTACTATCAAAACCATTCATTTTACCCCCTCTCAACCCAAACAAAGGCTGTTTTGGGTGACATGGCACTGACGTGTCAATGGTTTTGACACATAATATTCTTTTCGATGACATGGCAACCACTTAGCAAATAAAATAAAAATATATTTACGGGCCCACATGTCATCCTCTCATTCTCACTCATCTCTCTCTTCACTCTTGTAGGAGGCTCCTGAACACCTTGTCGCTCCTGCTCTCCAGCTCCTCAATGCATTCCTCCAACTCCTCCAGCCTCTCCATCAATGCCATCATCTCCTTCTCCTCCTCCGACGCTGCTGCCGCGTTCTTGATCAAGCACACCAATGCTGCCGTCCTCTTGCAAGAGCACACCGCTGCGGAGGCTGATGCTGACATGGCCACCACAATGTTGAACAGTGCAGCGGGCGCCGCTACCGTGGCCACGGCCGACTCCATCAGCAGCTCGGCCACCTCCACCTTCGCCACGCCATCGCTGAACCCAAGCGGCGAGAGCTCGCACCTCCTCGTCGTGGCCAGAGCGAGCCGCCAGCCTCCTTCCTACCTTGCGCCGCGACCTCACCGCTGAATAACAACAAGCATATCAAGAATTGGACTAAATAACTGGAGCAATTTCCAACAAGCAGATCAGGGGTTGCCATTTCCAATTGTGCCTAATTGAACACACGCAGCAGATCAAGAATTGGACTAAATAACTGGAGCAATTAAGTAATCGAGGCTCACCACGAGTTCACTGGTGCTGAGGAGGTCATCGACAGAGTCGCGACGCGTGGTGAGGAGCACGGAGGTGAATTGGTTGGCGGTGCTGATGAGCAGTGCAGCGACGATGAACCTACGGAAGCAGTGGCTGATGACCTTGAGCTGCTTGTAGATGTCGAGATGCTCCTGGAGCACACGCTCCACCCTGGTCCTCCCCTCCTCGACCTCAACGAGCAGTGAGTCGACGAAGTCCTTGAGCCTGAGCCCCTGGAGGTGGCAGATGAGGTGGAAGAGGACGCAGGTGAGGAGGTAGATGGCGCTGTGAGGGAGGAGAGGTAGTGACGGTGGCGAGGGAGGAGGGACAAGGAGGCGGCGGCGAGGGAGGAGGGACGAGGAGGCGGCGGCCAGGGAGGAGGGACGAGGAGGCGACGGCCAGGGAGGAGGGAGGAGGGAGGAGGTGGTAGCAACAGCCAAGGAGGAGGGAGGCTGCTGCAGCGGTCAGGGAGGAGGGAGGCTACAGGGGAGGACGTGGGTGGGGGAGGTGGCGACAAGGAGGGAGGTGAGGGAGGGAGGCGAGCCGCGACAAGAGGGTGGGGGGAGGCGGCACTGGCCACTGAGGAGGGATGAGACGAGGCGGCAGCGACGAGGGAGGACGTGGATGGGGGAGGTGGCGACGAGGAGGGAGGTGAGGGAGGGAGGGAGGCGAGCCACGACGCGAGGGTGGGGGAGGCGACGCTAGCCGCTGAGGAGGGAGGGGACAAGGCGGCAAGGCACTGGGAGGACGTGGGTGGGGAGGTGGTGACGAGTAGGGAGGTGAGGGAGGGAGGCGAGCCGCGACGCAAGGGTAGGAGGAGGCGGAGCTGGTTGCTGAGGATGGAGGGGACAAGGCGGCGGCGGGGGAGGGCGTTGGTGGGGGGAGGTCGCTATGAGGAGAGAGGTGACGGAGGGAGGTGGCGACAGCGCGAGGGTGGGGGAAGGCAGCGCTGAAGAGGGAGGGGACGAGGTGGTGGGGAGGTGATTTGTCTGCTTTGGTGGCAAAGTAGGGCGACGTAGGTGCTAATGTGGATGCCACATCAGTAAAACCGGAGTGGTTTAGGGCGGAAGGGGGTAAAGTAAGAAGTTTTGAGAGTTGGAGGTTGGCTTGTACCCGGTTTTGTAGTTTAGGGTTAAAATCCAGACTTTTCTAAGAGTTTAAGGTTGTTAAATAAACTTTTTCCATAAAAAAGGTTGAGAGTAATAGATTATGGGGCTAAAAAATATAACCAGTGCACCAACAAACCAAACACATGCTTAAGAAGACGTGGCTCATCTAAAGCATGGTATCATAGAATTGGACATGGAACCAAACACCTCATCTTCATTTCATGTCAAATTGGTGGTTGCAACTAGGGCTGGAAAAAAAGCTCGAGGCTCGCAAGCCTGCTCGGGCTCGTGAATTTTCGAGCCGAGCCGAGCCACCTCTCCAGCTCGTCAAGCAAACGAGCCGAGCCCGAGCCGGCTTGCAAGCCACATTTGGCTCGGCCCAAGGCGCCCAGGCCCAGGCCCAGCCGTGACCGCTGCCTGCTATATCCCCCTGGCCTCGTTCAGCGATTCATTCCTCTCCTCTCCCCATCCGCTTTCTCTGCTGATCCATTCCTCTCCTCTCCCTATCTGCCTCCGCCACCGCCGCCGACCTCCACCTCCACCCGCCGCCGCTCCTCCACGGCCACCACCCCCCGCCGCCCCTCCACGGCCACCACCCCCCGTCGCCCCTCCACAACCACCATCCCCCACCGCGGCGAAGAACGTCCCTACCGCGGCCTCCACCCTCGTCTCCGACCGCCTCCCCGCCTCACCCCGGCCGACCTCCCACCTCTCCACTCCTCCACCCGCCTCACGACGACCTCCCGACGGCCTCCACCTGCTCTGCGATCGCCTCCCGATGACCTCCCACCTCTCCAGCTCTCCCTCTCTCCGCTCCCTCCCTCCTCCAGGCCAAGCAGTCAGCAGCTTGGTCCTCGTCGACCACCGAGGCGTGGACGGAGTCCGCGAGGGAGGCGGCGCGCTGTGTGGAGGTGGAGGCATGGCGGTAGTCAGCTGGTGGAGGCCGGGTCTCTACTTTGCCCCGGTCTTGCAGAACGACGCCGATGCGAAGACGCTAAGCCCAAGGCGAGGGCGCGGCAGACGGCAGTGGAGGTCCTGGAGGAGCAAGAGAGGGCGAGAGGCCCTGCCGCCTTGCTGTGAATTTTGATTCTTTGATGTGCCTGTGAATGTGTGATGCTTTGTCTGTGATTGTGAATGTGTGATGCTTTGCTATGAAAGTGTGAATCAGTGAATGTGTGTTTTTCTTGTTTGAGATCGAACCCAGGAGGAACACTGAACAGGGCCAACAGGCGAACATGAAAAGTTTGGCTCGCGAGCCCGATCGAGCTGGCTCGAGCTCATTTTCGAGCCGAGCCAAGCCTCTCGCCTGGCTCGTTTCCAAAACGAGCCGAGCCAAGCTCACTGTTCATCTGAGTCAGAACGAGCCCGACTCGACCCGGCTCAACTCGTTTCCACCTCTAGTTGCAACGAACTTCAACCTCAAAAGGACAAGCGGATTCCCATCTTGCTGTTCATGATGAGTTACATACAGCAGGACACTTGTCAGATCCAAAAGCAAAAAAATTTGCACTACTAACTACACTACTCAAGAAATCTGAATCTGTAAACACAAACAAACAAACAAACGTGGTCACTTGTCAGATCCGATGCACAGTAGTAGGTCGAACGAAACAACAAGAAAGGACACATGGGTGGTTGGCATCCGGATGCTTTGTTGTATTGTTGCTTGAACAGCAATTTCAGGCACAAACATTACTTGGCAAATAGCATTATAGCAAATATCCGATGCACAGTAGTAGATCGAACAAAACAACCAGAAAGGACACCTGGTGGTTGGAATCCAGATGCTCTGCTGTACTGTTGTGTTGGACATCAATTTCAGCCTGCACAAACAATACTTTGACAGTAGCATTGTAGCGAACACTACGGTAACAATGAAATATTTGCCTAGCAAAATACACAGTGGTGCTTTTACTATTTTTACTCCGCCGTATTACCCTATACGAATGTAGGATCCGCTTCTTGCAATGCATGCACAGGAGCAAAGCGAACGCTGGTAGCTAGCTACTCGAAAGGTAACTTACCGACCGCTTTTAACTACCGCTTTACAACTTTTGACTGACGCTTAACAACTTTTGACTGACGAGGAAGAAAGGGGCATGCGACCAACAGAAAGCATGCAACTATGCAAGATATGATACCACAAGAGCAAAGTGATGATAAATGATTCTGCAGTTTGCATCTACTTTTTCTTTTTAAAAATGGGAGCTCGCATCCATTTCTCATGCAGCTTCCAGAATCACCGGCGCCTAGTGATTAAACAAAACCCAATCATTAGCTTTGCAATAGCACCCTGCTTTGTTTATAAAGATAGGAGGCTAACTAAAAGTATCACGAGACAAAGGCCAAAGCACATTTGGGGGACTTCGTTTTGTGTGCGTGCGAGTGTGGTTTCTTCGGAGAAAAAGAGAGGGTGAACACAGCATTTCATTTTTGGGAGCGACTATGTAACACTCGAGTAAAAAAAAAAGAGAGGAATCAGAGTCAAAATTTGGACCGTCGAATCAAACCCTAGACCTATCCTGATGAGCGACATGTGTCCTCACCTCTTCCCTTTTCCTCTCGGATCAATCGAAAAAACACACCCCCCCCACATGCGTCTTTAGCCCGCTGCCTGCCTCGCCGCCATCTCCTTCTTCACTTCTCCTCGTCTTCCTTGCACCGCCTCCTTTCCCGCGCATCCCTCCTTTCCCGTGCGTCTGTCGCATCCGCCGCTGCCGACATGGCAATCTTCTCCATCTTCGACATCCTCCCCACACCTCCTCTTGTTCCTTGTCGTCGCCTTCGGTGATGGAACGCGGCGCCTCCGGTCCATTTGTCGGAGGAGGCATGCGGCGTAGGTTTGCTCGGCGACAGCGGCATCGAGTTAGCTTCGCCGGAGCGAGGTGCTAGCGTGCGCTGGTCACGCACTCGGCTTTGCCAATGCCGGCGGCAGCGCACCGCTCAGCTTCGCCAGAGATGAAGAAGGACGAGGTGGTCGGTGCACGAATCATAGAGACAATGCAATGGTTAGAAATTCGACAGAAATCACAAAAAAAATTAGTTGAGTCCATTTTTTCCCCGAATGCTCCAGAAATCTGTAAAATTCAAAACACTTGCTCTTCACGGAAGTGATTTCTAGAAGCAAGTTTGTCCTTGTAATTTCAAGGAAAAGATCCAATTTTCCTTGCCAATCACACCCATTACTACTACTTCTTAACCATAATAAAAACTACACGCATACCGTTGTTAATCTCTTCAAACACGGCAAAGGCCAACACCAACCTGGTCTGAAACTTGAAAGATCAACACCAGAAGATTACATTGCATGCTGAAGAGTAGTCTGAATTCTGAAATACTAACCACTGACAAACTCCTGCAAGAAAAGAACCATTTTCCTGTGCAAGGGTAGGAAGATTCAGCTCACCAACTGAACCCACCATGTCCTCCTGCCACCTTCCCCGTCAAAACCACACCTACAAAACCATCACAAATCACAAGACCACACGATTACACAAATCACAACAGTTTCACGGTGTAAAGAAGGCAGGAAGAAAGCAGGCGAGATTCAAAGAGATGGCTACACGGGCAGGGTCGTCCACTGCCACCCTCGCGGCGGCTGTGCTCGTCGTGGCGGTCTTCGTGGGCGGCGCGGCGGCGCAGTCCACGGACGGGTGCACGCAGACGCTGATCAGCATGTCGCCGTGCCTCAACTACATCACAGGGAACGAGACAGCGCCGTCCAAGTCGTGCTGCTCGCAGCTCGGGACCGTGGTGCAGTCTCAGCCGCAGTGCATCTGCGTCGCGCTCAACGCCGACCCGGCGTCGCTCGGGCTCAACATCAACAAGACGCGCGCGCTCGGCCTCCCGGAGCTGTGCAACGTCAAGACGCCGCCGGTCAGCGACTGCAAAAGTAAGTGTCGTCCGTGATGAAAAGAAATTCTTCGCCGGTCAGCGACTGATTGTGATCGCTATGGCAGGTGCTGCTGCTCCGACGTCGCCGTCATCCGGCACGCCGGCGGGACAGACGCCAACCTCGGCCGGCACAGGTAAAGAAGGCAAAAGACTGCATGGCTAATTTGATTTGTCTGAATTCCGGTCACAACGTGTCTGGGTGGGACGCAGGTTCGAAGGCAACGCCGACGACGAACGTGTGGAACGGCGGCGAGTCGCTCCGCGGGTCGGCAGGCCTGATCGCCGGGTTCATCGTCGCCGCGGTGTACGCCGCCTCCGCCGTGTGATCTGATCCGGTCTCTCCCTTCTTGTCAGCAGTGATGGCATTTGCAGCTTCAGCATGGGTTTGGGAATTGGCTCGCGTTTGTACGCAGGAATTGGATTAGACGTGTCTTGAGAGTTGTTCCATTGGTGATATATTGGTGTGTTTGGGAGAGGATTGAGCTTTTGTGCTTCAACTTCCATGGCTTCTGCTTCCATTTGTACCTTGACAGAAGAGCTTACGTACTTTAATTGATTCATCACTGCATTCTAATTAAATAAAGATATATCTCTGTTCTTGTTCGAATTATTAATCTCAAATCGAGGAGCATGTAAGCATCTTTCTTCTTGTGTAACAATTGCACCCGTGAACTGCAGCATATTCGGCTGTATCTATGGACAAAAAGAATCAATGCACAGGCAATACTACTCCCTCCGTATTTTAATAGTTGACGTTCTCTCTTATTGTTTATCTCTCGTGAACGTCAAGTAAACAGATCCGGAGGGAGTATATCTTAAACCCAGACATTCATACTTTCAGTCTTTTGATTGCCCGCTCAAAAAAAACATTTCTCGAAAGGAACCTGCAGTTCAATTAATTAGAGTAAGGATCAGGTTATCAATTTCGTCGAAATTTCGGCGGAATGGCTGAAATTTCGTTCGTTTCGCTGGGTCCCGAAAGAATTTCAATTCATTCAAATCTTTTCGGTTGGTTTGAATTTGGAGGGAATTTAGAGGGTTAAAAGAAGTAAACACTAGTATAAAATCATCAAGCCGAATGTAGCCTAGTGGCAACGCCTGCGCACATCTTCCCTGAAGACTCGAGATTGAATCCCACCCAGTGCACTAATTTTTGCGATTATTTTAAATTTTAAATTCAAATTTGATTCAAACCAGTTTGAAAACCAACCGAGATTTCAGCTATTTCAGCCACCAAAGAATTTTTTTCAAAAACAAAATTTTTAACCCTGGTAAGGATAAGGCTATGCCCCGTGCGTCCAATTTGAGGGGGGAGATAGGACGCCTACATTAGCAGTCAGCACTTTCTCACCATGTTCATTCTCTACCACTAGTTTTTTATCTATGTCCACGACGCATACTCTTTTCCCCTTTGAATTGTTCTCGTCCGCACATTCGGTCGTTGCATACAACTCCAACTCAGCCTTGTTTCATTCTCTCGCTGCACCGCCATGGTTCACACTCACGATCCACCCTGCGCGGCAACGACGGTGGTGGCGTGGCCTCCCGAGCACTGTGGTGTGGCGACAGTAGCCCACCTCGTCCCCGGCGTTCCTTGAAGAGCTCACGTCGCTCTACCCCGACGACTCGGAAGCGGAGGCCGGCAGCCTGTGCACCGCCATCGCGTCCCTGCCAGGTCTTCCTTGCGTCCCCCGGCCAGTCCAATTCCATCGTCGACTCCTCCGAGCACGACAGCAGGTCCGTTCCATCCAACACCGCCCGCTCGTCGAGAGGCGCCAGCGCTAGCCCCGCCGCTGCGCACCAGTGAGGAGGACGATGATGCGGTGCGGCAAATCTCGGTGTCAATGTACGCCCCCCGCCATCAGAAACATGAGATGTTGCTATAGGTGTTTCCAAATGTTTCCTCTATTTGTTCTGATTGTTGCAACAATTTTTTAAAATGTTGCATCTGAGATTTTGAGATGTTCTATCCTCTTCTTTGGAATGTTGCATTTGAAATTTTGAGATGTTGCGTCCTCTTCTTTGATATGTTGCATCCTCACGAGCCGACGTTGTTGCGCCTATTATTCGGATGTTGCTCGTTGCAAAAGGTGATTTGAGATATTGGTACTATATTTTTTAGTGTTGCAGTAACAAATTATTGAAATGAGTTTTTCAGAATTTTTTTGAATGTTTTGCTGGCTGTTGCACAAAATGAAATCAAAATGTTTCATAAGTTAGCCTCAAATGTTAAACCTCTTGAGACGTCTGATATCTGAAATTTGTTGTAGGGGTTCTAATAATTTGTTGCAAGTGTGCCCCCAAAATATTGCAGAGGTTACATCGATTAATGTTTTTTCAAACTTATATGCTAATTTTTCATGTGTATCCCGTGTATGCTAACGAGATCTTTAATTCTTTTAAGTGAATTTGTCAAGATATGGACCCCCCCCCTCTATTTTTTGAGATTCAAGAGTACTTTTGTTGTATATGTTGAAATTTTTGTTGCATATGTGTATTAGACAGAAGAGTCTGAACCGTACGACCTTCTCATCGTACGTCCGAACGCTAGTTGCTCCCTCAGAGTAAAGCAATAGAATCTTGTGACCGCTCTAAATTCCACATTTCTGTTCCTGGATTCCACATCAAGTCATCACAATAATACGATGTGCAGAAACCTAACGACATTACGAACATGGTTTCACGTGAGCGTAGTTGGTAATTAAACAACAGAACCGTAAAGTATAGTTTGTTCTGACCTAACCCAAGAAACTAGCTGGGTGGCCCTAATTAATTATCAGAGTCTCCTCTTCTTCCTTTTTCCGATTAATAACTAGAGTTTGATTCTTATATATGTTTTCCATTTCCAGGTTAATTAGAACAACCCAATTACATATATTGACACCCAATTACTCCTTGTGACTCGAGTAAACAAATCAAACGTTCATGAGAAGAATCTTGATTTAAAGAATCTCCATTAGAAGAGATATATATCTATTTGGCAGAAGAAATCATAGATTGGGGGCATATAAAAAATGATACAATTAAATTTGTCATAAAAATGCATCTTAATATTATACTTTTGCAAGTTCTATCAAACATATGGATTAAGATTTATGATCTAAGTCGGATCTTATTGAATTTGAAAAGTAAAAAAAAAAAAAAACAGTTCACATTTTCTTTACTCAAAGGCACTACCTCCTTGCAAAATAACATTATCTACTTATCATCCAACTTTTGGCTCCATCTCGGATATAAGCAACACTTATCTGTCTTGTCCATTGTCCCCACTAGGGTTCAGTACGCCGCTTCAGCTCACATGCATGATCATCGCCATTAGTTTCATCTTTGACCATCACAACATGCTGAAGTCCTCGTAAAGATCGAGCCACTTCCCCACGACAAATTGCACACAGTGACAAGATTATGCCTTCTCACGCTACGCACAGCTGGGAATTTTTTTTCAAATAATCTATTTTTTATTATTAATTACAATATTATACTGCGATAATATTTTTTACGAAATATACTCGCCGCCACCATGGCGATCGACCCCGATCGAGCGATCGGTCCTAGTAGCTCAACGGTTGGGCGATCGAGACCCTAACGGGCACAATGCATGCCCGCTAGATAAGTGAGTGCATATTAGGACCAACCGTTGAGCGACAGTGTCTGGGGCCGTCAACGGTTGAGCTATCGGGACCACCATACCGTCAATGATCGTCCTGGCCGCCCAACGGTTGAGCTTATTGCGAGTATATTTCGTAAAAATATTATCGCAGTATAATGTTGTAATTAATAATAAAAATGGATTATTTGAAAAAAAAAATTCCACAGCTGGAGTCTCTCAACACAGCTTATATAAATTCATTTGCTCTCAGAAATGATCCGTTTGTAGTGGTTAGAAAAGTCCGGTGGTTCACACAACCAAACTGACCCCGAATGGACTTCAGAGGATCTAGCTAGCTGATGAGCTACTTCATTACAGCTGCGCTTAACATGAATGAAAGCACATTTATAAGAGGGGTAAAAGAAAGTTTAATGCCGCTAACCAGAGCTGCACTAGGGACCAGGGGCGGGATCCTCTATGGGTCAAATGTGTTCAGCTGAACACCTCCTTTTTCACAAAATATCTGGTATATAATAGGTATATTAGATATATATGTTATTAGTTAGGCCAAAATTATATATATGTGTCCGCAAATGAATTCAGCCTGTACTCCCCACATCTCGCGCACGGCCCATGTAACACATTAGGCTCATTTTCCTTCCTACTC
The DNA here is from genome assembly GCA_036346405.1 of Phyllostachys edulis. Lineage (NCBI taxonomy): Eukaryota > Viridiplantae > Streptophyta > Magnoliopsida > Poales > Poaceae > Phyllostachys > Phyllostachys edulis. The sequence continues at coordinate 14,210,880 of CM070558.1, forward strand.
CAGCCCACCAAACTTTAACATCTATTCTCTCTCTCATCCTGTGGTTGTCTGTGTGTGTGGTGGTGGTGGTGGGGGTAGGGGGGCTCCGGCCTCCAAGTGGCGAACGAGCGGAGGCATAGCCTACAAAGACGAGTGACGGTTGGTGGACACGGCGTTACAACGCGACGGCAAGCAGGCGTGAAGAGGCACAGGGTGTAACATCCTACTTTCGAATGTTGATTAGTATCTTTCCATTTATCTTCTTGGTTTTTAAAACCTAATTCAAATTATTGTGTATTTGCAAAATTCTCTAGTTTCTGCCTCGTTTCAAAAGTCGAGTTTCGAAATTTAGTTTGAATCTTGGTTTCAATTCACTCTCTCTTGCCTCGGCCCATTTTTTTTTTTTTCTCGGGTCAGCGTCACGCCTCGCACTCGTGCCTGCTCTGCTGCACCCCCGTGCTATAACATTCCAAAAATTGGGATTGTTTTCAGATAAGTAAAAAAGTGAACTTTTTAAAACTTTTGATGGGTTTTATTGACATTTGCATTTCTGGGTTTTAGTTCAAGATTTTTGTCTGAATAAAGAAATTTATAATCAAATTCTAGAAATTTAAAATTCATTGAGAAATTAAAATGAATTGGAATAAGAGATGCTAAATCCAAACCTAATTGATAATTAAAACAACCTGAAACATAATATGATAATTAAAAATACAAGCTTGGTAAAGTTACACTGTCAATAAAATGAGAAGTAAAGTTACACTGTCAATAAAATGAGAAGTATTTAAAACATGTTTTGAAACTCTTCTCAAATCTAACAATACAAATATATGCCAATAGGATATTAAAAGATTTTTAGATTAAAATATATTACAAATAAAAGTCTACAACATTTACAGTATGAAATAGACTATGTGAATAACCTCCCTAAAAGTTTCATAATTTTCAGCCATATATTTCTGTGTCAAATAAATACCTAACCACTCTCAGCATTCCGAAAATTGAAAACCCAAAACCCAAAATGCCTTATCTTCTCTCACCGAGCCGTGGGCCCCAGCGTCAGGCTTCTTCCTCCACGTGCCCCTGCCCACCATGCCAGCTCCCGAGCGCCCGGACAGGCGGCCAGACCTCCACGCCGGCGCGCATGCAACGCCCCTGGTCTTGTTCGACCTCGCCAGCAGTTTTCGCGCACGCCCATGCCTCGCCCGGTTCCTGCGCTGCACCGCGTCTTGTCTGCCTCCCCGTCACACCCATGCCCCGTTGCCATTCCACGCCACTACCCATTGACTCCATCGCTGCCACAACCGAGCTCTCTGCTCCCCGGCCATAAATAGCAGCCCGTCGCCATTGCTCTTTTGCCCCTTTTGCCATTTCTCTTCTACTCCCTCTCCATTCCTCACTCTTCTTCAAGGACCGACCCGAGCCCAAGATGCCTAATGCCACTACTGCGGCCACCAGAACCACCGTGCTGCCTCCAAGTATTCTGGCCGCCACAGTGAGCTCCGACCGCCCACAACCGCGTCACGGTGCGCCCGAACCCATTTGGGAATCGTTCACCGAGGAGCCGTGCGCCACCATCTTTACCAACCCCGGCCGATTTCCGCCGCCACCTTCGCCGACCTTCATTTGTTGCGCCTTCCTCCAATTACTCTCTCTGTGAGTGACCCCTAGTCTCCCTCTACCGGCCCCTACATCTCATCTGGGCTCTTTTCCTCCCCAGGTCACTGCCACAGAGGTCCTCACCGCGCTGCCCCGGGCTTCCGTCGACAGCACGCCTCGGGCCACCTCCGCCTCAGCCACCGGCTCGGGTAAGTTCCCCTAGCTTTCCTCATGCCCATGCGCGCCTTCGTCTTCCTCCCCTCCCAATTCGGCGCCGCCGCATCACTCCACCCCACGGTCGGCCGCCGCTTGCCATCGCGCGTCCGCTCCAGTGCGTCTCCGGCCACGCCAAGACCTCTCCTAGCCTCCTTGTCATTCGGGCATTCCATTTTTGCCGTCAACGGCCGCTGCCATCGCCTCCAACCGCCGGCGATGGGTGCTGCCCCATTTCAGCCCAAGCCTTCCATTGTTCTTCCTTTGAGCTCCATGTATATGTATCTCTCTGTCACTGGATTTGGGGCCCACCTGTATGGTATTAAGAACAAACATGTTGACTGACATGTATGCCACTCCAAAAATGTGATTAGCAAAAATTGAAATCTTAACTAACAAGAAGGGTTAGGTTTCAACACCTCAAATCAGAACAATTTTGTCGTCTGTTGAATTAACAGTTGAATGAACAGAGTAATATGTTTTATGGAAATACTAAATTTACAGTAGGATAATGAATTTGCTAGCCATCTTGTAACTGACATTGAACTACTCAAGGGAATTAACAAAATTTTGAAGTAGGAATTATCAATAAGTTTTAGTTGACAGCACCTTAAATCAAAGAAACTACTTCAAGAGAATGAAAGAATAAGAGAAGGTATTGGATGATAAGTTATTTTGTCAGTAGGGTTAATAACATGACTAACTCTAGTAGTTAGAGTTTAATTCAATTAGTCAGTTTGCAATTACCTAACAGAAATAGCCAAATCTGAAATTTGTTGTCTAAAGGAAGTAGCTAATAACACTTAGTACTTTAGTTCAGAGAACTGTTATTTTTGTAAGATACCTGAATGGAAAAGTGGTCTAATGAAAATTTGAAGTTGTAGTAGTCTGATAACAGTACTAAGTTAGAGGTTATGATATCTTGGTTAACACAAGTAGTTAGAAATTTTCTTGACTCAATTAGCCATTGAACCCTTAGCTAACAACAACACTTTAGTTAGAAATATTGATTTCAAGATAGATGAACAAGGAAGGCAATCTAAGAGTAGTTAGAAATAACAATAGGCAAATGACTTTGCTAATACAACTAGTTAGAAAGTTTATTCAGTTAAGCTTTGGACATTAAGCTAATAGAGGCAACCTAGTCTGAAAACAGATAGTGATGCCCCAGACCATCAGTGAACAACCAATGGGTTAGAGAGCTAATGAATCAAAGAGAGCTTTGATTAGGCGAAGAATTAAAAGGATAGGAAAGATCTAAGAAACAAGCAAGTAACCTACTAATGGAAGATTCAATTTGTAAACCACATGATGTTAGCTAAAGCCCAATAGTTAATAGGTTTGACAAGTGCTTAATATGCAATTAACAACCAAATGAACAGTAGGAAGAACTTGATTAGGTCAGTGAGATATTTTCATGGCAGTTACCAAAATAATTGTTTAGAAGATATAAAGATGACAATTAACTTAAAAGAGTAAAGCTATTCAGGAATTGAGTCTTGGCATGTGGTTAGCTAAACAATAGTAAGCCTTATGCCATGGATATAATAGCATCAATATTAGCAATAAGTCAATGAGATGGCTAATAAAAATTAGTAAAGCGATCAGAGATTAACAAGCATTAATATGTATTTTTAGTTGGAAGTTAACCTAATATACTAGTTGTACCTCAGTATAAGCATAATCATGATAATGACTATGAAAAGGCCACACTTACAACCTGGAATTTCCTCGGTAAATAGGAAATACCAACAAAATGAATTATTAAAATGAGCTAGACCTCCTATGCAAGTTATGGTAAGAAACTCTCAATAAATTGGTATCAAGTCAACCTCAAATTAAAACATTAATAACTTTCATATACGAACTCGGAATTAAATAATTCTTTTTGCTAAATTCATCTAAAAACATACTATACCAGAATATGCAAAAATATTTGGATTCTCTTGCTGTTGGATTTATTTCTCCATTTGTGCTTTGTTTTTGGTTCTTTCGAATAGACGCTGAAATACGCGAGCAGGATTATCAACGATCAAGCGACCTCACTCCTGAACAATATAAGCAAGGTAAGCACCCCCTTTGATCATATTGATCCCAGTATTTTACTTAATGTACTCTGTTTTGCAATTGTATGTATGCATGCTATTTTGGAAATTTTGTTCGTAGGTAAAAGTAGTTAAATTCTTAATTGTTGCATTATCTTCCTTGAATGTTGATATCCCATTATTCCTTTGTTACTTAAGATATATGTATGTATGGGGAATTTTCTATTGTAAGATAGATCGATACTTAGCCATGCTAGTAGTTGTAGTCGAAAATGGTTGATAGAGCTAGTCCATCGGCTGAAGAGAATTGAATTATGTTGAAACTCGAGGAATGTGTGAATTGAATTATGTCGTAATTGAGGAATGTGTTAAATCGAATTTGGTTAAACTTGAGGATTGTGTTCAGATCTTGAATCTGGTTGTTGAGAACTTGTTAGGTTGTGGGTATTGTGGGTTGGATTTGGACGGGTGATAGGTTGATGAAGGGAGACTGTCCCGGATTCGTGCAGCCCCGTTTGGGTAATTAAGGACTGGTCTGTGATGTGATGAACCAAGTCTTGCGTGCTACCACATGTCGGGACTTATGACGAAGGCTTAGCTGAATAATTTGTTGTGTTCTTTCTACCAAACCACTAAACAACAAGGGTCACCCGTGGTTCAGTTGCGAACGATAGCCTACCACGTGGTGTTTCCCAAGGTCACCTATGGTTTAGTTGCGAACGATAGCCTGCCATGTGGTGTTTCCCATTTATGTTGTTACGAGGGTCACCCGTGGTTCAGTTGCGAACGATAGCCTGCCATGGGGTTTTTCCTCGGGTGATTTGATAGTTAGGACATGCTCGATCCATTAATAGGCTTGTTGGAGTAGCTAATTTTGTATTGTTATGTAGGGTGGCTATGAAGTGCAAGCTCCAAGTAAGATATGCCTCCGTTGCCCTAGATGCTGCTTGGGGCTAGGTGTATCCATCCGGTGTCGGGGCTTTGGTGCACGGTGTAAATCCAACGCCGGGTTTCGCAAAAGTGAATGTGGATGGTGTTTATGCCAATTTCGCGGTCGTCTCGCCGCAGATTCCCCCAAACGACGAGATCATGACTCTAGGGCAAGCCATTGGAACATTCATCTAGTGGCCCCAGAGAGACATTTGCCTGAAGCTACCTACTCCGGTGTCAACTTCACAAGAATGTCCTGCAACAGTGTCAAGTCCACGGGAGCTACCTACACTGAAGCGGCAAGGGCCTGGTGCATCAGATGCATCTACACCTCGTGCTCGGTCGACTCTCGTGAAGTTGACCTCTAAAAAGCGAGGCAACAAGGGCAAATCGAAGACAGTCGACTCCTGTTCTGGTATCCCCTTCTTGACGTTGGCCCGAAAATTCGTGCTAGGCGAGTCGTTGGTCGAGACGATGGAGCCCAACCGTACCCTATGATTCTGTTGCACGGGATTGTATACATGATACATGGAACAGACCAATAAGACAGATGAACAACGACGCTCGGATGTCAACGTCAAGTTCAAGAATGATCATCTTAACCACGTGGTTCAAGTCTGTGTCTTCACGGTGACCTTCGAGGACTTGTTCTTTCTTTTCAACCTCAACACCCTTGACGCCTCACTCATGCGATGCTGGATATTGTAAGTATGTACAATCACGGTCAACGTTCGTGTAATACCGATGAGTGTTATATATAACTCCTTGCTTTTGTGTGTGTGTGTATATACACACACACGATTTCTGAAGCCGAATTAAGGAATTCATCGGTAGATTTCCTCGACCCACACTTGGTCTCCTTGCAACCCATCATGGAGAATGCAAAATTCGTCGAGGATTACATGACGGAGTCATTGTTAGCTCACTGCAGTAAAGAATTCATACTTTTGTCCTACAACCAGGAGTAAGTGCTGCATTAGTAGCTATACTTGTTGATTTATACTTTAGGAAAAAGTCCGGTTTACTCCCCTGAACTATCAGAAAAGTCTGGTTTACCCCCCTGAACTACAAAACCGGTTTTTTAACCCCCTGAATTTGTCAAATCCGGTCAAATAACCTCGTAGCGGTTTGAGCGGTGGTTTTGCCGACGTGGCCAAATTCGCCAACTCAAGATATGACGTGGCGCACCACCCGCTTTCTCCTCCTCTCTCTCGACTCGTGGCCCCACCTTTGCTTCTTCCTCCTGTGGCCCTCATGGGACGAGAGGAGATCAGTGGCGCCGCTTGAGGCCGCCGTCCGCCGATCCAGGCCATGGCCGAGCTTCGCCATCGCGGGTCAAGACATTGATCAAGCGTCGCCGAGCCAGCTGCAGCCAGTGCACAAGGTGTTCGACGCCGTCGCGCCTCGTCGGCAAGGCCACATCGGGATCTCCTCGCTACCTCGGTGATCAGAGCTCGCGATGCAAAGACTCATCACCACCTCCGCCTCCATTGCGCCATCTCCCATCCCCTTCCTCATACATGAACAAGAAGCAATCGAATCTAGTCCGGTCCTCGCATGCCCTTGTCTCAAAGCAAGATCAACAATCGAGAATAAACTCATAGCACCGAGTATCGCCTGACAAAGAATGACTGAAATTTACTGTCCTTCACCACAATTCGACAAGAAATCTCACAAACAAACAGACAAGATTCAATGAGAATCCCAAATCGCAAAAACACCTAGGCACAACGACGACCCCCTAGCAGCTCCAACGGCGACACAATCCGGCGGGTGGAGGTGGCGAGGAGGGCGGGGTCGTGGAGCGCCGGGAGACGAAAGCGGCGGTGGGGGAGAGGAAGCGCGACGTGCCACCACGCTGGAGGGGGTGCCGCTGCACCGCTGTCATGGGAGCACTGGCCGAGCCGGGCCGAGCAAGCACCTGCGTCGGGCAATGGCCGAACCGTCCTCCTCCTCCTCCCCTCCGCCTTGGCGCCGCGACGGCCGCCCTCGTCATGGTTGGGGAATTTCTGGAGGAAGTTAGTAGTCGGCACGCACGCGCACGGGCACGGGCACGACGGCTGCGTGTGAGGTGAGGTGAGGAGGGTGGGACTTGGGAAAAGGTAAGGAGGTGAGGTGAGGAGGGAGCGGAGGCGGCGGTCCATGGACGGGAGATTTGGGCGTTGGTTTGGTGGCGCCATGGAGGAAGGCGCATTGGAGAGAAGAAGAAATGCAGTCGGCAGGAGCTAGCAAGCTCGGGAGAGAAGGTGGAAAATAAAGAAAGCAAACGATGGTGGTCTTTTTCGTCTTTCTCTCTCCTAGTCAGCAAAACCACTGCCACATCAGCAAAACCACCGCTCCAAACCGCTACGGGGGGTTAAATGACCGGATTTGACAAATTCAGGGGGTTAAATAACCGGTTTTGTAGTTCAGGGGGGTAAACCAGACTTTTTTGATAGTTCAGGGGAGTAAACCGGACTTTTTCCTATACTTTATAAGCAACACGAACTTAGCTTTAATGACTATGGCAACATACTTGTGTAGGTTCTACTGGATTCTAATTGTAATTATACCAAAACAGAACAGGGTGATATACCTAGATTCCCTAAAGAGAGCCACACACGACTTCACAATTGTCCGACAATTAATCGACGGGTAAACACATTTTCTCCATAGATAATTCTATTGTAGTATTTCTTTCCTTTGCAATGGCTAAGGCTAACTTCTTGGAATCACGTAGGTCGTTCGCCGTGTACTTTGCTAAAGGAGGGAGTTGCAAGGGAAGGATTCTACGACACGATCTAAATTTCTCGGTATTCGCTACTACACATTAATCCTATATAACACTTCATAGTAACACATCTCGAACTAATCAATTATATTTTTGTAGTGCCACCAGCAGTCGTCGGCCTGCAACCTCTGTGGATACTATGTTTGCCACAACATGGAACTACTCGTCGGTTCTGCGATGACCAATGATCCCTAGGTTTGTCATTCTTGCAATAATTATTTCATACTTATCAATTTATATATGCACGAATTTAATTTTTCTAGTGACAGGTTGCGAGCATCGATACAGCTGCGTTGGAACAGGGCTTTCTCATAAACTTTCGAGGACAGTTTGTGGCATTCTTAAACCGTGAGGTCATAAATCCAGATGGGAAGTTCCACAATGTAGATTGAACCTGATTGAGATAAGATTGATCTTAATGGTATATATGTGTAAATGTACTTGAATGGTTAATTTTAGTTAATTAATTTGTGAATTGGATGTGCTTGTTTCTGAAATGAATGTGAATTGGATCATGTGCTTGTTTATGAAATGAATGTGAATTGGATGTATACATGTGCTTGTTGTTTCAGCTTGTTTCAAAGGGCATGACTAGCATTTCCTGAGGCTAGCCAATAAACAGAAATAGATTTAGCAATACAAAAGAATATCACAGACAGTTCCTTAGAACATACCGTCTATAATACATCAGTTATCACAGACGGTTTAATCATCAGCTATCACAGATAGTTTGACCTACAAACCGTCTATGATTTGAGTTAATAACCGTCCATGATAGTCGGCATCACAGACGGTTCGAAAACCATCTGTGATGACCTCATGTTATTACTAACACATAAACTCAGACGGCTCACGAAACCGTCTGTGATGACGTTTTTGAACTGTTTGTTGTGATGATGTTTTTGAACTGTCTGTGATGACGTTTTCTGTAGTAGTGATCCGACCCACAAACATGACAGCTCAGACCCATCCACGGGCACCACGCGAGCGATGACATGGCTGTCCACGCTGGCGAGGGATTCAGCGCTTGTCAATCCGGGTTGGATAGCATGTCGTTCTCACTATCCATCTTGCTTGCGTGCAGACTGCAGATAAGACGTCTGCCCTTTTCAACGACCTTCTTCAAGCTAGCTTGGCTTCTACTTAATTTTTGGATCATCCTCGCAGCCCTCCCGTCCCATTCCGGATCAACCCAAGGAACAAAGCCACATTTGTCCTGCTTCCAGCAAATATAAAAGAAATGAGTAGACTGCAATACAAACTGACTTGTACGTCAAATTTGCAATACTTACATACTCATATGGGCAGCCTAAGAAGTAAGAACTGCCTGCCATAGTCATTCGGTGAGCATGCCACTCGGCGTGCAAGACTCATCCGTTGCATCTCAAATCCGTGTCACACTCCAATCCCTTGTAATCAGCATCATCCATGAACTTGGCCAAACATCTCATCACTGCATCCTGCAACTCATCCTACAATTGCAACAACCGTGGTCAATTCTCCAATTCGGGTACAACTAATTTACTCCCATATACATCACCAATTATATTTGATTTGCAGGAAAAAAAATCGATTAGAAATAGCAATTTGATACATTCTAAACTAAATCCATCTTTCACCTACCCTTGCATCACCAATTCGGCTCCGAATCCAATGCAACTGGAATCCTACAATTCAAATCCCAAACAAAAATCGAAACTCACAGGGGAATTGAAGGAGGGGGTGTTTTCCTCCAACCATTGCTCAGTCCGTCTACTAGACATGTGGCAAAAGAGATTGGGACAATTGGTACCTTGGGTGTGGACTGTGTTGTCGATCCATGCCGCCGCAGGCTGACGGATCATGATTCATGAGGTAGGTTGGATCCAGTGGCGAGGAAAGTGGCCGAATTTGTAAGGAGATTTCATGCAGCTGAGAATTTGCATAAGGTAAACACTGTGATGAGTATTAAAGTCAGACGCGCTCAGAGGCGAATCCAACGGGGGAGGGGGGCTTCATCAGACTGAAGCCCACCATCCACCAGTAGCCGGAACACCCCTGCCTGAGGCCTCGGCTCGCCCGCGCGTAGCACTCACGCTCCACCGCCTCTGCCTCACACTGCCCGACACGCACACCTACCTGCCGCTCCTCCAAGCCTGCGCACGCCTCCTCGCGCTTCGCGATGGTGAGCGCGCCCACGCCAAGGCCGCCAAGAACGGCCTCGCCATGCTCGTCTTCGTCCAGAACTCGCTTGTCCACCTCTACGGCGCATGCGGCCTGTTCGAGAGCACACACAGGGTGTTCGACAAAATACCGGTGCCGCCATCGAGGATGCTAGGAAGGTGTTTGAGGAGATGGGGGCGGGAAGGACTGTTGTCTCATGGACATCACTGATCGTGGGGTTGGCAGAATGGCAGTGAATGGGTTTGGGAAGGATGCACTTGAGCTGTTCGGTGTGATGGAGAGGAAGAAGCTTGTTCCAACTGAAATCACTATGGTAGGGGTGCTGTCTGCTTGTAGCCACTACGGGTTGGGTGACGATGGGTTTAGATATTTTGATCGGATGAAGGTGGAGTATGGCATTGCATCGATGATTATATTGAGTATCTTGGATGTATGGTGGATCTGTTGGGGAGAGCTGGGAGAGTTGAGGAAGCTTACGATTATACCATCGTCGTGCCAATGGAACCCAACGCCGTTGTGTGGCGGACCTTGCTGGTTGCTTGTGCTATGCACAAGAAGTTGGAACTTGGGGAGGCTGCTTGGGAACGACTGGTTGAGCTGACCCTGGGCACAATGGCGACTATGTGCTCCTCTCCAACCTTCATGGTCATTTAAGTACAATTTGCTATTGTATCACTAGTTTTTCTAATTTTGATGTACAGATTGTTACCTACTGGAACCATATTTACATGTTTTGGGAATGCACTTTCCATTAGCAAGGTACCTTCATTGTATTTCTCATTTTTTGCTTTGCTTTTATTCATGTATGAATTTGATTGTACAAGAATATAAGACTATGTTTATTACAAATTAGTTTAGTCATTCGAGGCTTTGAGCCCACCCTCCTTTTTCGTTCTGAATTCGCCACTGGACACGCTCATTCCACTCTCTTTCCTCAATAGCGAAAATATCAGCGCTTCGATAATCCAAAACCCACTCATCCATCCAGGCACGCAAACATACACGGACATTCAATTCCTATCTACCCTCCCCAGTCCCCACCTATTCTGCCTCCAACACTCGCACCACAGCGCACCTACTTTTTAATGCTTTCCCCTTCCCCTTCCTCATCCCTCTCCCTCTCATCTCTCTCTCAAACAATCGCACCACAGCGCAACACAACCAGGCAGACAGGCAGGCAGGCGACAAGGAGAGGGGGTGTCGCGACTACACGCGCTCACGGGTGCATCGCATCGTCTGGGCGGGGCTACGCCGACTGCACCTTTGCCACGGCGACCGGGCTCTGCCACCTCACCACCCCTCGCCTCTACTTGCTTGCCACGCGCCACCGCCGCAGAGGCTGGCCTGCCACGGCCGCCTCTCAAGACGGCCAGCCTCACGCCAAGTCCGCTGCTTCCTTTTTTTGTTTTTTGATTGACAATTTTGTAGATCCTAAATGTTGCGTCTGAGAATGTTGCGACCGTTGAAAATTTTTGTTGCGGGTGTTGAAATTTTTTGTTACAGTGCGTGATGTTACAAGTTGCGTCCTTTTTCTGATGTTGCACCCTCTTTTTTGATATGTTGCATCAATTGAAAAAAAAATATTGCATTATCTTTTTTGATATGTTACAGCAAGTGAAAAAAATGTTACATCCTTTTTTGATATGTTCTTTATTTTTTGTTGCACATGATGATTGCAAGATGAGCTTTTAACACGCCTTTTTTCAGATGTTTGTTCATCTTCTTTGAAATGTTTCATACGATTTTTTGATATGTTGTACACGGTCTACATTTTTGTTACGTATAGCACATAGCCGTGTTGGCACTCGAATGTACTATGCTAGCACTCTGATCATACGTCTGAGCGCTTGTCGCCCCCTTAACCATTGGCTGAATATTTGCTTCACCTTGGTACTCCCGAATTATTCAACCAGCTAGCCGTACGCCCATCCATCAATCTTTTCGATCCAACCGTACATGCCGTGCCCAAATCCATCCGTTTCATGTTTCTCAGCTCTGCGCAGCAAAAGAACTCTCTCTCTCTCTCTCAGTTTTTTTCCTTTTCTGATGCCAAGTTCCCCGTCATCTTCTTCTGATCTCTCAATGAAGCAGGTAGACCTACGAAACAACAAGTAATGGTGCACAAGCACAACAAGGCCTCCTCTGTTCTCGTCCCCCAAATTGCTCGATGGTTTTCCTGCTCTCCATCTTCATCTCTCTAACATCTGAAATTCTGAACATACTACTCCCTCTTTCTTCAAAAAACAAATCTGAATACTATATCTGACCTGGTGCACATAAAGCAAAGGAACAGTCCAGAGCTTGCAGGTGAGGCAGCAGAGCTTTGCCATCCCTTGCTGCTGTCTGCCACAACAAGCAGGGCATGCATGCATTGCTCAGGGCTCGGTTCCTAGCTTTGGTTAGTTTGGCTCTTCTTCAAGACTGATCCATCGATCCATCATCTCAAGGGCGCACACATACATGCATCAAATAATTAACAACGGTGCTTCTTTCTTTCTAAAGCTTACTACTATTTAACAAATACAATCAAGATCAATGGATTAATTAATAGTACAAGTAAAAGGTTGGAATACAATCGAGATCCCATCAACAGAGCAGCATCGATCACCAATTAAGTGAGTACATATACTTCACTATATATGTCTGCATTGCAGTTATGGGAAGGGTAACATCTGAAGAACCAACTCCACGGTGTGCGTGAGAGATTTTAATTAAAAAAATTCACAAGTCGGCAATGCCACCTTCGGCCTGGAGAGAGAGATCGCATTCTCAACGGTCGAGCAGTACAAGTCGGTGCCGTTCATGCAGGTCCTACAATATATATGGTACATGCCAAAAGACAAGACAATATTTCGATTCTGACAATAATGTGGGTGTCTACAATTGGATGAAATGAAAGGGACAAAGACAATGCCCATATTGATAATTGATATCAAACTGTAACTTCAGGATAATAGCAGCAAAAAAAAAACATTAGTAAGTGGCAATGCAGATGCCTTGCTTGTACTACTTGGATTTATTGGATGTGACTGTTCCTTTCTCTTTTTACCCAGCTTTATCTTTTACTTGCACTATTGGAACAGCATTTCTTCCCCCTCTTTTCTTTTGCTTTCTGCTTTACTTCTGCTGCTGCTTGGAACAGGCTGGCGGGCATGCAAGATTCTGAAATCTGTTAAGCAAAAACTAATTGCAGATTGACAGCCTTTGCCTCAAGATATCGATCAAACTCAAGGCGAGTACGAGTCATCTATATTGGTTAGCTCGATCACTCTTTCTCGATCACGTGACTCGAATTCCGCCACTATGGTTAGCTCTTTAACCGCGAATAGCATGGCTATGCATTTCTAGAATCCGATCACTCGAGAGGCCTAGAGATATCTCTCCCGTTGCATGGAGGAGGCAAATCCCATGTTGATCGATCATGCCTCGACTCACGTATCATGACAAACCCGAAAGCTACTTTTATAACTACCTAGTTACGGAGTAGCGTTTGACAACCCCTAAGTAAGTCACTACACATCTCGAGTACGTGCGACGATCTTAAGTCTAAGGATATAGCATACGCATGTAAACGAGACCAACTGATGACATATAAGAATACAACGTTCTTGCAGTGTCTCATGGCGGGTCGATTCAACCCCATGTTCGCTAACATGTGTCCATATTATTAGTTTGATATCTCCATATCTATGATCCGTGAAATATGGTCATCAACCAATACATATGCTAGTCTATTCATATATGTCCTCATATGTTTCCGACTAGGGATCGCTTTAGAATAATCATCTCAAAGATAAATATAGATTTTCACAATCAAGTCACATACTTGATAATAAATATTAACGATATTATTCTTGGAACATGATAACATATTATCCAATAAATTATGAACATAACGAAATATAATCATCTCTATGATTGCATCTAGAGCATATTTCCAACAATGGATACATTAGCCTACGCAATGGCTCTATTATTATCACAATAGAGATCCATTAGGCTCGAGGCACTCGGGGACCATACCCAATTCAGCAATAAAATTCCTTATCCAAACACCTTCCTTCGCAGCTTCAGAAGCCGCAATGTACTCGGCCTCCGTCGTAGAATCAGCAACTGTCTCTTACTTGGAAATTTTCCAGCTCACTGCTCCATTCAAAATGAATAAAAACTCAGGTTGCAAACGATAATCATCTTTGTTGGTTTGGAAGCTTGCATCGGTGTAACCATTTACAATGAGCTCTTCATCACTGCCATAAACTAGGAATGCATCCTTAGTCCTTCTTAAGCACTTAAGAATGTTTTTCACAGTTGTCCAGTGTCCTTCACCGGGATCAGCTTGGTATCTACTTGTAACACCTAGAGCATATGATACATCTGGTCAAGTATATATCATGGCGTATATGATAGTTCCAATAGCTGAAGCATATGGAATACCATTCATACGGTCTCGCTCATTGGTTGTCAAAGGACACTTACTCTTGCTAAGATTTATGCCATGTGACATAAGCAAGAACCCCTTCTTGGCATCCTGCATGTTGAACTATTTCAACACCTTGTCAATATAAGTACTTTGGCTTAATCCAATTAGCCTTCTCGATCTATCTCTATAGATCTTTATCCCTAAGATATGCTGCCTCTCCTAAGTCCTTCATAGAAAAACTATTTTTCAATGAGGCCTTAACGGATTCTAGCATAGGAATGTCATTCACAATCAATAATATGTCATCCACATATAATATTAGGATTACAAGTGCGCTCCCACTAACCTTCATGTAAACACAATGTACTTTTTTGTTCTGGACGAAACCAAACCTTTTGACCTCCTCATCAAAACGTATATTCCAACTTCGAGATGCTTGCTTCAACCCATAAATGGATTTCTGAAGTTTACACACTTTACTAGCATTATTTGGATCAACAAAACCCTCAGGCTGTGTTATGTACACATCCTCACTTAGGTTTCTATTAAGGAAAGCTGTTTTGACATCCATTTGTCATATCTCATAATCGAAATATGCAACAATAGCTAGAATGATCCGTACAGATTTAAGCATCGCTACCGACGAGAAAGTCTCATCGTAGTCAACCCCTTGAACTTGTCAAAACCCTTTTGTGACAAGTCGAGCTTTGTGATGTAAACATTTCCATCCATGTCAATCTTTTTCTTATAGACCCATTTGCACTCAATAGTTTTAACACCATCAGGTGGATGGACTAGGTTCCAAACTTGATTGTCTCCCATGGAGTCTATCTCGGATTTCATGGCTCTAAGCTATTTCTCAGAGTCTGGGTCCATCAACGCTTCCTTGTAAGTCGCAAGCTCATCGCTGTCCAACAACAATATATCATGCGAATACCGAGCAGGTACTTTGCGCATCCTGTCTGACCTTCGTAGATTTGGTGCTTCTCCGACCAGGGTATCTCCGATTGCAGGTTCCCGAACCACATTTTCCCTTATTGGGGCGTCTACAGCTAGGTCCTCCCCAAGTGGAGTTTCTCGAACCTCTTCGAGTTGCACGGTTCTCCCACTTGCCATTCTTAAGAGAAATTCTTTCTCTAGAAAGACACTGCTTCAAGCGACAAATACTTTGCCCTATTCTCGGTTGGAGAAGTAATATCCTTTGATTTCCCTAGGATATCCTATAAAGAAGCATTTATCTGACTTAGGTGTGAGTTTATCAGACGTCAAATGTTTAACATAGACATCACATCCCTAAATCTTTAGAAAAGACAAACTAGGTCTCTTCCTAGTCTACATCTCATATGGTGTCCTATCCACTAATTTAGGTGGTACCCTATTTAAAGTGAAAGTGGCAGTTTCTAGAGCGTAACCCCAAAAAGATAATAGCAGATCGGATTGGCTCATCATCGATTGGACCATGTCGAACATGGTCCGATTATGCCGCTCGGACACCCCATTCCACTATGGAGTGCCCAGTGGTGTAAGCTGTGGGACAATTCCATATTGCTTCAAATGATCACCAAATTCATGGCTCAAATATTCACCTCCACGATGAGATTGTAAAAATTTGATTGTCTTGCTAAGTTGATTTTGTACCTCACTTTGGAACTCCTTGAACTTTTCAAATGATTCTGATTTATGCTTCATTAAGTAGATATATTTATATTTACTAAAGTCATCGGTGAAAGTAATGAAGTACTAAAAACCACCTCTACCTGTCGTGCTCATTGGCCCACACACATCTGTATGTACAAGTGCCAGCGAGTCAAACACCCTCTCAGTTCGTCTAGTGAAAGGCACCTTGGTCATCTTTCCAAGTAGACAAGATTCGCATATTTCAATTTATTCCAAATCAAATGAGTTTAGAAGTCCATCGTCATGGAGCCTCTTCATATGTTTCTCACTTATGTGACCCAAACGACAATGCCAAATAAAAATGGAATTCATATCATTAGGCCAAAACCTCTTCGTATTAATATTATAGACAGGTGCAGCATCAAGATTTAAAATAAACAACCCATTCATAACAGGAGCATAACCATAAAACATTTTATTAAAAAATATAGAACAACTATTGTCCTCAATAATAAACTTATAACCCTCTGCCAACAAGTATGAGGTAGAGATAATGTGTCTACTCATGGCTGGAACACAATAACAATTATTTAATTTCATAATAAATCCTGAAAGAAAATGTAATGGCAATGTCCCGACGGCTAATGCAGCAACGCTTGCTTTATTCCCGACGCGAAGATCCATCTCACCTCTTACAATGCTCCAACTCCTTGTTAGACTATGCATCGAATTGCAAATATGAGCAACCGGTCCGGTATCAAATACCCAAGAGTTAACGGAAGAATCGACAAGAAAAACATCTATAACATTAATACCTGAAGTGGAAGGCTTAGTCCTACCATTCCTTTTCAAATCAGTTAGGTATTTCTTGCAGTTCCTCTTCCAATGGCCTCGCTCTTTGCAGTAAAAGTATTTATTCTCTGAAGTCGGACCAGACTTAGTTTTGAGCTTAGGCTTGTTAGTATGGATCTCATCCAAAGTTTTAGCATTGCCCTTTCCTTTGACCCAAGTCTTAGCCTTCTTCTTGAAGCTTGTACTCTTTTGCACCATCATCACATGACGGTTGCTTTTCTTAATGATGCCCTCTGCAGTCTTGAGCATCATATGCGGCTTGGTGAGATTCTTGTCTAAGCCATTCATATGGAAATTCAAAATGAATTGCCCATAGCTTGCAAGAAGCGATGCAATAATCAAATCAATAGCCAACTCTTGGCTAAGGGGAAAACCAAGTTTTTCCAAGCTCTGTGTGTAACCAACCAACTTGATCACATGAGGGCTCACCGGACTACCCTCAGCTGGCTTACACCCAAATAAATTCTTCGAGATCTCATATCTCTCAGTTCTTGCTTATGTCTCAAACATGTCTTTGAGCGCCACAATCATATCGTAGGCCTCTATGTTCTCAAACTGTTTCTGAAGGTCTGAGTTCATGGCAGCAAGCATGAGACAGCTAACATCAAGAGACTCATCACATGACTTTTTATAGGCGTTTTTAAGAGCAGAAGTAGCATTTTCAGCAAGCACCTCTGGAATTAGTTCCTCTAGAACATGTTCATTTTTATCTTGCCTAGGAACAATTCTTAGGTTGCGGGACCAATCTGCAAAATTTGTTCCATTCAGTTTTTCTTTATCAAGTATCGAATGTAAAACAAAACTTGAGGTAGGTACAGCAATTGGTGTCATGATCTACAACATAAAATATGCAAAAACTAAGACATATGTTCAAGAAAAGTAACTTCTATTAAACAATTTAATAAAAATACTCCCACTAAATTTCATATCCCTCTTATGACATTTAGTGATTCAAGACCCACAATCAATTAATCTACTAGTGAGCTTTGGCATCATTGCTAGAAGATTAGTGAAATTGGTAAGCAACCCTTTGCTGATCATATCTCTATATGACTCTTGTTATTGAGCGGCATCTCTATGCCCCGGCGCCCAACCGTATGGCCCATGTCTATAACCATTATAATGAAATTGTCAAGTTTAACCAATGCTATGTGTGTAAGTGTCCGATACAAACCCATCTAGTTAAGGAAAGTTAATGGCAATCTGCTTTAGCAAGACCTACCATTAAAATACATGACTTTGGATAGTGCAGCTAATTGGAATGGCATCAATTTAGCTTAGTATTATGTGAAGGAATTTTACTTCTACCATGTTAAAAGTATTCGGAGCGACTAAATAGCATGCATACAAATAAACAGGAATATAAAAGCATTCACAGACAATCGCATTGCATTGTGATATAGTATGACCCTTCCACATGGTGATCTCTATCGTCGTGCTTCATGTTCGCCATGCCTCCAAGTGGCCAATTCCTCCAAGTACTCCCACTGAGCCATTACTCCTAATAGCACTAGTAATAAATTACAAGAAGTGAAGAAGCATCACAAGTCGACACACATGCCATTATACAAATATAGATAGCATTAGGTTGCAATAAGCATGACACGCAGGTCATGAACATTACACACATACATACATCTCATACATCATGGGTCATACTATTTACAAAATCCCGCAAAAACAAGTTAGGCATAGAATCACATTCTATCTAACGGATGGCGTGAAGCAGCAATACCAAACACCAAGTTAAGATCCAAGTCCACAGGGGGGCAACCCGCACTAGAAGGACGAAGCATTGTTCCGTCCATGTAATTCGCATTGGATTAATCATATTAACCCTTTTCGATCGCAACTCCGATTCGATCAATCAAATTAATCTTCACGTGCTCCATGGATTTACGATCACTGTCTACCCTGATGGTGGAAACCGACCGGTAGAGGCAAGTCGTGATTCGACCATGAAAACACGATTACGGAATAACGATCATGAACCCATCTTGAGACCAGCGCACATGGACGATCATATCGACCATCGCCAAAAACAATCTATCATATAGAATGACCAACAGAGACAATAATAAATCATATCTATGACTCTCACATATCACAATATGTATCTAATCCGAATCTAAAACTAGACGGGATGGCTTTGATACCACTAAAGGAACACGGGTAGGCTACACTAGCATAATTTCAAAAATCTACTGCGCAACCAAGGAACCTCCGCTAATAATAGATCACGGGATTACCACTAGATGCGCAGACCCGCAACAAAAGAAGAGTCGATGTAGCGCGTTGGTGCGGTTGTTGTCGTACTAGCCTCATGCCTCCTCCAAGTGCTCCTCATGATCGTCACAATTTGCGGATCGTCCTAGCGTTGAAGTCTCGCTGCAACGCCTCCAAGGTATCCACACGTACGGGGCAGGGACACCAAGCGTCGGAGTGCTAGCGTCGGCTGCACGGTTTTGGGCAAGTGAGGCGTGGTGGCTAGGGTTTCGGGAATTCCAAAATCACATTAACCCTATGCCACCGCCCCTCTATATATAGGCATCCATGATGGGTTTCGAACTTTGAGACTCATTAGGAACTCGTGGAATTCAGATCACCATCCAAAATGTGTCACAGCCCTTTAAACGTGCGACCCTATAGGTTCATGTACACTTGGTAGTGGCCCCTAGCAGGACATGCCGATTCCCGAGTATACGTAAAGATCACATCAAACGAACCTTAACAAATCTCATATGTATTTCCCTTTGCCTCGCGATATCGGTCAAACTCAATGCGAGTATGTGCCATCCTTATTGGTTAGCTCAACCACTCTTTCTCGATCACGGGACTCGAATTTCCCGACTATGGTTAACTCTTTAACCGCGAGTAGCATGGCCATGCATTTCTAGAATCTGATCATTCGAGAGGCCTAAAGATATCTCTCCCGTTGCATGGAGAGGCAAATCTCATATTGATCGACTATGTCTTGACGCATGTATCATGGCAAACCCGAAATCTACCTTTATAGCTACCCAGTTATGGAGTAGCATTTGACAACCTCTAAGTAAGTCACTACACATCTCGAGTATGTGCGATGACCCTAAGTCTAAGGATATAGCATACGCATTGTAAATGAGACCAACTGATGACATATAAGAATACAACGATCTTGCAGTGTCTTATGGTGGGTCGATCCAACATCATGTTCGCTAACATGTGCCCATATTATTGATTTGATATCTCTATATCTATGATCCGTGAAATATGATCATCAATCAATACATATGCTAGTTTATTCATATGTATCTTTATATGTTTCCGACTAGGGATCGCTTTAGAATAATCATCGCAAAGATAAATATAGAGCTGTACAATCAAATCACATACTTAATAAATATTAACGATATTATTTTTAAAACAAGATAACATATTATCCAATAAATTATGAACATAACGAAATATAATCATTTCTATGATTACCTCTAAGACATATTTCCAACAGTTTTGCCACAGTGCAATGTGTACATCAAATCATATCGTGAATTTGATTTGATTAATAATCAAGGGTGACAAATAAGTTAACGAGTAGGTGTGAGACACCAGATTTCAACGAGCATTACACAGAGCGAAGCCATCTGGGAGAATAATGGAGGGGGCCAATCTTTTTGTCACACAGCAATGAGTACAACAAATGCATGCGTCATTTAACTGCTCAAGCACTACAAAAAAAGGTATACACATGATTGTAACTACGCAAGCCTCTCACACCCATCATTCCTCCCTCAGGCTAGGAACAGTCCTGCTAAAGCTAAGTTCAAGTATCATGTTTTGCAATAATTCTTCCACAACTTGCATGGGATACACTGGCTGGTTTACGAAGATTCCAAAGGGAAAGGGAAAGGGAAAAAGAAAGAATATATGGTGTTTATTGACACTCTAAACAAAGAGAAAGAAAGAAAAAGCTGGAAGCAATATCTTGCTCACAGAAACAGGCTAAAGTTGGATCAAAGTGTATATAGTTAGTGACATGGGCTGATAATTTTCCATTGACATTAATGGTTGCCT
The DNA here is from genome assembly GCA_036346405.1 of Phyllostachys edulis. Taxonomy (NCBI): domain Eukaryota; kingdom Viridiplantae; phylum Streptophyta; class Magnoliopsida; order Poales; family Poaceae; genus Phyllostachys; species Phyllostachys edulis. Next base: position 14,231,521 of record CM070558.1, read on the forward strand.
GCAAAATTGCCCAATATCCTGCTGCAAGGATACCATAAAACAATGTTAATCAACTCAGTGTTTGCAAGAGTTTTTAATTATATCTAGATAATTGAGAAATGTACCTTTAAGTTAGTATTTGCTTATTCTTCCTTGATTATCTGTCATGAGGGATGCCAAACAAACAACATAAGGTTTCAGATCATATCATCACTATTGGCAACCATATCTTAGACGCTAACCATGTCTCAAGTCAGCAAACAAGGGTCAAAAACAAAAAAATAAAATAAAATCAAACTCACATCTGATCATCTAATGAGCAGATGAGCAGAATCTTGAACCCTAAATATAGTACTTTGACCAACCTCCTAACCTGCATGATGCAAGGAGAAGAGTAAATAAAGGTGGGATACAAGTAATGAGTAGTGCAAACATTTATAGACCTTAATTCAACCAAAAAAAAAGTGCAAGTTGTATTATCCTTGGAATTTTGTCGAGGTCCAAGACGAGTTAGCATACCTTACATCATGCTGGTAAGTCAAATCAGTAAAAGTTTATGTCTCTGTAGCTCTGAGAATGTGGTAAAAGCTCTTCCACCTCAATTCTAGAGCTGAAATAGCCCATGTTTCTCCTCCTCTGGTGGACAATCTCAACCTCTGCCATGAAAATACTGTACACTGGTCTGTGGTCGGAGAAGCGAGACTCTCCACGAACATAAGATAGCTGGTTGAGGCCGTTACCATACCAGAGAATGCGATCACACCTTTTAGTCCATAAGCCAAAAACGAAAGGGAAGAGAACGTCAGTAAGAAATAATCTACGGTGAAACAAAGAAGTTCTATCTACAGATTATACAAACTAAATAAACTTACCATGCAGGTGTTCTCCTCTTTTCTTTGGGATGCATGCCCTCTCCAGCATACCGATCTGAGTTGAACAAATACTTGTATGTGGGAGGAAAATAAATCCTTCCTTCCTTCCAACCCTGGAAAACTCGCCCATATCTTTGTTGTATTCGAAGCTGTTCCATAAGAGGTAAAATCAAGAGTAATTTTACGGTACATTCTACCGGTAGTATATGGTGGCAGTATAAATTAAATCTGATCATTGATTTGTTAAGAGCATATTGGACTTTTCTTTGTATTTATAATTTTTTCATGAGGGTATTATAGACTTTTCCAACTAGGGTTGAAAATATTACACTTATACCATGTTGTGGTCGCTCATATCTTTGTTGTATTCGAAGCTGTTCCATAAGAGGTAAAATCAAGAGTAATTTTACAGTACATTCTACCGGTAGGATATAGTGGTAGTATAAATTAAATCTGATCAGTGATTTGTTAAGGGCATATTGGACTTTTCTTTGTATTTATAATTTTTTCATGAGGGTATTATGGACTTTTCCAACTAGGGTTGAAAATATTACACTTATACCATGTTGTGGTCGTTGGTTGGGAACGGATCTGATGATCGAGGGTAGAGCACTCGCCCTCATCTAACCGCTGGCAGGGCTCTTCCCTGTCGAGGTAGCGAGGCTCTGAGGCTTAGTTGAACTTTTAATTTCTCATTGCTTGAGTAATAATGGATACATGCTATCCCTTTTATAGAGACAGTCCGACTTACACCTAAGAAATAATCTATAAGGAAGTCTATCAATCCAATCTAATATTTCCAACTATTAAAAATAATCTTCCTAATAAACAAGATCTTATTCCTAACAATAATTAGATAGATAAGAAATCCCAAAATAATCTACCTAACTAACCATTCTTTATTCTAGGAAACAAAGCAGCACGTATGGAAAACAATGTGCTACAAGACCACCGCACAGCTCAAGGCTTCTTCGCACCGCCACGCCTTTCTCCATAACATTACACCCCTCGCGGCGAGGTAGCTCGTCCTCAAGCTGCGGTGGTGGCCACGGTTGAAGTCCTTGGTGGCCTCATGTTGACAAGAGTATCCGGTACCGGCGTCGGTTCGCTTAAGAGTAGATCGGCGACACTCCGACGTATAGCGCCCAAGGAAGAAACGCCTTAGCATGTCGTGACGTTGAGGAAGACGCAGGTGACATGGGCAACCGGCATGGGGAAGCAGTGACGCCTGTACTGCCATAGAGTATGATGATGGCTTGGAGGACGCAATGGTGGCATTGGCCCCTCAGCCGTTGCGCTCCGCATCGCCTAGGGCACGGTGTTGGCCGTACCGCGGCGAAAATACCACCGCCGACGCCGCAACCCTCCTTGGCGAACGTGCGAGGGTGCGACCAAGGCGCGATGCCGCTGAGGAGGTGTTGGTGACGATGGCCGGAATGGCATTGTTGGCGGTGCTAGTTCTGGAGGTGATGGAAGTGGCGGTGCAGCCATGTTGGCAACGACAGGCGTAACCTCCTTCTGCTCCATCTTGACCAAGGTCGCAGCCGGCGGGGTTGCCGTCAAGGCCAGCGTATTGGTGGAACATTCCTTGCTCCCGGCGTGGCTTCTCTCCTCCGAAACACCAAGCATCTCAATCATGCGACCCAACATGTCGCTGATTGTCATGGAATTGAAACCCTCGCTGCCCGACATGGTGGAAGGGGCAATGATTGGCTCTGATACCAAATGTTGTGACTGTTGGGGGTACGGGTCCAAGGACCGACAGTAGGGCACTCGCCCTCATCTAACCGCCGTCAGGGCTCTTCCCTGTCGACGTAGCGAGGCTCCGAGGCTTAGTTGAGCTTTTGATTTCTCATTGCTTGATTGATAATGGATACATGCTATCCCTTTTATAAGGACAATTCGACATACGCCTAAGAAATAATCTATAAGGAAACATATCAATCCAATCTAATATTTTCAACTATTAAAAATAACCTTCCTAATAAACAAGATCCTATTCCTAACAATAATTTCCTAATAAACAAGATCCTATTCCTAACAATAATTTCCTAATAAACAAGATCCTATTCCTAACAATAATTAGATAGATAAGGAATCCCAAAATAACCTACCTAATCAATTATTCTTTATTCTAGGAAACAAAGCAGCACGTATGGAAAACAACACGCTACAGTACCACAGGGCACTGTTCACTTGCTGCTATAGTACCTGTGGTACTATTCACACGTCTTCTACGCCGCCTCGCACCTTTCTCCATAACACATGTTATCCTCACATGGCCAGTTACAATTTTACCTCTCTTGGAATTATACTACTCACACTACCATGTGTAGTATAACTATATCCTAACTAATCTAAACCATTGGATTAAAAAGAATTGACGAACTGTATTAAATTAAGTGTACTGTAGAAGAGATCAAAATCAAAGGTTTATTGTAGCCTTCAAAACTACAAAAACAAGTGTATATGATTTTTTTGTCTGAAATATTTTAATCATCCAATTTTGTAGTTTACTGAGATACAAAATCAGAACCCTAACAATGAACACACAATAGCAATAGAAATGAATAATCTTGATAGTGCAATGCAAATTACCTGATCTTTCTCTAATAACTGCTTCCAGTTATGCATTTCAACAAGAGCTTTTGCTGAGCAATAGGACAGGGAAATCCGATAATTCAAATCCCCGAGCCATATTATACGACTGCAATTAGTATTAGGGGGATAATCAATTATTAGACAAGTTTGCTGCAGCTTCTACATTACTGTGCTGAAAAACAAAAAGAAGTCACTTACTCATGCTCAAGAATTGTTTCAGGTGACTTAACATCACCGGCACCATGAACCCGTGGAAACCTGGTCTTTCTTAAAATTTCCATAACATCAGAATTCCTGCGCAATTCATCCCCTTCCTTTTCCCCTGAGGTCAAATGACAACAGACGAAGCAGAAGCTTGTCTGGTGCAAAGACATACTTATTGATATAGAACCCTGCAATAAAAGGGAAGGACCTTACTACAAGAAATTTACAGCATATTAATAATGATTAAATGTCTACAGAGAAGGGATGTCTATATCCTTATTGATTCTATGTTACCTTATTTCCAAGATAACCCATCAATCCTCTACCCACGCAAGAAACTTTCAAGTTTCTCACATCATCTCTTATTTCACTGCGTACCCAAACAGTGAGAAATATGCCAACCATTTGTTTGCTGGCAACCAAACAATACCTGAAGAGCCACAGGTATTTTCAAAGAGTTGGTTTCAGAGGAACTTAAGAAGCACAAAAATGCAGTACCATTAATATCAACATTTAGAAAATTTTAGGGTAAGGTGCATCAGATCCAAGTAAAAATTGCCAATGTGTATGAGAGCATTCACAATACCTAGAGCTATTTGATTGCTCAGCATTTTCTTCAGTAGGTCCTGACGTGTTGTAGCTACAAGGGAACGGCGAAAATTGTGCAGTATTGCTCACTGCCTCATCGATGTTCTCCTCGTCTGGTGACCCAACCCATCGCAAATTTCCGTCAAAGTCGCTTGGTCTGCCTCCCAAGCTGATTGGGTCACAAACGCTAAACCTGCGATCCAACCTTGGTTGTGGGAACATGTAGTCCCCATCCATTCTTAAACTACGGCTGAGGTTGTGGAACGATCGACGATGGAAGAATGAAAAGTTATCCTGCCTCCTTGCAGACCCCTCGAAATCAGCATCTAGTTCTACAACCGGATCAAGGACCGGTGATGGCGTATGATAGCCACCATAACCACTAGCCCCAGGATTCTTGTTCAGTGTGCTCCTAATAAGGGATACCCACTTCTTTGCTGGAATGTTATCTTCAGTACAGAGAACATTTCCAGCATTCAAAGGGACAATCTCCTGAAATCTGCCAAAGATTGACAAATCAAATTAACCGAAATAGCTCAAAATCACAACTGCATAAATCAAATTGGCTCCAAAGGAAGGTCATCGAACACATACCCTAACACATAGATATCGGCAGGAGGGGAAGAATGGAGCCACTCATCTAAATTTAGCCCCCTTGGTGGGGACTTACCACCGACATTCCACGTCGTGGCAAAGATTCTACATGCAAAAGGAAGCAAAAAGAATGATCCATCATATTCCTTCAACATAATGTAGCAACGTCAAATTGCAGGAACTACCTAACATTAATGTGGACAATGATGATCAGACAGAGATGCATGATTCCATCCAATCTACGACACTGACATTACACTACAGACCTGATGGCCCTAGCAGATAAACACCAATGTTGAATCAATGGTACCTACCTGTAATCTTGAACCTCTGTCAGGCGTGCCACATCGAAATCATTCCTCCCTCGGCGAACGCGATCTGCACACCGTTTTGACGACCGGTCTACGGGCCCATAAGCAAACAACAGGCAAGAACAATCAGATAACTTGGCAGAAGAAAAGAGTTGATGCTGCAGAGAAAGATTCAAAGGAGCTTGACAAAGACGGAACTCGGCAGGAAAAAAGAGAGTTGTGGTCGAAAGAGAAAGCTGCATCTGTGGAGGAGTGTGAGAGCGGGGGGCGGGGGGGGGGGGGGATCCAAATGCCTCTTTTCACTGCACCTGTTCTGCTTTTCTTGGCTGTGCTTGTGCTCGCTGAGAAGCTGGCCCTCCATGCTCCACCACCATCCCTTCCTGGATCACACGGCAAGTTCAGCACAAAACCAAACAAAGGCAGCAACAAAGCAACAAATGTAAAGGCAAAGCTGATTGCTTGTGATCTTTTGATGAACTCCCTATCCTTAAATCAGAAACTAGAAACCTACACCGGAGGAAATGGGATAGAGATGAGAATTATACAGACAAAAGGATCATTCGAAGCACTATAAAAAAAATTGCAGGATGCGTGTGGCAAAAAGGTTGTTGGTTGGTTAGGACCTTTTAAAGGCCTGTGCATCACTAAACCAAAACTGGAAACTGAGACTGAAACGTAGCAGATAGGAAAAAGTGTCTGATTGAGACATGTCAATTAGTTGCTCATCTAACTTTGAATCAAGAACCAGAGCTTAGACTGGAAAGGTTGGATAAGGAGATGATAGCTACTACAAACACAATAGGATAAGTCACAAGCAATGAACTTTCTTGGATCAGATAAGCCGCTTGCCCAAACCACACAGGAGCAGCAAAGAAATGTAAAGGGGAAAGGATGCCATTTGGGAGCTGGAGCACTACTAATCCCCAAATAAATGAAGAAAAATAAAATCCTAAAAAGAGCATGCTGCAATCACTCGTCTTTGAACAACCAAAATGAGGCATTAACCATACCTTGGCTGGCATCAACATCAGCATGGAAGTCTTGTGCCCTGGTCCTGATGTTGAACCACCTCCTCACGAGGGACTTGGACCATGAAAGCTACACAAATGGAAAAAAAAAATGAACAAAAAAGAGGGGGGAAAACACCAGCAACCTGATCAAAACAGAGCTCAACAACAAGAACAGCAAGATAGAGTGATCTATTTGATCAAGCAAACCGGACACACTACCTTGCTCTTCTTGGTGCTCTCTTCTCTCATTGTCTCATAGCTCCTCCTCTGCAGGGGCACAGCAGCCTACACACCCCTCCAGCTCTGCAACCAGCAAGAAGGATCTAACCGGCCACCACACAACGTTGCGATCTCTGCAGCAAGAACCTTCAAATCCAGGACCGAATCATCCCCAAACTCAGGATTTTTACCCGGGGACCTCAAATCTTGGACCGAATTAGCCAAATCACCCGCATCGCCGCCACAAACCGCTCCAAGATGGGATTCTGATGGCAGGATCACAAATCTTTCAACCAGTGGGACCAAAGCAAAGCCCAAGAACCTCTCTCCTCTGCAGGCAAATGCAGCCACCACCTCGCTCCCCGCCACCTTAGCCTCTAGCCAGCATGCAGGAGCTAGGACAGGTAAGGCCTACTACTCCTACTACTTGTAGTCTTGTACTGGTATTAGGGAGCTCTAGCTAGGACATGGGAGAGGAGAGGACGACGAGAGAACGAAAATGTTTGTGTCTCGTGTGTTTGGTGAAGTGAGAGAAAAGGGAGTAGTGAGGCTCTCTCTCTCTCTCTCTCTCTCTCTCTCTCGGCCTTGTCGCCCAAATCCAGGGGTTGAGGAAAGGAAAGAAAGTAGCAAAGCGGTGGGGGTGGGGGTGAAGAAGGGAAATAACAGCACTATCGCTCGTGGCAAGAAAGAACGAGGAGGAAAAAAAAGACGAACTACATGACTAAAGGTAGGCCCCCATCTCGCTCGTGACTATACGTTGTTTCTCATAGTTAGCAACATATACTATGCTGTGCTAGATCATAATATTCCGATAGCAGAAGAACATATGTAATAAAGAGGTGAACATGCAGTTTTAGATATATTATTTCTCGTGAATATAGAATCACGAAAAATATTTGGTGTCACCTTTCTGTACAAAAATAAAACATGGGAAAAAACAATGACACAGCAAAACCATCGATAATAACCAGAGTTTTTGGCCTAAATGACACTGTTGCGAGCGTTTTGGACGCAAATAGCGCATCTCACAATGTATTAACAAAAAATGGCGCCTCAGTCGCACGTCCATAGCCCGGACACGCGGTGTGCTGACACGTATTATGTTCGTACGGCCACCGCCCGGACGTAGCCACGTCCGCATGGCCACCGTCTGGATAAGCTTGTCTGCACGGGGAATCCGAGTAGAAAATCCGGGCGAGGAGGGACGTGTGTCGGCGGGTGACACGTCGCTAGTCCGGGCGATGGCCGTGCGGAGGAGGTTGTGTCCGGACGGTAGCCGTGCGGACAAGTCCGTGTCTGGGTGGTGGCCGACCGGAATTGCACATATAACGACATGAGGCTCATCTGGGCTACTATATTTGTAAACACCACACGAGAAGAGCCACAATTACAAATACAGCCAAAAACTCATAATAACCGTGCCAAAAACTCATAATAACCATGGACCTATAGCCAAACGACCCCCCAAAAGCAGGAAAGGCATAGCCAGCTACTAAATACTGTTGCAAGAAGAAGAAAAAAGAAACGCATGATGCGCACACGCACACAGAGCACACCCCTGGGCCTGGGCCTGGGCCCGGGCCGGGGCCAGGCGGGCCCCACGCGGCAGCTGCCCTCCTTGAGCGCAGTGTGTAGTACTGTGTACTCCTCCCATCTGGAGTCGGCAGCGGCTGCACCTGCACGGATTCGGTCTCCTCTCCTCCTACAGTGGCACCACCCAGGATCCGTACCCGCAGTTTCTATCACTGACATGCAGGGACAGCGGTCAGTGGGTCCCGCTTGTCAGTCTCGTGTGTTGAAGAGACTCGCGTCTCTTTGGGGAGGAAGCTCTCCCTGCTTATAGTCATAGGGGTTGCGGAAGTTAAAGCGAATTAAAGTGCATAAAGATCGGTGAGAAGAGAGAAAAAAAAAGGAAAAAGGGAAAGGGAATTAATGTTGAATGGATCTTGGCCGTCATAAAGATTGCATCTCTAGTGTACGAACGCCGTCTGCATGCGTAGAACACTTACGTACGTGTGTCAGTGTAATCATTCTAGCCTACCTATTTCACCTAAAAACATGAATTCATATAAAATATGTATATTATTTTACCGGATTCGAATATGAATACGAATAGTGCGGATAAAATGACATTACGGATGAAAAAAGTCTATACCATATTTGTATCCATATATTTTTACATAAATGCGAATATGAATATGAATAGAGAAAAATTGTTAATCAGATGAAAAAAATCTAAATTATATTTGTTACGAACTGAATTCGGATACCAAATAATAATTAGGATTACCCCTAGGCATAGCATACGTGTAAGTGATGTCACCGTCATCTACACCGATCTAGCTACTACAATAATTGCGTGGCTTGGCTAGGCTTTTCTCTCCTTGTCGTCACGGCCCCGGGCAAAAAGATGGCAACACACACACACTTTTGTACACCACGTCGACCGATGCTAGCTATACGTACTGCAAATCTGCAATGCTACGCTATGTTATGCTACCTTGTGCAGCCATTGCTCCAAACCATGCATGCATGCATGCACGCACTGCACTGCACTGCACTGCACACGTAGATCAGCATTCAGCAAAAGAGGCGGAGAGAGGGGGACTGGCTACCCTATGATCTAAAATTTGTCACTAAATTTCTTTGTGTTTAATAGAATTTTATCTATATTCATGCTATTTGATCTTCATCATATAATACAATTTCACTACATAGCTTGTTTGGCTCCCCTGTCTTTGGTTCCTAGCTCCACCACTATTCAGGGGCAGTCATGCACAAAACTCGACGTGTCAATTTTGCTTGCTTAGCTTCCTCAATAATAGGGGGCCCCTTCACTTGAGTAGGGATCCGGACCATCTGCATTATGTGAACAGTACTCGCAGTGACACTATAGGAAACAACGCAGCAACAGTAAAATATTTAATGTAGCGAAATCACTGTAGCTGCCGCTTTGTGCTTTTTTTTTATCAGACGGTGGAGATCTCCTTCTAATGCACGGCACTGTATATCCTCTGCATTGACGCCTTCAATGCATATGATCCATTTCCCTTGAGTAGAGTAGCTAGCGGTGGTAGTTTATGGGTAGGGGTGGAACCAGGCGGGGTGCTGGGTATGCACCGGCACCCCCAAAAATTAGGAGAACACGTAGGGATCAGTTCTTCAATTTTCAGTAATTAGACTTTAGACTAAGTTAGTTCAGTGGACTATATTTCATTGTTTCTCTTCTCGTGAAAGCCTAGCCTACCAGGCCACCACCGAAGACTCCAACAGTCCAACCAACATGCCACAGCCGAATACACCACTGGTCTCCAATCCTCTCCTCACCATTCCCCAACCCTAATTTCTCCTTAGTGCTCCCTAATTCTGAATTCCCCAACGCAAGGAGCCGAGGACTGTATAGGAAAGCCATGCAAAGAAAAGTCAAGGGAGTAGCGGACGACGGACGGAGGGAGGCTGCAGACTGCGAGATTCCTGATCACCGGATGGGGCCAGAGGCGTTAGGTGTCTGGCGGTCTTTGGTGAAGCATAGAAGCTAAGAAGCAGGACCTTGCAGAGGACGGGAGGAGAAGTAGAAGTGTAGAAGAGCAAGAAGGAATCGCCGAATCGGTGGGTTTTTTTAGCACTTGTGCAGTTTTGCTTGGCCACTGGCACTTGGGTTGCTATGCTTGTTCATGTAGGAGTAGCAGAGTAGGAAGTACTTAAGTAGGATATTCGACTCATTCGTATCTATATGTTATTCTCATCTTCTGTATGTTGGCTCCGGGAGTAGTGTAGTGGTTGTTGTCTTGATAGACCATAATTATGTGAGCTTAATTGTGAATGAAAATTATTAACTGTTGTGTCAAGGAAACTACTAGACAAATAATTGAAAATATTGGTGATGACCACTTTGCAATTCTAGCTGATGAGTCAAGTGATGTAATTGGATTATATATGAATTTCCTTGCCACATTAAGTGATTTAGAGATTAATTCCCATTTCTGGTGCTTTTTTTTTCTTCAGGGACTTATCCAGTAATACATTGAGCGGATCGATTCCACATTCTCTTGATAAGCTGATCAAACTCGCATCGTTGTAAGTGCTTTTTTATCTGGATAAACCTATGAAATTGTATAACAAGTTATGTTCTACGCCAAATGTTAATTTTACCACGTGTGCAACAATGTATCCATGAACTTCCTGACAGTAACAATACCATCAGATGGTTCACTTGTCAATTTTAATGAAACTTCATGAGTTATCTTTCGTTGTGGTATTCTAGTGTACACCACCATCTTCTAATTTCTAGCTCCGCCACTGTTTATGGGGCAGCATGGGCTTGTCTCTGTACGACTTCCATGCATACATGCATACATCTCTCTCTCTAGCTAGCCGTAACTCCGCTCTCTCTCTCTTCTTGCAGAGATCGATCGAGTTTGTTCCCGGCATGCGTGCACAGGGCCGGCGTGTTTGCCCTGCTATGATTCGGCGTCTACGCTCGTGCTGAATAATCCTCTCAGCTTTGCAAGCTCTCGAGGGTATTCATGGTGTGTTAGCTAGGGAGGAAAGCAAGTGATTACATGGAGTGCTCCACTGACATGCTGGGCCCACCCGCGACCGTCTATCCTAGGTCCTTTACATACATTTCACGTTGTTTGAATTAAAAAAAAATTGCGCGTTTGCAGAGAGTTCATGCTTTGGTAAGCTAGGATTTGGAGGATTTTTACAATCTATGATTGATCTTTTGATTGGATGGCTAAGATAGGGCGAAGACATGCACTTGTGTGGTTAGAATGAACGAGGAAGGTCCGTGTCTCACATTTTGCGGCGGGTTTCAGATAGAAAAATTGTACGGTCCATTCTATTAATAGCATATGATGATAGTATAAATCAAATCTGATCATTGATTTGTTAATGACATAATAGACTTTTCATTGTATTTATAATTTTCGTGAGGGTACTATTGATTTTTCCAGCTAGGGTTAAAAAATATTACTCTTATGTATGTGATCCCCTATATGATCAATTATAATTCTACCTCCCCCCTCTCAAGATTCTATTACTCATACTATCAGGTGTATATAACTAAATCCTAACTAATCTGAATCATTGGATCAAAGAAAAAAATAATCGTATTAAATTAAGTGTAGTATAAAAGAGCTCTCGAGACAAGCCCTCTAAGAGCTTTTTTTTTTCGTTTTTGTACGAGATATGGAGCACGATCGAGTATAGAATGGTATTAAATATGATCGATTTGACAAGCGAAAACAGGAAGAAAAGAACAGGGCGAGGAGCTGATTAGTTCCTGTACATGATAAGGTGCCATCCTCCATCCTGATGTTGAATGCTTGAATATGTTTTGCTATGATCCGACCGGACATGCTTCTAAACAAGAGAGCATGCATCCTCATCCTACCTACACTGTGAGGGAATGCGACCAAAATCTGGCTGGTACAAAGGCGTCTTACTTTTTCTATTCTTTTTTTTTGTGATAGGAAGTAGGTATGCAGGGTCTCATGGTGTGTTTAACCATGTCAAGATTGAATGAGACAGCTCTTACTACTCGTAAATTTTGACATTGCTTAGGATGACATATATTCAGCGCAACAAAGTTTTATACCATAAAATGAGTACATGACTATTTTGAATGCTTAAGGGGCATATAAATTTCATTCAAAAGAAATGTGAGATGTGGCGTGCGAATGATTCCTGCCAGAAGAGCATACTGAGACCCTATCTGGAACTCGAGAATTCCATATAATTTATGTACGAGTATAACGAAAATTTGCATACAACTCTTACATTTCAATTATGCCTACGAGGTAGCCATGCTCCGAAAAAATGTGACATTTTAGGTGGAAAAGAGAGGGAGGGGGGGGGGGGGGAACAAAACCTGAATTGTAAGGAGTTGATGCTGAGAGCCAATGGCACCAAGTTTCAGCAGACATGCATATCCTGTGAGATGTAGTTGCTATCAAAACAAAACAGAAACATATACAAATGGGAGAGATTCCAATGCGCAATGGAGGACACATGGCCACATGAGGATAAACTAGGTGGTGGTTGCCTGCTTCAATGGCAGCCATATGGAGCTAGCTAGCTCCCAGCTACCTCTGCTGCATAAATCGTTTAGATCTAGATCCCTGCCTCTGCCTGCCATGGTCGCACGCAGCACTGTGCCTAAGTCCGTGGTCTCGGATGGATAAATTAATCTCTGGTTTTAATTCTTTTTACCAACCACTGTCACTAGTTTAATCCATGGATGCACCGGTTCAGGATCTTGCTTGCTTTGGGACACACTGTCAGCAATAGCAAAATGCCATGTGTTTCCCAAGTGAATTACTTTTACCTTCATGTTTTTGCAATGGGCTGCTTGCACCAACATGCCATGGGTCCATGTGTATGCCGTCGGTAGCCGTGCTGAACTGCTAATTAAGCAGCGGCGAATCCGATCGCGACACTTGTAATTTTAGTTTCCTTTAGAAGGTCTTCGAGGTATTCTTCGGTGTAGAAATGCAGAGCCTCGTTCCATGGTTATTAACATTTGTAGCACTTCATCTAATCATCAGCTCGGCTTTCCTGAAGGCCGAGATCCAGGATCCGCCTCTTCGATGGTGGAACATCTTCGAGGAACACCCATAAGCACCTGTTATCAAGTGTGTCTCTTCTCATCCGGCAGAGCATGTGTATTAGAGATAAATGTTTGTTGCAAATGTTCGTTGGCCTAGGTAGAGCTACCCAAATAGGTCGTGCCACCAGGGCAGCCGGAAGCACAAACTGTTGGCTTGGCTCAGGCATGGGATGGTACGACTAGACGTACTGTGCTTGGGGTGGCAGCTCGGCCCAGCGGACCGGCCCGACACAACACGTGTAGCTGGGCATGGCACAGCACAGCTGGCGCCAAGAGGAGGAGGCTGGAGGTGGCGAGCTGGCGGCGGTAGTCGGGCCGGCACGGCCCAGCAACAGTACCTGGATCAGCACGGCATGCTCTGAGAGGTTGGCGTGTCCTGCCTGGATTGGCATCCTGGTCTACGGGCTGGCACGACACAGCCCATGCTGCGCCAGGCGGCCCATCTGGACAGCTCTGGGTTTAGGTACATAAACCCCTCGTAGACCGAGCAATGACGCGCATATTCGCATTTCAAAAATTGTGTGGCGCGCTCGTATTCGCGTTTAAATCGACTAAGCAAAAAAAATGATGAGAGGGGAAATGGGAGCAATTGCTGCACATCACTGTCTCTGTTGCATCTGGCACCACAGCTCCAGCATGGATAGAGGTAGCGTTGAGAGACAGAGACCCCCAATCCTCTCCATCCAAACACACGCTGGCTGGACACTGCTACTACTGTTCCATTGGCAGTGACCCCTAGCTTGCAAGTGCCCTTCGCACGTACGCGTAGTTTGTGGCTATGTGCACATTGTGCAGGCGTCCTTGTTGAGCTCCTGTTCTTCTTGTGCTCTCATGGCATACTGGGTATAGTGGCTCTCTTTTGGGTCAAAAAAAAAAAAGAGAAAAAAGAAAGTGTAACATCTTGATTCAAAATATGTTTAATGCTCAGCGCATCGTAAGATGGATCCGTACATACATAACACCTCATTTATGCTTTCGTATTCGCTTCGTGTAAAAGAGATAACTTAGAGGTGCTATCTTTGGACCCAACATGCGTTGTATACTACTATAACCCACTTAGACAACCAATATAGGACTAATCTCACCATACATACAACTCCATATGAATCACATGAATTGTACTACAAGTAGATCGGGGTATTACAGAAAGAAAGGAAAAAAAAGTTGGAGAAGGGAATATGGGCAATCACACCATACGACTTGTCCTAAAAGGTGCGACGGGTGAGATCTAGCAACAGCTGAATGGTGGGCCCAGGGTCTAATGAGCCTGATGTGAACTACATAAAGCCCCTTGTTAATGCTCTCTCTCTCATTGGCAGCCAAAGGGGAGGTTTTTCTTTGTACTTTTGCTACATATGTTTGGGCACCTATCTTGCAGGGGCGGACCTACCATTATGACAAACTCTGGCGTCCGCTAGAGCTCCCGTCGGCCCGGAAGCCCCCCTACTCGTCCTTCCTCAACTCACCGGCGTCGGAGAAGAGACGGGGAAGGAGGACGGCTTGGAGTCGAGCTCGAGGTGCTCGAGGAGATGCCACCACGGGATGAGCTTCGGCAGGCACGCCTCATCGCCGCTTGAGAGCTTGGGGAGCGCGAGCCGCCACAGCCTTGGGCACTCCGCAGCGACATTGTCGAGCTCGGTGGCAAGTGAGGCGAGGAGCGACGGGAGCGCCAGCTCATCAGCGGTGCCACGAGCGTAGGCAACGCAGAGCCTAAGGAATCGACTGGAGGGGAAGAGGGATCGACAGGAGGTGCCGGCGGCCGAAGGCCAAACCGGCAGGGGCGCAGGAGCCGGGCTCGACGCAGGAGTGAGCCGAGAGGGAGCGGGCCGAGCGTTGATGGCGGCATGGGGAGCCACCGACGGCAAAGACAGTAGGGGTCGGCGACGGCCGAAAGCGGCACAAGACGCCACGGACTAGGCCGAGCCAAGGGAGCAAGCCGGCAGAGGGAGGTGCACGGCCAAGTTGGGGTAGGAGCTGACGGCCGGAGGGGAGGAGCTGAGCCGGAGGATGGAGGAAGGAGGAAGGCGCTGTGGGAAGAATGTTGGGCATGTGCAAAAGCTCCAGGGAGCAAAGCAATGGAGAGAGAGAGAGGGCGCTGGCGGCGGCGGCAGGGGAGCTGGGCCGAGTAGGAGCCGATGGCCTGGCACGAAGCTGAGCCAGGAGCTTCCCATGGTGCCATGGCACAAGCACAGTGGAGAGCAACAACTCCAGGAGAAAGAAATGAAGAGATGGGGATGAGAAGAAAAGCAAATATGAAGATAGCTTCCTGGTGGGTTGCAACTCTCAACTCATATTCCATCAAATGCTAATCATGATTCATGACATGTGAAAGATGCTTATCTGTCATTGAACCTGCAGGTGACTGTGACACAAATAGGATGCATGGGAACAATATTAGCTGCCAAGTATGTTGTCTATTCTCATGCAGATGCTTTATCAATTCTCATTAACATGTAAAGTGTGGTTTATTCTTTGCATTATCGCCTGTAATAACCGCCTTCCTCCGTCTTTGTGTTGGTCTTAACTTACTGAAATTTGAAACCTCCCAATCTCAATTATTTAGTTGTTTTTTTAAAGAGCATTGGGAATCCCTACGCAAATATTTGCCCATGTTCGTAATCATCTAGTGGCAAAAAAGCTACAAAACTATTGAGCATTGATGTAGAAATGCATATATATCATGTCATAACTTCCAGATTTTCACATGCCCATATTTCCAGTGTGCTTTTGTTATTCCCTCAACATGATGGGTTCATGCATCTAACACCTTATCGAAATGATGTGTCCACTAAGAAGAAGCCCGCGAACACAAAACGGGCTACACCGTAGCGGTGCACGAAGGTGGCGACGAGAGCGCCCTAGGGCATGAAGCGTGTGAGGTGGTTGTGGTGCAGTTCGAGCGTGTGCCACAACGACGGGTGACATGGGTCCGCCACGGCGCAGTGCCACCCGGCTCCAAAAAGATTCATTTTATTAGTTCATTGAGCCCTTGTTCTCTAAAAAAGAGTTTAGTTGAACAAAAAAAATCAACGCAATACGAGCCATCGAGCAATACGAGCCATCGAGCGAGGACCGAGCAACCAAACCCCAGCGGTGTGCTACGAGACGACGTCCGACGAGGAAACGGCACCACCATACCTAGGATTTAATCCTGGGTCCGCCACTGCTATCATGCATTACACTTCCTAAACACTTCGAATCATACATATATATTAGATTTAGTGTGCTGACAAACTTGTTAATGCTCTCTCTCATTGGCAACCAAATAGGAGGACTATTTGCATTTTGGTACTGCATGTTAGGCACCTATCATAATCATACATTGCACTCCTCGCGAGTTATCTGATCGAAAATATAAACGCTTCAGATCATACATATGTATTAGATAAAAACAAATTGTTTTACCGGAAAAATTATTGTGAGAATCATATGTTTCTTGCGGGAATGTACTATATATGGCCAAGATGTGTTTACTATTTTGACCTGTAACGCAAAGGATCCAGCGTCCATCGGACCATCCTCCTCTGGAGGCAACAAGTTTCTTGATTCAGTGGAAAACAACAAAATTCTTGATTCAGAGACAACACGGAACTATTACGCTGTTTCATCAAATACATACATATGTATAATTTAAAATTTTGAGCTGGGAGAATTATTTCTTAATAGACTAGTAATTGCATTCCTGATCCTTCCTTAAGTGCATTGAGAGAGAGACTTCTCCGGTATACACCTCCTCATCAGTAATGTCCAAACTTTAGAAGTGTGACACATGATGCATGCCATCCATACATGCTGTATGCATGCAACTTTATTGGATATTAGGGACAACATGCACCAAACTTTTTTTATTTAATCTACTATTAAAAATATTTTAAAGATAATATCTCTCTAACTTTATTTTCAATTTTGACCTTTTTAGCCACGTCACGGACCTCGGCGTGGCAAACAAGTGTGACGTGACAGGACTTAGCCCCAAAACAGACGCGTGTTGGCTCAGGGGACTATCGTGGCAGGTTTGGCCACGCCGCGGTCGGTGACGTGACAACACAGTTTGATAATTTGGTCATGACACAGATCATAGTGTGACCAAAGATGTCAAAATTGAAAATAAAGTTATGGAGGTATTATCTTTAAAATACCTTTAAAAATGGGTTAAAAAATATAAAAAAACTCAACATGCACTTGGATCCAGTAATAAGACCAAGGCACAACAATGGTGCCATCGTTCCAGCACACATAGCATGGCCCGAGCCTTTATCCCTTTTAGGGGCCACAGGCAGGCCATGCCGTTGAGTGTGAGCCGTCCGATCTTGACCGCGACGATCGGCGGCCGTCCAAAGGCCTAGAGAGAGATTGTTGAAAAGAAAATGCAGTGCGCCAATAATTCACATCTGTTTTTTTTAATGGTTTTGTGGAAAGCGGATCAATCTATACAAGCAATTTTGGCTGATGGTACTATTCAATTTTGGCCAAAGTAATCGGTTTGGATCTTCTTTAGGATGCAAATGCAATAAACGAGACAAACTTTTGCTACTTTTCGGATGATTCGGACACTTTGATCTCCTTATTTTGAGCGGGCTTGAAGAGATTCGTTCGTTCTCGATCGTGTGGTCGATCAAAGGAGTGAGATACTTTGTTTTTCTACGGCTTGAGACTAGAAAGTCGGTCAATGAGTCAAACATCTCTGCTCTCTCGGCTCATTACTTTGGTGGTCAGGTATGCTGCTAGAATCTGCTCTGAGCTGCCTCTCCTTTTCTTTTCTTCTTTGTGTCCAAAGAATAGCCTGACAACGATGACCGAGCCTTTGCTCGGTTGACTTGGAGCGTGGGTGAAAGCCTGGCTTGTCCGATCCTATGGGATGTATTCGTATGTCTCACCTGAATAATTAGAATAGAGACACATACATGACATAGGTGTTTTATGAAAAAGTGTGTGACTGTGCTCTGTAAGGTCTCGGTGCCTCCGCAAGTTTATCAGCCTGTGTAAGGGGAGCACACATGTGTGTGCATTTGATGGTGTGAGTAGGCTGTGAGGTGAGTGTGCGCGGCTACCTTATACCCTTAAAAAAACAAATAGCCTCACATGAATGGAACATTATATATCTCTCTCTCTCCGCAAACCATCCTTCCATCTTTGTTATCAGAATTCGGATAAAAAATCTAGCATATATGGAGCATCCTCCGGTATAAATGAAGGGAAGTTTGCAACGTATTGAGATGGGCCACGTCACCATTTTTTTTTGAACCGTCGGATCTTCGTTCGATTCTTTTCAGCGTCGTTTGATCCTCGTTAGATTTTCCCTTCGCGCTTGCGCGTTCGCTCTAGCTTCTCCACGCGCGGGAGCGTTCACGCCAACTCTCCACACGCGGCCTTCGCTCACGTCGCTCCATGCGCATGGCCCCCACCAGCCGTGCTCGTTCTCGGCACGCCAAAAGCGCGCACGGGCCAACTAGTTATATATAGTTAGGAGTACCTATTAGTATCACCCATTAGTCTTGTGCTAGAGATGGTGGCTGGTGCAGAGTTGGAACAGCAAGGGCACTGGCACAGTGTAAAGCTATTGATCAGTTGCACACTCAAATCAAATGGAGCCCAAGTGGACGCGAGCGTATGACATGATAGCAATGGCTATGAGCATAGACAATTACTCTTTGATATTTAGCTGGTCCAAATTGGAATACCACGATGTTCCATTGTCCCATGTTTCTCGGACTTTCCGGAACCTGTCAAATCCCAGGCAGTTGTTGCAACCTTACTTTACTTTACCTGGTGTCATTTTTCTCTTGTGTCTCTTTCGTGGAGCCCGTGTAATTTCTTCGAAGCCCAAGGCCCACCAACCCAAATAGTTCCCCTACTTAGGATCTGAACCAAAGGACCAACATACTACTGACTGACACGTGAGTAGTGTCCCACCCGCTGTCTTACTAGGTTAGAAAACGCGCTTCGCTGCGTTCGACAGTGTCGTGAAACAGATGAATTATGTCTGACAACGGTAGCATATAAGAATTTGTAATTTGTAAACATATACAGATGGATGCAGATGTAAGAAGTCATCGAGTGAGCAATTGTCATATCGTAGGACATGGAACATTGTAGGCAGAAGTGGATTAACTCAGGAGTATGATGTGAGGTTTTTCTTTGGGTCACTAGGGATGGCTGATCATAATTAATCTGATCCAAAAACATTAGGCTATACAGTTCATTTGAACATGAGTTTTTTTTTATATAGACACGGTAAAAAATGAAGATTAACAGCAGTCTAAAGGGAAAAGTAACTCAATAGCGTACATTCAGTCTGCATGGAAATTTCATTAAAGAAAACGAAGAAACATGGCAAAGGAAAGTTCTGCCTTTTATTTTTTGGCTATACGGAGGTACAACGTACTTTGTATATAAAATTACAGTTTACTTTCTCTGAAATCACCTAGAATAGGTACTATAAAATATTCAAATCCAAGACGAAAGTACTTTCCAATGGTATGAGTGAATCCACAGAGAAACAGAACACAAATACAAATTGTAAGCAAGAACTACATGAAAATCGATAGGATTAGTGGATTTCAGCAAAGGCAAACAGGAAGACAATATAAATTCTAAGTAGACAAATAATAGCTACGATTGCTGAACCCCCATGGACAGAAGACAATTTAGGTGATGGAAAGCTGCAGTTTTCATACTGATGTTCTTCAAAATAGCCTGTGCGCAGCTAACAGCTTTTGTTAAAAGACTTGATTCCATTCATGGAGCAAAACGGTCACAATTTCAATCACTTTCATGGCGATTAACAGGGGAGAGCCTGTGGTTTGGTCTGCAAGTGTTGTAGGAAATTTCATGACAAAATAGTGACATAAAAACTCCATCAAACTTTCATTACGTCAGACTCTGAACGGTAAGTACAAGTAAGAATAACGCCCAAACCTTGTAACCGGATGATTCCCAGGAAAGCCAGCTTGTTTTTTAGGAGTCACAGCAACCTATTTTTTGAATCATGGAAATGAACTAAAAGCAATTAGAGATGTAGAATAATATTTCGGGTGTAAACCGAATATAAATTGTATAGCTTTGTGCATAAAAGGAGGGGGGAAAACAAATTTTATAGCTATCCACTAAAACTGCGTTAGCATATGAGAGCACTAAATTCAATCAGAAGATATAGTTTTATAGATTAAAATCCGATATAATGTTTCAAATAGGAAACAAGAATATTCTGATCTTGCAACTACCTATTCAGATTGCAGTAACATACAAGAGCACTCAATTCAATCAGATGATACAATTACATAGATAAAAATATGAGATGCTTTCCTTGTAATAATTCATACCACGCAAGAATAATGATGCAACAGAAATAGCTTTGCATCTATTAGAGCATATCGAACTAGCATTTTTTTTCCTTTTGCATTTAAACATAGTACGAAAGTTTATAGAAAAGAATAGCACCGCTTGGAACAAAACGAAAACAATTTCAATCACCTACCTGACGATTAACAGGGGAGCACGTGTGGGTTGGTTCACAAGTGCTGAAGTCAATTACCTGACAAAATAGTAGCACACAAAACTCTATTAACCGTGAATTTAACAGAAATAGCTTTGCATTTATCGGAGCATATCAAACTTAACGTTTTGTTTTCTTTTGCATTCGAACATAGTGAAAGGTTAGAGAAAAGACCAGCACTACTTGGAGCAAAATGACAACTATTTGAATCACCTACATGATGATTAATGGGGGAGCACGTGTGGGTTGGTTCGCAAGTGTTGCAGTCAATTACCCAACAGAACAGGAGCACAAAAAAAATCCATTAACTCTACATGATATGGAAATATGAACGGTACGCAAAAGTAAGAACATCACGCTAACCTTGTAACCGGACGGTTCCCGGCAAAGCCAGTCTGGTTCGTATGATCCACAACAAATCGTTTTCGGAATCATGGAAAGAAACTAAAAGCAATTAGAGATGTAGGATATCTATTCGACTGCAAACCTATTACAAATTGAACAACATTGTGCATATAAGGAGGAAAAACCAGAATATTTTAATCCTACAGCAACCCATCCAAACTACATTAGCATATATGAGCACCCAATTCAATCAAAAGATACACCCGCATAGTTAACAAATGATATGTGCATATGATCTTTCATATATATTAGACAGCATGTTAATCAATCAGTGGAACTTGTAGTTATAGTTTTATTTGAGACTCGCTAGTTCCATGGTCGCACCAATTCTTTCATACCTATACACACTACAATTACAAATAGAGATGTAGGATATCTATTCGGCTGCAAACCTATTACAAATTGAACAACATTGTGCATATAAGGAGGAAAAAAACAGAATATTTTAATCCTACAGCAACCCATCCAAACTTCATTAGCATATATGAGCACCCAATTCAATCAGAAGATACAGTCGCATGGTTAAAAAATGATATGTGCATATGATCTTTCATATATATTAGACAGCATGTTAATCGATCAGTGGAACTTGTAGTTATAGTTTTATTTGAGGCTCGCTAGCTCCATGGTCGCATCAATTCTTTCATACCTATACACACTACAATTACACATATATATACAAGTAGGTCACGTCGTTAGGGCAATAAACTTAGTGCATGAGGATCTACAAACGTATGCAGGACAGTTACGAAAACCAACACCGAAATACCGAACTTATCAAGTTAAAATACACTGAACTAATGTAGGTAAAATATAGCTAAAACACAAAGCACTATATCTAACTTGGTTCTGTATGACAGCAGACGAACAGGAGAAGACTGAACTATTTTTGGCCAAAACAAAAGGAAAAAAAGTGTAACAATGTCAGGACAAAGTAGATCAGGACTCATATGATTCGCTTTGTTTTCAAGGCCCACGAGAAAACTGGCTAACATAGTATCTCTAAGCAAAGACTTTGAATGAACAAATCCAACTCTGCCGAACTAAGGCAAAAAGATGCTGCAATCAGTGAAACAAATTTATCCTGTAACATTTCATACGATCAAGAAGCACCACCTGTTGGCTAGAACTAATATTCAATACATCTTCAATCATGCTCTATGCATATGGACCAAATGCTCCAACATCGGATACTCTTCTTGCCATGCCTACCATGGAAAATAATTAGTCCGAGTTATTTGTTGGCTCCGTCGTTCTATCGAGCTGAAGTATACGAACACCAACAAACAATATATAAGGTAGGAAAAGCATTGACACATCACTTATGTTGACATCAATATGTTAGCATAGATGTATGTAAGTAGAACATCTGTAGACCTCAGTTCTTAGGCAACCGACGATGCTAAGTAGATCAAGACTTATATGATTCGCTATGTTTTCAAGGCCCACGAGAAAACTGGCTAACATAGTATCTCTAAGCAAAGACTTTGAATGAACAAATCCAACTCGGTTGAACCAATTAGCGAAACGAATGTATCCTGTAACATTTCATACGACCAGGAAGCACCACCTATTGGATAGAACTGATATTTAATACATCTTCGATCATGCTCTATGCATCTGAACTAAATGCTCCAACATCGGATACTCATCTTGCCATGCCTACCATGCAAAATAATTATTCCGAGTTATTCACCAACAAACAATATCTAAGGTAGCAAAAGCATTGACACAACACTTACCTTGACATCAATATGTTAGCATGGATGTATGTATGCAAGTAGAACATCTATAGACCTCAGTTCTTAGGCAATCGGTGATGCTTCCTACCACGCTACTGCTTTGGCTGAGGACGTCATGGCAAGATATAACACCATGCAGCCTGTGCTCACTATGACTGTCAGATCTGAGCCGCCGCTGCTTGGAGCAATCGGCACCACGGCTCCATCACTGAGAAGGACACCAGTGAGGCACAACAATCGTAGGGGAGGAGGGCGCTGGGCAAGACGCGGAGGGGGAGGGTGCTGACAGAGGTAGAGCTCGGAGGCCGGATGCGCAAGGCATAGGGCGCAGGCAGGAGGGGGAGGACGCTGGGCCGGACGCGTAGCGGCAGACCGAGGTAGGAGGGAGGTTGAGGAGGGAGGCCGAGGTGAGAGGGAGCCGAAGGTAGGAGTTGCCGCTACGGACGTCGGACGTATGGGAGGAGGGCACCAGGCAAGACGCGGAGGGGGAGGGTGCCAGCCGAGGGAGAGGGTGGAGGGCGGATGCGTAGGGCGCCGGGCGCAAGCAGGAGGGGGAGGGCACTGGGCCGGACGCGTAGCGGTAGGCCGAGGTGGGAGGGAGCTGAAGGTAGGAGAGAGGTGGAGGCGAGAGGGAGCCTAGAGAGAGCAGGCACATTTCGGCAGCTGCGGCAAAGACACCAGGGGAGGCGATGGGGAATGGGGGAGGGCGAGGGAAGAGAGAAAGGAGGCGGATCGGGAGTGGGCGGTAGCTTCTAGGCTGGAGCGCGCAGAAGATCTCAGGAGGCAGGCGTTGCATCAATCCAGTGCGATCGAACGACCGGGCACGCGAGGTCGGGCATGGCAAGGAGAAGTCAAGGACACGCGGTGGGGTGCGTTTGGCCGAGAAACGCAGAAAGCGCCAGAATTCCATCGACTATAGAGAACGGGATGATTCATTCAGAGTACACATCGGTTCAGTGGAAAAGATGTGCTGGTGCTATACGCTGGTACCTGGATTTACACATTCGAAGCAAGCTCGTTGTGTATTTTGAACTAGTCTTAGATTAGTAGCTAGCTCACATAATAAACATCGATAAAATACCATTCATTTATCGATTGAACTAAAAATATCTCAAAATAACAAATAGTAGTAATAACTGGACCTTATGGTCAACGTTTACTTAACTTGTCACGCAGGGCTAAAGAAATAAATAAACTCTTACAACGGAACGGAATAACTTGGAAAGACCAATCAACATGCCCACAGATAATCGAGTGGAGAACGCATCCTAATTCACAAAGTCTTTATAGTACTCTTTCTCGAATAACTCTTGACCAGTATGATATTCTTCAACTGAGCAACAAAGTTGAAAGCCGTGAGTATATAAAGTACCCAACAAGACGTAGGAGATAATATGCAATTAATATTCATGCAAGGCTTGAACAGAGAATAGTTGTATGGTTCTTTTGCAGTGTGGATGTCATGGGGATATACTCATGATCTTAGGATGATGAGACAATTGGCAATTTCTTTGAAGTTTTGTCGAAATTGAAGTTTCAGCAAAGTGTCAGGATAATCGGTAGTACCGGCAAGTAAGTTCTTGATTATCTGCAGTAATCTGACCTTAAGTTGAATGGCAGTAGTACCATGGTGCGGTAATACCAGGTTGGAGCGGTACGTATTTTTCAGAGAAGTTATTTTTGAGAATTTTGGGTTTCTCCGAGAAGTGGTACGAGCGTAGTTATTGGAGCGGTACGACCACAGTGCGGTGGTATCGCTGGTAACATGGCGGTAGTACCGTTTGTGTGGTGATTGTCAGCCATTTTGTAGATTTGGCTTTGGGATAGGTCAAGTTCATGAGCTTCAATGCATATGTGTTGCATGATGCATGTTTTGACTAACGTGGGTCAAGTTGTGAAGAACTTGTTCCCGGAATCGATTTCTTGGTCTATTGTTGTACAGGTTGCTTGGAGGTCAACGACGGTCAATGGCGAGGATGATCGGGACTAAGCTTGGAGAGCTGAGGTTCAGAACGATCGAGGATGCCGGGTGAGGTCAATGGACTCAAACATGGCGCAGAATGGATAAGGATGACCGAACGGGCAGTTCGGTGCGACGAGTACGCTGGATCAAGCGGTGCGGGGGTCGGTGCAAGTGCCATAGTGGTTTCGGCGGAAGCCAGACAAGAGAGACTTTCTGACATGATGAGAGTCGTTGATCAACCTACACGTGGCGAAGCAGGCGATTGCTTCACCAAGATTGGACTCGGTCTTCGAAGAAGGATCGAGAAGGGGTATTTTGGTAATTTCACATAAATACCACCTCGGTGACCTTTTGGCTAAACCGCGGTGCAAGACGACGCAAGGAGAAGCGGTTTAGGTCAAAAGAAGATGAAGACGATGCTTTAAGATAGGTGTGTGGGTTAAACCCGTTTGTGTGTGAGCTTAACAGGTGCTCAAATTGGAATATTCTCTAGATGCTAGCCTCTAATATAAATAGGAGAGGGTGCTGTCCAGCAGCCCTCAACCCTTGCATTTTGTGAACCCTAGTTGGTGTTTTAGGGTTTTGGAGAGAAAGATGAGAGGTTAGGGTTTAGGAGAGTTTGGTTGATTGTGTGCTCCTTGGTTGAGCTTTGTCCTCCAGGATGTAGTAGCTGTAAACATCCATCTATCTCAAATCAATCCAAGCAAGTTTCCCAAAGATGAGTTTGTTCATGTTCTTGCTCTCCCTCTCTTTGATGATTTTGTGTTTTTGATGTCTTGTTGGTTTTTCCTCGAGTTCTTGTGTTGATCTTACTTGCTGTGACATTTGGGAGACCATCTAAGATCATCTTGATCATCAATCACCCACGAGCAAGTGTTTGGATCATATTTTGGTTTTGACTCGGTTTTTGGACCAACCTTCGTTCGAATGGAAAAAGGTCAGAACTTTGGCAAGGATCTTCACGATCGTTGCATGGAATAGGTTCCTGACATCCTTAGGAAGGTGTGTTTCAAGTTTCATGAAGCTTGGAGTTGCGGATCAAAAGTTACGTCAATTTTTGATTTCGTTTTTAGGCTATTTACTATTCATTCGCCTGTTTTTACTGTTCACTACGATTCGACCGGCACTGTTCATCCAGTTGGTCCGAATTGTGGTACGACCGTCACTGTTCATCTGGTACAACCGGTACTGTTCGTCGGCGCATTTTTTGTGTTTTTGGTCGTTTCTCTTAGGGGTTTGAAGGGGATTCAGTACAAGTCTTCCGCTATGCTTATATATATATATATATATATATATATCTTCGTAGTTCTCATAGCTATTGGAGTCAATATCATGTTTGAATCCAATCAAAGCGAAAAATAGATAGTGCTCCTATTCACCCCCCTCTAGTCGCCTTTTTCAGTCCTACATGCAGAAAGCAATATTGACAGTAAATATAGTAAATAGATTGCAATGCGTAATTTAAAAGGCAATAAGTAAATAAAGTAAACAGTTTCTTTGAAAACAACCAGTGAACTTCCCATTCACCTTCCCAACCAAACCACCCAGTGATCATCTCATCGACCAAGTGAACTCCCTGTTCACCTACTGTCACAATTTTTTTATATAAAAACTCTACCTCTTCTGTGAAATCCTCGAGCGTTGTCTATAACCGGGGACACGGCTGTTTAAACAGTTTTAACTCTGTAGAGGTTATACAGCTTTACCCATAAGAGATGAATCGAATTATAATGCTGGCTAAGACATGCTTCTGAAGGTGTGTAGTTAAGTGATTATCACCAGGCCTTTACAATGCTCATTCTCAACTCAGTTCTGTCCGCTAAGATTTCAACACTAGATGTCTTACTGACCAGACAGACCCCCCTCTTGCGCCATTGTGAGTATACGTCCATCTCGTAACTCATGCCTCCAAAAACAGAACTAAGCTGAGCTATTGCTAATTAGTTAGCCAAGTCCATTGTGAGAACCCTAAGACTTAAATCAATCTAAACAACAACAAAATAGTAATAAGTAGTAAATTATAAACTAATTGAGAACACGTGGCAAATCATTAACATACAACATTTCTTATCAAAAGTTTACAACATGATTTATAAATAAAAAATATAACACCGATACAAGCTCAGAGTCAATTACAAGAATTCGTTACAAGCGCAAATAAAATATAAATACAAACTCTGAATTAAGTACAAGAGTTCTTTACATCAAAGAATAAATAAAAATTACAATTTTGAGTACATTACAAAAATAAATTCATGTATGCTTAGTAGCCTAAAGCCTTTTCCTTCCCTTTGCCCATGCATCGCCAAAAAGTAGAGCCCGTTCCTCGCCAACCCAAAGCCCTGCCACTCTTCCATTCATTTATTATCAAAATCCAAAAGACCAAAAGCAAAACCCAAAAGAAATATAGTGGAGTTAGAATAAAGAAGTGATGCCTTCAGAAAGATTGAAGCTCTCCGAGGTTCCCAAACTGTTCGGAGCCAGTCGTCATCCTCTCACTAGGGTGGGTTTCATCATTCGACAATTAGAAAAATCCGACACCCACTTTTCCGATTTACCTCAACCACAGAAAATACAACGAATAGTGCATTATAGACCATCGGTCCATCCTTATTACCCAGCCAAACAGAAATCATAGAGAGGTATAAGGATGAGGCAAGGGCATTTTAGGCAAGGCATAGGAGGAGGAGAGAGATGCCCAAGCACAACCAATGCCCAGATAAAACCCCTAGCTCATAGCCATCACACCCCCTTGCATCCCCTCTGAAAACAACAGCCACCGAAACCAACCTCACTGCCACCCCTCGGCAAGAGCCAAAAGAACAACCGAAGGAAACCCATCAAACAACCACCTCAACCCCCACAGCCCACAAAAGACAGTTGAGGGAGGAAGCCGGAGGTGAGGAGTTGGAAGGAAGAGGAAGGCAAGAGCAGGCCAACCACCACTACCAATGGACCGACCGCGAAGAACTGAGAACCGCAAGCCGACAGCCACCACTGAGCCCATCAGAGAACCAATCAAGTTATCAACCAACCATCGACCCAAAATCCGTCAGGTAAGCCATCCACCACCATACCATCCTTAGCATCAGCATCACACAAACACAATACAACACACTACCACAACCAACCAGGCAGGATGACCACCAAAGAAGGTGCACCATGCCTCAGTGGCATAGATACCACACAACTGGTGGCAAGCTCGCAAGAGCTGCCATGCGCCCTCAGGGCAAGGATAAGCTCCCCGACGCAAACCCTACCCTGAGTCCCGTCACGACCACCCTAATACAAGCCAACCCCCAAATGTGCATAGTAAATGACAGAACAAGGAAGACTAGGAAATAAACAACTAAATCCTACAAAAACTAAAAAAGGGAAGGAAGGTATATGGGCTAGGGTTTGAGGCCAAGGTCGAAGCCACCATGCCACCATGCCAAAATCCACCTCTGGCAAGGAATTGAACCCAAGAGACCATAACCCCCCCCCCAATGCCGAAACCTTCACCATGTCAAAGCTCACCAAGCTACCATCACCGAAATCACAACAATTCTAAAAGCTCTCATGCCATCACCAAGCCAAGCCACAACATGCCACCATCAAACACCCCAACCATGTCCAGAGAACCGAGAACCATCGTTGCTGAAGGCCCCCATGCCAAGAGACCCAAGCATCACTAAGACCGCCATAGAAACCCACCGAAAACCCATCGAATTCTAAGCCAAAACCCTCACCATTCCACCACCGAAAATCCCCAGGATCCAAAACAATGTCACCCAAATGACCACATCTCAACATGGGTACAAATCGGCCTAGTAGGAAAAAGTAGTGAGAGTAGAAGTAGAGAGGAACCCATCGTAGGCGCTAGAATACTACCAAGGCGCGATGTAGAGCCACGAGGGGAGCAACCGGAAGCCCAACAGAAGCCACCCGAGGCGACCGCATCGATTCGGAGGTGAAACAGCGAGGGAAGAAGCCAAAGCCCACTGACGGCGTAGATCCGACAAAGATCCGGTGAGGGGAGACGGTAGGAGGTCAGCAGCGCCCAGAGGGAGGCTAGATCCGAACGGAGAGGGAGAATCGCCATGGAGGAACCGAGGGGAGGAGAAGAGGAACCGAGAGGGAGAGCGTCGGTGTGTGTTGTGCAGTGTGAGTGTGTGTGTGCTGTGGGTACAATGAGTGCTGTGTTGAGTTGAGTGCGTGTGTGCGCTGTGCTGTTGTGTGTGTTTAGTGTTTAGTGTTGTGTGAGTGACTACAATGTGGGTACGTTTAGTAATTTGGGTGATAAAACGCGAAAGTAGGCAACCTTGAGCCTAGAGCTGACAGACTAGAACAACCGCCATTGGGGAGTGTTAACCTAATGGGGATCCGAAAAGTTTAGTAAATTAAAATTTACTGGAAGAGGCGATCAACTGATTAATGTAGGCATATTAGCGCCTAAAGCAACTAAGTATTTATGTTATATGCATCTGCTATATATTTGCAGAAGACGAACCGGCTCAGGCAGGAATAGATGATCCAGAATTCGTTGACGCCGATCTTTACTACGAATACGAAGGCAAGCCTATTCTCTTGAACATCAACCTAGTTATATTAAATGTAAAAATTACCTTTGTGTATAATTATATATATATGTGCATTAAAACTATCTCTTAAAAATCAAATTGGATAAAAGAGAAAAGAGAAAAAGAGATGAAGCATGAGAAAAGAGCAGTACAGCTGAGTTGAGAAGCTGTGCTGTAAGAGAAATATTAGGATGTTAAAGGGGGCCCTTGGCAGGAAAGAGAGGAATGAGGTGGGACTCTTTACATACGGATAATATATAAGGACCAACAAAACTCCTACCCGGATAAAGGACCGTATTTAAGTGCCAACCATTTTCCTATCTTCGGTGGGCAAAAATGCTACCTTGTTACGTTGTTATTGTGAGAACCCTAAAAATCAAACTAATCTAAATAACGCTAATCGATAATAAGCCGTAAACTAAAATTCTCTCAACAGTAATTGCAGAAAAAATTACATTCATGACAATTCAATAATACTTGAGATTATATTATCAAGGTGTAGTGTCCAAATTTACAATATGATTCGTTACAAGCATAAATAAAACAATAATACAATCTCTGAATTGATTACAAAAATTATTTACTTCAGAACAAATTATAAGTTACAACTTGAGTACATTACAATAGAGATTACAAAATTTAATTAACTACAAACTAAAATCGTGCATGCATATTGCTGGAGCCCTTGCATTTCCTCTGTCTACTCAATTGCCAGTAGATGGAATCTTCCCAATATCTTGCCTCCATTCCTGTCGATTCCAAACAGAAGCCAAAAGACACCGAGCAAAACCAAAAGCTATAAAAGGGAATTCGAAGTTAAGAATGAATTGTCGTCAGAGTTCATAAGGATCATCGAGGTTCCCAGACCAACCTAAGTCAGTCGGCACTGTCTCACTTCAGTGGGTTTCATCACCCGACAATTTTAGAAATCCGACACCCACATTATACCGACTTACCTTCACGGTAGAAAATCCAAAAAATAGTATCAGAGGCACCCTTCGGACCAAAGGTCCATAGCCCAATAGTCCATTGAGAGAGCCAAGAGGATAGGAGGAGGGCATATTGGTCATGCATAGGGCAAGGGAAAAAGAGCCAGCCGAATGCCCCTCATTCTTAAGCCATTCTCCCTCACAAGCCAACCCAAGCCTCTCATCATTTCACAGCCGAAGGCAACCAGCCAACACCATCCCACTCCATTCTTTCCCTCAACTGAAGGCAACGACAAAGCAACCAAACAAAGCACAACCCAAGCACAAGCAAGCCAAGCCAAGCATCACCCACCACATCACTGCCTCAACATCCACAAACCACCCACAGAGAGCAACCAGAGGAGAGGAGCAAAGGAGTTGAGGAAGACCGGCGGAGTGGGAACGACAAGCGACGACCAAGCACCAACAACAACCACTGGAGAACAAGCCAAACCGACAAAGCAAAGAGGAGCAGAAGGGACTAATAGGAGCAAGGAAAGCACCAGCACCACAGCCAACTCCGTCACCACCGCAACCACTACCAATCCCCAAATCATCCAAGACATCAAGGTAGCCTACCATTCACCCCACTGTCATTTTGCACAAAAAGAACCACACAATATGATCTAAACATCTCACAAAGCACTAGCAGTAGCATCACATATCCATCACAGAGCAGGGGAAGTGGGGTAGAGAGAATAGAGGGAGGAGGGTAGTAGTATACCTCAGTGCAACCACGCAAAACCACGACCACGACAGTAGCTCACCCCAGCACCATTCACCATGCATGAACGTCAAGCATCACAAATAAAAAAAGAATGAATCAACCTCAACATACAAAACCGAAATAACATAAGAATGAAAAATAAGGCGAGGGATAGAATCAGTGGAGGAGCAAGCAAGGTCCTGGCCTCCACCCTTAGAGTCGGTGGCCGGAGGCCGACCCAGGCGCAGGGAGTTGGGAGCGGAGCAGAGCAGGGGAGCCAGAGGGAGGCATAGGGGCACGGGTGGCCGGGCCAAGCCAAAGGGGGACCGGCACACGGCAGAGGGGAGGCACACGCATGGGCCGGAGGCATAGGGAGAGTCGGGCCGGGCGAGACCAAGCCGGGCACGCAAGGGGAGGCACAACTGAGAAGGCGCGAGCACGAGCCTAGCGACTGGTGGCGGCGGTACAGGGAGCCAGGCCGAAGACGAGCCAGGAGGAGGCGCCAAGGAAGAATCGCCAAGTGATCCACCAGACAAAGCAAAGAACAAGAATGGGGAAGAAATATAATGGGGAATGGGGAAGATGGATGGCAGCCTGGGGCTGTTCGGCCGAACGAGTGGATGGGGAAGAGACAGAAAGAGATAAGAGGGAGAAAGAAAAGAAAGAATAATTAAGAAAAAGGAAGAAAGTAGGAAAAGGGTAAAATTTTAATGGGAAGTGGTAGCAATAGATTTAGCCTAAAAAATGAGCACCACTAATATTAAGTGTCAACACTCTATAAATATTAGATCAAATAAATGTATAAGCCACGTACAGATAAATAGCAGTAGACCAGACTGGTAGAAAATAAAGGTAGGAAAAAGGGGTAAAATTGATCTAAGACTATTTAACGAAATTAGTCGTTGGTAAAACTCACTAAATTAAACAAATAGTCTAAGGCGTTAGAAACAATTTAATCAAGGTAGAGTAATTAAAATAAACAGCCCCCGGTAAATATCACCCCTAAACCGTACTACCCAGCGTCAGTTATTACCAATAACAAAAATAGGCAACCAGCGAGTCTAGAGCCAGTAGACTGTAAAACGACCGCAATTGGAGAGTGCTAACCTAACAGGGATCTGAAAAATGTTATTAAATTAAAATCTGCTGAAAAATAAAATCAACTGACTATTGTACGTATAATAGCACCAAAAGCAACTATGTATTTATTTATTTTTTATTCGCGTCTGTCGTATGACTGCAGAGGATGAACCAACGTAGGTAGGTGAAATTGATCCAGAAATCGTGAACATCGATCTTTTCTACAAATACAAAGGCAAGCCTATCTCTTGAACATCAACCTAGTTATATGAAATGTAAAAGTTATATTGCTGTATCATATATGTATGACGAGGATCTAATAATACTTATTTATTTATTTATCTATAATTCTTATTATAGATATTAATATCTCCATATTAGTCTTAAGTATACCCCTTAATATTTATAAGGGAGAGGCCAAGCTGCCTGGTCATAAACCACCACATGGTCGTAAGTCTTTCTATGACCATGGTATATTCGTAAGCCATACTATGACTATCGTGTAGTCGTAAGATCTTCTATGACTCGTTTGGCTTCGACCAGCCTAGCTTCGACAACCCTGTAATTGATAAGTCTTACTGACCTGTGGGCCTAATCAGTTAGGGAGTTTTACACGCCATGTTTAACACATGGGATATTTAATCTGCCCTGTTATTTTTTATGAATAACTACATAAATCACCTCTGTCCCTGACAATAACTGTCTGGCGACATGGGGGTGCCATGTCCCTAGAGGCAACCTTCATCAAGCGGTTCATCATTTAGAACATTGAGGCGCCTCTTCGTGTGAAGAAGCTGACACTTCTTCATACACTATACAAAGGCTGAAGTCAGAAGGCAGAAGGAGAGGAGAATCTGGAGCACAAGCCTTAGTCTTTCTCTTGATTATAATCAGCACACTCAATACAACCACATAGTAGTAGGGTTATTATCCTCTCTGAAGAAGGCCTGAACCTGTATAAAATCCCTGTGTCATTCTTTACTTAGCTTTAGTCTAGGAGACCCCCCAGAATCAAACAATCATATGTAAGATCGATTCTAGATCACCGATAATTGGTGCCGACCGTGGGGATCTTCTGGTGATTCCTCGTTGGTAGGTTCTCTTTATTCTCTCAATTCTAATGCTTTCATGGCAGGAGAATGGAACGAGGAGAATTGGTTCGACCTGACCGACTACGCAGATATTGACATGGATGCCGGCTTCGACTACGAGCCGAGTATCATTTCATCTGATGATAATGCCGCCTCTAGAGATCATTCGCCAGATCCAGGAGAACATGCCATCGATGGAGTTGAGGAGGGATCCTTTTCCCCCACAATAGTACATCCAAATGAGGGACTAGTTTCCTCAGAGGGCAAGGGTCTATTGGACCATAATCAGGACTGCACCAAGGCAGGCTCACAACATGACGAGGGTTCTCCCTCCAAATGTTCGAGTCCGCCTGAGGCAGTCCGACCTAGCGTGGCAAGTCTTGGAAGCCATCCTTATAGGATTCCATTAGCATCTGGTGGTCGTAACTCTTCGGTTACCCCCGCAGAAGATATGGGAGAGCACGTTGTTCCTATGAGTTCAACCACACATTCGCAGGGCTCACCTGAGGATGTAGACGACTATAACCTGGAATTCCCCTTCTTTGAGGGGTTTACTCCAAGTCGTCAGACGGTATCATTTGACCACTCTTCAAGCCAGGAGGCCTCAAGCACAAGTAGAGATCATATACAGGAGGTCTTCATCCTCCCCTTAGATCATGATCTCTCTCCAAGAAGTAGGCCTGAGGATGCTCCCCGCTGATCACACCCTACGACCCCTCGTGGGAATGGTGAGGAGGCCTTCGGCAATGAACGGGATCAACACTCTGATGAGCGTGGGAGAAATCATCAAAATGATCGCACTCCATTGAGGCAAACTCAAGGATCTGATGTGGATGATCCTGAGACAACCCGAAGGAGAAGAATTGTGGCTCAGAGAAATTTGCCTAGGCGCATTCATTATCAAACAGAGAAAGCTCGAGAACTCCAACATATAAACGATCTACTTGAGAACCCAACCCAAGAACTGGCTCGAATGCTAGGGTACGACCTCTTCGCTGAACAGATCGCACGAAGGCTTCGAAACACGATGGCAAGACTTGAGCATCCTCGTCAACATCATTCTGGAAGTCATAGCAGTACGACTCCGTCGACCACTAGTCGTTTGAACAACTCACCTCATGGAGATCAGCGTGACAACAGGTTACGTCGTTTCACTAACCTTAACTCCAGACGGAGAAGAGTTCCGCGAACGTCTGACAATCGACAAGCTCTATGGGAGGTGATCGTTCACCACTCTGACCCAGAAATCTGCAACAGCAAATGGAATACGAGGAGTATTACCCTCAAAAGACTAAGACCTATCATAGGTTGGGTCCACCTATGATCGAGTATCGTCCTCTACAATCACCTGGTCATATCAACCCTTATTTTCTACAGACAAGGCGGTATGATGTCATTACTGGATGTCGGGTGTTCTCGCCTGATCTTCGAGTTGTTCACTGGCCGCCGCGGTTTCGACCAGTGAACATGGAGAAATTTGATGGATCACAGAATCCAATTGAATTCCTTCAAATCTACACAACTGCCGTCTGAGCAGGAGGAGGAGAGCTCATCATGGCAAATTACCTTCCAACTGTACTCGAAGGGTCCGCTCGATCGTGATTCTTAAATCAGCCACTCGAGTAGATTTATTCGTGGAATCACCTCTGCAACCTACTGCTGGCCAATTTCCAGGGCACTTACAGTCTCCCTAGAAAGGAGGATGACCTGCACAGGATGAGACAAAACAACCACAAGACCTTACGCTAATTCATCAAATGTTTCAATCAGGTTCGGAATTCGATTATAGAGGTTTCTGACTCATCCTTTATCAGAGCCTTTAAGTAGGGAGTCCGTAGCAGAAGGATCATAGAGGACATCACTTTGAATCCTCCGGCTACTGTTGCTGAGCTCTTTGAGATGGCCGGTCGATATGCGACTATTGCAGAAGTAGTCGAATGGAACAAAACCATCGATCGAGATGACAAAAATCGTCAAGAAACGGGCGAAAGCAACAAAAAGAAGGATAAGAAGGTCAAGAAATCCAAGAACAAGGCGAAGGGCCAAAAGTCTCAAGCCAACAGTTCTAAGGAAGTCTTGGTCGTAAGCGATAAGGAGCCTCAAAGTTCCAAGCCATACTCTGACCAGGGCAAAGGTAAATGCTCCGAGCGAAAGAACGACAAGCCCAAGTCATGTCCATTCCATAAAAAGAAAGGACATGACATTTGCAACTACCGGGTTTTCCAAAAAAAACTCGAGGACTACTGTAACTTCCCAAATGTTTAATCAGGGTTTGTTTCAAATGTAATTAAATGTGTAGAAATTAAAACTTTTTCTCACATCTTGAAACTCCTGAACTCACATGTAATTCTTGTCCAAGTTTTGTGTAATCCAAAAACACAAAGCTTTTGTTGGCCAAAAATCAAACTCACATTCCATTTGTCTCAAATCTTATGCCAACCCTTTGGAAATAATTTTTCCTTGGTCCTAGAGATGATGTGGGACCTCTCTGAAAAATATCATAAGTTATAAAACTTGTTTGATAATTTTTGGGAGCAAAACAAACCCTTGAACAGCCTTAATGAATTTTCTGAGAAAAATGCATTACATAAAAACCTCTGGAAATTTTATGTAAGGTTAATCCTTTTGCCAGCAAGCTCCAGTTAAAATTTCATGAAAATTGGAGTTCAATTGCTAGCTCAAATAATTCTGCAAAGTCTCAGCTGTTAAAAAAACTGAATTCAAAATTTGCACTGTTCCTTGGGCTGAGCCATTTTCCAAACTGGTCAAGCCCAACCACCTCCCCTAGCTCAACAGACCTCTTTTCCACCTTGATGAGGTCGTAGCCGTTGGATTCCTATCCAACAGCCACGACCTCCTCCTCTCAACCAACTCATCGACCTCCTTCCCACATGCGAGGTCATAGCCGTTGGATCAAAGATCCATGGCCATGACCTCCCCTCGCTATCAAACCCTTAGACCTCCCTTTGCACTCACTTGAGGTCGTAGCCGTTGGATTCAATCCAAAGGCCACGACCTCCTCTGCAAACCATCACAGCGAGGTCCTCCCACCTCATCGAGGTCATAGCCGTTGGATCATATCCAACAGCCATGACCTCCCTTCGTTATGAAACGCCCAAGTCCTCCACCCCATCGAGGTCTTGTGCCATTGGATCAAAGATCCATGGTCATGACCTCCCCTCGCTGTTAAACCTCTCTGACCTCCTCTGCGCTTTGCGCAGCGCCTAGGACCTCCCCATCTGTTGTGTGCCCTTGGATTTAAATCCAAAGGCCATGACCTCCACGTGCCTTTGGCAGTATCGCGCGCAGCTTAAGTCCTCCCAGGAGGTCCGCACCGTTGGATTTAGATCCAACGCTTTGGACCTCCTGTCCCCTTTTCCACTTGCGCATCCGCGCAATCAAATCGGAGGGCCACGACCTCCCCATCCAAATCGTGTGGCTGTGACCTCCTCCTAGTCACTTAAAACGTACCGTTTCAAACTCAAATCACATCCGAGGGCCAGGACCTCCCCATCCTCTTAATCCAGCGGTGGAGAGCTTCGCCCTGTTCTTCTCCTAGCTTGGGCGCGCGTGCGAGCCATGGCAGTGGAGAAGGTCAGCGACATGTCTTGTCCCAACGGCTCTACTCTGCGCGCATTTAATGCGTGTCAGCTCCTTTCCGCCCCCTAGCCCATGTTCTGACCTACCTACCCTGTCATCTCCATCTTGTCCAAGCCATGGACCTCCCGTGGGCTAAGCTCACCATGAGCTTAACCCGTGGTCCATGACCTCTTTTGCCCTTGGTATATAACCTCCCCACTGTTGCCTTGGCTTCCTTTACACACCATTGTCGCTTTGCTTGCACCTCGGTGCTTGTAAACTCAAACCACCAAGCTCTCCTTGGCGCCATTGTTGGAGCTTGAGCTCCTCGGTGGACAAGGGTCCCCGAGTTTTTCCTATCCCTCTCATTGCTTCATGTTGTGCCATTTCTCTCTGTGACCAAGTCCTAACTTGTTTAGTTTGGGCATTTACAGAGGTGGCCAAAGTGGAGCTTGGAGTTGAGTTGGCCGTGGAGCTCTTTGTCTTCCCACTCAGGTCCTCACCTTCCTCGACCTCCTCAAGACCTCTGGACCTCCGGTAATCTCCCCGTAATCCCTAGGAGCTTGGCACACGCTTGAATGTATGTTTGGAGCTCGATATTGTTGTTGTCATTTTGGCCGTGTTGGGCCATTGTGCTCCTCTCGGCTCGCCGGCGTTCAAGGCCGCCGCCGCTGAGAGAGGTCCATGGTGTGCGCAACACTATTGCGCACACGCTAGTACCATTGGTGGTCGCCGCGAGGTCTGTGATCGCCGGCATTGCCCCCATCTTTGCGGTGAACATTTTGTCGGATCGTGTCAGTCACGCGTGCCGTTAAGACAAAGATTTGGGGCAGTAAATGCTCCCAATGATGGAGCATTTACTGTTATCTTAACGCACACGGACCTCCTTGTGTCCCGCCAAGCATTAACTCCCCGTCGCGTGCGTCTTGGCCTTGTAGCGCGGTGGCACTGGATCTGGGCCGTCCAAGACCTCCCCCCGAGAAGA
This sequence comes from Phyllostachys edulis, assembly GCA_036346405.1. Lineage (NCBI taxonomy): Eukaryota > Viridiplantae > Streptophyta > Magnoliopsida > Poales > Poaceae > Phyllostachys > Phyllostachys edulis. The sequence goes on from CM070558.1 coordinate 14,269,088, forward strand.
TCTGGAACGCCCAGACCTCCCCATTCACATCTTAGCCGTCCAGACCTCTCCTGGAGGTCTGAGCCGTTAAGACCTCCGCGTAGGACCTCCTCGAGGTCATCTCAGCCGTTTATGACCTCCCCGGGTTGATCTTGACCGTTAAGGTCCTCCCTCGGACAATCTAGACCCTTAAGGTCCTCCCTTGAAAAATCTGGACCGTCCAGGACCTCCCCCGAGAGGTCCTGACGATGTAGATCTTTCTTGGGGAGATCTTGATAGTTTAGATCTTTCTTTGGAAGATCTCAACCGTTGAGGACCTCCCTCGCTTAATCTGGGCCGTCCCGGTCCTCCCCTTTCGCTAGGTCCGTTGGATATAGCATTAACGGCCACGACCTCCCTCTCTGCCAGCGTCTTGCATTCTTTGGAGGACATGGACCGTTGGATCCAAGATCCACGCCCATGTCCTCTGGAGCTTCATGCGCCGCGTCGCTGCGTTGTTCTCTGGGAGGTCTTGAGCCGTCAGATCCAGGATCTGTGGCTCATGTCCTCCCCGGTTCTTTTGGTTTTTAGAATTTCCAGAGAACACTTATTTTGTAAACTGAAAAAGGTATGAACTTTAAAAATGCATAACTACTTCATTTTAAATCCAAATAAGGTGATTCAAATTATGTTAGCTCTGGTTTGGACCAGGCTCTAATATAAAAATGGTTATGAGCCCAGTTCAGCTCCATAAAATGGTTTTGTAAATAATTTTCAAAACTAACTTTAAATGTTTCATTAAAAATTCATTTAACTTGTAAAATGCATAAGTATTGCTCTGTAGGTTATTTTTGAGTGAATCCAACTTTGTTGGCTTCCTCTATTATTGCTCTAAATGTTAGAATAGGATTTAGGCATGTCACTGGTTTCAAAAGCTTTGTGGGTGCAAATTAGTTGTGCTCATTATCATATCTTTGAAAAATCATAAAACATGCATAATAGCTTCAAATGAGATGAACTCAATTGTGTTATTCGTCTCATGAGGTGCTGGTTTTACAGTAAAAATCTCAGCTGCACCACATTTCTAGAAAATGTTGCCAAAAAATTAAATTAATGAATAGTAGCAGTTTGGTATTTTTAGGGCTGAGCAGAATTGTTTTGCTCATATCTTTTGCATTAAGAATCCAAATCAATTGGTTCTTGTTGCTAAATTCCCTACAAATTACCCTCTTGCTGCTGTAGAAATTTCAGAGCATTTGGAATTTGTATGCTGTGCTGTCTTTGTGATTTCCGTCGTTCTTATCGATTCTTTTCGCCTTTTCGATTAGGTGCCGACGCGTGTGTTGATCCCGTGAGTGATCCTTTGCAGCATTGTGACCAGCCACAGCAAGGCAAGTAGTTTGATCATATCCCATTAATGTCCCATTACTTTAAAGTTTAATACTTTGTTTCACTTATATGTATGCATTGCTACCTTGTGTTAAATTATCGATTAGTTGAGCCTATAGATGCATCTCCTGTAGGTAAAATGTTCATTCTCTACTACTAAGCCTAGGATTATCTTGCTGTGATATAGAGTTCGATGGATGGACTCTTATCACTTAGTAGTTACGCTGATAATGCTTAGAAATGCTTAGATAACGGTAGAAATGGGCGGTTGTCGACATTATGTCGATGACCTTGATCACACTAAAATTATTATTCCATTATGTCCTCTTGTGCTTTGTTACTTTGTAAACAAACAAAATAAAAATGCAAACAAAACTGTAATTGACTTGGGCACAATGGATGTTGGTGTGATTGTTGGGTGTGAATGGATTGGTGCCTAAGTCCCCAAGGACCGAGTTACTTGTGTCACTAAGCCAAGCGCTTATGCGTGCTAACCACACGAGGGGGACATGGGACCCCTCTTGGCTAAGTACTTTGGGAGGTGTTAATTCGGGGTCGCAGGTGAGTAAAACTGTTTTATAAGGGAAAGAGCACCCGCAGTTGCTTAGGCTGGGCCGGTGTCTCCTACCTTCCGGGTTGTCGCGACTCTTAATTAGCATCATTCATTGGAAATACCTCGTAGGACTTAGCCATGCCGGCACACCAAAGGAAGTGTGCTAAATAGCTTGGCGAAAAGGCGGTCTGACGTGTGGGTACATTGGTACACCCCGCAGGTTAAAACTATTCAATAGCCTCGCCCTAGGTTATGGACATGCTTGGTAAGGTCGCAAGAACTAGACTACAACATTTAATTAAAACTTGATGGGTTGGTATGAATGGATGTTCATACTATTGTGGTGGCTATTGGGTTAGTCACTTCCAGGATTGTTGTTGTCATCTACCTTTTGTTACTATTGTTACTTGTCTCGTTGTTTCTTGCAAATGGAAAATGAATTGCAAAATTGCTTTGGAACCTATTTAAATATTGCAAATGAAAACTTGCTTTATGCTAAAATAAGTCCAAAGCCTCATCCACTCAAATAAAGCTTGCATGTAGTTAAACTATAGTTCTGTTATACTACACGTCAGTCTTGTGAGTACATTTTTGTACTCATTTGCTTTGCTTAATAACTTTGTTGCAGAGGAGGTAGGGTCCAAAGGGCTTTACTTTTGTGAGATGTACGGTGGTTGGGAATCGAGCTAGGCGACTTGGTTGGTTGCCTTGTGGGCTAAAGGCAAACCATGTGGCTCTCTTTTGTTTATCGTCATCTTATGGCTTTTTTGCTTCCGTTGTGTTACTTTTATTAGTTGTATTTGGCCGGTCGGCTCCATTTGTAATAACTCTATTTGATGTATGTCTTTTATCCTAGTTCGTGCTTTGGTTCTATGTTTTGAATGGAATTGATGCATGATTTTGTAAAGGGGTATGTATACTGCATTCTGGGAAGTATACATATCTCGACGACACGGTTATTATGTTTGTGATGCTAGGGTCAATGGATGACTAAGTATTACAAGCCTAATAAACCGGGGTCCTCACAACTACTACACTTGCAAAGGACCACTTCCTACACTCGAGGAGGTAGGACAAACAAGTGGTTGAAAGCAGTTGGACAACGACGAGGAGATGTCGTTTCAGGACCCGAACCTCACCATCGACCATATTTTTGGGGGATCTTTGGTGTATGAGTCAAAATGATAGCTCAAGGACGTCGCATATGAGGTAAACTCCATTGACCATTCTCTTGTCAATAAATTGCCGAAGTTGTTGGAGGTCACTATCTCCTTTGAGAAAAATGACAGCTCGATCCCTTTCACTCGGCTTGGTCAGTTTCCAATCGTGGTTGAGCCCATCATCAATAATAGTTGAGTAAATCAAGTGTTGGTTGAAAGCGGTAGTTCGTTAAATATTTTATTTACTAGTGCCCTGGACGAGATGCAAGTACCTCGGCCTTGAATAAAACCTGTATGATACTCATTCCACGGGATCGTACCAGGGTCTTCAGCTAAACCAATTGGCCAAGTTTCTCTTCCCGTCATGTTTGGTTCTTCAAGCAATTTCAGGACTGAGAAAATCTCTTTTTATGTGGTCGATTTCGATACGACATATAATGCCATACTTGGATGACCAACTTTGGCACGATTCTTAATAACTGCTCATTACGAGTATCAATGTCTTAAGATGCTAGGACCCAAAGGAGTAATCATAGTCCGCTGTGATAAGAAGATGGCGCTTATATGTGACCACAAATCGTTCGAGATGGTTGGTCAGATACCAACTCGAGGAGCAAGCACAATGTCGAACCCAGGAGTGAAGGATCCCAGATTCGCTGTGTCTCATACACTAGTCCAGGAACAACTAGTGTACACAGTTAAACAAAAGCGGATAGCATAACCATAAAATGCTATTCACTCAAAATAATTTAAATTTGTTACAAAAGGGGGCATAAAGCCAATAACAAAAATACAACGAGAGCCAAGCAGAAAGGTAGACCACACGATTCACCATAGGAAATCTTCTGGGGGCGCAGCCTAGTTGTCCAAGGTCACGATCTCCTCGTAGCACTCTTCTCCTGATCAACGATTTATTAAGCAAGGTGAGTACAAATGAATGTACTCCGCAAGTTACACCCAATTAACAGAATAATGCATGCAAGGATCTATCAAGGGAGGGCTTATATGGCTTAATTTGCATAAAGTGACATTTTCGTTTAAATATTCATACTAAGTTCCAAAGTATTTTATTTATAACTAAAATTCATTTTCTAAATCTCAAGTTTTATAGTGAGATTACATTCATCAATGAGTGGTGAAGGATACATTCCTGTCACAAGGCAAACCGCCCAATTTCCCAGTTGGGTAAGATTGTCCAAAAACATTTGAAAAAAATCTTTTGAAATCAAAACAAAATTCTAACTTTGAGTGGCTTTACTGAGCATGTCCATGACTGTGGACACGGCTATTCGAATAGTTTTATACTCTGCAGAGATTGTACAACTTTACCCACATGACACGACCTCTCTAGTTTGTTTAGCATCCGCCAATACCACTGCACACTACCTTAGGTAAGAAGTCTAGAGCATATGTCAAGGCCTTTACAAAGCACCATCCCACCGTACTCCTGCCTCGCTAAGGTTTTGCTTTCTTTGGATTGAACCATCTGCTGGATTTAAGCCCCCTCTTGCGCCAGGTGGGAATACATAAGAGTGGGTTGCAAAAGACACCCACGCGGTGAAATATTACAAATTAGTTAGCCAGGTCCCGCTCACACAGGACATGTGGTAGTACGATAGGGCTTAGCAAGATGCCACTCGAAGACCGGTCCTCAACTAACTTGGGTGACTTCTAATAAAACCCTGGGACTCAATCATAGAAATGAATCGATCCCGTGTATAAACATGCACCCATCCAAACATCCATTTCGTCCAAGTATAAACTAATTTTCATTTTGTTTAACAAGTCAAATCATTTTATAAATTTCTATGGCAAAGACAATACCATAGAATCATTTTCAAATCATAGTTGAACTTTTGGCTAAAATTCCCAAAATCAAGATTTTTGGTCTAAGCTTTGACTAAGCATAATTTTCCAACAAGTTCTAGTCATACTAGTGTATCGACTAGATTTTTCACTAAGGTGACAAGGAAATGACAACTTCAATTTCAACATAGGTTGTACAATGGTAACTGGATTAACTAGTAATTTAAAACAGGAATTTAAATTACTGGAATATAAATAAGCATGCAATAATAGTTGAAAAAATAATTTAAATAATTTTAAATACTGGGCTCAAATATGATCAAACGATGTAACTTACCTTGCTCAAAAGCTTGAGGAACTACTTGTTCGAAAAGATTAGTTTCCCCGGAGTCGTCGAAATCTACACGTGAAAACAAAGAAAATTCAAATAAAACTTAAATAAATTCAAATAAAAGTAAAAATGAACTTCAAATTAAGTAATTTTAGTATAGAAAGCTAGATCCTAATTTTAGATGAATTTATAAATTTGAATCTCTCGAATCAGAGCTCGAACGAAGGAGAACGGGCTCTCGAAAGTGTGAAATCACATGATCAGAAGAAGGTTTGGGCTACCTGGTTGAAAGAGGTTTGACTGGTCGGAAGGGGTTCTAGACTACCTGGTCGAAAGAGGTTCGACTGGTCGAAAGAAGGTCTGGATTACCTTTTCAAAAGAGGTTCGACTGGTCGGGAGGAGGCCTGGACGACGAATGGCGGAGTGGCGACTATGGTGGGTGAAGGCTGTGGGCTTTCGGGGGCTCCAGTGAACTCCCGGCGAAAACACGGGGAGCCTCGGGTAGAACACGGTCTTGTGAAGCCAGGGGTGAAGACAACGTCGACAGAGAGGCTTTGACGGCGGCACTAGAGGCGGTGGTGCAAGCTCCAGACAACAGTGGCAAAACCTGAAGCATGGCGGAACAAGGGCGAGAGAGAGAGAGAGAGAGAGAGAGTTGAGGAGAAAACAAAAGGATGGTAAAAGAGCTCCCTGATGCTCCATTTATAGAGGAAGGAGGGGGACCGGGCGACAAGATGGAGCGACGGAATTCACGGTGGCGTGGCAAAGATGACGATATTTAATGCGCACGTCACAGCGGAGACAACGGTATTTAATGCACACGTCGCTGAGGAAAAAGAGGGAGGAAACACGCGACGATGCGAGGGTGGTCGAAAGAAGGATTCGACTACTCAGCGTGGTCGAAAGAAGGATTCGACTACTCAACGTGGTCGAAACCGAGAGGGTGGTGCGGGTTAGTGCGCGTGGAGAGAAAAAGAGATGGATCGAGGGGAAATCGAAACAACAGAGAAAAAGGATTTTAAATACTAGAGAACTCCAATAAACTCAGAATAAACCAAAATTTTGAATTAGTTGAAGTTTGATTAAGTCATATTAAATTGCTTTCGGTTTGAAAGATTTCCAAGTTAAGCTTTAGCAATTCAACAAAACCAAATGGTTATTTTTGTTTTGCAAATTTTCAAAAAGTGCTGAAAACTGGGCTGTTACACACAAGTCAGCCTTCGACCAAGCAGTCAAAGCCTATAGCTACACCGAAGCCGAACGATGAAGTCAAGGAAGTCCCTCCGAATCCAGAGGAGCCCTCGAAGACTGTTCGCATCGGGGTTACCTCCAACCCCAAATAGGAAGACGTCCTCGTCACTTTCCTCCGAGCTAATGCAGATGTCTTTGCATGGCAAGCATCCGACATGCCCGGAGACCTTAGGGAAGTGATCGAGCACAGTCTTGCTTTACGGCCTGACAAGAAACCCATAAAATAGAAATTACGGAGATTTGCGCCTGATCGACAAGATGCCATCAAATCAGAATTGGAAAAGCTACTTAGAACAGGCTTTATAGGAGAAGTCGACCACCTTAAGCGGTTGGCTAACCCTATAATAGTTAGAAAGTCTAATGGTAAGTGGTGTATGTGTGTAGACTTTACTGATCACAATAAAGCTTGTCCAAAAGATAATTTTCTTTTACTTCGTCTCGATCAATTGGTTGATTCCACTGCTGGTTGTGAAATATTAAGTTTTCTAGATACATATTATGGTTATCATCATATTAGTATGTGTTTAGATGATGAAGAAAAGACTGCATTTATTACACCATTTAGAATATTTTGCTATATCTAAATACCATTTGGTTTAAAAAAATACTGGCATTTCTTTTCTACGCTTAATGCAAATGATTTTTTCACCTCAACTAGGCCAAAATTTGGAAGCCTATGTTGATGATCTAGTCGTAAAAAGCATCAATTGACTTAATCATATTTCCGACCTGCAAGAAACATTCGACAATATCATAAAACATTGTTTGAAACTCAATCCTGAGAAGTGTGTGTTCGGAGTCTCGTCGGGAAAATTGCTTGGATTCCTTGTCTTTGCGTGAGGAACCAAAGCAAATCCTGAAAAGATAAAGGCCATTGAAAAAATACGCCCCCCGACCACGAAGTAAGAAGTCCATAAACTCACAAGATGCATGGCGGCTTTAAATAGTTTCATCGCAAGAAAGGACTTCCTTTCTTCAAGCTTTGTAGGAAGCATGAGGGTTTCGAGTGGTCGAATGAGGCAAACACAGCCTTTGAGGATGTCAAGATATATCTTACGAGTGCTCCTGTTTTGGTTTCTCTGAAATCAGAAGAGACACTCTTAATATGTCTAGCTGTCACGCCATAGGTAGTGAGAGCAGTACAGGTTGCAAAACATGAAAACGTTCAACGATCAGTTTACTACGTAAGTGAAGTTTTACACGGGCCTAAGGAGCGATACCCTTAGGTTCAAGAACATCCATATGCCCTTATCATGTCTTCGAGGAAACTACGGCATTATTTTCAGGCGCATAAGATAATTGTGTGGTCTGAGTTTTCTTTAGGAGCGGTCCTCGAGAACAGGGAAGCAGCGGGACACTTGGCAAAATGGTCAGTAGAACTTGGAGAGTTCGACCTCCATTTCGTGTCCCGAATGGCCATTAAATCCCAGATCTTTGTGGACTTTGTCGCCGAATGGATAAATCCTAAACCTATTCAGGATCCCTAGTACGATACCCACGACTAGTGGATGATGTACTTTGATGGGTCACTTAGGCTAAGTGGCTCGGGGGCTGGGGTGGTCCTAGAATCTCCTACAGGAGAGACCTTAAAGTATGCTATTCAATTACACTTTTCTGCCACTAACAACGTGGCACAATACGAATGTTTATTGGCTGGCATACGAGCAGTGAAAACGCTCAAGATTCGACGACTACTCATGAGAGGAGACTCTCAAGTCAAAAAAGAATACTAGTGCTCTAATTCGACCATGTCTCAATACTTATCGGAGGTTAGAAGGCTTGAAAAATATTTTTTTTTCGGTTTCGAGTTACAATATATCCCTCGAAAGGATAATTTTCTCGCTTACCAGTTAGCTCGAATAGCTTCTTCTCGATCTCAAGTACCACAAGGAGTCTTCTTGGAGCAGCTCCAGAAGCCGTCTCTAGGCGAAACACCAGAGACACCTCCTATTGAGACAACCTCTCTAGAGTACAAGGATACCCGGATTAATCCCATCTACGAGTATCTTCAGATGGGTAAAATACCCAATGATGATCTTGAGGCATGTCGTTTATCTCGTAAGGCCAAAATGTATACTTTGGTCGAAGGAGTCCTCTATAAAAGAGGTACTCAAGGGGTTCTCATGCGATGCATATCGCAAAAAAAATGATTAAATCTCCTTCACGACATACATTGGGGCATTTGTGAAACTCATGCTTCCTATAGAAGGATGATTGGTAAAGCCTTCTGACAAGGTTTTTTTTTATTGGCCAACGGCCCTTCATGATGCCAAAGAGTTGGTTAAAAAGTATATACAATGCTAGTTTCATGGCAGACAAATACACCAACTGGCTCAGGTATTGCAAACTATTCCTCTTTTATGGCCTTTTGCGACCTGGGGTCTCGATATGCTAGGACCATTTCCAAAAGCACTAGGGGCTTCAAGTACCTTTTTGTGGCTATTGATAGGTTCACAAAATGGATTGAAGCTGAACCTGTGACTGGGATAACAACGGAAGCAGCCAAATGGTTCATGATGAGAAGCGTAATTACTCGATTTGGTGTTCCAAGTTGAATAATTACAGATAATGGTAAGCAATTTTCAAGCGCAAAATTTCAGGAATTTTGCGACGAGTTGGGTACCAAATTATGTTATGCCTCTGTTGCCCACCCATAGAGTAATAGGCCAGTCGAAAGAGCGAATGACCAAATAATGTAGGCCATAAAAACCTGAGTGTTCGACTTGCTTGTCAGGCGCTCGGTGGCTTGGGTATAAGAATTGCCCTCCGTGTTATGGGCAGTTCGCACGACTACAAGTTGGGCTACAAGCAGAACGTCTTTTTCCTAGTTTTTGGGGTTGAAGCCATGCTTCCACTAGAACTAAAGATTCGGTCGACAAGGGTCGAAACCTTCAGCGACTCTAGCCAGGAACAACTTTGAGCGGATAACATCAACCTACTCGAAGAGAAGGGAAATCAAGCCCTACGCAAAGACTACGATTGTAAGGTCCAACCTCACAGCCTTGCTGTAGGAGACTTTGTATTGAAAAAGATTCAATCTCAGTCTAATTGGAATATACTTTCCCCCAAGTGGGAAGGTCCTTACACAGTGGTCAAGTTACGCGACCAAGATCGGTATGACTAGCAATGGAAGATGGCGGAATCCTCTCCAATTCTTGGAATATCGACCAATTACACAAAATTTATGTGTAACTTCTTACTCTCTCAATAAAGTTTCAGTTTTTTCAATCTTTATTGTTTTAAATTGAGTAGTGGTTTGATAGTCTCTCGATAATTTTTACACACTCAGTTTTTCTTTACACTGGCCGAAGGAAGGTAATATCACCTAGTCAAAGTATTTCCTCTCTACACGTGATCCTGCCTATTAGAAAGAACTTCCTAGTGTCAACTTGTTCCTAACTTCTGCTGCCACTACAAAGGGACTGGGTTTAACAAATCTGGTCGAAATATTCTCTAGCCAGCTCTTTCAACCTTAGTTTTTTTCATTACTTTTGAAAAATTCCCTAAGTGGACTATACTTTTCTAGTTTGTTCGACTGCTTTTAGTAAACTCAATACGTTTAAGCTGGCCGGAGAAAGACACAACACCTAGTCGAAGTCTTTCCTCTCTGCATGTGGTCTTGCCCACTAGAAGGAACTTGCTAGTGTCGTACTATTTTTAACTCTTGCTATCAGTGTCAAACAAAGTGAGTTTACTGGAAAAGGTCAAATAAATTTTTAAGGCACTCCGAAGAGTTTATCCTACTAATGTTGACGCTTTCGATTTGATTACGATGGTCATAGAGAGTAGCTTCATTAGTCGAAATCTTTCCTTTTTGCACCTGGTCCTATCCACTGTAAGAAACTTCCTAGTGTTCATCTGTTACTAACTCTTGTAACCAGAATATGATAATCGAACTCGACGACATAGGTTGGACGAACTGTTCTTTTAAGCAAACCTTATTTTACACTATTTGCTTAGTTTATCTAAATAAACTAAGCAAATAGTCGGGGGCTAGGATAAAACTATTAATATGACTTCAATTCTTAGTCTTAAATTCAAATTCAAATTTCTATTTATTGTCTTATGAGTTACTAACTACTCGACAAGATAATCTGGAAAAAACAGGCATATATTCATAAACAAAAGACTTGTCTTTACAAATTTTCCTATTACAAACTACTCTGATGAAGGAGATCCAATATGCATCTCCTCCGCAACCTTTTGGCTGAATGGCTTCAGCTCTTCGATTAGATGAGTTGCTTCTACTTCGGAGTAGTCAAAGTCGTCCTCGATTGGTTGAAGGTTGAGATTTTGGTTGTGTGCCTTATGTTTTGCCAAGGCATAACTTACTACACTTTCGACCGTCTCTCTCAGTGAGTTAGCTTGGTTGGCCTTCAGAGTAGTTATCAGCTCCCCTAAGACCCCGACTTGCTATCCAATAACACTCGAGTGAGAAGTTATGGTATCTTCAAGAGGAGTAACCCCCTCAGCATCAAACTCGAGTGAGATGTTGTCTTGAAGATTGAGCTTCAACGACATTGTCTCCTCCTGACTACAAGTCAAAGCTTCTCAGAGTTGCTTTATTTCAACTGATTGCTCTGAAATAGGGAACGACCAGTCAGAAACACATCTCTTAACGATTAGTAAGCAACATTGGTCGTAGATAAAAAGTTACTTACCAGCTAGTCGAGAGTCAAGTTGCTTGACTTTGTTGTCGTGGGAGGCATCTTTCTTCGCAGATTGCTCCTCCTGCTACTTTATCTCCTGATCTTTTTCTTTGGTGATACGAGATAGCTCGTGAACAACCAAGGCCTTTTAATTGACCTCGGTTTGAAGCTTACCCGTTTTGACTTCATTTTCTAAAAAGGAATAAGAGTTAGAAAAAAGAACAAAAGCTCATTAACATAAGTAGTCTTAAGTTCAAAACTTACTGTTTATTTCATTCTGCAACTTTTGAGTTGCAGAATGTGCCTCCTGAAGCTTCTTCAGTAGGCCCTCTTTTTCTTCCCTTAGATTATTCGTCTTGTTAGACCATGTGGCTAGGTCTAGTATATTTTAGTTGATGAATAATTGACAATGTTGGGTACTGATGTTATTTGAGGCGTCTGGTGTGTGTGGACTTATGTCGGTCAAGTTGGGAAGAACTTGTGCCGGGAAAATATGTTGTTTTGGTCTTTGCATGTGCAGGGTAACTCGGAGGCGATCGTGGTCTACGGCGGTGACTGGGAGATGACTTGGTGCGAAGTCATGGTCCAGAGGGTCGAGGATGCTGGAGGAGACGGTCGAGCTCAAGTTGGGGTGCGTGGGGATCAAAGATGGATGATGCGTGTTTGAAGGCTGAAGAATTCGCGGCGTGAGGAATTGACGCTGCATGCATGTGGGCTGGAGATGCATGTAGTAGATGTGCCGACGAGTATTAAGTGATTAAGGGCTAATAGATGTATGTATGATGGGCTGGGCCACATGCATGATAGGTTGTTTAGGCTTCACGTGTTCGTGATGTATACGGTTTTGAGTCCTAGGTCTATACATGATATAAGACTAGGGGCTGGCGGCGGAGGTATGGGATTGCTCGGAAAAAATCGATCTATGCATGTGCTGCCGAGCGTTGTAGCTCCTGAAGAAAGGTGAAGGCGTTAGGGCCGGCAGCTGTAGTTGATTGCCGTTCTTTTCCTCATGCGTGTGAGAGGATCCTTGCTGTGCATGATATGAAGGGCATTGATTTTGCATGTATGAGGTACTGATGGTGGCTGTCGACGTGATTTCCAAAAGATACAAAAAGGTGTTGCCCAGTTCCTTGCGCTAGTTGATCTCTAGTTGTTTTTTTTTGCTGCCGTGCTTTTGTGTTTCTATTCTCGTGAGACACGAGGCAACCGACGCCTATGCCCTGCGCTTCATCGGGCAGGTGCGCCATCCATCCTCTGCCATCTTTAAACCCAGGCGGTAGCGATAGTCTGGATGAGGCCAAGCGTGAAGTGCGTAAAATCTCCTACAATCATTCACCCCCCTCTGATTGTCATTAACGATCCTACAAGTGGTATCAGAGTAAGGTTGCTATGGTGTCAGAAAGGTATGTGAATCGTCCCCCCATACTAGATGTTACTGATTTTGCTTTTTGGAAGTGTCGTATGCAAGCATATATTGAGACTCAAGGTAGTGATGTATGGAATAAGGTTTCTAGTCCTTAAGTGGTTCCTGCTACTATTAATAATCTAAATAAAGCACATGTTGATCTGAATGCTCAAGCTCGTAACTTGTTGTTTCAAGAAATCTCTCGCAAAGAATTTGATCATGTAGTTCATATTACTTCTGCTCACTTAATATGAAAGACTCTTTGCGATTATCATGAGGGAACTAATAAAATTAAGAAAGTACGTAAAAATCTTTATCAAAAAGAGTATTCTGATTTTGCTATGAAGCCTGGTGAATCTATTGATGATCTTTTTGCTCGTTTTAAAAAGATATTGAGTAGTTTACGTGGTGTTGGTGTTATTCCAACTGATGAAGATAATGCAACTAAGATATTGAGATCTTTAGGTTTTAAGTGGTTGATGCAACTATCAATCAAATTATCGATCTAGATATTTTAACCATGGATGATCTTTACTCTAGATTGAAAACCTATGAGATGGAAGCTGTGCCATCTAAGATTGATAAATCTTCATCTTTGGCTCTTATGACTAACCCCATGCAAACTGCTTCTTCGAGCTCTTGTCTTGTGTCTGTTTTGTCTTCTTCCACAGATGAACAGTTAGAGGAGATTCCAGAAGAGCAGCTTGTACTCTTCTCCAACAGGATGACCAAAGCAATTAACAACATCAGATCAAGGCGGAGAGGTGGTCCAATCAAATGCTATGAATGTGGTGAACTAAACCACATAAAGATAAATTGTCCCAAAATGAGGAGCAAGGACGTCAAGGATGACAAGGCACCTAGTCGTCGCTCTCAACTCAAAATTGACCCAAGCAGGAAGCGCAATTATCGTAGGGCGGTCAACAAAATAATTTCAGCACTTGATGAGATTGATTTGAGTGATGATGATTCTGGAAGCGACGATGAGGACAATGGTAAGAAGGCAAAGGAGATGGACTTCACAGGGATGTGTTTTATGGCAAGCAGTGAGGAGCTTAACAATGATGATCTCTACAGTGATTCTGATGAGGTAAAACCCTCTTATACAGATTTATCTCGTGCTGTGCTTAGGTTGACAGATGAGCTCAAAAAGTATAAAAAGAAAATAAAAAAACATGATCTTGTTGTTGAGAACTTAAATTCTGAAATTGATAGACTAAAAGGTTCTATTCCTGATGATGAATCTTGTGAGTCTTGCCAAGTTTTATTTTCTAAATTGGAGACTACTAAGTCAATACATACTAAATTTGATGAGTTAAAACTAGCACATGACTCTTGTGATGAAAAGTTAAAACTTGCATATGATGAAATTGAAAAGCTCAAGTCTAGTTCTACTTGTTTAGAGTCAAGTATGTCAAATGCTCAAACTAAAACTTGCTCTAATTGTGAATTGCTAGAAGCTAGACTTAATACTTCTCAGGAAACAATTCAACAGATGTTTTATCATGAGATAACTTCTTGCTCTAACTGTCCTAAACTTACAATAGAGATAGAAGCTTTAACCAGACAACTAAATGACTTTGCTGAAAAAGAAAGATTGGCTCAGTCTAGTGCTTCTAAGAAAACTGTGAATGAATCTGTTAAGTGCATAACTTGTCCTACTCTAGCTAAAGAAAATGAGTACCTTAAGGACACTTTAGAGAGATTTTCTTTTGGCAAGAAAAATCTGAATATGATTCTAGACAAGTCAAAATTGAGTGTCAAAAACACTAGTCTAAAATTTAATGCTGCTAATTATGCGAAGAATAATCCACCTAAGATAGTTAAGGTCATTGGAAGTGGGCTAATTGAAACAAAAAGTGAGCCTCATAAAACTGTGTTTAAATCTATTGGTTTTGTGCAAAGCTCTTCTGCTAATGTTGTAGGTGCTAGCTCGTCATCTCATAAGAATTCTAATTATGTTAAATTTCATTGCACCTATTGTGGTAGAGATGGGCACTTGCATGATTCTTGCTTTAGGCGTGCTAAGAAAGAGAAGAAGGAAAGATTGAATGTTTTAAAACAAACACGTGCATCCACTTTTGTTGTTCCTATAACTAATGCGAAAGCTAGGTTTTTAGAGAACTTTTATGATGATGTTAAATCTGGTTCACGTGCTGATTTGGGTTATAATTCAAATAATTCTCGTTCAGCATTGCCTGCATTTCAAGGGGTAGTTAGACAGACCTCTTTTTGGTGTTCTGATCGCTCACGCACACATGGTTCTTGTTCTAGTTTTGTTGCTCCTGTTCATCGTGTATCTCAGTATTGGATCCCTAAATCTTATCTCACTAACCCCAGTAGTGTGAGACCAATGTTTCTTGTGCTGTAAGAACAGCTGACGAGGTTGGAGAACATGAGCTTGATTTGGTTCCAGTCTTTTGGTTCTTTGCTTGATTGGAACACTTGATGGTTCTTCACTTTCTTTGATGGCTTTCAAGAGAAGTCTTTTTCTTAGAGACCATGTGGAAAAGGGAGATGTTGTTTTGCATTTTATTGATACAGAGTCTCAAGTTGCTGATATTTTCACAAAACTACTTGATTCTGCTCGGTTTGCCCTTTTGTGAAGTGAATTGGGTGTGTTGTATCCTATGGGCTTATTCCGAGGGGGAGTTTGGGTTTAGAAGTTCAGAAGTTTTGATTATTATTCTTGTCAAACAAATTCATCAAGTCCAAGCCATTGAAATCGAATGAGTTGTAGAGCTTTCTTTATCATATTTATTCATGTGCCATGTAGCTTTGATCTTGACTGGTTTTAATAAACATGCTACAATAAGAACTAAAGCATGATATGGCTGAAAACTTTGACTAGATTGATTATTGCTATCACTTTGTGATATCTGTTGAAAAGGATGAGCTTGTTTGTGAGTCTTATTTTAAATCTTGGATTTAAAGCAAGTATGTCTCTTATTGCCAACCTGTTATGCTCACTCAATTTGGCATGTTATAAAAGATAAAGGGTTGAGAAAAGGAAAATGAAAAGATGTATGCTTCAAGCATGCCATGCATAGCTATGTGTATTCAAAAGAAAAATACGCACACCAAAGTGCTCAAATAAAAAGAAGTATGCTTCAAGCATGCCATACATAGCTATGTATATTCAAAAGAAAACAAAATACGCACACAAAAGTGCTAAATGAAAAGAAGTATGCTACAAGCATGCCACCCTTGAAAAGAAATATGCTACAAGCATGCCACATGCAAACAAGAATTGAAAGTGAAGCAATAGGTTCTTACATAAGTCTGCTAGCTCATCTGGATTTAAAGTTTGCCTCATTGTTAGGCTTTTAGTTTTCATGGTGATATCTCTTTGTGGTCTTATAATCGGTTTAGTCATTGTTGAGAAGCCTGTCATTGAGTTACAATTACTTAATCATTCTACAGACCTGTTTTTGACATTGCTATATGGTATATGACTTTATATGATCTCGTGAGCTCTACTCAAAAGGATGGCTTGGTTAATTTACTAAATCAATGCGAAGTGACTTGGATAATCTACAAAGCTTCTTGATTTTCACTCTCCTTGCCCCTTTGTTGTAGAATTATTCCTTCTCTGAAGTGCTTGATGATTCCATTGCCAAAGGGGGAGAAAAATGAGAGAATTTGGAAAAAAAAACAATTTGGAGAAATTTGCTTCCCTTGTGTTGAGGGGGAGTTTTTCAGCTCCTTGTGTTGAGGGGGAGTTTTTCAGCTATGGTTTTGAAGTGTTTGCTTTGTAGCTTTGAAACTTTTCTTTCGCAAATTTCTTTTCTTTCAAAATTCAACTCACAATTTTGAAGTATTGTCAATGTATTTATCAAGGGGGACATTATTAGACCATGTGGCTAGGTCTAGTATATTTTAGTTGATGAATAATTGACAATGTTGGGTACTGATGTTATTTGAGGCGTGTGGTGTGTGTGGACTTATGTCGGTCAAGTTGGGAAGAACTTGTGCTGGGAAAATATGTTGTTTTGGTCTTTGTATGTGCAGGGTAACTCGGAGGCGATCATGGTCTACGGCGGTGACCGGGAGATGACTTGGTGCGAAGTCATGGTCCAGAGGGTCGAGGATGCTGGAGGAGACGGTTGAGCTCAAGTTGGGACACGTGGGGATCAAAGATGGATGATGCGTGTTGGAAGGCTGAAGAATTCGCGGCGTGAGGAATTGACGCTGCATGCATGTGGGCTGGAGATGCATGTAGTAGATGTGCCGACGAGTATTAAGTGATTAAAGGCTAATAGATGTATGTATGATGGGCTGGGCCACATGCATGATAGGTTGTTTAGGCTTCATGTGTTCGTGATGTATACGGTTTTGAGTCCTAGGTCTATACATGATATAAGACTAGGGGCTGGCGGCGGAGGTATGGGATCGCTCGGAAAAAATCGATCTATGCGTGTGCTGCCGAGCGTTGTAGCTCCTGAAGAAAGGTGAAGGCGTTAGGGCCAGCGGCTGTAGTTGATTGCCGTTCTTTTCCTCATGCGTGTGAGAGGATCCTTGCTGTGCATGATATGAAGGGCATTGATTTTGCATGTATGAGGTACTGATGGTGGCTGTTGACGTGATTTCCAAAAGATACAAAAAGGTGCTGCCCAGTTCCTTGCGCTAGTTGATCTCTAGTTGTTTTTTTTTTTGTCGTGCTTTTGTGTTTCTATTCTCGCGAGACACGAGGCAACCTATGCCTACGCCCTGCGCTTCATCGGGCGGGTGCGCCATCCATCCTCTGCCATCTTCAAACCCAGGCAGTAGCGATAGTCTAGACGAGGCCGAGCGTGAAGTGCGTAAAATCTCCTACAATCATTCACCCCCTCTAATTGTCATTAACGACCCTACACGTCTCGACTTTTTCATAGTCGAGTGAATTAGCAAAGGATTTTTTGTCACTCTTAAACCTGTAAAGGTTCAAAGTCGACCTGAGAACTATACAAGTAGTCGAGCGAAAAAAATGACTACGAATAGCAGTGTCTTACCATCTCTCTGCCTGCTCGCAGAGTTCCGCTTTTTGTTGTCATAACTGCATGAGTTGTCGGTGATATTCACCAACAATGACAATCTGTTCCAAAGCTTTCTGCATAAATAAAGACGGTGAGAAGTGCAAAAAAACCATATATGTAAATGTTTGGCATCAGATGCTTACATTTATGCTCGTTCGAGCAAACGTGGAGAATACCCTCGTGAAATCCTTCAGTTCATCGATCTCCTGAACTTAGTTCCACCACACCTTTTCGAGACGCTCGTCGTCGAAAACATTCCCCCTGTTAGGAATGTCCTTAGGGTGAGGAACTCGGTTATGAGACCTGAATGCAGAAGATTCCACAATGGAAGCAGGTCCAATGAACTCAGAAAAGAAGTTGTGGTACTCTTCTTCTTCTTTGGTGATGACAACGTCCGCAGCTTCTGCATGGGGGCCTGGGGGAATGTCTGTAATGAATTCGTTAGCGGCGCGATGGTCGGAAGTTCCGCTACCTTGGCTAGATGCTTCCGCCGCTTCATTCGCCGTCTTCACATCTACCTCCATAACCACCTCAGTGATCATGGTTGCTTCGGTAGGAATGACTACCTCCACCACAGGGATGGTGGTCGATCCCGTGACTGCCTCTGTGGTCGTAGTCGCTTCAACAGTAACGACTTCTCCCACCACGGGGACAGTGGCTGTAGTCGTGACCAGTCCCAGTGCAGTCTCTTCGACTGTAGAAGAAAGGGCAGCAGGCTTCTCAACAGAAGCATCCTCAAGGGCTGGAGGAGTCGGGCTAAGATCACGGAAAGAAAATTACTTCAAAATTGTAGAAAGCAAAAGGTAAATGTTGTTCTTATACTTTTGTCTTTTTACATACCTTGATATTCTGGACTTGATCACGAATTTAGAAGAAACCTTCCAGAGGGAAGATTTCTTTTGCTTCTTCTCATCGACCACGTCTAGTTGATATTCGAGTTGAGGGATAGGGACCACTATAACCACGTCTAGTCATAGGTCTTGAGTGAGAGCTGCCACTCCTTGAGCTTCTTGACTCTCCTGATGGTCGAGACCTATTTCGACCACCTCAAAAGCAGTACTTTCCTTGACCATTAGCTCTGCGGACGCAGCGGTATCCTTCATAAAAGATACAAAGCTTTTCCAGTTCTCCTTTTCTAGTCGCTTAACAAAGCCGTGAGAAGCTAAGACTGAAAAATTCTTGTCATCATAGTAGAATGGTACCTTGGTCTTGGGGGCTTTGTGTTTAAGGGCTTCGACCGTCTTTGCTTTCTCTGCAGCAACTATGTTTGCAAAGAATTTCTCAAAGGGCCTGGTTGGATTAAAACTTGAGCTTGCCCCTCGCTTGTTGACGGCCTTTACAAGCCGATGCCTTTTGGCTGGAGGAGCCTTGCTTTCCTCTGCCTCTGTTTCTATAACCAACAATCCGACCTGTTCATCATCTTGATGATTTTCCATACCTACTTTCTGCAAATGATAGAAAAATAAATATTACTGAGCGGTCATTTTCTACGACTATGAGATCCTGAAGATGAAATCAACCTTTGATTACTTTTAGGTGTTCCTTCTTTTCCTCTGCGGACACGACCGCAAGGATTTGAGGAGCCACCACATTAGGTGGTGGAGCTTTTTCACAAATGAGAGTTTGACTCAGATGTCAATCTCCGTTTGTAAGAGATCTGCGCAAGCAGATAAAATATTCAGTGGTTAAGCTTGAGATTAACCAAAAGAAAGCTAAGTTAAAAGATTACTAACCTTTCTTCTAATCTCTAATCGAATCCTTAGCTCCTGAGTACCTCCACAAGGGATGTGCTCGTTTCTTCAACATGCTAATACGTCACGTGATGAAATCCTTCACCACGTGCCATCCAGTGAGACCCTCTTCCTCCAAGTCTTGTATGGCTTGAATATAGGGGGTGATCCAGCCAAGATCCTTGGGAGTCGAATCCTATGAAGAAATCTTGTTGGCAGCCTTCCCTACGAAGGAGAGGCTGTCTTCAATGGTCGTTTCCCAGTAGAACCACTTCTTCTTCCATCCCGGCCAAGACGACCGGGTGAACATCTGGATGTAATCCTTTGTATTCCCATCATATAGCTTTAGACCACAGCTTCCCGCGGTTCCAGACTGTTTACGCATCCCGTAGTAATACTGGAAGAGCTCTAAGTCTGGTAGAATTCCCAAGTAAGCCTCGCACAAGTATACGAACACGCTCAACATTGTGATGGAATTGGGAACAAGGTTTACCAATTCCACCACAAAGCATTCAAGTACGAGTGTGAGAAAAGGGTGAGCATGCAATCAAAAGCCACACTCACAGTACGTTTGGAAGACAGGAATTTGGCCAATGTTGCCCCGAAGCTTCAATCCACTTCACAAACTCTTCCTTCGGGATCTTCTCGGCGGCGACCAAAGCTTTCATCTTAGCCTCATCCATATCCGATTTGGCCCACTTAGAAGCGGTTCCGGCCATCTTCTCCAAATGAGGTGGATTTGGATTTGGAAAGGATTCAAGAAAGTGTTCAATTTGGTTGGCGGCGGAGAGTGTAAGAGCTCGATGAACAGTTGAAGCAAATGGGGAAAGTAAAAACCATAAGCCACGCCTGCGGTGACTTTTTATAACCACGCGCTCGAGTTAAAAATCGTGGTAACTCAACAGTTGCCACCTCTTCGGGAACCGCTCCAACGGACAGGTTTGTGAGAGTCGATTGGGATTCTTTAATTTGTCTGTTCAAGAAAACCGAGTCTGTCTTTACACCTCAAGCGAAATTACCTTCTTGACCAAGTCTATTTCTGGTCACATAAAATACTAGTCGGAAAGGCTTTACTTCGACCATCATTCTACGACCACCTTATGGTCGTAAGATCTTCTAGACTCCTTTTCCAAGTAAGTTACTTTTACTTGAAGCTGGGGGCTAGATGACGAGGATCTAATAATTCTTATTTATTTATTTATCTGTAATTCTTATTATAGATATTGATATCTCCATATTAGTCTTAAGTATACCCCTTAATATTTATAAGGGATAGGGCAAGCTGCCTGGTCATAAACCACCTCATGGTCGTAAGTCTTTGTATGACCATGGTATGTTGTAAGCCTTTCTACAACTATCGTGTAGTTGTAAATTCTTCTACGACTCGTTTGGCTTCGACCAACCTGGCTTCGACAACCCTATAATTGATAAGGCTTGCTGACCTGTGGGTCTAATCAGTTAGGGAGTCTTATACGCCATGTTTAACACATGGAGTATTTAATATGCATTGTTATTTTCTATGAATAACCGCATGAATCACCTCTGTCCCTGACAATAACTGCCTGGCGATGTGGGGGTGCCACGTCCGTAGCGGCATCCTCCATCAAGTGGTTCATCATTTAGAACATTGAGATGCCTCTTCGTTTAGAGAAACCGTCGCCTCTTCATGCGCTATATAAAGGCTGAAGTCAGAAGGCAGAAGGATAGGAGAATCTGGAGCACAAGCCGTAGTCTTTCTCTTGATTATAATCAGCACACTCAATACAACCACACAGGAGTATGGTTATTATTCTCTTTGGAGAAGGCCTGAACCTGTATAAAATCTCCGTGTTATTCTCTGCGTAGCTTTAGTCTAGGAGACTCCCGAATCAAACAATCATACGTAAGATCGGTTCTAGATCACCGACAGTTGGCGCCGACCGTGGGGATCTTCCGGGGATTCCTCGTTGACATGTTCTCTTTATTCTCTCAATTATAATGCTTTCATGGCAGAAGAATGGAACGAGGAGAATTGGTTTGACCTGGCCGACTACGCAGATATCGACATGGATGCCGGCTTCGATTACAAGCTGAGTATCATTTCATCCGATTGTAATGCTGCCTCTGGAGATCCTTCCTAGATCCAAGAGACCATGCCATCGATGGACTTGAGGAGGGATCCTTTCCCCCCCCCCACAACAAAACGTCCAAATGAGGGACCAGTTTCTTCAGAGGGCAAGGGTCTATCCGACCGCATTCAAGACTGCACCAAGGCAGGCTCACAACATGACGAGGATTTCCCTCCAAATGTTCGAGTCCACCTGAGGCAGTCCGACCTGACATGGCAAGTCCTAGAGGCCATCATTGCGGGACTCCATCAGCATCTAGTGGTCGTAACTCTTCGGTTACCCCCGCAGAGGATATGGGGGAGCACCCTGTTTCTACGAGTTCGACCACACATTCGCAGGGCTGACCTACGGATGTAGACGGTTATAACCCAGAAATCCCCTTCTTGGAGGGGTTTACTCCAAGTGTTCAGATGGTGTCATTTGACCACTCTTCAAGCTAGGAGGCCTCAAGCACAAGTAGAGATCATATATAGGAGGTCTCCGTCCTCCCCTCGAATCATGATCTCTCTCCTAGAAGCAGGCCTAAGGATGCTCCCTGTCGATCACACCCTACGACCTCTCGTGGGAATGGTGAGGAGACCTCCGGCAATGAATGGGATCAACACTCTGATGAGCGTGAGAGAAATCCTCAAAATGATCGCACTCCATTGAGGCAAACTCAAGGATCAGATGTGGAATATCCTGAGACAACCCGCATGAGAAGAATTGCGGCTCAGAGAAATTTGCCTGTGCGCATTCTAATGGGGACGTTGTGTCGATCTTTCAATGAGGATGATACAACTTGATTGGTGGAAGCTAACTCTTATGATCTAGGCTACAACCGTGCGATGACCGTTGCACCCGCAATCACTGAACCAACTTCACGTTTGTTGTCGACCTTGCCGGCAGCGAGATCGACCTGACCACGAAGGTCTTTTCCTGCATGCAATAAAGAATCAAGCAAGAAAAATAGATGAAGCAACGAATTTGCTGAATAGAAATTGAAGAACAAAGATGTATTGAATAATTTGGGTTCCTGAAGACAACGTCTAGTTGCACTAGCCGTACAAGCAAATCGATGGTGCTTCTAGCCTAAGCTAAAATCAATCTAACAAAACCCACCGAACTAGATGGGCGATGCTTGGCCATATATTGGCACCTAAGGGTGCGGCCAACACACACATGACCTAATGTTGATTCTATCTCTAACTCCCGTATCACACAAAGATTCTTTCCTAATATAGTTGTGGAAAGATTACAACTAACTCCATCCAAAAGATATATACTATAACTTATCTACGACCAATACTATTCATGTTGAGTATCGAGTGTCTTAGAATTGGTCGAAGACCTGGTCGTAGGACTGGTCCTGGAGTGGTCTTGAGGAAGCCCCGAGGAGGTCCTGGAGTGGTCCTGGAAGGAGGTCCTGAGGAGGTCCTAGGGAGGTCCTGGAGGAGGTCCTAGCGAGGAGGTCATGGAGGGAGATCTTGTAATTGGAACAGCAAGCATATCAAATATGGTTGTATCCATAGGGGTCATGTCCTCATCACGTTCAATATCAGTCGAAAGAAGCTCGGGAACTCCAACATATAAACGATCTGCTCGAGAACCCAACCCAAGAACTGGATCGAATGCCAGGGTATGACCTCTTCGCTGAAGAGATCGCACAAAGGCTTAGAAGCACGATGGCAAGACTTGAGCATCCTTGCCAACATCATTCTGGAAGTCGTACCGATACAACTCCATCGACCATGAATTCATGCCTGTCTCCTAGATTGGAGTCTACGGTGACCACTAGGGGTCTATCTTCTGCCCGAGTGATAAGTAGTCTTTTCAGAATTAAAACTTGCCACTTAAATCTTGGTAAATTATTTTCTAGAGAAAAAGATGAGCTTAGAAAATGTGATAATCAACAGAGAAGAGTCATACAGTGCACCATTGCTAATAAATGCTTACTGAGTACACTAGTACTCATTCTTGTTATTACTTCATTTGTTAGATCCTAGTCCAACTAGGGATTATCCCGAGTGGGGTGAAGGATACACAAGTGCTGAGGAGATCGTATGAGGCGAGGGCACTTACTTCGAGGACCAGGGTGAGGTGGACACCTTATTCGGTCAGTCGGACGAGTAGACGTCCGATGGAGGAGGGCAGGCAAGCGAGGGGATCTGTCCCGTTTGTAGTTAATTAAATACTTGTATTAAAGACGATAGCCTTATGTGGCTACCTGCTGTAATAAACTACATTTTCTATCTTATTGTTCTGCAGCGTTAACTTTGGTAAGGTGAGCAGTGTCCTACCAAACAGACGAATAATAATATGTATGCTTAAGTGAGATTACCTTTCGGGGTAACGACATGGGGAGCCACATCCATCCCATACTGGACATGTAGTTGTACGATATGGCATAGTTCAATGGCACACAAGATTAAGTCATTGACAAGTTACTCAGGCAAGACTACCTCATCCAAAAATAATGTGCCTCACGCACCCTCTTTACTGCACGATCACTCACCTGAGCATAAATCATTTGTTCAACAAAACCAATAACAATCCCTGTCATGGCACACAATTTTATAATAGCAGCATCGCACCATAGTTGATACAACAGTGGCATCATACCCCAGTTGCACAACAATGACATCACACCATAATTCCATATATCATTAAGTTAAATTCAACATTATTGAACATTTGATCATAAGCCCATCGTAACTAAGCATGACTAAGCATCTCTACGATACCCATGTTGGTGATACAAATATATCCAACTAATATTGACCATTATATGGTGATAAATGATTCATGGTATTCAAATAATCAATGGAGACGTAGTGATAAATAGGTGATTAACTATTTCCAAAAGTAGTTGATATAAAGATAGCATGCAATTTGATATAAAACAATGTAATTTTGAAATAATACGTTCAGCTTGATCAAAAGACTATGACTTGCATTGGCTTTGCTTAGTTACCACACTTGTATCTTCAAAGCTTGCTTCTGCTCCTGCTCCTTGAAACAGATCATCTAACGAGAGAGAGAAACAACAGGCGAAGTATAAATAAATCCAAAAGAAATTCAAATAAAATCCACAAGCAATAAAACCAACTCTAAAATAAATAGCTTGATTTTAGATGAATTTAGGAATTTGAATCGACTGAATTGAAGTTCAGACGAGGGAGAACAGGCTCTCGGAAGATTTACCAGAAAGGAAAAATAGAGAGAAAAGAATATTCCCTAGAATATTCATTTGGGCTTAAATTAAAGAAAACTATAAAGGCAGATAGGAGGGACCTACTAAAATTTCTGAATTTCTAAATTAAAAGAAAATCCAGAAAAGGTTGGAGAGGTTGATAGGTGGGCCCTTGGTCTATGGACCAAGTCTATGGGATGGCTCAGGTCTATGATGAATTGGGTTCACATGTCCGCATGTCGTTGGGTCGGGTTGGGAATGTGCCACACTTGCGCTGACTGAATGACACGACGATGGTACAAGCTGACGAGGTGGTGAGCTGGCGACGAGGTGATGCTGAGGTGGCGAGCCACGTCGGCTGGAAGCGGAAGAAAGAGAGAGCAGAGGAGCGGCTCTAGTGGCTCTAGCGCACGGCGGCGGCGATAGATGGTAGTGAAGGAGCTTCGGCCGACCAACAAAACAGGTTGCCAGCAGCTCGACGATGATAAGGGAGGTGCTGGTGCGACAACGGAGGCAATGAAGTGGCATCAACAGTGACAAAGGCGGAGCGGCGGCTCGGGTGTGCGGTGGCAATGGCGAACTAAAGGCGCCCTGAGGAAAAGGGAGGGAGCAATAGCTTGGTGACGTGACGGTGACTAGAGTTGAGGAAGAAAGGCGACGACAGTGACACAACACGACGATAGAATAGTGACAGGAAGGGTAGGGATCGGAGGAGAAGGACTTGGAACACATGATGACGCGCACGAAAGGGCAAGGGAGCACACCGTCGGGGAGATCAAACAAAGGGTGGCACGGCCGGTTTTGGGAAGATGGGGCAGCGACGAGTCAGCGATGCTCCGGGAACAAGGAGGTGGGCACCAGCTAGAACGCGGATGCGCAAATCCAACGGTGGCGAAGGCACGGCCGGAGATGCAACGACGGTGGTGGAATTCGTCGAGGAAGGCCTTCGGCGGTGCTCGTTTTATTCAGCGAAAACTGGTGCACGAGGACAGAAACGAGGCCGGCAGCTTAGGGATTTGGGAGAGGTGAATGAGGCGAGAAAGTTGACACGGGTGGGCATTCTTTTATAGGGCCGGGGAGGGAGTGTTTGCATTCGGGATGGCGGCGGCTTTGTGTTTGACATGGACACGACAAGGAGCTAGCGGCGGTAGGAAGAAGAACATGTGCGGCTTGCTGACAAAGCGGGCCCACTGGCAGCGCGAGGAGGAGGAAGCTGGCTAGACTAGTGCTGGCACGGGAAGAAAGCGGAGCGGGCTGAGTCGAGGCGGAGGAAAAATAGACCGACTCGGGTGGAAAAAGAATTGGGCCATAAAGAATGAGGCCGAAGAGAAAATTGGAATCTAAAAAGGATTTCCAATTTCAGAAAATTAGATTAACTAAAATCGAGCTCAAAGAAATAACAAATAAACTCCAAAAATTCCTAGAAAATTCCAAAAAATACTCTGGAACTCAAGGAACCCAAATAAAACATCTTTGAAATTAATTGAAGTTTAAATTAATCACATTAAATTGTTTTGATTTATGATAAATCAAATTAAGCTAGAACTTAACCAAGAAAATTCAAATGGTAAATTTTACTTTAAATGCTCCAAATGAACTCCAAAACTTGAGATGTTACACTATATCTGACCTTAGAGTCTATGCAAAAAATTATAGTTTGTTTAGTGCACGTACATGCGTGTGTGCGTGAGTAGGGTGTGTATGTGGTGTGCATCTTCCATATACTCTCTCACAGAAAGAATTAGGATCATAAGATCAGACCGTTTAGTTTGCGGTTAAATAAATCTGTTTAGTTTGTTGTTAAATAAACTATTGTCCAATGTATGTATTTATGCCTTGAGTTAGGGCATTTCCAATGGTATAGATAACTGCTCTCTATATCATCTCTCCATGTTATCTATGGACAATACTAAAGATAGCTCGTATGATGTGTTATCTTGTAAGTCATCTATACGAGACCCTGCAATCTTTTAAATATTGCATGAAAAAATATTTGTTGTAAACTATAACTCATACAACGGTGTTTTGTGCTATCTATCATGATCTTAAAGCGCTATGTCGCATGTCAGATGACCTATTTCTCTCTTCGTATTCTCTTTCAACCACCTCATCGAAAATCTAACGTGGCATGGATTACATAAGCCAATGCACATGCCCCTGTCGTTAATCCGATGAAACGTGAAGGAAGCGAAAGTGCGGAACTGACGTCCCCAACCTCAAAGGTTTATTGTATTCGCCTTGGGAGTTGGTTTGCTTCCGCTTTTAACTGCTGGTCACGTATTCCATTGTGGCCCAAGGGCCACCAACGTACATAGCCTTCCACCAAAAGCCCAAAACTCAAGGCCATTGGTCATGTACTGTGTGGATTGGTATCCTCTACCGTTGCATTGGCAAATACAATGGCAGGGGAGCACAATAACATTTGGTGGGTCTGAGCCGTTTGATCTGAGAAAAATGGATTTAGATCAACCACTGCAGTGATACTATAACATTAGTGAATAGTGCCACTGCTACAGTTTTGCTATGTTATTTTTGCTACAATTGCGAAACGCGACCTCGTCCATTCCTTTCCGATCCAACGGCTGCTACGCAATGTCACAATACTGTAGCACCGTGACATTGCTACACAATGTCAGAGGATCACTACCAGAAGTCACTTATTTCCTGAGTGTCTGTATTTTTCCCGAGTATTTGGACAGAAACACTCGGGATCTTCCCGAGTGTTTCATAGGACACTCGGGACGAGAATTAAACACTCGATAGAAATAAATTTCCCGAGTGTTTTCAATAACACTCGGGAAATCAAGACGGGAGGGAGTAGTCATCACGCAAAAAAGGGAACCGTAACGAAATAAAATATAGTCCCGAGTGCATAAAAATGAAAACACGTGGAAATGAAACGGTAGTGTCGCGTTATTTTTTTCCTAGCCCACGCTATTTTTTCCCGACCCACCTATTTTTTCAAAAAACCTTACATCCCCACTCCCCAATCCCTACCGCCTCCCCCCCTCCCCAAATCCTTTCGCCTACTACCACCACTCCTCCTCTGCACCGCCCCCCTCCTGAGCCCGCGACTCCTCCCCGCCTCCCTGCATCCGCCCACGTGCCTCCCCTAGCACCTCCGACTGCTCCCTCTCAGTGCTGGGCTCGCCCGAGCATTCCTCTCCCCGGCTCGGTCCCGCGCCATGGTCCACCTTCGCTCCACCCGGCTCCCCGGCGCGGCCTGGTGGCCAGCGTCGCTGCTCGGTCCCGTGCTCCCGTGTGCACTCTACCACCCGGGCCTCAGGCCCTCCCGTGTTCCCCCTGGGCTTCGATTCGGCCTCCCCTCGCGCCGCTTGGCCAGCCTCGGCGGCCAAATGGCTGGGCTCAAACCAAGAGGCCACTCTGGTTCCCCCTCCATTTTACTTTCTTCCTATTATTTTACTTTCCTTACTGAGATTTTGGTTTTTAATCTTTGATTGGTTCATTGCTTGTTGCTTGAGGTTCATGTAGTTCATCCATGGTCAAGGCTGGATGGGGGTTGCTTGCTGTGGTTGGGTTGCCGCCGTGCTACTGAGATATACTACCCCCTGAATCCTTCTCTCTACTCCCTGCCCCCCTATTGCTCTGTGATGGAGAAACTAAGAGCTAAATGTTGTATGTGCTCTGTGATGGCTTGAGTGATGCTGCTACTGTGAGATGTGCCATGATTGTTTTGTTCCCGACTGCATCAGTAGCTAGCCTTATTTCAAACTCCTCAGAGTTTCGGTAGATATATATATGGCACTCTCGGTCTCAGGCCTTTGATTTTGTTCCTTTGTTTTGTTCATGGATGCAGAGACTCTCAACATCTTCCCTTCCCAGCCTATGCATGTGGAGCCGTCACCAAAGGTACAAACTACATCTCACATTAGTTATGATGCTTATGAGTTATGATTGATTTAGTACTAGATATGTGTCTTTTCAAATGTATATAGTACTCATGCATAAATGATTGATGTTTGATTGTTTAATATTCTAATCCGACTTATGGCTTACATTTGCCTAGTTGCTCTTTGTACTGTTCTTGTTTGTGTACTCACTAGTCCCAATTGCTCGTGGAACATGGGAGGTTGGAACCAATAGAGACTCGTGTTAAGAACAACAAGCATGGTTTTGGTTCCAAAGAACCAAAGCTGCCAAAGCCAAAGGTCGAGGATGACGTTGAAAAAGATCCTAAAAAGCCCAAGGTGAGCAAAAGATGAGATTCTTAATATGCGTTCATGATTATCTCATACAACATTAAATTGCTTGTTGTAGCATTCTTGTAATTTTAATTCTGAATATTGTACTATTGTAGTTCAGAAGTATGGTCAGTTTGTAAAATCACCAGATATTGAATACAGATTATTTGTGTAATGTAGTTAAGAAAGGTACCTCTGTTTATAGTTAGATAAAAAAATATACTTCCTTACATTGAATGCTCATCAATTATTCTTTCTGCAGAATATTAGCCTGATTTAGTAGATTTAATTCTGAATATTGTACTGTTGTGCACTCTCAAAAAGAGGTGGTATATTTGTAATGAATGTATATGGTGGCATATCATCTAAACTCAAGCTTCGTCTCTAGAGGCGATTCCTCAGCTCCACTGTGAGTTTGAGTTATAGCATTGAATACTGAATAGTAGTTACAATGCATTGAGGCTTATCTTGTAAAGTAGTTAGAAACTTGGGAGACACAGAATGTCATAAGATTAGTATATTTTAGGATGAGGTTGCATTCTTTCTGACAAAATGTTGTAGTATTTGTAGGAAAAATTTACAACATTTAATAAATCTAGCATTATAAAAAATAATAGAAACATGTGGTAGTAGTATTATGTGACACAACAAATGTTCAAGTGTATCATTTCACTATCTAAGCAATACAATTTTCTATTGACATACCAAACCATTTTTTTGTAGCTACATATTTTATTTGACCTACTATTATATCGTGGTATGTTGAAATTTAGCTTGGATATGCGGTAGTACATAAGCTTTATAATATCTCCATTACATTTTGTGACTCAACATCCTTCACACTTGTATGTCAATGTTTCAGTATTGCCTTCTGTTCCTGTGTGTATTTTGCATATATTGTCACGATTCCTTCATCTGAAGATCATTTACTATTTTTTACAAAGCCTAAACATTATGTTGCTATGTTGTAAGCTAAACAATTTTTTTTTCATCTTTTGTATGTACATATGAGGTGAGTAGATCAATGTCAGCAGAAGGGAAACACTATAAGCATACGTGCTTTTTGTTTTGGCATGAAATATTGCCTGGATATAGAGGTTAATGTTGCATTTGTAAATTAATTTATCTAATGCAGCATTTTTAAGCTATGTTCCTTTTGTTCACTGATTGTAACTGTTTTTTGGATTGATTGTATAGGACCTGAAACACTTGAAGGGAATAACAACGACATATAGGATGACCAATAAACTTCCAGTGAGGCATTCTTCGTATGTATCTGGAATTTTGCATCCACTTAAGGTTAACGGACTTCATGTTTTACTTTTCTTTTTTGCAATTTATATTTCTCTACATTCAAGCATCAAAGCTGAACTGAAAGCACATGTATGTTCTATAATAGCATATTTACCATTAAAAATGTTCAATTGAGTGGAAATTGTGGTCCTGCACCTTAAAGCATGTTTAAAGTTTAAACACTTGGTACATTCTGTGCTATATTCTATATATACAAAGGTTTCCACATGTCTTATTTAGAAGAATTGAAAAGATATCAGGCAAAGTGTTGAGATAACTTATGTGATTAAACATGGTATAGAGCTAAAGATGTATCAAGTTAAATTGGATGCACCAGACCGCCAATTCCACTTCTTATTTTGCATGTATTGTTTTGCAGGAATATGCACGAAATCTTCGCACGCTAGGAATAGATGCAAGAGAAATAGAATCCTACAGAGCTCTATGGCAGTGTATTGCCCCTAAAGACAAACAAGATAATGTTCAGTTTTGATGTAATGAACATTGTCTATATGTAGAAATATTGCTTGTAGGTCCTTCAATATGCGTAGATATATCATGTGTTGTTCATTTAGGTTGGAAGTGTGGTTTATACATAGAGCACTGAATTTTGATTACTATCATTATTTGATTTTGTTATGACTGTCACCTCCGGATTTACAAGGATACATCCAAAATTTGAGAATGTGTATCAAAACCTTTTTCCGTTCAAAATACCTGGATTCTGTTGAAAATCGAATTTAATTACCTGGTAGCTATCCTTGTTCATTTATTGGCTTATTGCAAAGGATATTGTGAGCTTGGGAATTATGTCAATGTTGTTCAATCTATATATGTAATGATTTGTGGTATTTATCTTGCCGTGGAATTATGGCTTATTTGATTGCAAAATCGGTGCAAAACTAAATTGGATCATATATACCCTGCGGAAAAGTATATTGTTTCCCGAGTGTTCAGGACGAAAACACTTGGGAAATATGACCACGTGGCCATCCTTTCCCACACTGTCACTCAAATTTCCCCGAGTGTTCAGGACTAAAACACTCGGGAAAAATATACTTTTCCCGAGTGTCATTGGTCGATATACACTCTAGAAAGTATTCCATTTCAGTGGGGAATCCCGTCGTGTGAACTAGTTTCTCGAGTGTTTTATGTTTCCCGAGTGTAACCCAAAACACTCGGGAAATATCATTTTCCCGAGTGTAATCTCTGGAACACTCGGGAAATCGGTTTGATTCCCGACTAAACTATCCCGAGTGGTTTTTCCCGACGGCCGACCTTCGGGAACGACTTTCCCGAGTGTTTCGGGCACTCGAGAAAGTACTGGATTCTGGTAGTGGATGTATTTCCATCCTGTGTGCGTATTGACGAGGATTAAAACCTCTATGTATCAATTTAAATACATAGAAGACCATATGTCTTCATGGTCGTAACCCCTAAGGCTAACGACCTCACCGGTCGTGAGGATTCGGAGGTTACGATGGGTACCTGATCGAGACAAAGCTTTGTGCCTGGGCTCACCGGATGGTCGCTCGGAAAAGCTATGAACCGCATTTCTTCTGTATGATGAATGGAACACGTGCTATATGTTTCATTCCGATGCGATGATATAATCCTAAGACACTGACAATTAACTGCCCTATGGTTAAGCATCTCACAGACAACCGCAAGGTAGTTGGCACATTGATAACTGCCTTACCGTTCCGACCAGTCATAACGTTTCACCAAGGACGCCTTCTCCAAAAGTAACTGCCACCTCTTCAGAAGTTATTTAAGGGTGGAGCGCAGAAGACAAAGGGACGGGAGGAACAACAACAGAACACGAGACGACAAACACAGAAGCCTAAGTAGTGGAATTAAAAGCAAGGCATTCAGTCTTAGACTCAGATTCTAAGCCTGATTACTTAGTTTAACATTCCTCACATTCAGTGTATTTAGGGGTAGTCCCTAGCCAGATCTTATCAATCCAGTTCATATCAATAAAGAGCGGTCCCCATTCTATTCCAGGATACTTCACGTCATTTTGCTCTTTTATTTCATAAGATCGACGACTCGATCGTCGATACGTATAATATGAGAAAAGCTTCACTTTTTGTTACTAGGCTAGTAGTACGAGGCTAGTACGACATCACCTGAGCACAATCACTGAATCCCACTGCTGCAGGTCCTAGCTGAGAGATCAGATGAGGATCGTACAAGGAGATCGTCGTACGTATAGCAATCCTGGTATAATATAGAGGACATTTTTTTTCAAGGCTCAGGGTCTGTATTTTTCCTACTCTAATTCGCTAATAATCTTGCCTAATTAATCGAAACATGGCCCATTAATTAATTCGATCCAAATAGAGAGGCACATGGGCCAACTAGGTGTACGAATAGGCTTGAAAATGAAAGACTAGGTAGACTAGCGAGTGAATGGCTGGATATCAATTCAACATACCACAAGTCCAACTTAAATCCATATAGAATTGATCCGATCCAGATTAAATAAGGCCATATCCATGTCCACCCAAATCC
The DNA here is from genome assembly GCA_036346405.1 of Phyllostachys edulis. NCBI lineage: Eukaryota > Viridiplantae > Streptophyta > Magnoliopsida > Poales > Poaceae > Phyllostachys > Phyllostachys edulis. The sequence continues at coordinate 14,301,627 of CM070558.1, forward strand.
AAACACACAAGAGCCATGCATATCTAAATCCAGATGGATGCATACAAATGTTATTTTGAGGTGAGCAAGTGAGGCCCACATATGTGTTGGGCCTGCTAATTTACACAAACTAACTCCTCTACACGTCTAATCATCTACAACAATTTTTGAGCCATTTTATGAAACTTTTTATGGTGTGAATGCGAGTTAGGAACAAAAGCTTCCTATAAAAACCCGTTGGGGGCATCTGTGCACTTGGGCACCAATTTGCTCAAAGTAGTTCATTTGCCCGCTGAATTATCTCCAATAAATTTCAATCGATTTTGTGTCTATAAAAGCTCGTGGGCCCACTTGTGCGCCTTGACCATCAATTTGCACAAAGTAGCTCCTGTACACACGGAATCATCATTATTCGTCGATCCCATGAAACTTTTACGGTGTGAATGCGTGGTTGAAATTCAAAATGCTGAAGTTCTACAACATCGTCCTATAAAAGCCTACGTGGCCCACTTGTGCACCTGGACCCACCAATTTGCACAAAGCAGGTCCTCTACACAACGAATCAATCTCCGGTTATTTTCTTCGATTCCGTCAAACTTTTATGGTGCGAACATGAGGTTGAAATTCTAAATACCGGACTTTCATGAAAGATTAATTTAGGAATGATGCCCATTGTATAGCCCATAATATATCCAAGCAATATCCAAGTATCCAAAACTATATTGGGCTTAGTTTTGGATATATCCAAGTCCAATATGATCGGATTCATTGAGGTCCAATACCAAAAAGGTCCAATAAGTCAATGGACTCCCCGAGTCCAACCCCAGCTCTACAGGCAAGCCGAGGATTATTGCTCAACTTATCCCGTTCGGTGTTTGTTTGCTTGTGCAAGTCTTTACACGGCCTACTGGTTCAAAATCCGAAACAATCGCAGAAAAATAATCTATACAAATAATCCATCTAATCACATTTAGTTGGTAGATATCGCATTTGAGTCATCAACCAAAGACGAGACGAGGTATACGCCACTTAGCTACGCTACGGTTGGCTTGTTTGGCACAAGCGCCAGCGCCCCGCCCCGCCACACCGTCTTAACTCGTGCGATAGTTATGCCAAAAGACTGGAATTGTTTTGCCCGAGCAACTTAGAGCGTGTATAATGGGCTTATGTCAGCCGTCTATAGCCATTGCCACGTAGGATTTTTGCTGACGTGGATGAAAGAGAATGAAGAGAGAGAAAAATGTTGTTTACAATCCTGTAATAGACTATAGCACAAGAAATAAGAAAAGATTTAAAAAATTGTGTGTTCTATAACGACAACTAAAAAGACAGTAGTCGTCTGTATCATTGTATAAGCTATCTTTAGTGCTATCTATTGGTAACATAAAAAATTATTATAGACAGCGACAATCTATCCAATGTACATGCCCTTAGTCACAAGCGTAGCGACCGAACAAAACGTGGCAAATGAGCCGTTATACCTTCCACTACGGTACGGTCGGCAACGCAAGGTTTTTCACCAACTTTCTGTTGGGTATCTGCTTGGCCTGACGCGACCGGCAATCATTTTCCTATTCACGGGGCGCAGACTGCAGAGCGGAGCAACGAGTGGAAATCCGCGCGGCGAAGTGGGCTGAGACTGCAGAGCAGAGCAGGCAGAGCAGAGCAGGCGCGTGGAAATGCGCGCGGTGAAGTGGGGGTGAGCGAGCGGCTGCAGTGGAAGAGGGGGGCAAACGTCGCGAGACTACCTGCGTCTGGGTAAAAGTCGAAGCGAGCGGAACAAAGTGCGTCTGCCTGACTGCCTCGCTGCTCTCTTTCGCTTTGATCGGAGAAAACAATACCGCCGTTCCAGCCGAGTCATAGGCACATACAATATGCATCTCTCTCTTTTTTTTTTTCGTCCTTTTCTTCTGGTTGGTGTCACTACGTACTCACCGGTCACCGGAGCACTGAAAGTCTAGTCAAATGATATGGCTAGCTACGTACGTGCATTAGTCTACGCAGGCCCTAACTCCTGCTTCCACATGCTGACTTGTTAAAGCAAAATGATCGACATTGTCAGGCAAGCCGTTCGTCGACCGCTATTATATTGTGGAGTTCTATAGGTTGTAGTGCCCTTGCTATGTATTTAGGGCTTGCTTGGTTGATGACTTGAATTCTATGTATGTAAAAAAGTGGTGCCTAGAGGTAGCCTGGAAAGTAGATGGTTTTTGCTTGGCCAAGCAAACCTGAAGATGAGTTGTTTAGTTGAAAGTATGTGCCTGGAGTTAGTGAATAAAAAATAGAACGTTAGATCAAACAATCAACGCAGATCTAGAGGCCTGACAGGCCTGGGAGCCAGGCGCTCATTTTCTACGCCTGGCTCCCAGGGAGCAAAGCACGCAACACACAGGCAGCGATCAGGAGGGGTCCAGGCCAGGCGGATGGTCACCAGGGAGTGAAGCAAACAGGCTCTTACACAAGGGCGTGCGCGCAGGCCCCTCCATCATCATCCCTTGCCACTGTAATGGCGCCTCAAAAATCATCTGTTGGATCGAACTAATTAAAACCAATTAATAGCCCGGGATGATAAGGTATTGTAGCAATAACCGTAGCTTTTAACGTAAATCACACAGCACTGCGGCACTGTTACTGTAGCGTTTGGTCTCGTGGCGTCTGTCCCTTTTTCGATCGGATGGCTGCAGATCAATTAAAGATCTATAGCAGGGGTAGTGTGTTGTTCTCTGTCGTTGCTGTGGCAATGGCGGAGAATCTGCGTGGTCGTTTGGGTGATGGGTTTTAATTTCTGGACGTTGTGTGGTGTAAGTTGTACACACCTAGTCGGGTCCGATTGCCTATTGGCGAAAGATTTTGTGGTATCGCTCCTTCCACTTATTCCACCAAGCAGGGGTGATTCTAGCGCAGGACTTTATCGGCCTTCAGCCTACCCTTTACGCTAGCGCATGACACCCCCGCCCCAACCAACCTCCCAACCAACCTCTGGTCATCCGACGGCCATGGCTGAGGGCCCCGAGCAGTTGCGTCCGTTTTGCAGAAGGAGGAAGAAAAGGATTTGTAGGCCCTTGCCAAAGCCCACAAGGCCCAACCGCCTCACATCCATCCTATGTCCCACCTTTGCACCTCACATTCCCTATTCCAAAATCCAAACCTCCAATCGATTGAGGATTTGAGGAGAGGAACGCACCCGAGGGCTGAGGCGGCTGGCAGCGGCGCTGCGACGAGGCGAGGGAGCCGAAGGAAGTGAGGGAGCTCAGAGGCCAGGAGCTGCAGAGGCCCGAGGAGGGAGCTGGCCTGGGGCAGGGGAGCGGCCACCGCCTGCTGGTAGCCGGAGTCCGGAGAAGCGGAGGAGGCGAGGCGAGGAGGGAGGCCGGGAGCAGCCGAGGTCTCGATCGAGGAGCGGAGGAGGCAAGGCAGTTCGGAGGCCAGGGGAGACCGGGACCTGCGAGGGCCGAGGAGAGAGCTGGCCTAGGGGCGCGTTGTGTGTAAGGTCGAGGAGGCTAACTAGAGAGAGTGAATAGGTGGGTTTAAAGTTATTTTGACTGAAACCGAGTTTTATGCGGGATTATAAATTAAATCGGTTTTGCGTAATTAAAGACTAAATCAACTAGTCTCAACTAAGTGCACCAACAACCTAAGTCTATAACAAGGTTGGCAATCCTAAGGTGATAAGCAAACAATTTAATTCTATAAATGTAAATTGCAAGAATATAAAGTACGAGAAAGCAACCCACAATGACACTAGATCTTTTTCCCGTGGTGTTCAGAGACTTGTCGCTCTCCTCTAATCCACGTTGAGGTAAACCCAAACGAATTGGACTAGCTCTACGAATTAAACAAAATACCTCAATCCACTTGTGGTAATTCTTTCCCCCTCCGGGTACATGAGCTCTAACCTTCACAACACGTTGTACCTTCTCACAAGCTTCTTGAGAAGATCACCAAATCATGACTCCTCCGCGTCGTCTAGGTGTCGGCAAACACCAAGAGCAATAAGCCAAGCCGGTCGCTTGACTCTCATGAAATACAACACACGCACAAGTGGATACACAACCCACCACTAGATGCAACACATGCAACTAGAGACATTTCTCCTTACTCACAAGTTGCAACACATGCACAATTTAGAGAAGAAGCTCACACTAGTTGATGAGAGTGAAATGAGATACCAAGAGTTGCCTTCCCATAGTGGGTATTTATAGCCCACGCACCAAAAGCTAGCAGTTGGAGGCTAAAAGAGCTAAAAAAGAAAAAAACCGGTCGATCAATTGGTTGGCGGTCGGGCAAGACAACGACTATAAAACTAGCTGTTATAGTCAATCCCAGTCAGACCTCCCTTATAGGGTCTAGTTGGACCGGACCCCAGTCAGTCTGGGGCGGTCAGACTGGCTTTCCGGGAGGAATAAAACTAAAAAACTTGCCCTCCAGAAAAAGCTGACCGGCCCAGTCAGTCTAGACCAGTCAGTACGAACTGGTCAGACTGGCCTTATCAACGCGGTCAGACCGGACCCCGGTTAGTCTGGGTCGGTTAGTCCGGCCTTGAATTTTAGCACAGGCGACACTCAGGAAATCTATCATAACTTTTGACTCTGAATGTCGGAATTAAGTGATCTTGGGCTCTATGAAAAGCTTATTTAGACCGATACATAAACCATATGTTTGATTGACCTCAAACACATTTGATCAAATCAAAAAACATAACTCCAAAGAGCCAACATATGGCATAAGTCAGAGGAAAAGAGCAACAAGCAATCTTAGACCATGCCAAAGAAGGATGCATGATCTTCAACAATTTGCAAAACACTTTTGCAAACTTTAGTATCATGCCACAAGGAGTAGGTGCATAGACTTCAACTATTTGCAAAACACATTCGCAAATTATAGTCACACGCTACAAGGATTAGGTGCACGAGCGTCAACTATTTGCAAAACACATTTGCAAACAATAGCAGCATGCCTAGAAGAGCTAGAGCAAGCGGGATTGAACTATCAATACATGATGAGATTCAAGCTACTAGACAAGACCCCTCTTAATAGTACGACAACCTATACTAGCAATTCGGTCTTCCAACCAAACACTGAGACTGATAAAAGACTAGGAACACATCCTTAGCCTACACTAGTTATACCTTTGCCTTGTGCATCCACTTAGAGATTTCACTTGGTGACTCACATCTCCTCTCCAAGATCGGTTCTTGACTTGAGCATGAACACATGACACCGATCACTTAACTTGATGACTTTCAACACATGGAGCACATGGAGTCATCCAAAATCTTCATCATCATGGGATTCAACCTATTTCACTAACTCATGGAAAATATTAGTCTGAGAAAATGAATGTAATTCATTAACAAAATACTCTATTAACTCGTAATAGCGGGTCTAGATTCTTTAGAGCGACCGCCGGTAGCCAGAGCTCGGAGGAGCGGAGGAAGCTAGGCGAGGAGTAGGGATGGCAATCGGGCGCGGCGGGTACGGGTAGTGCTCGCCCATACCCATGCCCGCGACCCCAATTTTTCCCCACGAGCATGCCCGCGAAGGACGACGGGCGAAGAACCTCGCCCATGCCCGTCGCCCATGGCATGCCCGTTCCATGACAGTACACTACCGCCCATGGGTACCCATCGCCCGCGGGTACCCATCGCCCACAGGCATACTCATCACACATAAACAATGCACACATCAAGTTCATTTCAATTCACATCAATAGTGCATCACACATTCAACAACTAAGAAATTTTATCGCAAATCACACATCAAGTTCGACAAAACAACTAATCAAGTTCAACAAATAAAATAGAAATACAAATTGACATAGTTCCTCACACATAAACAAATTATGTTTGCAACAAGAGTAGAACATATGAAAATGGTTCAATTACAACAATTCAACAAATAGATCAAAAACATGGCCATAAACCGGTTTGCTAATCAGAGTCGACGATCGAGATTGAACAACAATCTTTAAACTCCTCTTCAATGTCTTCAAGGCATGTCCATAAACCCTCATGATAGCTAGCTCCCCCCTGTGTTTTAGACTAAAATAGCTTCAGAATCTCTTTCCATTCTTGACAATGAGGTCGATACACGACCATTTCCTATGGAGTTTCAGTACTTCCCTAACGTTTCGGACATTTGTTTTGCATATGAATTGAGAATCTATTAGTATCAAATTGCCATGAACAAGTAGCTAATAGACAGGTTAATTATTGTGTAAGAAAGAATTCAACAAAACTTACCTGTCAATGACTAGCCGTGACAATCTCGCAATAATTTTTGTTGCGGGCACAGTCGATCCATCGTTTGGTACTGGTTCGGTAGGTTTTCAGGGACCATTGGATCAATAGCTCAGTGGTCCATAGCATCGCAGTCCCCTTCTTGCGTTTGTTTTCCATTCTTCTCAATCTCTTTTTTTGCCAAAATACTACAGATAAACTACTGAACTTTACCTTTTTTTTTACGGAAACCACCTGAGGTTTACTTGATTATTATCTGAATATTCCTGCAATAGTTTTATTAGGACAAATACCAGGAAGCTAATCAACACAAGGTTTTGACAAAACTAAGGCATAGACCAACGATCAAAGAGACAAATCTCCACAAATAAACAACCACAAGATTCAAAATGGCAGACAGCAAGTTGCAAGGCTGTGCACACCCTCTGAAGTCTTTTGTTAGTAGTATAATGCAAACAAGTTGAAGGAGAAAGCAAGCACCAAGTTGGCCCAAGGCGGGCTCCCATGTGACATGATCTCTTTGTTTGACACTGGCAGAGTGTGAAGTGAAGTGACATGGTCTGATGAACACAACAGCTAACACAAATATGTAGCTGTAGTATAAGTATAGATCTAATCCAAGTAGTAAAGTTTAACACGTACATCTACACAAAGACCGACGGTCGGGGACGGAGGCGCCGCGGCCGGAGGCGCGGCGGGGAGGAGGCGGCCGGGACGGAGGAGCGGCGGCGGGACGGAGGCGCCGCGACGGCCGGGACGGAGGAGCGCGGGTGGGACGGAGGCGCCGCGTGGGAGGAGGCGGCCGGGACGGAGGCGCGGCGTTGGGGAGGAGCGCGGCGGGACGGAGGCGCTTCGACAGGGGCGGGGCCCGGGAGGAGGCGGCCGGGACGGAGGGCCATGGCCGGGATGGGAGGAGCTGCGGGGACGGAGACGCCATGCGACGACTGGGATGGGAGGAGCGAGCCAGGGACAGAGGGGCTGGCGATCTGGTGGGAGATCTGGTGGGAGGAGGAAGCTGAGGAAGATCAGGGATTTGGGAGCGGTGGCGGCTAGAAGTAGTGTGGGCAGCGGGGCGTTAGGGTTTTATTTTTTTATTCAGGGAGGGTCCCACCTGTCAGTGTACATGGCGGGTAATCGGGCGAAGCGGGTACGGGTGGAGCTTACCCATGCCCGCGCCCATTTACCCGATGGGTAAGAAATTGTGCCCGTTTTTATACCCGTGGGCAAAGCAAGACGCCCATACCCGCCTCCATTAGGGTATTCGCCCGCGGGTACGCGGGTAATCGGGCACAATTGCCATCCCTAGCGAGGAGGGTGCGGCTCTCTTGGTCGCTCTACTTAGCAGCTCTACCGAGGAGACTAAAGGAGGGACTAGGGAGTTAGGGAGCCGTGGAGGTGGAAGACTGAAGTGCTGATCTGAAATGTTGTGTCTGTGCTGGTATAAACTCATTACTCAATTAGCAATTTGTTCGTATGATAGAATATAGTGTGGTATATACTCAATTAGCAATTTGTTCGTAGGTTTGCAATAATAGAGAAACGAACTTTGCGTACTTATTTCACAAGCAATTCAAGTAGTACTCCCCAACCGATGAGAGCGCAACTCAACCAAAGAAGCCTCGACTAGAATTTAATCTAGATGAAACTATTGTCAATCCGATGCATCGCATACCAATAGAAAATTTTGCCAATAAAACTAGAGATGAAGTGAGGAGGACATATATATTTGTTGAATGGTCCAACTCGAGTAATTGGGCATGCCTTTCCAAAGACATTGGATGACAAAGTGTGGATATCCTTTCAAGAATCATGGTTTAATAATTTTGATTGGTTAGAATATAGTGTGGAAAATGATGTCGTTTTTTTTCTATTGTTTTCTTTTCAAGAAACCGACACAACCTAACACATTTGGTAATGATGTATTTACAAAACTTGGGTTCTCTCCTTGGAAGACGGCTATAGATGTGTTTAATAAATATGTTGGTGGTCCAAATAGTTTCCACAACATCGCAAGGGGGGAGTGTGATGACTTCAAGAATCAATAGTCAAGTGTGTCTACTAAAATGAGTGCTTACACTAAGGAGGCCAAAATTGCATACAAAATGCGTTTGAGTGCATCTTTAGATTGTCCAAGATATCTCACAGCGCAAGGTGAATCTTTTCATGGACATAATGAATCCTCCACTTCCATCAACAAAGGCAATTTCAAAGAGTTGTTGGATTGGTACCAGGATAAGAAGGAGGAAGTGAAAGAGGCATTTGATACAACTCCCTGTCATGCAGTTATGATTTCTGCAGATATTCAAAAAAAGCTTTCCAAAGCTTGCGCACAAGAGGTCACGAAATTGATTAAGGGTGAGATTGAAGATAGGAATTTTGCGGTGCTTATTGATAAGTCTCGAGATGTATCGATAAAGGAGCAAATGGTAGTGATTGTGAGATTTGTTGTACATTTTTTAGTCATATCATTTTTGCATTGTTGTGTTGTATTGTTGTTCTAACTTTACAAAATTTGTGGCATGCAGATTTGTGAACAATCAAGCGAAGGTTATGAAAAGGTTTCTTGCTATCAAGCATATCACAAATTGTACATCTTTGGCATTGAAGGAAGCTTTGGTTGGGTTGCTTGATTTTCGTGGTTTTCCTATTTCCATGCTATATGGGCAAGGCTATGATGGAGCTTCAAATATGAGAGGAGAATTTAATGGCTTGCAAAAACTTATTCAGGATGATAATACAAATGCTTTCTATATCCATTGCTTCACCCACCAGTTACAGTTAATGGTTGTCGCTATCACAAGTTGTAGTACAACTATTACTGATTTGTACAGCTATGTTCCCCTGATAGTGATTATTGGTAGCGCATCTTGCAAGAGAAAAGATGTGTTGATTGAAAAGCATCATCATGTCTTGTTGGAGAAGTTGGAGAATGTGTTGATTTATGCTGGGAGATGGCTGCATCAAGAAGCTGGCCTAGATAGACTTGGAGATACTCGGTAGGGATCACATCTCAAAATCTTGCTTCATATATACAAAATGTGGGAGGCCATGGTCGATGTTCTAGAGATTATAAATGAAGATGCTTGTCAAAACACAAGTCATGGTGGAGCAGCAGGTTTGATGAAAAAGATGGAATCCTTTCAATTTGTATTCATCGTGCATTTCTTAATAACCTTGTTGAGCATAAGAAATGAGCAATCGGCTTCTATGCAAAGGAAGCATGAAGACACTGTTGAAGCTATAGGCTTGATATAGGATATGAAAGAGCTTCCAAGATGCAACACCCTGATTTTGGAGCCTTTTTGAAAATTTTAAAATAAAAAGAACAATTTTGTTTTGATGAGAATTCAAAGCTTAACTTGGAATTTTTAGAATGGATATCAATTTACTAACTCAAACTTCAACTAAAGACTCTCTTTTGGTTTCTTGGATTTGTTGGAGTTTTGGTGATCTCTCACTTTCTGTGTTTGTTTTGTTCTTCTTTGGTCCAGACCTCCTTAGGTCTAGACCTCCCAAGTGTTTGGGCCTCCCCGTGTCCTTCAGGACCTCCCTGTGTCCTTTAGGACCTCCTCCTCGCTTGTTTGGACCTCCCCGTGTCCTTCAGGACCTCCCTTGATTAGATCTTGACCGTTAAGACCTCCCATTTGGAGATCTTAGTCGTTAAGACCTCCCTTGATTAGATCTTGGCCGTTAAGACCTCCCCTTTGGAGATCTTAGATCTTGGCCGTTAAGACCTCCCCTTTGGAGATCTTAGCCGTCAGGATCTCCCTTGATTAGATCTTGACCGTTAAGACCTCCCCTTTGGAGATCTTAGCCGTCAGGACCTCCCTTGATTAGATCTTGGCCGTTAAGACCTCCAGTTTGGAGATCTTAGCCGTCAGGACCTCCCTTGATTAGATCTTGGCCGTTAAGACCTCCCCTTTGGAGATCTTAGCCGTCAGGACCTCCCTTGATTAGATCTTGGCCGTTAAGACCTCCCCTTTGGAGATCTTAGCCATCAGGACCTCCCTTGATTAGATCTTGGCCGTTAAGACCTCCCCTTTGGAGATCTTAGCCGTCAGCACCTCTCTTGATTAGATCTTGGCCGTTAGGACCTCCCCTCTATGGATCAGACCCTCAAGACCTCCCCTTGTGGATACGACCGTCAGGACCTCCCCTCTGTGGATCTGACTGTCAAGACCTCCCCTTGTAGATCTGACAGTCAAGACCGCCCCTCTGTGGATCTGACCGTCAGGACCTCTCCTTGTGGATCTGGCCGTCAGGACCTCCCCCTTGTGAATCTGACCGTCAAGACCTCCCCGTCCCTTGGACCTCTTAGCCCTCTGGACCTCCTCCCCAGTCTTTTTGCAAGGACCCCCCCCCCCGCCCTTGTGGGTTGAGGTCACCTTGTGATCAGGACCTCCGGTCTTGTGCTCGGACCTCCCACCGTGGGTCATGACCTCCCCTGACCTCTACGCGATCTCCTCTAGGTCTCCGCAGGACCTCCCCTTGAGCTTTGACTAGCCTCATTTGTTAGTCACGACCTCTTTCTTTATCCTTTGACTATGTCCTTTGCACTTGGAAGTTTTCAAAGTATTTAATGCATGTTGTGTCGTATTAAATGCTACTACCTTTTGGCAGCACCAGGCTATCTTTTGTCTCATCTTTTATCTACTTCTATCATTTCCTTCACTTACTTTTGAGCCCAAGAGCCCTTGGGCAATCTTGTCGGCTCTAGCTATATAAGCTTGGGCAGCCCTTCCTCGTTACCTTTTCTCATCTCCCCTCTTTGGCTCATCCGATCAGCCCTTGGACCTCCTTCCAAGCTCTCTGGACCTCCTCTCTAAAGCCTCGGATCTCCTCCAACAAGCTCCTTGGACCTCCCCCTGATCACCTAGCCTCTCTGTTGGTTTTATTTCAGTGTTCTATTGGAGTTTTTTTGGATCTTATTTGAGTCGTTTTGTTTTCCACCGTGTAGATTGCGAAGGCACCGAAGAGCAAGAGTTCTTTGAGGAAGAAGAAGACACCCAGGCCTTTGAGCAAGGCAAGATACACCCTTGACCATGTTGTACCCAGTATGTCAACATATTTATGTTCCATTTCGCATAATAATGCATGCCTACTTTACTTAGATATTTCAATACATGTCTTTAAATTCATAGTTATGCCTAATTCCTTTGTATGGCCACTGTTGACACTGAACCAATCTATTGTTGCCCTAGATAAAAATCTAGTTTTTGCAATAGTGAGAACCAGAGGCATTTGAAAAATGTATGCTTAGCTTTGCTTAGAACAAAACCTTGATTTGGGAACTGTTTTTACTATAAGACCAAAGTATCCAGTGTTTTTAAAGCCATGACATTAGGTTGTCATGGAGGTTTTGGCAAATGGTTTTGGAAAATCGGAAATGCCAAATGGATTTGGACTTGGGCAGATTGGTTTGGTTGTTTGGTGCATGTCTATGCACAGGCTGAACCCGGGTAGGGTTGAGGCCCCAGGGTTCTGTGGTAGCCGCCCAAGCTAGTTAAGGACCGGTCTGCGAGCCGTATCTTGCTAGCCACCATCGTGCAACCACTTGTCCTATGTGGGCAGGACCTAGCCGACTAATTTGCAAAGTTCCATCGCGGTTGATCCTGTTTGTACGTGGACGGTCTTTCATGGCCATTTCTTTTGACAAAGTCTTTCATGACTATTGTTCCCACCTGGCATAAGAGGGGGTACCCATTAACCCGGCGGGTTTCTATCCAAAGGGGGGATTTGTTGGGTCACGGGGTAGGCTACGATAGCTACAAACAAAAAAATTCTACCACGCGAACCAGATGCCAAGCAAGTAGATGATCACGGATCGTTACCAATGACACGCAGAAGCGGCGGAAGAAGGATTGGAGCGATGCGGTCCAACGAAGAGCGTCGATGAAGTGGTCGTAGTCGATCGTCCAACGTCCAGCAAGTCGATGCAGTGGTCGTAGTCGATCATCCAATGTCCTCACGAGCCGATCGTCTCCTCCAGCAACGTCTGCGGTTCCTTGTGAAGATCGCGGATCGTCCTCAAGCGCAACAATCGTAGTAGCGCCTCTACGGTATCCACACGTCCAGGGAAGGAACAACCGAACGCCGGTGTGCCAGCACCAAGTCGCACGGTGGAGCTCTCAAGAAGATGGCGGCTAGGGTTTCGGTGGTGTTTCACGCCCCTTCCCAACAAAATTTCATGCACCTCCTTATATAGTGCTCGTGGCGGATCCTATCCGAACACGTTCTGAATCAGATTCGTATTGGTTTGTTCCAACCCGTTAAGTGTGTGACCAGAGGTTCATGTGTAGTTTGGTTGTGACTCGGAAACCGCTTCCGATCACGAGTCGATGCGGCTCCTAGCGTAACATATCGATTCCCGAATACACACAAATTATATCGATTTAACCTTAATGCAATATGATCTCGACTAGGTCCTCATCACTTACGACTAGGTCCTATCTTTATACGACCGATTCAGATTTGGTCATGACTAGCTCGTAATTGCTTACGACGATTCGACCACTCTGTGACTACGTTCGACCGATCTCGACCGGCTTGTATCTCAGATATCGACCAAATCAGAATCGCTCAAACTAAGCAACCTACTCGTGTATACTCCCTTTGCCTCACGATGTCCGGTCGAACTCGGTGAGATTTTGTGTCATCCATGGACTGCTCAATACTTTCTCGATCGAGTGTCGAGATAACTTTACGTGGTCGAACACTTTGACTACTAGTGGCATGGCCATGCACTTTCTTTATCCGATCTGTGAGGGGGCCCAGAGACATCTCTCTGTTATGTTAGGAGGGCAAATCCCATATCCGACCAGTCACATTCCTCTCCATGTTTGAGCATACCCAAAGCTACCTTTATAACTACCCGATTCATTTGTAGCGTTTGGCAACCCCTAAGAGTGCTCTTATACATGTAGGAAACCATGCCGATCTCAGGTCTAAGGATTATACATCATCATTGCTTGAGACCAACTAACGACACATAGATTCATAACAATCTCAATAGTGTCTCAATGTGGGTCTTATCCAACATCATGTTCTCTAACATGTGTCCATATTATTGGTTTGATATCTCCATATCTATGACTCGTGAAACATAGTCATCAACCAATACATATGCTAGTCTATTCATATGTGTCCTCATATGTTTACGACCGAGGATCGTGTAAGAATAATTATCGCAGGAATATAGAGTTTCACAACCAAGTCACATACTTGATAATAAATATTAACAATATTATTCTAGGAACAAGATAACACATTATCCAATGTCATGAACATAATGAAATATAATCATCTCTATGATTGCCTCTAGGGCATATTTCCAACAGGATTTGTAAAACCTTAATGAGGGTGGACTACGGTGGAACGATGCATTGTAAAGGCCTTGTCATGTGCTCTAGACCTCTCACTAAAGGAAGTGTGAGGTGGCGTTAACGAATGCCAAACAAACTAGATAAAATATGTCTTGTGGGTAAAGCTGTACACCTCTGCAGAGCGTAAAACTATTCGAATAGTTATGTCCACAGTTATGGACATGCTAGCAAAGCCACTCAAAGTTAGATCTTGGTTTTATTTTCAAAGGACTTGTGAAGCTGGTTTTGGATTTCTATCCATTTGTTTATGGGCGGGTAGTCTTGTGACAGGAGGGTATCCTTCACCACTTGTGATGAATGTTATCCAACCGAAAACTGAGATTTTAGAAAATGAATTTTAATTATTGTTAACTGCCTTGGAACTTAGTAGTTGTATTTAAATGAAACTTGGCTTTATGAAAATCAACCATATTATGCCTTCCTGTGAGATACCCATTTATGCATGTCATTCTGTTATTTGACGGGTGTAACTTGCGAGCACGGTTGTTGTGCTCATTCTTACTTGATTAATCATTGAGCAGGAGAGGACTACGAGGAGGATGAACCGCAAGATGACTAGGCCGATCTCCAGCCAATTGCCTGTGGTGTATTGGATGGACTTGACTTTTGTTTCTGCTGTGTATGTTGCTCTTGTCGGTTTGTAAGCAAAATCTTGTAATCAACTCTTTTGTGTTAATAAAGTTTGCGTGGATGTATGTTGCCACTTGTGTATGCTGTGTGAACTAGCCATTGATCCTTGGGACTGGTTTGGATCATAGTGGACTTGAGTCCTTTCCAAGCCCCTCAACCTCCTCGGGTTGGTCCCTCAAGGACCTCCCTCGGGTCAGAGTGTGGTGCTTAGGGAGGTCTTAGGTCCCCAGACCTCCTCGGGTCAGGACCCCAGACCTCCTCGGATCCTACCAAACCTCTTGGGATGGTCTTAGCAGTCCTACCAAGAGGCTCTGCGGGATGTCCTGGGAGGTCCTGGTAGACTTTCCAGGAAGTCTTAGAGGATCTCTCGGGTCGCCACAAAGTGGTATCAGAGCATCTTGACTACAGGATGTAGCCTAGTAGAGTGGTCGTTAGGAGAAAGTTCAAAATGTGTTTTACAAAAACAAGATAAATAAATTGTTCTTCTCTTATCTAGGTCATCTTTCTATTCTTACCCCCTTTCTCTGTATCTCTCCTTGCCTTACTCTCTCTTATCTTTGCTCTTCTCATGGTTTTACAATGTAATTGGATCCCCTTTTTCCTGTCATGTCCTTAAGAGGTCCAATGGTAGTTAACCTGGGGGTTTCAAGCCTTCTCCCTGTTAGGACCTCCCAGTTCGTGGTCAATGGTGGTAGTTTTTGCGAAGACCTCCCTTTGGGTCTCTTTGCAAAGACCACCTCTTGTGGCCACGACCTCCTTGCTTGCAGCCCTGAGGGCAGTGAGCCTCGAGTAGAAGTGTTTGGGTTTTTGAGTTGCTGGTTTTGCAGGTTGGGTTGTTTTGACCTCTTTCTCCCCCCCCCTCCCTAGTTTTCTTCCTTTTCCCTAATCCATGAAGATCTAGCAGACAGTGACAACTCGTGGCGATGGCGACACCGATCGTCGGCGAGCCATTGGGAGTGATCCGGAGACTCCTCTTCCCCAGCCACCACCTCCTCCAGCTGGAGTGCCAAATTAGAACCAAATGATGGCAAATCAAGCTCAGTTAATTAACTTGTTAGCTCAATCCATCATCAATACTCAGAATCTATAAGCAGTCGCAGCAGCTCAACCACCAGTGCATGTTCCACCTCCCCCCAGGACCAACATCTCTGAGTTTATGAGGATGAAACCACCCACTTTCTCCAGCAGTACTGAACCATTGGAAGCTGATGATTGGCTCAGAGCAGTGGGAAGAAAGCTGGACATGATCCAGTGTACCGACCGTGAGAAGGTTCTGTTTGCCTCTCACCAACTTCATGGACCAGCCTCTGAGTGGTGGGACAACTTCACTCAATCCCATAATGATGCTCAAACTATTACTTGGGATGAATTTGTTCAATCTTTTCGCCGGGCACACATCCCCCACAGTATGATGTTGCTAAAGAAGAAAGAGTTCAGATCTTTGCACCAAGGGAATCGCACAGTCAGTGAGTATCTTCACAGATTCAACCAATTAGTAAGATATGCACCCGAAGATGTGGCTACTGATGAGTCCAAGCAAGAGCGCTTCTTGGAAGGGCTCAATGATGACCTTTCGGTTCAGCTCCTTGCTCATGACTACCTAGATTTTCAGCAGCTTGTGAGCAAGGCCATTCGTCAAGAGGGCAAGCATCTTGAGATGGAAAATCGCAAGAAGAGGAAAGCAGCTCAGCAGTTTAGTTCAGAGGGTTCTTCTAGGCCCAGAACCTCCTAATTTTAGCAAGGAGACCTGTGACCTCCTCCCCTTCGAAACCTCCAATACAAGCAAAATGTCCTGGTACCTTCAGCCCTCGTATGACCTCTCCAGGAGGTCAATCTCAGAAGAAGCCATCCACAACTTCTGCAGCGGGAGTTACTTGTTTTTATTGCAATGAAATTGGGCACTATGCCAATAGGTGTCCAAAGAAGCAACAAGCAACAGCCACTCCTCCCACCCGATCTAGTCCAAGCATTTCAGCTCATGGTAGCAACCCCAATGTGAAGCCTTCGGTTCAGTTCATCAAGGGACATGTGAATCATGTCACAGTCGAGGAAGCTCAGAATGCTTCAGATGTGGTCTTTGGTACGTTTCTTGTAAATTACGTACCAGCCTCAGTTCTTTTTTATTTCAAAGCTTCTCATTCATTTGTCTCTTCCAAGTTTGTGGGTAGTAATGGGCTATCTATATCTTCTTTAGTAAACCCTATGCTGATCCACACTCTGGGCTTAGAAATGAGGACTAGTTCCTTATGCACAAATCTTTACTTGGAAATCTTGGGAGTTCCCCTTTCAGCAGACCTTACAGTCTTGCACTCCCAAGGGTTAGATGTGATTCTTGGGATTGACTGGTTAGCTAAGAATCAAGGTCAAATTGATTGTGCTAAAAAGTCTATTATGCTCACCAATGAGCAAGGGACACAAGTTGAATTCAGCCTTGAGACCTCTTTTAGAGGAGGTCCTAGCCTGGCCTGTTTGAGAGAAGTGAAGCTTGAAGACCTCCCTGTGGTGAGGGAATATCCAGATGTGTTCCCAAATGAGTTACCCGGGATGCCATCGGACAGAGGTTTGGAGTTTGTCATCAACTTGGTTCCCGGAACAGCACCCATCTCCAAGAGACCCTACAGACTGCCAGTTAATGAACTTGTTGAGTTGAAGCAACAGATTGAAGAAATACAAAGCAAAGGATTTGTTAGGCCGAGTTCCTCTCCTTGGGGAGCTCCAGTGATCTTTGTGGCAAAGAAAGATGGCACCCAACGCATGTGTGTAGATTATGGAGCTCTCAATGATGTCACTATCAAGAATAATTATCCTTTGCCCAGGATCGATGACTTGTTTGATCAACTAAAAAGAGCAGTAGTCTTCTCCAAGATTGATTTGAGGTCAGGATATCATCAATTAAATATTCGACAAGAGGACATCCCAAAGACAGCTTTCTCAACCCGCTATGGACTTTATGAGTTCACAGTCATGTCTTTTGTATACTTTATGAACCTGATGAACAAAGTGTTTATGGAATACTTGGATAAGTTTGTCATTGTCTTCATAGATGATATTCTAGTGTACTCTAAGACTGAAGAAGAACATGGAGACCATCTTCGGTTGGTCCTAGACAAGCTTAGAGACCACCAGCTCTATGCAAAATTTGAGAAGTGTGATTTTTGGTTGAAAGAAGTTACTTTTTTGGGTCATGTGATGTCAGCTGCAGGTGTAGCAGTCAACCCTAGCAAGGTTCAAGATGTGCTAAATTGGAGGCCACCCAAATCAGTGCCTCAAATTAGAAGCTTTCTTGGCATGACAGGATATTATCGTCGGTTCATTGAAGGCTTTTCAAAGATAGCAAAGCCTCTTACTCAGTTTCTCAAGAAGGAAAACAAGTATGTATGGACCTCAACCTGTGAACAAAGTTTTCGAGAATTGAAGAAGAGATTTGTAACATCCCAAATGTATAAATAGGTGTGTGTTTCAAATGTAAGAAAAGGTGTAGAAATTAAAACTTTTTCTCACATCTTGAAACTCTTGAACTCTTCCTTAATCCTTGTCCAAGAGTTGGGGAATCTAAAAACACAAAGCTCTTGTTGACTAAAGTCCAACCCTTATCCAACTTGTCACGAATCTTGTGCCAAACTTGGGAAAACATTTTCCCTTGGTTCTAGAGTTGAGGTGGGACCCCTCTGAAAAATTTCATAAGTTTTAAAACTTGTTTGATAAATTTTGGAGGTAAGTCAAACCCTAGAACAGCCTTGATGAATTTCCTGAGAAAAATGCAGTGCACAAAAACCTCTGAAAATTTTATGTAAGGTTAATCCTGGAGTGAGGAAGCTCTAGTTAAAATTTTGGAATTTTTGGAGTTAAATTGCTACCTCTAAAAATTCCTCCAACCTCAGCCTTCAATTTGAATCCAAAACTGGCACTATTCCTTGGGCCCGAGCCACTTGCCAAGTGGGTCGAACCCAACCCTCTTCCTCAGTTCAGCCTGAGCTCCTTCCCCCACGTGAGGTCGTAGCCGTCAAATTAAGATCCAACAGCCACGACCTCCGCCACAACCAGCTCAGCCCAGACCTCCACCCCTCGGGGTTGTGTGCCGTTGGATCAAAATCCACGGCCATGACCTCCCCTCTTTATCAAGTGCACCTGTCCTCTTCCCTCGCGAGGTCTTGTGCCGTTGGATCGAAATCCACGGCCACGACCTCCCTCTTTTAGCAAACACACCTGTCCTCCCCGCGCGATGTGTTGTGCGCCGTTGGATTAAAATCCACGGCCACGACCTCCCCTTTTGCATCTTGCGCATCAGATCTCCTCACGCGCGCAAGGTCGCGTCCTTTGGATCCGCATCTAACGCCCACGACCTCCCATATCCTCTCCTCGCCGTCAGATGGAGATCTCGCGGCCTAGACCTCCCCTCCCCTTTTTCTGTGTTGTGCCCAACTGCCCAAACCTCCCGCACCTCAGTTCGTAGCCGTTAGATCCAGATCTAATGGCCATGACCTCTCCTTTCATCTCGTTGCCGTCAGATCAAGATCTCGCGGCCACGACCTCCTTAGTGTCGTGCGCAGCAGCCACGACCTCCCACCTTTGTTGTGTGCCCGTTGGATCGAAATCCAACCGCCACGACCTCCCTTCTCATCTCGTAGCCGTTGGATCGAAATCCAACAGTCACGACCTCCCCGCCCCTTTCCAGTTTCTTGCCTAAAAGCTCAAGACCTCCTACCTCTGTCCGTAGCCTTTGGATTAAGATCTAATGGCCATGACCTCCCTTTGTGTTGTGCGCAACAGCCACGACATCCCCTCATGTTGTGCGCCCTTGGATGAAAATCTAAAGGCCACGACCTCAACATCCCATTGTCAGTGTCGCGCACTGTGGTCAAGACCTCCCCATCTCTGTCCATGCCATTGGATGCAGATCTAACGGCTGCGACCTCCTATCTCCGTCAGCGCGCGACCTCCCTTTTCTTTTCGCAACCGTGCGATGAAGATCCTACGGCTGTGACCTCCCCTTTTCTTTGCGCACCGTGCGATAAAGATATGGTGGTCACGACCTCCTCCCTTTCCATTTAAATCATACCGTTTCAGATCCGAGGGTCACGACCTCCCCCGGTTCTGATCCAATGGTTGATGTGAGGTCCTGTTCTTCTCCTAGCTTTGGCGCGCGCGTGCGCCATGGCAGAGGAGGATGTCAGTGACCTGTCATGTCCCAACAACTCTCTGCCTGCAAGCATTTATTGCGGTCAGTGCTTTCCGCCCCCTAGGCCATGCTCAGACCTACCCCCCGTCACCTCCACGTCCTGTCCAAGCCATGGACCGAGCCATGGGCTAAGCTCACCATGGAGCTTAGCCCTAGCTCATGACCTCTTCTCCTCGGGCTATAAGACCTCCCTTGGTTTCCCCCATTGGCTTCTTTTACACACCATTGAGCTCAGGCTTGCACCACTGTGCTTGGCTGAGTTTTCCTTCTCCACTGACCTCCTTGGCCGCCATTGATGCACCTTGGAGCTCCTCGGTGGCACAGTGCTCCAGTGGCTCCCTCACTCGACCTCTTGCTCTATTTTGCTCCTCTAACTTCCTGGAAGTTTTAACCCTAACTTCATTTTGGGTTGACCTCTTCAGGAGTGGGCTAATTGGAGTTTGGAGCTTTTTGGCCGTGGAGCACATCTTCTTCACCATCGCCGGCCTCTCTCCTGACCTCCTCAGCACCTCCAAGACCTCCAGGTAACCTCCTGGTAGTCCGCTAGATGTTGGGCACCCGTTGTATGGATTGTTGCGGAATTTTAATTCATATTGTGATTTCGGCCATTTTGGTCACCGCGACGCCCATCTCCGACTCACCGCCGTTCTGGGCCATCGCCGCCGGTGTGGGTGGCACCATCGTGTGCACACGGCTATTGTGGACTCGTCGGTGCCCTCAGTGTGCGCCGCCGTGACCCATCTCGTCGACGACAAGCCGTGGAACACCATCGGTTTTTGTCGGACGCGTGCCAGCACCGTCCCGTTGTCGTAATCGGACATCTTTAATGCGAGATCTCCGTGTTAATCCACGCTAATAATGGGTTAGGATCTCTGTCGGGTCGTGCGCGTGCTCTGGGTGTGAGGTCTTGTAACACCCCAATTTTCAGAACCTTAAAAATCATTTGAATAGTTGATCAGGAGAAAATTCACCATTTGGGATTTATTTGCATTTAGTTCAAAAGCTTAAACTTGGACTTTAGTAACAAAACAATTTAATATGAATAATTCCAACATGAACAATAGTCAAAACTATTTTATTTGGATTCTATGAGCTTGGATATATTTTCTAGAATTTTCTCGAATTTTTCCAAGATCTTGCTATTTTCCATTGCTTATTTGAATTTACGGTATTTTATTAAAAAGAAAAAAAGCTATTTAAATCTCCAAATAGAATTGGGCGAATTCCTTCGCCCATCCTGTTCATCTCATTAAACTCTCCTCTACTGTTGGATCGTGGCCAGAAGCGGTCGATCTCCGCCACATGCCTCTCGCTCTCCTCTCTCTCGGCGGGTGGGCCGCTTCTGAGGTCGTCGTCTTAAATCGCCTTAGTCTTGGCGTTAAATGAAAGCAACCGCCATGAGCGGTCAAAGCCGAGCCGCCACGCGCGGGCGCCTCCAACCTCCCCGTTCCCTCCGCGAGTGCGCACGACCTCCACGACCACGCCGCCACCCCCGCAACACCCTCATCCCATGGGCGGTTGCGCCCACATCCTGCAATCGCCGCCGCCACGATCTCCACGTAGCCGCCGCCTCGGAGCTCCCGGCCCCTATAAAGGCACCCCGGATCGCACCGCCTCCTTTTCCCAAACCCCAACTCCTCCTCCTCCCGAGCCCCAAAGCCGCCAAGAATTGGAGTTTTAGAGCTTCTGCTTGCCACGGTGGAATTTCTTCGATTCAGCTTGTCGCCAGTGGCCAGCCGACGCGTCGTCGGGGAGCGCCACCGGGTTCGCCATCGCCTCCTCTACCTCCGGACCCCTCGCGTCGCCTGAACCTCGCCGGGCCTTTGCCGACAAAACCCGAATCGCTTCACCGCTCCGACCTGCGCCGCGGTCGCCACCGTCCCACCTCAACCACCCGGAGGTACCTCATCGTGTTCGCAATAGCGTTAGCTACACCCGTACCACCCATTCTCGCCGGCGAAACCACTGTTCGCGGGACCCTTGGTTCCGTCTTGCGCCTGCTTGCTTGCCGTCCCACGTCGGCGTCGGCTCGGCCCCATGCTTGCGTGTTCGCCCATGTGGCGCCGCGTCAGCGTCCGCGTGTGCGCCACGTGAGTGCCCACGTGGCAGTCCAGGCCAGCCCAGATCCAGTGGCTCGGTGGACTTGGTCCACCGTGAGCCGGGTCACTAACATGTGGGTCCCACATGTCAGTTAATTCTTTAATTCTTTTAAATTCCCGGAAATCCTTCGCTGACGTCACCTTGCGCAATAATTGGAATTTTCTTTAGAAAAACAATTCGGGAAAATTGTTAAATAACAGATTTAGGTTTAAATTTGTAAAATTCATAACTTTTGCATCCAAACTCCAAATTGGGTGTTTCAAATTTCTAAATTCATATAAAGTTAAGATCTAGCTAATCCAACCAAAATTATTTAGATTTGACTTTTGTTTAAACTTAGAAATTCAAACTAAATTTCAAAAGATAGGTTAAAACTTGTAAAATTCATATCTTTTGAATCCTAACTCCAAATCTATCCATTCAAATTCCTAAATTCGTCTAAAATCCAGATCTATCTATTGGAGCTTTTTATTTATTTTATTGGAGTTATTTGCCTCTGGTTTTTATTTAGTTTGTTTGTTTGTGTCGTTTGCGAGTAGACTTGACGTATTTCTTTGGAAGAGTTGAAGAAGAAGGACCTTTCCAAGACCAAGATCAATTCCTAGATCCTTTTCAAGGCAAGCTATGCCCTTGACCATTTTGCTTCCCAGTTTTATAAAAGTATTTTAATTCAAATTACTGCATCTTAATTCAAGTATTTATTTAAAAGTTTTTGGGTGCAGTAGTTAAATCCAAATTGGTATGCCTCCCTTGTGTAATTGTTATGCCTTGATTCCTTGTCACCCTAGTTGATAATTAGTTGGTTAATATTGTAGAACCAACGTGGGTTGGTTAGTACGATTAGACTGCTTAGCCATGCCACGAATCATTCGTCTTGTAGATTGCTATATAAAATTGACTAAGTGAATATGCAACTATGTGATAAGAGCTGTGTGTACTATGTGTCTTTGTGGCATGTGTTGCACTAAAAACCAATGGGGTGGTAAAAGGATTTGAACTGAGGCAAGTGGTGGAAACTGTGTGAAAGGGTGGACTGTGTGAACTGTGTGGACTATGTGAATTATAATAATCTGTGTGTCTATGTGGTTTGGTTAGCTTGTGGAAGTCTTGCCTTGGTCAATTAAGGACCTCACCATGTGCTCTATTGAACTGAGCTTCTGTCGACCACATGCTGCTTTTGAGACAGGCCTAGCATAGTAGGATAAGGTATCTGAAATGCTTTGTTATGATTAGTGTTAGCTACACTAATTGTATCTTGTGGGTAAAGTGTACAAACTCTGCAGAGTGTAACTTAATCTATTCGAATAGCCGCGTCCGCGGTCATGGACAATGCTCGGGGATTTGACACTAGGGGTAGATTTTCATAAAACTGTGTGGGAAGGGAGCTATGTGATTAAATCATCTAGCTATGTGAATAACTTTGTTAGGGTCATGTGTGTGTCTTTGTGAAATAACTTGTTAAAATTATTATTGTCTATTTGTTTTACCTGTCTTTAATCTATTAATTGTATTCAATTGCAAAAGTTGCATTTATGCAAAAGAGCCACAGAATGCCTTCCTTTGTAAAAAGCCATATGTATATATTTGCATTTACGTGGTGTGGCTTATAGTACGGTGTGTACTCACGCTTGTTTTGATGAATCAAGCAGAGGAGGAGTCTTCACCAAATTTGAGGACGAGTACATCGAAGGTGCCTGATCGTGAGGTCTTGATCGGTCGGTTGCTGTGGCGAATCGATGGGTGCCACTTCCGTTTATGTTTCATTGCGTTTATTTCCTATGTTAGCCCGGCGTGGCTCAATATTTGTAAACTCGACCTTAAGGTCAAAACCATTATTTGTTAATCAAAGTTAACCGTTTATGTTATTATTCGCTTGTATGGAACGAATGCCATCTTTGTTGATACTGTGTGCACTAGCATGATCCTGGGCTAGTGCGTTAAACACAGAGGGTCCCGAACCGTAGTTTTGGGTCCCGACAGGTCTTGGGCCGTCCATCTCAAGATCAACGGCCACGACCTCCTCCCTCGTTAGCGCGCGCGAGTTCCAAACGCGCGCGTTGCCGGGAGGACTTGAGCTGTTGGATCCAGGATCCACGGCCCACGTTCTCCGAGCTCACGCGGGCGCGAACGCGCGATGCCGCAGGACTTGAGCCGTTGGATCTAGGATCCACGACCCACGCTCATCAAGCACCTGCGGGCGCGTGTGCGTTTTCACCGGGAGGTCTTGGGCCGTCCGATTGAGAATCAATGGCTCATGTCCTCCCTCGTCGTATTGGTTTTTAGAAATTCCCGGTTGGAATTATTTGTGAACTGAAAAAGGTAATGAACTTTGAAAATGCATAACTATTTCATTTTAAATCCAAATGAGGTGATTCCAACTTTGTTAGCTCTGGTTTGATCTGGGCTCTAATCTAAAAATGGCTGTGAGCTCAGTTCGGCTCCAGAAAATGGATTTGCAACTTGGTTTAGAAATAGACTTTAAATGTTACATTAAAAATTCATTTAACTTGTAAAATGCATAAGTAATTCTCTATAGATCATTTTTGAGTGAATCCAACTTTGTTGACTTCCTCTGTTAATGCACTAAATGATAGAATAGGATTTAGGCATGTCACTGTTATTAAAAGATTTGTGGGTGCATTTTAGTTGTGCTCATTTTCATGTCTTTGAAAAATTATAGAAAGTGCATAATAGCTCCAAATGAGATGAAACCAATTGGGTTGTTCATCTTATGAGGTGCTTAATTTACTGTAAAAATTCTAATTGCACCACCTTTCTAGAAATGTTTGCTAAACAATTTAATTATGGTGAATAGTAGCAGTTTGCATTTTAGAGGCTGAGCAGTTTTGTTTTGCTCATATCTTTTGCATTGAGAATCCAAATCAATTGGTTCTTATTGATAAATTCTCTAAAAATCATCCTCTTACTTTTGTAAAAATTTCAGAGCAATTGGAGAAAGTTTGCTGTGGTATATTTTTGGGTTTTCGTCGTTCTTATCGATTATTTTCGCCTTTTCGATTAGGTGTCGACGAGTGTGTTGATCCCGTGAGCGATACTCTGTAGCAAACTGAGCATACCCAGCAAGGCAAGCAATTTGATCATGTCCCTTTTGTCCCATTACTTTAAAGTCGAATACTTTGCTTAACTTGTATGTATGCATTGCTATTTTGTTGTTAAATGATATCGATTAGTGATCCTATAGATGCATACTCTGTAGATAAATGTTCATTCTCTACTACTAAGCCTAGGACTATCTTGCTGTGATGTAGAGTTCGTTGGATGAGCTCTCATCACTTAGTAGATCACGTGTTGGTATGCTTAGAAATGCTTAGATTACGGTAGAATTGGGCGGTCATCGACTTAGTCGGTGATCTTGATCACACAAATCTAAATATTATTCCGTTATGTCTAGCACTTGTGCTTTGTTAATTTGTAAAGTCAAAACTAAACTAAAAATAAAAGCTATTTGGACTTGGGCACAACGGATGATGGTGTGATTTGTTGGGTTGTGGAATGGTGCCTAAGTCAACAAGGACCGAACATCTTGTTACACTAAACCAAGCATTTTTGCGTGCTAACCACACGAGGGGGATATGGGACCTCTCTTGGCTAAGTACTTTAGCAGGCGTTAGCTTCGAGTTGCATGGTGGGTTATTGGGTGAGTAGTAGTGGGTTATCCACTGCAAGGAGCACCACCCGTGTAAGGGGGTGAGCATCTTTGATGACTCCGCATCAACGTATGGGGCGGTTGTATCCCCATATGGGCAACTCGTGGTTGACACTCAATATTGGAAAGGTCTCGTTGGACTTAGCTGTGCCGGCACACCAAAGGAAGTGTGCTAATAGTTTGGCGAAAAGGCGGTCTAATGTGTGGGTACATTGGTACACCCCTGCAGGGTTCAAACTATTTGAATAGCCTCGTCCTAGGTTATAGACACGCTTGGGGAAGTCTTTCGAGAGTTAGACTATAACCTTTAATTAAAACTTGACATGGGTGGTATGAATGGGTAATTCATGCTATTGTTGTGGTGGCTATTGGGTTAGTCACTTCCAGGATTGTTGTTGTCATCTTTCTATTATTATTATGTTAGTGTCTCGTTGTTACTTGCAAATTAAAAATGAATTGCAAAACTGCTTTGAATCTATTATATTATTGCAAATGAAAACTTGCTTTATGCTAAAATGAGCCTAAAGCCTCCCACTTTAATAAAGCTTGCATGTAGTTAACTATAGTTCTGTTATACTACACGTCAGTCTTGCGAATACATTTTTGTACTCATTTGCTTTGCTTAATAACTTTGTTGCAAAGGAGGTAGAGCCCCAAGGGCCCTACTTTTGTGAGATGTGCTGCGGTTGGGAAGACTAGGTTGGTGGCATGGTTGGTTGCCTTGTGGGCTAAAGGCAAACCCTATGGCCTTCTTTTGTTATTGCCATCTTATGACTTTTGCTTCCGCTGTGTTATTTTTCTTAGTTGTTATTTGGCCGGTCGGCCCCTTTTGTAATAACTCTCTCTATATTATGTATGTCTTTTGTTTATTCTAGTTCGTGCTTGGTTCTATGTCTTGTATGATATTGATGCATGATTTTGTAAAGGGGTGTGTATACTGCATTTCTGGGAAGTATACATATCTCGAAGACACGGGTTATTTGGTTTGTGATGCTAGGGTCAATGGATGACTAAGCATTACAAGCTAAATAAACCAGGGTCCTCACAAAGATTGACCTCTGCCCCAGTGCTGATTTTGCTCGATGTTCGAAAAGATTTTGAAGTCTTTTGTGATGCATCCCGGCAGGGCCTTGGCTGTGTTTTGATGCAAGAAGGAAGACTGGTGGCTTATGCCTCCCGATAATTAAAGCCTCATGAAGCCAATTACCCTACTCATGATTTGGAATTAGCTGCCGTAGTGCATGCCCTAAAGATTTGGCGCCATTACCTTATTGGTAATCGTTGCGAGGTCTTTATAGACCATAAAAGTTTAAAATACATCTTTATCCAATCAGACCTCAACCTTAGACAAAGAAGATGGTTGGAGCTTATAAAAGACTATGATCTTGGAATTCACTACCACCCAGGCAAGGCAAATGTGGCAGCTGATGCTTTGAGCCGCAAGAGTTATTGCAGCACCTTATTGTCCGAGAAAATCAGCCCAAACTGTACGAAGAAATGCGATGTCTAAATTTGGAAATTGTCAACCAAGGTTGTGTACATGCTCTGGAAGTTGAGCCCACGGTCCAAAAGCAAATCCGCGAGAACCAAGCTAAAGATGAAGGCCTCCAAGAGGTTAAAGACAACTTAAACAGAGGAAAAGCTCCTGGATTTTTGAGAAGATAAACAAGGAACTCTATGGTTCGGCAATAGACTCTATGTGCCGAATCATCAAGAAATAAAGCAGCTCATTCTTAAGAAAGCTCATGAATCTCATTACTCCATTCATCCAGGGAGCACCAAGATGTACCAAGATCTCAAAGAGAAGTATTGGTGGGTCGGCATGAAGAGAGAAATAGCTAAGTTTGTGGCACAATGTGACGTTTGCCAAGGGGTCAAGGCTGAACACCAAAGACCTGCTGGATTGTTGCAGCCCTTGCCCATTCCTGAGTGGAAATGGGAACAAATCGGCATGGACTTTATCACTGGTTTGCCCAGGACCCAATCAGGTTGTGACTCTATTTGGGTGGTTGTTGATCGATTGACCAAAGTGACACAATTTATCCCTATCAAGACTACTTTCAGGAGCAGCAAATTGGCAGAGCTATATATGGCCTGAATTGTCTATTTACATGGTGAACCCAAGAGAGTAGTGTCCGATAGAGGTTCTCAATTTACCTCACGATTTTGGAAGAGCCTATATGAAGCTTTGGGAACAAGACTCGATTTCAGCACAGCATACCATCCTCAAACTGATGGGCAGACAGAGCGTGTGAATCAAGTTCTTGAAGATATGCTTAGAGCTTGTGCTTTAGACTATGGGAGAAGATGGGACAAAAACCTTTCTTATGCTGAGTTCTCCTACAACAATAGCTACCAAGCTAGCTTGAAGATGTCCCCATTTAAAGCTCTGTATGGAAGACAGTGTAGAACTCCTCTTCTTTGGGATCAAGTGGGTGAACGTCAATTCTTTGGGCCCGAACTAATCAAAGAAGCTGAAGAAAAAGTGAAGCTCATAAGAGAGCGTTTAAGAGTAGCTCAATCCTGGCAAAAGAGCTATGCTGATACCCGTAGCCGAGACTTGTCTTTTGAAGTGGGAGACTTTGTGTACCTCAGGGTAACTCCACTCAAAGAAGTTAGAAGATTTCGGAATAAAGGGAAGCTAGCACCAAGATTTGTCAGACCATATAAGATATTGGCAAGACAAGGTGAAGTTGCTTATCAGCTAGAGCTGCCAACCTCCTTGTCAGCAGTGCATAATGTCTTTTATGTATCACAGTTAAGGAAATGCCTTTGAGTGCCAGAAGACCACACCCTCCTAGAGAGCATTGATCTCCAAGAAGACCTCACTTATGTGGAGCAGCCAATTAAAATTCTACATGTCGTGAAGCGTGTTACTAGGAGCAAGATCATCTGAACATACAAGGTGCAGTGGAGTCACCACCCAGAAAGTGAAGCCACATGGGAAAAAGAAGAAGACCTCAAGACCAACTATCCCTACCTCTTTGCTGGCCAAACTTGAATCTCGGGGTTGAGATTCCCTTAAGGGGGGTAGGTTTGTAACACCCTGATTTTGGAGCCTTTTTGAAAATTTTAAAATAAAAAGAACCATTTTGTTTTGATGAGAATTCAAAGCTTAACTTGGAATTTTTAGAATGGATATCAATTGACTAACTCAAACTTCAACTAAAGACTCTCTTTTGGTCTGTTGGATTTGTTGGAGTTTTGGTGATCTCTCACTTTCTGTGCTTGTTTTGTTCTTCTTTGGTCCAGACCTCCTTAGGTCTAGACCTCCCAAGTGTTTGGGCCTCCTTGTGTCTTTTAGGACCTCCCTGTGTCCTTTAGGACCTCCTCCTCACTTGTTTGGACCTTCCCGTGTCCTTTAGGACCTCCCTTGATTAGATCTTGACCGTTAAGACCTCCCCTTTGGAGATCTTAGCCGTCAGGACCTCCCTTGATTAGATCTTGGCCGTTAAGACCTCCCCTTTGGAGATCTTAGCCGCCAGGACCTCCCTTGATTAGATCTTGGCTGTTAAGACCTCCTCTTTGGAGATCTTAGCCGTCAGGACCTCCCTTGATTAGATCTTGATCGTTAAGACCTCTCCTTTGGAGATCTTAGCCGTCAGGACCTCCCTTGATTATATCTTGGCCGTTAAGACCTCCCATTTGGAGATCTTAGCCGTCAGGACCTCCCTTGATTAGATCTTGGCCGTTAAGACCTTCCCTTTGGAGATCTTAGCCGTCAGGACCTCCCTTGATTAGATCTTGGTCGTTAAGACCTCCCCTTTGGAGATCTTAGCCGTCAGGACCTCCCTTGATTAGATCTTGGCCGTTAGGACCTCCCCTCTGTGGATCTGACCGTCAGGACCTCCCCTCTGTGGATCTGACCGTCAAGACCTCCCCTTGTGGATCTGACCGTTAGGACCTCCCCCTTGTGGATTTGACCATCAGGACCTCCCCGTCCCTTGGACCTCTTAGTCCTCTGGACCTCCTCCCCAGTCTTTTTGCAAGGACCCCCCCCCCCAATTGTGGGTTCAGGTCACCTTGTGATCAGGACCTCCGGTCTTGTGCTCAGACCTCTCCCCATAGGTCAGGACCTCCCCTGACCTCTACGCGATCTCCTCTAGGTCTTCGCAGGACCTCCCCTTGAGCTTTGACTAGCCCCATTTGTCAGTCACGACCTCTTTCTTTATCCCTTGACCATGTCCTTTGCACTTGAAAGTCTTCAAAGCATTTAATGCCTGTTGTGTCGCATTAAATGCTACTACCTTTTGGCAGCACCGAGCTATCTTTTATCTCATCTTTTACCTAATTCTATCATTTCCTTCACTTACTTTTGAGCCCGAGAGCCCTTGGGCAATCTTGGCGGCTCTAGCTATATAAGCTTGGGCAGCCCTTCCTCTTTACCTTTTCTCATCTCCCCTCTCTGGCTCACCCGATCAGCCCTTGGACCTCCTTCCAAGCTCTCTGGACCTCCTCTCTAAAGCCTCGGATCTCCTCCAGCAAGCTCCTTGGACCTCCCCCTGATCACCTAGCCTCTCTGTTGGTTTTATTTCAGTGTTCTATTGGAGTTTCTTTGGATCTTATTTGAGCTCTATTTGAGTTGTTTTGTTTTCCACCGTGTAGATTGCGAAGGCACCGAAGAGCAAGAGTTCTTTGAGGAAGAAGAAGACACACATGCCTTTAAGCAAGGCAAGTTACACCCTTGACCATGTTGTACCCAGTATTTCAACATATTTATGTTCCATTTCGGATAATAATGCATGCCTACTTTACTTAGATATTTCAATACCTATTTTTAAATTCATAGTTATGCCTAATTCCTTTGTATGGCCACTGTTGACACTGAACCAATCTATTGTCGCCCTAGATAAAAATCTGGTTTTTGCAATAGTGAGAACCAGAGGTATTTGAAAAATGTATGCTTAGCTTTGCTTAGACCAAAACCTTGATTTGGGAACTGTTTTTACCATAAGACCAAAGTATCCAGTGTTTTTAAAGCCATGACATTGGGTTGTCATGGAGGTTTTGGCAAATGGTTTTGGAAAAACGGAAATGGCAAATGGATTTAGACTTGGGCGGATTGGTTTGGTTGGTTGGTGCAAGTCCATGCAGGGGCTCAACCCGGGTAGGGTTGAGGCCCCGGGGTTCTATGGTAGCCGCACAAGCCAGTTAAGGACCGGTCTGCGAGCCGCATCTTGCTAGCCACCATCGTGCAACCACTTGTCCTGTGTGGGCGGGACCTAACCGACTAATTTGCAAAGTTCCATCGCGGTTGATCCTGTTTGTACGTGGGCGGTCTTTCATGGCCATTTCTTTTAACAAAGTCTTTCATGACTATTGTTCCCACCTAGCATAAGAGGGGGCACCCATTAACCTGACGGGTTTCTGTCCAAAGGGGGGATTTGCGAAACCTTAATGAGGGTGGACTGCGGAGGAACGATGCATTGTAAAGGCCTTGTCATGTGCTCTAGACCTCTCACCAAAGGAAATGTGAGGTGGCGTTGACGAATGCCAAACAAACTAGAGGAAACATGTCTTGTGGGTAGAGTTGTACACCTCTGCAGAGCGTAAAACTATTCGAATAGCCGTGTCCACGGTTATGGACATGCTAGCAAAGCCACTCAAAGTTAGATCTTGGTTTTATTTTCAAAGGACTTGTGAAGCTGATTTTGGATTTCTATCCATTTGGTTATGGGCGGGTAGTCTTGTGACAGGAGGGTATCCTTCACCACTTGTGATGAATGTTATCCAATCGAAAACTAAGATTTTAGAAAATGAATTTTAATTATTGTTAACTGCCTTAGAAATTAGTAGTTGTATTTAAATGAAACTTGGCTTTATGCAAATCAATCATATTATGCCTTCCTGTGAGATACCCATTTATGCATGTCATTCTGTTATTTGACGGGTGTAACTTGCGAGCACGGTTGTTGTGCTCATTCTTGCTTGATTAATCATTGAGCAGGAGAGGACTATGAGGAGGATGAAAAGCAAGATGACTGGGCCGATCTCCAGCCAATTGCCTGTTGTGTATTGGATGGACTTGACTTTTGTTTCTGTTGTGTATGTTGCTCTTGTCGGTTTGTAAATAAAATCTTGTAATCAACTCTTTTGTGTTAATAAAGTTTGCGTGGATGTATGTTGCCACTTGTGTATGTTGTGTGAACTAACCATTGATCCTTTGGACTGGTTCGGATCATAGTGGACTTGAGGCCTTTCCAAGCCCCACAACCTCCTCGGGTTGGTCCCTCAAGGACCTCCCTCGGGTCAGAGTGTGGTGCTTAGGGAGGTCTTAGGTCCCCAGACCTCCTCGGGTCAGGATCCCAGACCTCCAAGCGGTCCTACTGGACCTCTTGGGATGGTCTTGGCAGTCCTACCGAGAGGCTCTGCGGGATGTCCTGGGAAGTCCTGGTGGATTTTCCAGGAGGTCTTGGAGGACCTCTCGGGTGCCCCAGGTCGGGTCGCCACACAAGATATGAGGGACAAGGAGTGGGAGCCATTGCTCGACCAAGTCAAAAGCTTTTGTGAGGCATATGAGTTTGATGTGCCAAATATGAACGATGTCATTGGAGTTATAGGTAAATTTATACATCGGAAGCAAACAATGACTCAACATCACTATTACAAAGTTGACATTTTCAATGCTACTTTTGATGCAACTATGAATGAGATGAATCATCGCTTACATGAAGTTTCCTCGGAGTTATTGGTATGCTTGTATTATCTTGATCCAAGCGACTCATTCTCTAAGTTTAATGTTGATAAGCTTGTTCGACTTGCTGAGATTTATACTAATGCTTTCACGGTAGCTGATCGATTCTTGTTAAGAAATCAGCTTGAGACATTCATTCTCAATATTAGGAGAACCAAGGAATTTCATGGATGTTGTGAGATTTCAAAACTTGCTCATTTGATGGTTGAAGCAAAAAAAGATAGAACTTTTCCATTGATGTATCGCCTCATCGAGCTGACATTGATCCTTACAGTGGCAACAACATCCGTTGAGAGAATATTTTCGGCAATGAATATTATCGAAATAGATTTACGCAACAAGGTAGCAGATGAGTGGCTCAATGACTTGATGGTGTGCTACACCGAGCGAGACATATTTAGATACATTGATGGTGATAGAATCATAAGATGCTTACAAGGCATGAAATCTCACAAGATGAATTTGCCTCGTGAAAGTCGTGATTCAAGCTAGCACCTTAGTTGTATGGTTCATTTCTTTTGAATGTCCATGATCATTTAAGTACAATTTGCTATTGTATCACTAATTTTTTCTAATTTTGATGTAAATGTCGTTACCCATTGGAACCATATTTATATGTTTTGGAGAAGAGTTTTCCATAAGCGAGGTATCTTCATTGTATTTCTCTCTTTTTACTTTGATTTTTTAAATTCATGTGTGAATTTAATTGCATAATAATACAATACTATGTTTGTCTCAAATTAACTTAGTCATGTGAGGCTTTTAGCCCACTGAAAGCATCTAAGCCACTAAAAATGATTTTAGTAATTATTGTCAACAATGTATTAAGGGACTAACATGTGTGCTAAGATGTTTAAAGGTTTAATACTAAAGTTTGAATGATAACATGGAAATGGCAATGCAAGGATGATAAAAGATCGACATGGGTCAAGGCAAAGGTATCATATAGTTTAAGGATCCTTTTATAGTTTTTACCGGTCTCGGTGTTTGGAGAAAATACTGGATTTATAGGCCAGACGCCGTACTATAAAGAGGGATCATGGCTAATAACTTGAGGAGATACTTTTGTGCCATCTTTATCAACTATGAGTCATGCATTGCATCTTGAATAGCGTCTAGAAATTCTTCAGTTGAAATCGGTATAACCACAGTTGATGAGCGGTACTACCGTAGGTCGGTAGTACCGGATTCTAGTTGGCGGTATGTTTATTGCAGAGAGCTGGTTTTGGGAGATTTTGTTCTCTCTTGAAAATCGGTATGACCGCGTTTCTTAGGCGGTACTACCACAAGACGGTAGTCCCAATCTTTACTTGGCGATATGTATTTTCCAGAGAGTGTGTTTTTGGGAATTTCTCCTTTTCTCAAAAACGGTATGACCGCATTTCTTGAACGGTACTACCGCTCTGTGGTAGTACCGAAGTTTACATGACGGTACGTTATTTCTAGAGAGGGTGTTTTTGTTTATTCTTTAACTTCTAGAAATCGGTATTACCGATTTAGCCTAGTGGTCCTACCGCTGTGCGGTAGTACCGATTTCTAGTTAACGGTACTACCGCAACTTTTTCATAACGGCTATTACTAGCATATTTAATGAACAACAGTCAACTGTTGAACCTCGACTACGGTAGTACCGGGTTTCAACAGCGGTACTACCGCAAATGCTGATTTTTTTCAAGGATTTGTTCCAAACGGCTAGTTTTTTTGGTGAGGGTTATAAACACCTCTCCACCTGCCTCTAGTTTAATACCTTTTGGCCATATTGAATACACTTGAGGCCTTGTTGCACTCTCTTCTACTCATTTGCATTCAATTCATATTTTGAGGTAGTTAAGAGCATTCATGTGCATTGTATCATTAGTGATCATTGTGGCACTTGATAATCTTCAATCAAGCGCTGCGATTTGTTACTCTTGGTGCTTGCCGGCACCTAGACGTCTTGGAGAAATTTTTTGCGTGGTGATCTCTTCTAGAAGAGTGTGAAGAGGCCTGACAATGGTTGTGACTGGTTTGGAACTCACCATTTCCGGAGTGGAGGAAGAGCATCCATAGTAAAATCGAGATGTCAAGGCTTAATTCGTAGAGCCTGTCCAATTCATTTGGACTTACCTCAAAGTGGATTAGTGAAGACCGGCAAATCTTCAATATCATGAGAAAACATCGTTTGTCTCCATTGTGGAATATCTCTTGTCTTTACTTTTTCCGCATTTACATTTCTAGCAATTAATTGTGTAGAATTGCTTAGCTAGAATTGTTTTTAGTATTGACTTAATCTTGAGTTGCCTTAGAAAATTTTGATCATAGCTCTTGAACTTGTGCTAGTAATTCTTCGATAAGATCAATTGTCAAAATTATCAATTAGAGCACAAAATTTTCTAACCTCCTATTCACCCCCCTCTAGTCGGTCATCCTTGATCCTACACCCACCCTCCATTTTTATCCTGGCTTCGCCACTGCCACCAAGTATAGCGGCGCATCAGGGAGAGTTTTGCATGTGTGGTTGGGAGTCGGGGAGAAGAAACCGATCTAGAAACTACTAATGGATTACCGGCACTGACGACGAGGCTCGGTGAGATGCTTCCGCCTACACCTCGCCCCACCCTCCCCGCTTCTCTTCTATGGTCCCCTCCCCCAATACCCTAAATTGCTGAGAGCCGCCGCCAAGGAATTACAGTCGTGGATGCCCGTTTGCCGCCGCAGCTGCCTCTTCGCGCTTGAAAGTTTGGAGATTCCTAAGTAAAAGTTTAAAAAATCCCCATATTAATCCAATTGAAGTTTGACGAATACCAATAGAAAGCTCTGGGATCTGATTTGAAAGGTCTTTTATGGAATCTAACTTGAAACCTTTGAAACCCCGATTTGAACTTTCTTGAAAATAAGTTGAAAGTGATT
Organism: Phyllostachys edulis; assembly: GCA_036346405.1. Classification (NCBI taxonomy): domain Eukaryota; kingdom Viridiplantae; phylum Streptophyta; class Magnoliopsida; order Poales; family Poaceae; genus Phyllostachys; species Phyllostachys edulis. Next base: position 14,336,383 of record CM070558.1, read on the forward strand.
TTTTAAGTAAAAAGCTCACCATGTTTTGTGTTGAAAGTTTGGAACGTGTGATTGGAAAGTGAATTTTTGGGATAAAAGTTTGTGTTTTCTCGGATTGAAAGTTTGTGACTTCGATTGCGCGTGACAGGGGGAGACTGCGGTGCTGTAGGAAGATCGATCAAGGCCCGTACGCTGTGTCGGCCTATCGGACTGTGAGAAACACGGCAATTTTTTAAAGAGAAAAGAGAAAGCGGACCCGTGTTAAGCGACCCGGCGCAATTTCCAACTCTATCTAGAGTGCCCTTCTACAGTTAATAAACGGTGGACAAGAGAATCCAAACACCAAACTACGCACTGTTCGGTAAATCTCACCAGTGACGTCCTGATCAATGCGCTGCACGCTGGGGTGGGAAAAAAAACTCGTCAATGGGCTCATTGGCTCGATTCAAAATTACTTTAATTAGACTCGCTATTTGGTTAAACATTGAAATAAGTTAATTTTGAATAAAATTAGATTTCACTCTGACTCGACTCGTTAGTTCGGTTCTAAAAATACTTTCAAACTATAGATAAAATGATATTAAACTAAACTTTGTTAATTTCGATGGTAATTTCCTGGCATTGCACAGAACCAATCGATCCGTGCTAGAGGCCAGCTACACGAGGTAGATCCAACGTTCTAATATTACTACTACTGTGTATATATGTATATACCCCACTGCAGCTGGGAATAATTAAGTTCTATGTCAGCTTGCCTAGCCTAGCAAGCATCTCTCGATCACTGCAAGCCTTCACGTGATGTACGCGCGCGAGGCAGCTGCGTCTGCGCAGGTGGTGGCCGGCATAATCCTCCGCTTCATTGCGCCTTCTCTGACAACTGCATCCTTCTCTTCCATCTGCTGCTTTCTCTTTTGCAGGCAGCAATTGCAATTCCCTCTCTCTCACTCTCTCTCTCTCTCTCTCTCTCTCTCCTATAATTCCTATTATCTCCGTGATCCGTCTCTCTAAAAAATGGGCGGGAAAACGGAGCATGTGGCCTTGTCCCGTCCATGCCACCTAAGCGTGGCCCCACACCGTGTCACCTGTCTGGCTGTCCCCTCGCCTGAATGCCCCACCTGGATACCGCCGTAATGTAATGCAATGCACGGGGCCGGTTCTCCGGCCGGTCGTCGATCGTTAACGCTCCGGTTGGCTGAATTTTGGCTGCCATGTGAGCGATCTCAATGCATGTTTCTTGTACCTCAAAGATACCACCAATTGCAAGCTAGTACTATTAATTAAGTTACTACTATGTTTGTGTATTAATTAATAATAGGGAGATTTGATTATTTACCACTGCTAAACATGTGAAATTCGTGATTTCTTCGATGTTGTTTATAACACGTGGCTTTGTTCCACATGTTTGAAACGGAGTTCTTCTTGCCGCCCACCCATTTGTTGGTTGAGGTTCAAATGGATTGAGTGGGTTGGGTTCAAGGAATGGGTATAATTGGATATTTGGATGGATTCAAACGGTTTAATAGCAAAATGGATTGGGTTAAATTGGGTTTGTTTGTGAAGCAGGTTGGTTTGGGTTGGTTCGGGTGAAGTATTTTCGGTTCAATTTGATTTGAACCCATGGGTTGTCTACAGTTTAGGTTGAGCAGAGCAGTGACTAGTGGGATTCGGCGTCTCCTCCAAATTGCTTGTGGCTAGCTGTGGACGTCGCGCACAACTTGTGTCCTTGGCAAATTAGGATTCGGTGCTACGTATACGTGCATGTGTCGTCGAGTATACGTCCATGCATTTTTCTAGCCGAGAATAACGAGCCATCGATGAGACCACGCATACATGGCAGTACGTCGCTGTCGGCGCGCGCGCCTTTGCCGTCCTTTGATCGCAACTCACGAGGTTGATCGGGCACCGAGTAAATGCGCGCGCGCGCCCACCCGGCCACAGTCCGCCACACGCACCGCCGCGCGCCAGACCGCAGGAGATTCGGCCCGTGTGCCAGTGGCGGCGTGATTGTTTTGATTTTTTTTTTTTTGATTTGTCCCGTAATCACCATGCAAATGCAAAAATAACTCTCTTGCCATCGTTTTTTGAAAACTAGCCCCCAAACTACCGCGGAATCACCATGGAGCCGACACGTGGCCCTTCCATGCTCGGTGACCACGGAAGGTAGTCGGCCAGTGCGGCATTTCCCTCCAGGCACGGCATTGAGCGGCCGCCGTAGAAGGGCGCGTGTCCCGGCCGCTTTCCGCGCCCGGTGACCGCGGGAAGTGGCCCTTCCATGCTCCTCCACCGCGGAAGGTGGCCTTCCGCTCCCACCACGCCGGCGCTCGGTCCCAAGACGCCACATTTGCCACGCTCGGCGACCGTGGAAGGAGGCACGTGTCGGCTCCACGGTGATTCCGCGGTGGTTTGGAGGCTAGTTTCGCAAAAACGGTGGCAAGGGAGCTATTTTTGCATTTGCATGGCGCTGCGGGAGCCAAATAAAAAAAACTCGATTGTTTTGGCTAGGCTTTTTTGAAAAGCAGCTTTCGGCTGCGGGCTGAACGGCTAGACTTTTTAGGTTTGATGTTTGGCTATCTGGTTTTTAGGTAGGCTGGTTGCAGCTTCTGAGATGAAAAAAAATGTCTGAAATGCCCATGAGGACAGTAACGGTTTGTTTGATGTTGTTTAACGCAATTAACAACATTTAATGATACCTAACGACAGTTGATAATTTTTAACGACGACTAATAAACATTTATTACACCAAAATATTTATTAAAAACAATTATTATAATGAATTTGACGACAACTAACGGTAGTTAATGACAAGGGACGATAAGTAACGACAAGAGGCGATAACTAACGACATTTGACGACAACAACTTACGGTAGTTAACGACAAACGACGATAACTAACGACATTTGATGACAACTAACGGTATTTAACGACTAATAAACATTTAATACAACCAATTATTACATAAATAAATACTAACGATATGTTGTTTGCTTATTACAACTTTGAATAATTTATGCCCCCTCCACTTTTTTCCGGGCTTGGGACTAGCATCGGCAGTGTTAGGCACCCCCACCCTCACACGTACCCCAAAAAACAAAGAAAAAACAAAGAAAAAAAAGAAGGAAAAAGAGCAACCATTAAGAAGCAAAGATATACAAAAAAGGATACAATTTGATTTGACTCAGCATTGCAATTGGATTTGATAGGAAGCTTAGCTAATCAAATGAACATATAATTGCCATGAATACTCAGTTATTTGTCCAGATGTTAGATCAGCATTGCAATTGGATTTGCTTAGGGCATCAAGGTCCATGTAAGTATGCACCAATCATGTAGTAAATCAAAGATGACGTATTAACTAATCTAATATCAATCAAGTAATTTGATTTGTAACTATCAACAACAAGATGTTGTCATGCATGCCCTGAAATGCAAACATAGCTGCAAAATGGAGTTTACTGGATATACTTGACATTATGACAAATAAAATTGTATTAATGAGTCTAACAAAACTACTCAAGAAATTGATGAAGATTGTTGAATTATCCAGATATACCTTTATTCAAAAGTAATCTGGATCCTCTATTGGACCCAAATTAGATTTCTAGGCCCGGGATTAATTACACAGTCAGAAGGTGGGGCCCAAGAACCTTCCCTTCAGACCATTCTAGGACCTCTCCCTTGGAGGTCTTTTTGGACTACTCTAGGACCTTTCTCCTTGAGAGGTCTCTTCGGACCATCCCAGGACCCACTACTACAGAAAAGGCCTTTACAGACGGTTCAAAAACGCCATCACGCAGGCGGTTCGTGAGCCGCCGAGTTTATGGGTCAAGAATGCTAATGGTCATCACAGACGGTTCTCGAACCGCTCAGAATACATACTATCACGCATTTGCTCAGATGCAACCGTCAAATGCGATAGTCGATCACCACCTGAGCGGTGCTTTAGATAAAACCGCTTGTGATAGTCGACTACCACGACGATGCGTAGATAAAACCGTCATGATATTCGACTACCACGCACGGTCGTAGATAAAACCGTGCGTGATAGTCGATTACCGACGATTTGCTGCAGATAAAACCGTCAGGATATTCGACTACCACGCATATACGGTCGTAGATAAAACCGTTTGTGATAGTAGACTACCACGCACGGTCGATGCGTATATGAAACCGTCGTGATAGTCCACTATCACGCATTTGTTTCATATCTGAACGTCGTGGTAGTCAACTATCACGATTTGGTTTCATCTCTGCATCGTGCAGGTAATCGATCATCACGATTTGCTTCATCTACTGCACTGCCTGTGGGTAGTCTTTGCATTGCTTAATCTATTTCTTTTATTGGCTAGCCTCAGAAATGCTAGCCATGCCCTCTGAAACAAGCACATCCAATTCTCATTCATTTCGAAGCACATCAAAATTGCATTCATTTCGAAACAAGCACACATCCAATTCACAAATCAATTAACTAAAATTAACCATTAATGTACATTAATTTACACACATGTACCATTATGTTCAATCTATCTCAATCAAGTTCAATCGCTACACCGTGGAAACTCCCATTTGGATTTATGACCGTCTGCTCAGGGAATGCCGCAAGGTGTGATCGAATTTTTATGAGCTCGCTCTGCTCCAACGCAGCTTTCAAATGATGTTTGCAACTTTGTCGATATGAAGGTTAAATTCGGCTTATATAAATTGGTAAGTATATATGAAATAATTGTTGAAAGATTGACAAACCCGAGGATCATTGGTGATCGCGAACCGATTTAGTAGTTGCATGTTGTGGCAAACATAGTATCCACAGACGCTTGCCCGGCCGATTCGCCGGTGGCACTACAAAAATAGAATTGGTTAGTTCAAGAGGCATTGCTACGAAGTGTTATATAGGATTAATGTGTACTAGCTAGCAAGTACCGGGAATGTTTGATCATGTTGCGTCATTCTTCCCTTGATATTCCATCCTCTAGCATGTAACACGTCGAACACCCTCGTGACTCCAAGAAGTTAGCCTTAGCCATTGCAAAGGAAGGAAAGACTACAATAGAGTTTCTATGGAGGACATGTGTTTACGATGATTAAACTCCTGATAGTCAGTGAAGTTGTGATGGCCCTCTGTAGGGAATCTAGGTATATTACGATTTCGTTTTGGTATAATTACAATTAGAATCCAATGGAACCTACACAGTATGTCAAGATGGTCATTAAACCTAAGTTCGTGTTGCTTATAAAGTACAAATCAACATTAAGTATAGCCAGAGTGCAACACTACTTACTCGGTTGTAGGGCAAAAGTATGAATTCCTTGTTGCGGTGAGCCATGAAAAATCTATAACGTAATTCTCGGCGAATGTTGCATTCGCCGTGATGCTTTGCTCGGAGACAACGTGTGGGTCGAGGAAACCTACCGGTGATTTCCTTCTTTCGCTTCACGATCATGTATCTATTATACAAAAGCTAGGAGTTATATATAACATTTATCGATATTACACTAACATTGACCGTGATTGTACACACTTACGATTGTCCAAAGATCGTATGATTGAGACGCCGAGCTCGCCGAGGTTGAAGAGACGTAACAAGTCGTCGAAGGTCACCGTGAAGACAGCGTCTTGATACACGTGGTTAAAATGATGCTCCTTGAACTTGACGGTGACACCCGAGCATCGTTGATCAACCGCTTGTTGGACTGCTCCATGTACCATGCATGCAATTCCGTGCAATCCAAATCCTAGGGTAGGGTCGTCTAACTTCTCGAGCAACGGCTACTCTGGCTTGTATTTCCGCCAACGGCAGAAGGGGATATCGAGAAGACTCGATCGTCTTCGATTTGCCCTTTCCCTTGCCGCCTCGCTTTGTATAGGTCGACTTCACAAGAGTCGATTGAGCACGAGGTGTAGATGCATGTGATGCAATGGGCCCTTGCCATGTCGGTCTGCAGTAGCCGGTGCGATCAAGTCCGTGGACTTGATGCCGCTGAGACATTCCGTGAAGTTGACACCGGGCGAGTAGCTCGGCGGATGTCCTCCTTGGGCCATTTGGATGAATGTTCCAACGGCTTGCCCTAGAGTCATGACCTCATCGCTTGGGGGAATTTTCACGGGGCGGCCTCGAAATTGGCACAAACACCGTCCACATTCACTTTTGCGAAACCCGAGCTAGATTTGCACCGTGCACCAAAGCTCCGACATCGATGGATACACCGCCCTAAGCAAAGATCTAGGGCAACAGAGACATATCTCACTTGGAGCTTGCACTTCAGAGCCACCTCGCACATAACGGTACAAAATTAGCTACTCCAACAGGCTTATGAATGGATTGAGCATTCCAGAGATAATAATTATTACCGGATGTCATCGACGAAAATCTGTCATCACCTATTGTGGTAGGGTTAGGGTTGGACGCCAGCCTACTCCGATGTTTGGGGGGCTAGCTAGCGGTATAGTAGGGCGGGGCTTCCAACCGACTTGGCATTTGCAATCCCTAATCCTTTCCTCAAAAGTCTCTTCTTCGCTTTTGCTCGAACGCACTAATCCTTTCCTCAAAGGATTGATCGACTTTTTCACCGACCTCGCTCTGATTTTTTGGTGAGCTCATCTCGAGGATGCACGAAGATCCTCTCGTAGCTTTGCATCGTGCTCGGCTTTGGCTCTCCTCCTACTCCTAGACGATCCTCTCGTCGCTTGGAACCATTGTTCCCATGTAACAAAAACACCGGCGCCTCTCGTGCGACCTTGATGCTCACTTTGCTTCCTAGGGCCGCAGAGAGTATATCTTTCTCCCTATCTGCTGGAATGAGCCTTGGGAAGATTGTGCACTCGGCGTTATCTCGCAATATAGCCCGACATGTCATTTCACTTCCTATGAAGTTATGGAGTAATTACAAACTAGGTAGTTCGATATCTTACGAGCGTTGGGACACTTCACGGTCTTCGGGTTTGGAAAGTACACTTCCCGAGGGCGAATAGCTAACCTCGCAAATAACCACCGCTTCGCCGACATCGCTGATCTCGAAATAGCAGGAGAGATTCAAACCGCTTGCTCGCTGTTCTGATCCCTCCATATCGGGCTTTACCCGCATACCCAGCCGTGCCGAGTGTGGGGTGCTTGTTTTTGCTCGAGGGCCGTGTCGCCAGACTTTCACTCTTAAATTCATCTGTCGTCTTCTTCGCCACAAACTTCGGCCCAGACTCTTCCAATAATAGATACTTGTGGAAGGGCGGCAGATCCTTCTCCACGTAGTTCTTGACAAGCGTGCTCTTGAAGTTCTTCCACGCTTTGCACGCTTGTAGCAACGCTGTCGTCGACGGAGTCCGTGAGTTCTACCGGATCTCGAACGATGCAAGAATTTCCGGCAAGACAAAGATTTTCAATGGTCCGCACCACCTTCCACGAATCGTAGGTGATCTTGACCCGTTCCGTGCAACTATTCCACCATTCTCCGAATCGGCGGCCGCTTCGGCGAGGATTGATAGGGTCCCGGTGATCGACGACTCCGTGATGGTAAATCGCCCGGGCCTTTTCGATATTCCTCTTCTTCTACCGCGGTTGGATATTGTTCCAGAGGATGGTGCATCATCGGACACATGAGGCGGCCGACTCGTAATGAGCTAAGACATCTTCACAAGAAATAGAACATCATGTGAACAAATGAAATCAAAGATAAAGCTAAGATTTAACATTTTGATATTGCTATCGATGTAGAGTAAGCATTCCAATTAGAGCTCAAGTACAAACCCGATTATCAAAACAATTTCAAGACAAGACTATTATCATCACAGAGCATTCATCTCAAGCCCAACACACCACATTGCAATGTATTCCAAAGAGCGATATCAAAACAAATACCATATGAATAATCGACTAGAGCAAATACAAATTCCTAAAACAAGTACAATTATCACGAAGGACCATGACAGATTATTGATAGAAATAGTTAGGAAAGGGGCATGGGGTCGATCGGTAACTTCGGCATTGGTTACCTTTAGGCGTCGAGGAGAAGGACGAGCAGGAGCAAGACTGAGCAAGGCGGCGGCGAAGGGGAGGCGCCACGGCCTCGGGGAGGAGGAGGCGGGCTCGGCGGGTCAGAGGAGGAGGCTCGGCGGGCTCGGGGAGGCGCCACCGGCCGAGGAGGAGGCGGCGTCGACGGATCGGGGAGGAGATGCGCCTGCTCGAGGAGGCGTCGAGGACGGTGGCGACAGCTCGGGGAGGAGGGAGCGAGAGGAGTTGAGAAACTTAATCGCTTGAGAGTGGCGCGCAGCAAACCCTAGCTAGAGTCCTAATGTAAATAGGGATGGACATCACAGACGGTTCTAAATTAGAACTGCTCATGATACCTATCACGGCCGGTTCTAACTTAGAACCGCTCGTGATATGTGATGTATCACTGACGGTTTTAATAAACAACCGCTCGTGATATTGATGAATCACGCGGTTTTAATAAACAACCGCCTGCGTGATATGTGATTATCACGAGCGGTTCTAATTTAGAGAACCGCTCGATAGTATAATAACCTGAGCGGTTCTAAGTTAGAACCGCTCATGATATATGATGTATCATGCAGCGGTGTTAATAAACAACCGCTCGTGATACACATGTGAGACGATGCGTAGTTCAAACCGTGCGTGATATTATTTTGTATTGGTTAATATCTAGATCGTTTCGCTTATTGGCTAGCCTCGTGAAATGCTAGCCATGCCCTCTGAAACAAGCGAGAAAAGACAACAATGTATATCCAATTCACATTCATTTGAGAAACAATCACATCCATTTCACAAGACAAATCTCAATTAATTAACTCAAATGAACTAAAATTAACCATGATCATCGTAATGTATATAGTACATATATACACACATTGTTCAATTAATCTTTAAAATTAGCCCTTCATGATGATCGACGCAGATGTAGCTAGTTTCGTCATGTTCTTCTTCCTCGACCCTTATGCCGCTTTCAAAGGAGGCAACTCGTCAAATTGATTGTATTCTTCCTCGTCCACTACATTCTCAACTCCGACAATCCTCCTTTTTCCATGAAGAACTACGTGGCGCTTCTTATTTGCCGGTCGGTAACATAGAAGACTTGAACAACTTGGTTGCTTGATCTGAGCGGTTCGTCTTTGTATCCGACACGTTCGAGGTCCACGGTAGTGACGCCGCATTTGTCGACCTTCACCGTGGAGATGGACCCAACGGCACCAAATAGGGGATCTTGAAAAGCACGTGGTCGAGCTCCCATATCTCCTCTATTTGCCCATAGTAGGAGCTCCTCACCCCATCGATCTTGAATGCATCTATCACGACACCGTTAGTGCTTTTTATATCCTAAGCTGCGTATAGAATGTGTACCCATTTATGTCGATATCCTCGCCATGTTACAAGCAGTAAATGTTGGCCCTTTTGCCAACCATGTCGGCATATCACTTGACGAGCTCCTAGCAAGTCGCTCCTTCAACCATTGGTTGAACAAATGCATTGTGTTGTCTCGTGATCCAAACATCCGCCGTAGCGGATTACATTGTCAAGCACGCCCCTTGTCTTTGGTCGATATCTGAGGACACTTCACATGTGTTGCAAGACAGTGAAATGGGCTTGAGCATACGCATCCATATTTGGAGTGATTGCTTTCCTTAGATGGTCCCGATACCCTCGAGCCTCCCCTCATGGCGAGATCGAGGCACACCCATCGGTTCGACTGAGCCATGTAATCGGGCGTAACTCAATGACCTCTTCGCCAGCATAACCTTCGACGATCTTGCCCTCTGCCGAGATCGATTTCGTACATATGACTTGAGAATTCCCATGAACCTCTCGAACGGTACATGCTACGAGGAACACGGGCCGCATATCTTTATCTCCTCACAATATGAACAATGAGATGGACCATGATATCGAAAAAAGACGGAGGGAAATACATCTCAAGATCACATAGTGTCGCCACCACCTCGTCTGCGAGCATCTAGTCCTTCGAGATCGATGACCTTCGAGCAATTGTGTTAAAAAATAACACGACCTCATGATTGTCTCTGACCTTGATCGGCAAAATACTTCTAATTGCAACAGGAGCATTTGTGTCATCAACACATGACAATCATGAGACTTCATGCCAATTAACTTCAAATCTTTTATCGAAACAAGTTTCTTCATGTTGGCGAGTAACCGGACGGAACTTTCACGCCATGCAAGCACCGCACAATTCGGTTCTCTCGGCCTTGGACAGAGTGTAACAAGCGGGGAAGGTACGTTCATTCTTTATCGGTCCTTGTTGGTGCTAACTCAGTCCGATGTCCATATCAACCAAGTCAAGCCGTGCGTTGACACCATCTTTTGTTTTGTCACGAATGTTCAAGAAGAGACCAATCAAGTCATCACATACATTCTTTTCTACATGCATGACGTCGATGCAAAGGGCGAACTTATAGGTGCTCCCAATAAGGTAAGTCCCAAAATATTGATCTCTTCTTCCACATGTTCTTCTTACTTGTCCTTGATTTACATCCCTTTCCAAGCACAACATCTAAATCCTTAACCATATCATAGACCTCTTTTCCGCTTAAATGCCTTGGAGCCAATTGTCCTCCTTCTCTCCGTCAATTGTTTCTTCATCCCATGCGGTATGGGTGAGCCCTCCAAGGAACCTACGATGACGCATGTACACGGTTTTGCGCGAGTGATTCAACCACACTCTGGGTATCATCTAAGCGGTGAGTATGTGCTTTGGCCCTTTTGTACTCGCCCGATAGATTAGCAAGGGCAGATAATCATTTATGGTGCGTAACAACAAGGAACGTAAAGTGAAGTTCTCTCGTTTATACGCATCCCATACCTGCACCCTTCAATCCACAAGATTTTTAGATCTTCCATCAATGGTGCTAGGTACACATCAATATTATTCCCGTGTTGCTTCGCCCTTGGATAAGTATCGACAACAAAATATACTTCCGCTTCATACACAACCAAGGAGGAAGGTTGTAGATACAGAGCGTCACGGGCAAGTGCTATGTCATTGCTCATATTACCGAAAGGATTCATTCCATCTCAGACTCAATCCAAACCTTATATTCCTCGGTTCGCACCAAGTCGCAAACCTCCTATCGATGTTTCTCCACCGGGCGGAATCGGCAGGTGTCTTAACTTTCCGTCATTCTTACGCTCCTCTGAGTGCCAATACTGCTAGCTTTTGCATTCTTTGGGTTCGCAAAAACCGCTTCAAACGGGAATTACAGAAGATACCACGCCACCTTAGCAGAGGTCCTTTCTTCACCTCGATTCCTCGTCGTCATCCGATTGCTTCTTACGCTTGTATCGGGATCGTTGCACCGGACATACATGCATGTTTGTATACTCGTTACGGTAGAGGATACAATCGTTCGGACATGCATGTATTCTTTCTACTTCCATTCCCAATGGACAAAGAACCTTTTGGCTTTGTAGGTGGTTTTGGGCAACTCATTTCCCTCTGAAGCATGTCCGCTAAGAGACCTAATGACTCAAGTGAAACTCTTGTCGGACCAACCGCTGCTTGCCTTCAATTTCAGCGCTTTAAGCACGGATGACAACCTTGTGTATTCCGACTTGCGGCAGGAACAAAGGTTTCTCTGAGTCCTCCATCACGCCCGAATTGAACATACTCCCTCTCATCACAGCTTCCTTCGCATCGCTAAGCATCTCGATCTAGATTGTCATCGTGCGGCCTATCCGAATCGAACCACAATCGACATTCGCGGCATATCGTTGACTTCAGATAATATGCATATCGTTGACTTCTGTATAATATGCTCTTCACCGTGGTCGGTCCAACATGTATAACCCTTTTGAAACCCCTTGAATCAAGTGTGCTTCGATCTGCGCTTCGGTTGTTAAACATCTTCAGATTCTCGCATCAATGCATGGACAAGACATATATTCCGCCCCTTATTCAACATATCCTCCTCGGCGGCTCTTGTAAAAGCAGACACGCCATTAATGTACTCTTCACTCACACGGTTCTCGGTGTACATCCACCGGTCCATCACACGGTTCAGATTGAAAACCCCGAAAATAAATAAAAGGGTGATGACTTTCAAAGCGTATTTTACGAGGCTTAATTATGATTTTTTCATTTTTACATTTTTTCGGATTTTATTAACTTACATGTGGGCCCTACTTGTCGCTGACTCATTTTTATTTCATGATTTTATTTATAAAATCTATGGCGATCCCACATGTCATAGACTCGTTAGTTATTAACTAAATGATTAAAAACAGAGGATTAATTAATTTGAAGCTCAAAGCGGGCTTAGGGTGACATCGCATTGCTATATAGTCGTGGCTCTCGGCCCTAAGGTCTCGCCCGAGGCGAACCGACGATCGATGTCCCATGGGCGCTGAAACTAGCGATTTGGCGTGCGCTCAAACTACTCAAATTAAAGGATGCTTATGCTTGATATCTCACCTCGATCACGAGGAAGGTGTCAATGAAAGTCGGGGAAGGTCCAAGGCGCGGTGGGTCGCCGATCGGTGAACAGAGGCGACGCGGCAAGCTCCTCGGCGACAATATACAACCGAAATGGACCAGCCGGCTCGGTGAGGTGAGGCGATGTACTCAAACCGCACGCGAACGGCGATGGACCTATCGTGGCGCCTAGAGATATGGAGATCAAGAAGACTATATCTGTTTTTGGCCGGGAGGCGGAGCTATATATATACGTCGTGGTGAGTTAATTATCACGACGGTTTTAACAAAACCCGCTCGTGATATTGGGCAATATCACGACGGTTCATGTTTGGAACCGCTCGTGAAGTATCACAAACGGTTCTAAAACAAACCGTCGTGATATTGTGTAATATCACAGACGGTTCATGTTTGGAACCGCGTGAAGTATCACTGACGGTTCCAAACATGAACCGCTCGTGATGTGACATCTTCATGCAGCGGTTTTTAGCGCGGAGAATAACACAGACGGTGGGTAACAAAAACCGTCTGAGATTGTGTTTAATACAGACGGTTTCGATGAACCGTCTGTGATCAGGCGTCCAGTATTAGCATTTCTGTAGTAGTGACCTCTCCCCAACAGAGGAGGTCCTCAAAGGCGGTTACTCACATGTGGTTAATTACAACCACGTGGAGAAGATATTGGCCATTACATCTGGAGACACAGCGGTCTTGTAGAACTATAAAAGCCCGGCCTATGTGCCTTTGTAAGATAGAGTCTGATCCAAGCCCTAATCCACATGTATTCACAGTTATTTTTCCTGTAATCAGAGCATACTCTTTGCAATATACATCACCATTTCGAGTCATTTGGTGAATAAATAGCAATCTCCATTTTTTTCTTTATATTCTTGTTTGTCCGTTCTGTGACGAGAGTCCCAGACATCGACAGAAATGATGAACTAGTTTGAGATTTTGGTTCATGCACAAATACATTGCCAACATTTTCATGGACAAGCAGACAAGTAATAGCAAGCATAAGTCAACATTTTCATAGATTCATGGATAAAAATCCTACACTGAACCTGATGCAACTCCTCTTAATTGTCATGTGTGTGTCACCTTCCAGCAAGAACGGCAGCAAGGAACCAGCAATTGACAACTAACAATTGAATGCATGAATTGTTCTAGAGTACAATTGGAAGGTAGATAGTTACCATCTTGATCATCAAAATGGACAACACACAAACAAGCTTGCAAATGGAGATTGTACAACCATCACGATGATGCAAAGAACGAGTGAACCATGTTTTTGCACAACAAACTATTGCAAAGGAGAAGGGCTGGTGCAAGAGGAGGTGGGGGCCGGTGCCGGAGGAGGAGGAGGGGCGGCACAGGAGGAGGTGGAGGACGGCGCGGGAGGAGGAGGCTGAGCGGAGTGGGGGAGAAGGAGGCCTAGCGAGGGGGAGGGGGGGCAGAGCGGTGCGGATCTGGAGGCGCTGGGGGATGGTCGGGGATGGAGCCGAAGGAGGAGGCGAGGTGGAGGAGAGCGGCAGTGGTGGGGGAGGAGGCACTGCTTCGGGGGTGGAGGGCGGCGTGGCCTCGCCGCTGCAGGAGGAGAAGGTGTGCGGGAGGAGGAGGCGCACGGGAGGAGAAGGCGCGTGCAGGGGGTGGGGGAGGCAGCCGGCGGTTTTATCCGATAGCATTTGGCGGGTAAGTACCCCCGAAGTCCAGTGGTAAATTGGGAACGGGGGTTGCGGGAAGCCGCGACAGCTCCCCGCGAGCGGCTTCCCGCTTCGGGCTTCCGCACGTTGTATGAGAAAGCGGCTTTGGCGAAAAGTGGTTGTGAAAAGCTAGTCGTTTGTTTCGTCTCCCGACTTTTCCGGGCAAAAGCCGGAAGCCGAAGTTGAAACAAACACGCTCTAAATATTTTGTTGTTGCTACCATATTTGCTACAATACCACTAACCGATATTGTCCATACTCATATATTACTGTTCACGCAACGGTACTCTGTGTTGCAGGAGAGGATTCGTATCCATATTCGTCCCACTACGCACCGAATCCATTCCATCCTCAGCCCCACCCGGCCCCACGCCAGGTACCAGAAGGGACCCACGCCTCAGGGACTCCGGCCTCGAGTGGCGCGCGCCCGGGCCGGTTTCAAAAAGGTCAGCGCCAGCGTACTGTAATTAACCGCGTGAGCGCGGGAGACGGATGAAGTAATCAATAACTGTACGCAGAAGCCGCAGGTAGGAGCCGGTACGGTGTAGGTTAGTTAGTTACCTCACCGACCTCCCCCCTACATAAATTCCTCGTTTAATTGCCGGTACTTGTCTCGCTGGGACAGCTTGTTACTGCTACTCCATGTAGGAGCTAGCAGGTACTCTGTTTCTGCAGCTAGGTTTTGCCCGGCCAAGGGCGCCAAGATCGATGGTACTGCTCCATTCCGCTCCGTCGAAACTGCTCCTGGCCAGCTCCCGAATGCCCCTTCAAACGTGTACGAGTACTAGTGCTCAGCATTCGGGCATCTCCTATGTTTATTTCCAAAGTCGGTCTTAATGTTGGTGACATGGCTTGTTGTATTATTTTTCACAATGTGTAAGGCCCACGTCGGTATTTAAGGTGGGACCCATGTTACATAAAAAACACGATTTCCCTCTATTTCCTCTCTCTCTCCTCCACTCCACCACTCGTGCCTCCTCCAGTAGCCGCTCCCCTCCCACTGCGCTAACTCACCGCCCCTCCCCTGCGCCACCCTTCACCTCTCTCTCATCGTTCCGTCTCCACCACGACAACGCTGCCCCTCTCTCTCACCTCTTCCTCTCCACCATAGTAGCGCTATGCCTCTCTATCCCAACTCCTTCCTCTCGCCGCCATCCTGGTAGTCGGATCTGGTGGGAGAAGCATGTAGTTGTCGGATCCGGCGACCACGGCTAGTGAGGACTCTCCCCACACTACAACACAAAAAGCCCTGTAGAGACGCCTATTTTATGGGTTGAAGACGTTTTCAATCATCTCTATAGCGTCATAGAATCGTTTTTGTAAAACGTCTCTAGAGCGCCTCCCCACGTACCGTGTCAAAGATCGTAGAGACGTATTGTTAAGCGCGTCTACAATGATATGAGTCGTTTAGATTGCTTTTCTACAAGCTTAGACACGCTTTTATATATGCATCTGCATATCGTCTTTACTCTCCCTAGTGACGCTTTATTGCATGCCATGAAACATAGATATGCATTCATTGACGTATTTAGATTGAGCTAGAGACGTCTATTTTTATTTTGTTCTGTAGAAATATTTTATTGTTAGTTAAACTACAATGATTCAAAGGATATAGTATCACAAATTTTCATAAGAAGTTTCAGATCTTAGGTAAAACCATTTCAAATGTAGAATTACATTGTCGATATATAAAAAAACAAAAGAAAATAACATAGACACTCCGTTGTGGACTGAATCGAGTTTACAACTGAATCTAGTATCCACATACAAAGGTGCAAACACACCGAAAAAAATTCCTACAAATCCTACAACTGAATCAGGCGACGAGTGGCTAGAGGGCAGCGGTAGTGGCAGCAACGGCGTCTTTAGGAACAAACAGCCTAATCCATGTCCAAATCACAGAGTCTGGCACCTGTTCAGTGATAAACTTGTTTATTATGTCTATTCATGTATCAAAAAGAAATCACGCACACATGACATAATAAGGATGATATAAGAAGGGTTGCATTTATCGAAAACAAAGAAAATACGCAATACAAAATTGAAAACACGGGAACCGCAAAGATGCTTCTTTTTTTTGAAGTAGCAAATTGTGAAGACAAAAATGATAAAGCATAAGAAATAGTCTCTTCAATTTAAGTTGGCATGGAAGTGTTTGTTCTTTTCTTAAATTTTAAAACTTCCTTCAAAAGATTTGAAACATTCTTAGATTCATGACAAGTATTGCGCAAACAAACATATCAGCAATGGACTATGTGCATGCTATTACATACCCAATCCATACAACAGGGTTCTAGAAACCGAACCTGGCCCAAATACTAGAGGGGGTGGTTCCAGTTTCTCGGCGAAAACCGGTCAAATACCGGCTGGTTTGCCTTCTTTTTTATTTTCTAAATTTATATTTTTTAAATTTTGCAGATTTGAGATTGAGGTAGAAACTATAAGTAATTAGAAGTATTTCGGCACAGAATAAGTTTTAAATAGGGAAAGTTAGAGGGGTGAACTAGAGGGGTTAATACTAGGTAAAAAACGCCAAATACCAAGAATAAGTGGTTTCTTTGAACCCCGCCACAACACTTCACAATAGAGGGCATGAAAGAGGTTGTAAGAGAAGATCGACCAAAGATTTATTCTCATTTATGTCATTCTCCATGGAAATAACCATTTTGCCCTCTAGAGTCCTGCACTGTTCTCTACAATGTGCCAGCTCTTGCCTCACCTAGTAGTGTATTGCAATATATTACTAATGGAAAATACATAAGTTCTTTGCATTATTGATGAAAATTGCACATGAACTAAACCCAAAGCCCCTCAGGAAGCCATTCGTGCAATATAACACTAAGAAAATTGAAATTAGGCACCATGCAGTACCCCATACTAGTTCCTGTAAGTAAACTCAAGACAAGCTAATGAAATGTTTAAACGAATAAGGCCACAACAGAACACCAAAATGAGTAAATCTAGCAGTATCCTTCTGTTATGTGAAGTGCGATATGGATCAAATAAAAAAGAAAAGGAACTTCAAAAGTTGATTTGCACTGTCAAACCCAAATGGCAAAGCATATTTATTCATGACATGAAGTTTCTAACAACTTCTACTGTTTAGTACTTGTCAGTCGAACAATTCTCAACTGTAGATGGCATGTATGCATGGTGCTACGTTTTCCCCTAATTAAACTATAGATATGACATCAATACATTATGACATCAAATGATATTCATCGTATGAACTAAAGCTAAACAGTATTGAATAATTCACAAAAAATTAGGGCAAAGCCATCCACATAGCATCTGCAAAACTAATTGTCACATTTGTGGATTAAGCAATGACCACATAAGCAAAATGGATGTTAGAGAAGACAGAAAAGATAAAGCATAAGAAATAGTCTCTTCAATTTAAGTTGGCAGAAATAGTCTCATATTTATGCACACGACAAACACTTCCATGCCATATAAAAATCCATATAAATATTCGAAGACATACCCTTTTGTCTCAAAATTCCTCAGGCATTCAAGAATTATATTCCTAGGTACGAATGGAGTTTCTTCTTCATCATAAAAGTTCACGCCGACAAAGTTCCCATCAAAATTAGTAAGGGGCCCTCCAATCGCACCCTAGCACAAAAATAAAGTGACAGTGAACAATGGTTATATTGGAAAAGATGTCATTTGTAATGCCTTACAGATATAGTTCAGTAGATGCAATGACAGATTAAGCTACCCAAATCTTGATGCAACTATTTATTCCCACTAGGTAATAAAGTAAGAGAAATCAATAGTGTACCTTACTTATTTTACAAGTGGAGATCATAAGCTCTTTGCAGTCAAATTTGCTCGGTTTGTCCATCACTATTCCACATGTGGCCATTAATTTGCCATTGGTGAAGAGACGCCCTACAGCTAACACCTTACTACGAGACTCAAATTGCACTTGATGATAGAGACTTGCTGCACGAAGATCAGGGAAGGACATGATGTTGACACCGATATTATACTCTAAACAACAATGCTGCAGCATTCCTAACTTAGAACCATTGATATAAGCAAAAGGAAGCAAGGATGCTTGCCCTGTCATATATATCTAGCTTTGTGTTTATTTAAAACATTTTGCCGAGCAGATGTCAATAAATCACGTCATGACATTAGGTTTTAACTTAATGGAAAACAAATGGCAGACATTTGGTACAACCTCTTTTTCGGTCCACAACAGTGAGTGCTCAAAGTGATAACTGATACGTCTCAAAAGAGAATATTAGAAAATATTTCATTAGCATATCAGCTGCAAGGCAAACCCAATCATAATTTTCACTGATTGAGTTTTGTTACCATTTTGATACCTGACAAATTTATATAGTGCATGCCAAACAGCACGAAAACAATATAAAAGATCAAACTAACCACTGGTTGGTGGGAATACTTGGAGTTCATACATTGCTGGACAAGTGCTATGGGACACAAATGCTACTTTCAGCTCAGCATAAACCTGACTAATATTGAAAAATAGAAATGCTTTGGAAACACTACATGCCTATATTCCTTCTCCAAACCAAAAGGCATTCAAACACAGAAACACTACATGCTGCTGGATCTGATTAAATGGTCTTAAGTATAATGGCTGGCGAACCTTTGTCCTCCCGGACCAACCCGAGAAGCAAGTGTTTAGATCCAATGTAATTATGTCCTGGACAATATAAGGGGATTTAGTGCTAGAAAAATGACTGACAGTTTGAGCTTTTCTTCAACCGAAGACGCCACAAGGAAAAACAATGAGCATTGTGCAATAGTAAAGATAGTAGTCAAGGAAAAGGATAACGAAAATTCACCATGTTTACTGCCCAAATCAGGCCCCGTCCCCGTCTGCGCTCGAAGATCCACGGGAAGTTGTAGCCGCCGTTGGAAGAGGAACCACACCGCCATGGCGCCCACCACAGCAGCCGCAGAGGCGTTCCTCCGCCACAAGAAGACGTCGTCGATCGGGAGGAGCGGCAGGAAGAGTCGAGATCGAAGGAATTAGGCGGGGATGAGAAGACATTGGGAAAGGAGGGAAGCGCGTGTGCGTACCTGCGCAGCTGCCGAGGCGGGCGCGGAAGTGATGGTCGGATGACAGAAGACGACGGAGCCGGCGAGGAGGTCTTGGACTTGGCCTCTGGCGAGGAGGCGCAAGCAGCCCAGGGAGAAGGCGAGAGGAGGGAGAGAGGACAAGGACCGGTGGCACAGGGGAGAAGAGAGGGACGGGTGGTGGTGTGGGGGGGCCTGGGGTGGGATCTGGGGACTTGGCCGCCGTTGGAGCAGAGAGGGAGGGGGACACCAAGGACCGACGACGCTGGGGAGCGGTGGCGAGGGAGGCGGGCGAGGGGCGAGGGGAGCGCGGTGGCGAGCGTAGGGCGAGGGAGGCGCGGGGGCAGATGGGGACAGTCGTGGGTGAGGTGGAACGAGAGAAGGGGGGTCGATGACGGTTTCGATGGATGGTAATGGGAGATGGACGGTTCCGAGCCATCGATCTATTGATCAAGATGTTCGATCGGATGGATAAAAATGATAGTGGGAGGACGGACGACGATAAACTTCTTCTTTTAAGTAGCAGAGAAATTCTACAAAATCCACAGTTGACGATCAATGTGTGTAATAGAACATAACATAGAATTGAGAATTGAAATCTAGTTGAGAATTGAAATCAACAGCAGTAACAGAAATATAGGAATACCATCTCTAGACCATAGAACTAAAATCGCAACTTTCTGATTCATAAGAAAGTTCTTTTATGACCTCTGACAAATATAGGATTTCACTCCCTTACTGACCTTATGAAGCGCTAAATTGGTTCATAGAGCACAAAATTAGTTCAAAAGTCATTTATCTCCCTAACCACATATTGACAACTTAGGAGGGATTTACCTCGCAACCCACTTGGTCCTAATTGAACTCCTCTGCAACGACGAATGAGGGAACACACCAATTAGCAAGCATGGCTATGAGATCGACCAAATTCTCACATTAATTTCAAAAAATATTTGGCTAAAACAAGAGACATCCCAGTGGCAAGGTGATGTCGTTGTTTTTCCCGCGAGCAGGGATCGAAACCCCCTCGAAGCATTATTTTTTGCAAATGTTTTATATTTTAAATTCATATTTGATCCAAAATGTTTGAATGAAATTATTTTGAAATTATTTTCAGTCCTTTCGGTCCCCACCGAAAAAAAATTAAAATGAAATACTTTTCCTAGAACTGTAGAGGCATATTCTAAAACGTCTTAAGATTCGTCTCTGTAACTAAAATTTTGTCCTCTTAATTCTCAGATATATTCTCAAACGTCTCAAGATTCTTCTCTACATAAATGTAAACGTATATGTGCCTTCCTACGGTAAGAGATTTTGCGGCGTCATATATAACGTCTTGAGAAGCGTCTTTACATACGAGGTGTTTTTCGGCGTAGAGACAAACATGAAAGTGTCAAAGCAAAAGCGTCTCTACATGATAGTTTTGTTGTAGTGCCAGCCTCATGCCCGCTGGATCTAAAGACGACGGGCCTTCCCAAGCCTCCCCTCCTCCACGCCCCCACACTTCCTCTTCTCCATCGCATCACGAGATCTAGATGCCAGATCTAGAGGCCACGACCGCTGACGAAGCGCTCCCGGCATCCCCTTGGCTGGATCCCGAGCTCTAGGCGGTTGGATCCAGCGGTTGCGCATCCCCATCGAGCACAAGGTGGCTGGATCCGACAGTTGCACGTCGTCCTCGAGCTTCCCAAGGCTGGACCCTGTGGCGGACGCCGTCAACAATGTCGTCCTGGCAGACTGATTTGGAGGTCGTGGCCCATCCTCGGCATCCTCATGCTTGTCTCCTTGGCAACATCAAGAACTACATGTGGCTGACTTACAATTTTAGCCATAGTGCTTAAAGTCGAATGTACATTAATCCCGAATGAGTTTTGCTTACATCTGGTCGGTCGTCGCGGCGATGTGTGGTTGTGGGTCATCCACAATTCACTCTCGTCCGAGTGTTGTACCACTCAATATAGTTGTAGCGCGTCTGGTGATAGTACGGGGCAGCCTCCTGGACCACGTCGTCCAATGCATGTACCCACCGCTGCACCCACACTCCATGTGAACTGCCCAGGATGTGATACCTGGGACACCCTTCCTGGTGTGCTTGTGGAAAGCATCACGAAAAAAATGTTAGTACACAGGGGAAGTGATTAAGATACTATATTCAAGAGAAACTTACTAGTGGATGTTCGGTGACAATGGCTCTCCCTAGGGGACCGGGACCTCCTCCTGTAGACTGAGTTGCCTCATCACCCGACGGATGAAGTGCGCCTCCACGTACACGTCGTGCACCAAGAAACTCCGTGTGAGCCAGTACAGGGAGTCTCGCGCACACTGGCTGGACAACCCACGAGTTGCGCGGTCGTACACCCTCTCGGCAGTGTATAGTGTCCAGATGACACGGTCGTCCGTCAGCTGGTCGAACATCGCCATGTAGTCCGGGTACGAGGCGTGCGTAGTGACCGGTGTGAATGCGGCATGCAGAAGAAAACAACACATACCTCAATGTGGGCGTTCGAATCTGCTCGTCTCTCTCTCCCCTCCTTGGCTACGGACAGACAGGGCTTCACTATCTCTTCTCCTCCTCTCCCTCCTCCTCCCTCTTTCTTTTTTCTGGATTAAAAGCGAATTATGGCTGAATTTTGGCCCCCTTTTATAGCGTAGCCTCTGTCGCTATTTCAAATAACAACATAGAGCTACAGGCCCCTGTGGCCATTCCAAATGTCTATTTGGGTGCCAATCGACATTTCAAATGGCGACATGGGCATGTCCTCCTGTTTTGTTGCGATAGGGCTCCTGTCGCCAATTCAAATTGCGACTGAAGCCTATTTTTATAATTTTATTAAACAAATATTTATTTCTGTAATTCTATTTTAAATTATATTATTTAAAAAAATCATAAAATGTGTAGACCTGTCGCCCAATGACAAATACCGAAAACAAAGGTTTCAATGGATCCCTGAGCCCTGAGCCATGAGCCATTCATCCAGCTATCTATAGCCAAAGGCATCACTACCGTTGTAACGGCTTGCAACCTGTGGTACGATCACTCCTCATCACTGGATGGGGAATCGGATAAGATCACATCGAGCCGAGCCGTAGCCGAGGCGGCAGCCAAAAAACAAATAAAAATTAAAAAAACGAGAGAGAAAAAGGGGAAGGCGAAAAGAGGCGCTCTTCCCGCCCTCGCGCGTCTCAAAATTCTCGGCCCGCAGAAGCGTCGTCGCGTGGCGTCCTATACAAAGAGGGTCCCATATATATATATATATATGGAGTGAGTGAGTGAAACAAATCGCTAAGGAGAGCGGAGCGAGGAGCGGGACGGAGCGAGGAGCGGAGCGCGCGCCTCGGAGATGGACACGCCCGACCGCGCGGCGGCGGCGCCGGTGGCGTCGAGGGCGGAGGTGACGACGCGCCTGCTCCCCTTACCCGCCCCTTTCTGCTCTCTTCTTCCTTTCCGGCGGTGGTTGGTTTTTGGTTTCTTGCTGGGAGTTGGGAGAGGAGGAGGGGATTCTCTTCTCGCTTCTTCTCTTGGTGGTGGTGTGGTGTTGGGCTTGTGGAGGCTTTCTTTGGGTTGGGGCGGTCGCGCGGAGGGGGAGGCGGCGCCGGGTTGGTTGCGGTTCGTTGGTTTCGGGGCGCCGCGCTGCGCGGTGGGTTTCGCCGGTCTCTTGGGCCCCCCCAATTCGGTTCCGGCGGGTCGGATTTGCTCGCGCCGGTGCTAAATCTCGAGCTTTTCTGCCGTGCAGTACTTGGTCTTCTTGGCGGAATCGGGTTCGGTTGGTTTTCTTGGGTTCCTTCCTCGCCCACTAGGAAAGGAAAGCGCTGGATTCCTTGTCGCGCGTTGGCAGATTGGTACTAATCTCATGGGAAATTTCGGTTTTTTCCCCTTCTTCTTCCGCTTGGTCGCAACGTTATGCTCAGTTTCGGTTCTATGTATTCTCAGGGCTATTTTTCATTCGGAAGTTAGGTTACTTCGATTCTTTAGGAAAATCAGCGGTTTGAGTAGTTAGGAACTTACAATCAAGGAATACGCTTGCGGTTTGCTCTAGATCTAGCTACTAATCTTAGAGGTCAGTGTACCGTAGTCTTGTTCTTGCAATGTGGAGTGAGCTCTGTGTTGCGTCAGTTGAGGGGTTTAGGGATTTAGCTGTCCAGGCTTCGTAATTATTAGATCCCTGGAAAATGGTTACCTTGTTCTGTCCAGGGGTTTAGGGAGTGAGCTCTGTGTTAGCCTCTGGCAGGGTCAGATCCATTCTGGGTGAAGGTTTGACTTGAGATTTGTGTTAATTAGCCCATTTTGGTGCAAATGTTTACACACATCGTGTATCCTCAGGTTGGATCAAGGATTGACTTTTCTATTGCTAGAAATACGACATCGGCAGTGTAAATGTAAAAAAGGACACAAATTGCAGCATGTGTTGTTCACTGGTAATTAACTAATGATGGTATCTGGGTGTACTTTTTCGCTGAATGGTTGAATTTCACAATTGCATCTACGGAACTTGATTTGCCATTGTTCACCACCTGATTTATTGCTTTCTGAATGCAGGACTCCCCGCTTTTCAGTTTCATCAATAGTCTGTCTCCGATTGAGCCCCTCAAGTCGGCGTATTCCGCGAATAGCATCCAGGCATATCAATCTCTGAACATCACCTCCATTTCCTCCATCTTCACTTCTCCGCATGACAATGCACAGAAAGAATCGAAACTTCCCAAGTAAGTTCTGGCCATCTTTTATTTCGGACATACCTGTGGATATTGCGCGAAAAGCTCTAACTTAGGAAGGTTTATCCTGATGCTTGTAGTTTTTTGTTTGTCAGGAGCTCTTTTGCTGAATTTTCTGAAGGTGAGATTTGCGCCGACGGTAGTGATAAAAACAAGACGTCCAAATCTTCAAATGCTGTAAGGTTGTTTGCCTGCACTAGCACTCTCACTCAAGAGACCCACAAAATTACCTCTTCAGTAAATGAAGGTATTGGTGATCCTCCCAAAGGGCCTAGTGATTTGCCTCAACCTGGTCAATTCGATACTGGCAGTCCGGATCACAACACAACACCTTGCCACGGTGATATATCAGATCTCAAACAGGACAAATGTCGGAAATTAGAAGTAGTCCAAACCACTAAAAATACTTTGGAGAAAAGGAAATGCTTGTTTTCCACTGATATCCAGCTCCTGGATGGCCGCCAGCCTAAAAAAGACAATGATGAAGTCTCGGGGTGTGAATGGGAGGACTTAATTTCTGCAACTTCAGGTGAGCTTTTGGCCTTTGACTCATCGATGGACGAGGATCACAGAGGAGTGCAGCTGGCCGTAAATAATGCAGAATCATGTGGATTTTTGCTATCAAAACTTACTGGAGATGGTGACTTCTCAGACAGAACACACCCTAGTGCGTCTAGTCAGGCATACTACCGTGAGTTGGTAATGGAAGAAGATCAGGCGGAAAATGCCCAGTTCTTTCCTGAAGGTCAAAAGACGATCTCAAGTGAAGAAATAGAGGATAATGTTTATGATGCAAATGGATGTATTCCATTAGGCTACAAGGTACTTGATCACCAAATGTCGATTCACCAATTTCTCGTGCTATGGCAATGTTGCCCACACTTTGTGTAGTTCCGGCTTCCTTTGTAGGCTTATTGCTGTAACTTGGTCTGTTATGGCTAGATGGTCTACCATAATACTCTCTAATTCTTTTTCTTCCTGTTCACATGTTTAGGTTGAGACCCAACAACAACGTGGCGTGCGAAGACGCTGTCTGGTTTTTGAGGCAGCTGGGTATTCAAATAGGATTGTGCAGAAAGAATCTGATGGAGATCTGTCTGTCTCAGCATGTACAGGCAAAAGTCCTGTACAAAATCACACAAATCCAGGAAAAACTGCATCACCACGTGTACTGCGTGGTATTGGTCTACATTTAAATGCTCTTGCATTAACACCAAAAGATAAAATGGCCTGTCAGGATCCTATGGCTTCTGCTTTGGTTCCATCATCGACAACTGAACAGGATGTGCATGGGAAGCTGTTGTCTGCTGGAGAAAATTTCATCCACTCAGGTGGTGAACTGTTAGAACTTCAGATGGATGATGATTGTTCAGCTGGAGGTTTTCTTGGAAGTGACCATATTTCAAGTCAAAGCAACAGCCCTCAAAAGAAGAGGTTTGTTTGCGCTTCTGATTTTCTTTTGGAGGGCGTCAACTGGCAAGGTGTTTTTATGTTTCATTACATTCCGGTTGACTGACATCTATTTGGTTGAAGTGCAGGCGTAAAGCAGATAATGGGGATGATGGTGAGGCATGCAAGCGTTGCAGCTGTAAAAAGTCAAAGTGCTTGAAACTGTGAGTGATCTTTGCATATTGTTAATATTTTTTGAACCGAATTACATGAAGAGGCTCCTTTTTTTAAAGAGGAAGAGGCTCCTTTTGAAATGCTTGGGCATGGAATTCTGAGCGCTACTTTTGCTCCACATTTTTATGTGCGTATGCTAAATTGAATTTATGCTATATGCCTCTCAATAGTCTTTGCGTACTGTTGTCATGTGCAGTTACTGTGAGTGTTTTGCTGCTGGTGTGTACTGCTCCGAACCTTGTTCGTGTCAAGGATGTCTTAACAAGCCAATACATGAGGAAATTGTTCTTTCCACTCGCAAGCAGATAGAGTTCCGGAATCCACTGGCATTTGCTCCAAAAGTGATCCGCATGTCTGATGCTGGTCAGGACACTGGGGTAGGTGTTTTTGTTGGATATTCAGATCTACTTCTCCGAGCCATTACTCGCAATTATGTGATGCTGCAATTCTTTAATAAATAGCACGAAGATCCTAATAACACTCCTGCTTCCGCTCGCCATAAGAGAGGATGCAATTGCAAGAAGTCGAGCTGTCTCAAGAAATACTGTGAATGCTATCAGGTACTTTAAGTTGCTCTGGAAACTTATGTTGAATATGATGTTATCTGAAATAGCAGCTGTGGTTTGCTACTTACACTTTAAACGTTTGATTGAATAAAAGGGAGGCGTAGGATGCTCCAGCAACTGCAGATGTGAGGGTTGCAAGAACACTTTTGGCAGAAGAGATGGTGAGCATTTAACTTTCTAATTTATACCACTATGTGATGCTTGTTCATTTTTCGGACTTGTACACCATTTCTCTAGAGAAGCACAATCTGTTGCTTCTTGTATGTCATAATGATGATAACTTGTACTGTAGCGCCTTCAACATTTCTGTGCTATTAAGCTCCATAAAAGTATTGGATTACCTAGCTTATGATTCTTATTTGCATGAATCGCTGTTTTAACTTTAAGCATGACATTCTGGATGCTTTGCTAGTTTTGTTTCCTTAAAAAAGGCAGAAAAACTCAAGGTTAACGTGCTAATACAGTGCTGCTATGATTGCATTGGTGTTTCTGATAGAGGGAAAAAAACTGCATCTAATTTGATCATCCTTTTGCATTTGTGATCTTCTGTCTTCCCAAATTTCCGAATGATCATCTTTTGTATCTTGGATCTTCCCTCTGAGATTAATGTCCTCTTAGCAGGTGCTGTATCAGCTGAGACTGAAGAAATGAAACTAGGAGGTGAAGAAACAGAAATTTGTGGAAAAGAGAAGGAAAATGACCAACATAAGGCAAATGTACAGAGCGAAGATCACCCACTCCTTGAGCTTGTTCCAATAACACCTCCTTTTGACGTTTCCAGGTTTGCTGATTACATTTTACCCTCCTTCAGTGCACTGAATATTTGTACGCCTGCATTTTAATAGCTGTATGATCGTTTACAGTTCTTTGCTCAAGCTACCAAATTTCTCAAGTGCAAAGCCACCAAGACCTTCTAAAGCTCGGACTGGAAATTCCTCCCGTTCTTCTGCTTCAAAAGCTCCTGAAACAGTTCACTCTCGCAAGTATTCCAAGGTTGCTGATAGTGGTTTCGATGAGAAAATACCGGATATTTTAAGAGAAGCTGCTTCTCCGAGTGACTGTGTCAAGATTTCTTCACCTAATGGAAAAAGGGTCTCACCACCACATAATGCACTCAGTGTTTCGCCAAGCCGAAAAGGTGTTAGGAAGCTGATACTGAAATCCATTCCCTCATTTCCGTCACTTATCGGAGACACACACAGTGGTTCTGCAATGAACAATTCCGACAGCACATTCAGCGCATCGCCTCTTGCTTTAGGTAAGGCTTGTTTCTATATGTAGACGTCATATCAGTTAGCTTTGAAATCAATGGCAGCTTCTTATTCATACGTTTGTCCATGGAATCAGGTCCATCTTAAAGCTGGGCAGTTGATTATGAGCTACTGGAGTGCGAGTGTACGACTTGTAGTCCGATATTGTACCTCACATCTTACTCAGCGTCAAGGCTCGAGGTACTGGCAGATAATATTGAGTTAGAATTTAAGATTGAGTAGTCCGTATTTGTAATATATGTAGTGAGTGAATAATCTGTATGTAAGATGCTATGTTGCAATGAAGTTGTTTTTTTTGTTGAGGAAAACTGTAGGAAAGGATCCTACTGTAGAAATATATTAAAATTAAAGGAGATAAAAGGTTACAAATTAGTTACAAGAAAAAAAAAACAAAGCTAAAGCTAAGTCAAGTCAGCCGGCCATTCTTCAATTTCTGGGAAATACTTTCTTTGTGCCCTATGGAGAACCAAGGCAAAGTCATGCTTGAAATTCCTTTGCCATGATTCAAATGAGGGATCAACAGTTTGAAAAACTTTCTTATTTCGTGTGATACAAATGCTTCATGCCCCCAAAATAATAATTTCCATGAAAAAAGGCTTGCGAATCCTTTCTTTGAGATCAAGCAAAGCATCCAGCAGTGGCAGATTCCTCATTCTGGAAGGACAAATGTAGTCCCAGCATTGGTGCGATAAAGAACAACCAAAGAACAGATGAGAAGGGTTTCTTCAGCCTCTTGCCCACAAAGCACACAAGTATAATCCCCCATTTGAAAGTTCTTTCTTCTAAGCAAATTTCGAGTGTCCAGCCTGTCTCGAAGAAGCAGCCAAAATAAAACTTTATGCTTAGATCGGCAAGAGCTCTTCCATAACCATTGAAAAGAAGGGGGTGTTTGAATGTGTCCCATGAAAATCTTGGACGCCTTGACTGAAGAAAATGTAGCATTGTTCCCAATATAAGTCCACTGGTCCTCCGTAGTGTATTCATAATCTTGTAGCAGGTCCTTAATCACATTAAATTGATGAAATGCTTGTTCAGATAGAGGGAGATTAAAAAGATCTTGCAGGTCCTCAAGCAAAGCTTGCTCCAAAGTGACATCAACAGTTTTCTAATTGCGGGTATTGAAGCTTTAACAAATGACCATTCCATTGATCCTTCCAAACGAATGCAGAATTACCTCTTCCAGGTTGACTCATTGCAATACCTTTGTGACGAGGATATAATAATTCTCAATTAATTAAATTGTTTATCTGTAATTGTTATTATAGATAGTAATATCTTTATGTTATTCGTAAGGATACCTCTTATCATTAATAAGGGAGAAATTTATCCGAGTGATCGTAATCCATTTTTCGACCATCTTATATGGTCGTAAGTGTTAGAATATGACTCTTTTGTATTTCCTTATCTGTATATGAAAACCCCCCTTGTACATCCCTATATATATATTGCTCATGGACCCTCTTAAATATACACATAATATTCATAACATGGTATCAGAGCTAGGGCAAACCTAGCTCTTTCCGCTACCACCGCCGCCATCGCCAGTCACATCGCCAGTCGCCGCCTTTGTTCTAGGTCAGTCGCCAGCCGCCGCCGATGCCGCCCTCCTTCCTCGACTCTGAGCCACTCGATCGCTCGCCGCCGTTGCCCGGGTCTCCATCGCCGCTTGGGTCTCTGCTGCTAGGTTGCCATTGCCGCCAACCGCCATCGCGGATCGCCGCCAAGCCATTGCTTCGCTTAGCTCGACCGCAAACGACTTCGGCACCAGACTTCTTCGCCGCTTCGTTGCCGCCATTGCCGCCGACCGCTAAGTTGCCGTCGCCGCTAGCAGGGGGAAACCTATTTCCCCTACGCGTGAGCGGCTCTCCTTCACGCGCCTGCTTTCTTAAGCAGGCCCGGCCCAACCGAGCCAAAGGTTAAAAAAAGAAGGTAAAAAAAGAGGTTAAAAAAAACACATAGTACGTCGATCTAACCGCCACGCCATCCAGAGCCGCCTGTTAGACTTCGTTGTCTTGGTCACCGCGCCGTCCAGCGTCGCCTACCAATGACTTCTGTTCCATCAGCTACGATCCCATTCTCGGGAATAAAGTATAATGGAACGAACTACAGGTTGTGGTCTTCACTTATGGAGATTATGCTCAATGGTCTCCACCTCTAGGGACATGTTACTGGTGCCCGACCTTGTCCGCCATCGCCGGTTCAGCTTTCTCCCAAACAGCCTACTTCTGCACCTCCTGCAGAAGATGAGGCTGCCAAGAAAGAGACAGAGGTCGCTATTACTGCTGTTGATGCTGCTGATGAGGCCTTTCAGTATGCCATAGATGCTTTTGAGCACTGGTGTGCTGATGAGGCCTGTGTTTGCGCCATCCTAGTGGTTAGTGTCGACAACTCTATCCAGCCAGATATTGTTGGTCTGCGAGCCACTCGTCAGATCTGGGAGTACTTGCGCGAGCGATACCAGCAGAGCAGCGATGCTCAGTTCTTTTCGCTTCAGTGTGAGTTGGAGACGCTTCGCTAGGAGGACTCCTCCGTCGATGACTTCTTCCGAAGCTCGCGATCTCGAGCTACCGGACGAGCTGGCTTCTCCACTCTGCCAGGAGTGTCATAAAGTGCAGAAGGCGGATCGTGATCGCCTTCACCTTTATGATTTCGTTTGTGGTCTTCGCCTAGAGTTTGAGCCTGTCAGGGCTCAACTGTTGAGCCGCTCACCACGACTGTCAGTCACTGAGGCTCTTTCGACTTGTTCTAGCTGTGCTTGCTACCCCTTCTTCTTCTACTAGACCGAGCGGTTTACGCCGCTCGACTACCTCCTCGGTGTCTGTTGCGCTCTGTTTTGCACCAACTGGGATTCAGTGCAATTATTGCAAGAACTTCAGGCACAACTACCAGCGTTGTGCGGTGCGAAAAAAGCAGAACAAGACGCGTGGAGTTGGACGCTCTAAGGGAGGGAAAGGAGGCCCTTCCTCGACAGGAGGACAGACCAGCACGTCAGGATCTTCTCGGTGAGGTGACTCTGTTCAACAGTTTTGCCAGGCTCTACTTCAGCAGCTCTCTCACAACTCAGCATGTTCTGCTAGTCTAGCTAAGACGTCTCCTCCAGGTACTTCTTGGGTTCTGGATTCTGGTGCCTCTTTTCACATGACACAGGACTCCACATCTCTCACTTCAGTAGGGCCTCCTATTTTTCCTATCTCTGTTCAGACAGCTGACGGTACTCCTTTGTGTGTCAGCTGTCAAGGTACTCTTTTGTCTACTGACTTTTCTGTTACAACTGTTTCTAATGTTCCTAAGCTTACTGTGAGGACCCCGGCTTATTTAGCTTGTAATGCTTAGTCATCCATTGACCCTAACATCACAAACAAAATAACCCGTATCTTCGAGATATGTATACTTCCCAGAAATGCAGTATACACACCTCTTTACAAAATCGTGCATCAATATCATACAAGACATAGAACCAAAGCACGAACTAGATTAAACCAAAGACATACATAATATAGAGAGAGTTATTACAAAAGGGGCCGACCGGCCAAATTCAACTAAGAGAGACAAACACAGCGGAAGCAAAATCCATAAGATGGCGATAAACAAAAGAAGGCCTTAAGGTTTGCCTTTAGCCCACAAGGCAACCGACCGGGCCGCCTAGCTAGTCTTCCCAACCACCGCACATCTCGCAAAAGTAAAGCCCTTGGGGCTCTACCTCCTCTGCAACAAAGTTATTAAGCAAAGCAAATGAGTACAAAAATGCACTCGCAAGACTGGCGTGTAAAGGTAACAGACCTATACATATGCTACATGCAAGCTTTATTTAAGTGGAAGGCTTTAGGCTCATTTTAGCATAAAGCAAGTTTTCATTTGTAATATTTAAATAGATTCAAAGCAGTTTTGCAATTCATTTTTAATTTGCAAATAACAACAAGACAACAACATAATAACAATAGATAGATGACAACAACAATCCTGGAAGTGACTAACCCAATAGTCACCACAACAATAGCATGAATTATCCATTCATACCACCCAAGTCAAGTTTTAATTAAAGGTTATAGTCTAACTCTCGAAAGACTTCCCCAAGCGTGTCCATAACCTAGGACGAGGCTATTCGAATAGCTTTAATCCTGCAGGGGTGTACCAATGTACCCACATGTCAGACCGCTTTTTCGCCAAGCTATTAGCACACTTCCTTTGGTGTGTCGGCACAGCTAAATCCAACGAGACCTTTCCAATATTGAGTGCCAACAATGAGTCGCCCATATGGGGATACAACCTCCCCATACGTTGATGCGGAGTCATCAAAGATGCTCACCCCCTTATACGGGTGGTGCTCCTTGCAGTGGATAACCCCACTACTGCTCACCCAATAGCCCACCATGCAACTCGAAGCTAACACCTGCCAAAGTAATTAGCCAAGAGAGGTCCCATATACCTCTCGTGTGGTTAGCACGCAAAAATGCTTGGTTTAGTGTAACAAGATGTTCGGTCCTTGTTGACTTAGGCACCATTCCACATACCAACAATCACACCATCATCCATTGTGCCCAAGTCCAAATAGTTTTCATTTTTAGTTTTGTTTTGACTTTACAAATTAACAAAGCACAAGTGCTGGACATAATGGAATAATAATTAGATTTGTGTGATCAAGGTCATCGACATAATGTCGATAACCGCCCATTTCTACCGCAATCTAAGCATTTCTAAGCAATACCAATACGTGATCTACTAAGTGATGAGAGCTCATCCAACGAAATCTACATCACAGCAAGGTAGTCCTAGGCTTAGTAGTAGAGAATGAACATTTACCTACAGAGTATGCATCTATAGGATCACTAATCGATATCATTTAACAACAAAATAACAATGCATACATACAAGTTAAACAAAATATTAGACTTTAAAGTAAAGGGACATAATGGACATGATCAAACTGCTTGCCTTGCTGGGGCTGTTCACTATGCTGCAAAGGGTCGCTCACGGGATCAACGCACTCGTCGGCACCTAACGAAAAAGCGAAAAAGAACCGATAAGAACAACGAAAACTGAAAAGACGCAACAGCAAAATTGCTCCAAATGCTCTGAAATTTTTACAGCAGCAAGAGCATGATTTTTAGAGAATTTACTAATAAGAACCAATTGATTTGGATTCTCAAAGCAAAAGATATGGCCAAAACAATTCTGCTCAGCCTGGAAAATGCTGGAAAATTCAAATCGGTTACTGTTCATCCGAATTAAATTCCCTAGCACAATTTTCCAAAGAGGTGCTGCACCTGGGATTTTTATGGTAAGACCAGCACCTTATGAGATGAATAACACAATTGAGTTCACCTCATTTGGAGCTATGATGCATGTTTTATGATTTTTCTAAGACATGCAAAAGAGCACAATTAAAATGCACCCACAATTCTTTTGAAAATAGTGACATGCCTAAATATTATTCTACCATTTAGTACACTAATAGAGGAAGCCAACAAAGTTGGATTCACTCAAAAAGGATCTATAGATAATTACTTATGCATTTTACAAGTTAAATACCACTTTTAGGATAACAATTAAAACCTATTTCTAAACTATTTTAGCAACCATTTTCTGGAGCCGAACTGAGCTCACAACTATTTTTAGATTAAAGCTCAGTTCAAACCAGAGCTACCAAAATTTGAATCAACTCAAAAGGAGCTAAAATGAAATAGTTATGTATTTTTGAAGTTCATTACCTTTTTCAGTTCACAAATAATTCTATCGGGAAAATCCAAAAAACCATAACGACGCGGGAGAACATGAGCCGTTGATCCTGGATCGGACGGCCCAAGTCCTCCCAGCAACACGCACTCGCGCGCTCGCGGGATCGACGAACGTGGGCCGTGGATCCTAGATCCAACGGCTCACGTCCTCCCGACAACGCGTGCTCGCGCCCGCGCAGGTCCAACGAACATGGGCTGTTGATCTTGAATCCAACGGCTCATGTCCTGCGGCAGCGCGGCGCGTTTGGAACTCGCGCGCGCGATCGGGGGTGGAGGTCGGGGCCGTTGATCACGAGATGGACGGCCTCGCGAGATCTCACCCGCAGATCTAAAAACGGACGGTCCAAGGAGGTCGCTACAGTTGTCGGACGCGTCCGACAACACACCCGACGGCAAAGAAATGGTCACCGCCGGCGACCTATGGCATGACGGTGCGATTGGGTGCCAGGTATGGGTGCGCAATAATAGTGCGCACCCACTGGTACCACCCACACCCGTGGGGGTGGACCAGAGCGCCAGCGAGCCGGAGATGGGCAGCACGGCAATGGGCGGCGCGGCAAGGCACGGCCAAACGACAACAGCAAAAGGGAGCTCCGCAGTGGTCATACAAGCGTGTGCCAAGCATCTAGGGGACTACCAGGAGGTTACCTAGAGGTCGCGGAGGTGCCGAGGAGGTCGGGGGAGAGGAGGACCGGCGATGGTGAAGAAAGGGGTGCTCCACGGCCGAAAAGGAGAAATCCCCAAATTAGGCCACCTCTGAAAATGTCCAAACCAAACAAGTTAGGGGTTTGACCACCGAGGGGAGATGCTCAAATTGAAGCAAAGAGAGGGAAGAATAGCCACTGGGGTACTGCCTTCACCGAGAGCTCCAAGGTGCATCAATGGCGGCCAAAGGAGGTCTGTGGAGAAGGGAGCTCAGCCAAGCACAGTGGGTGCAAGCCGGAGCTCAATGGTGTGTAAAGGAAGCCAAGGGAGAACCAGGGGAGGTCTTATAGCCCGAGGAGCAGAGGTCATGAGCTAGGGTTAAGCTCCATGGTGAGCTTAGCCCATGGCTCGGCCCATGGCTCACAACGACGTGGAGGTGATTGGGGCGGGTTTGAGCATGGCCTAGGGGCGGAAAGTCGACACGCATTAAATGCTCGCAAAGAAAGAGTCATGGGGAAGTGACAGTCCTTGCCCTCCTCCTCTGCCATGGCGCCGCTACAGCGAGGAAGGAGAAGAACAGACCTCGCCTCCACCGCTGGATCAGCGAAGGAGAGGTCGTGACCTTTAGATCCGCAACGGTGCGGTCTGGAAAGGCACGGGGGAGGTCGCGACCACAGGATCTTCATCGCACGGTGGCGCAAAGAAAAGGGGAGGTCGCAGCCGTGGGATCTCCATCGCACGGTTGAGAAAGGAAAAGGGGAAGGTCGCGCACGGTAAGGGGATAGGAGGTCGTGACCATTGGATTTGCATCCAAGGGTGAGCAACAAAGGCGGGAGGTCTTAACAACTGCGCGCGACTATGATAAGGGATGGGAGGTCATGGCCTTTAGATTTACATCCAAGGGCACACAATGATGAGGGGAGGTCGTGGCCATTGGATTTACATCCAAGGGCACACAACATTGAGGGGAGGTCGTGGCTGTTGCGCACGACCCAAAGGGAGGTCGTGGCGGTTGGAAGTTGATCCAACGACACACCACGATGAGGAGAGGTCGTGGCGGTTACGCACGACACAAAGGAGGTCGTGGTTGTTGGATTTTAATCCAACGGCACACAACAGAAGTGGGAGGTCGTGGCGGTTGGATTTCAATCTAACGGCGCACAACAAAGGTGGGAGGTCTGGCTGGTGCGCACGATGCTAAGGGAGGTCGTGGCTAGTGGATCTTGATCCAATGGCGACGAGAGGATAGGGGAGGTCGTGGCTATGGACCTTGGATCCGACGGCGACGAAAAGAGTGGAGGTCGTGGCTGTTGGATGCGGATCCAACGGACACGACCTCGCGCGGGAGGTCTTGGCCCTTAGGCAAGACACTGAAAAGGGAAGGGGAGGTCATGGCTACGGGATCTGGATCCAATGGCGATGAACTGAGGTGCGGGAGGTCTTGGCCCTTAGGCAAGACACTGAAAAGGGAAGGGGAGGTCGTGGCCGCGAGATCTGGATCTGACGGCGACAAGATGAGAGGGGGAGGTCGTGGCTGTTGATTTAGATCCAACGGAGCACGACCTCGCGCGGGTGGGAGGTCTGGTGCGCAAGATAACGAGGGGAGGTCGTGGCCGTGGATTTTAATCCAACGGCGCACAACACATCGCGCGGGGGAGGACTTGGTTGAGCTGGAACGGTGGGTTGTGGCGGAGGTCGTGGCTATTGGATTTTGATCCAACGGCTACGACCTCGCGCATGGGGAGGACTTCGGGCTGGGCTGGGGGATGCGGTTGGGTCCGACCTGCTTGGAAAGCGGCTCGGGCCCAAGGAATAGTGTCTGGTTTGAATTCAAATTCGAAGGCTGAGGTTAGAGGAATTTTTAGAGGTAGCAAACTAACTCCAAAAATTCCGAAATTTTAACTGGAGCTTCCTCACTCTAGAATTAACCTTACATAAAATTTTCAGAGGTTTTCATGCACTGCATTTTTCTCAGAAAATTCATTAAGGCTGTTTTAGGGTTTGACTTACCTCCAAAATTTATCAAATAATTTCTAAAAATTATGAAATAATTCAGAGGGGTCACACATCATCCTTAGAACCAAGGAAAAATTATTTCCAAAGGTTGGCACAAGATTTGTGACAAGTGGAATAAGGGTTTGACTTTAGTCAACAGGAGGTTTAGGTTTTTGAACTCCACAACTCTTGACAAGAATTATGGCAATGTTCAAGAGTTTCAAGATGTGAGAAAAAGTTTTAATTTCTACACATTTTCTTACATTTGAAACACACACCCATTTATACATTTGAGATGTTACACTTACCATGCAGCTTCTCTCGGTGGGACAGCTCACCGATCTTGGCTGTAGGGTTGGTTTTGACTCTTACACCTGTTTCATCTAGGATCGACAGACAAGAACGGTACTTGGGACTGGCCGGCGCCGTAGGGATCGTCAAGGTCTCTACATCATTGATCGCCTCCACCTTCCGTCTACTTCAGTTGCTCCTGTCACCTCTACGTCTACTTCCACCGCCACTGCTGCCACCACCTCTGGCGTTTTTGTGCAGTGGTATCACCGTTTAGGTCACTTGTGTGGGTCCCGTCTTTCTTCATTAGTTCGTCAGTGTGTTCTTGGATGTGTTACTATTGACACGTCCATGTTTTGTCAGGGTTGTAAACTAGGCAAGCAGTTATAGCTTCCTTATCATTCTAGTGAGTTCTTGTCTTCTCGTCCTTTTGACTTAGTTCATTTAGATGTATGAGCACCTGTGCCTATTATCTTTAAAGGCGGGCATAAACTTTATGTGATCTTCATTGATGATTATTCTCATTTTACATGGATTTTTCCTATGTCTAATCGTGGTCAGTTTCTTGCAATCTATCGTAGCTTTGCAACGATGGTTCGTACTCAGTTTGATTCTCCCATCCGTACTTTTCGCTGTGATTCTGCTGGTGAGTACTGTTCTAGCGCTTTTAGACAGTTTCTTTCTGAGCAGGGCACTCTTTACCAGTCTTCTTGTCCTGGTGCCCATCCTCAGAATGGGGTTACTGAGCGCAAACATCATCATCTAATTGAGACTGCCTGCACTC
This sequence comes from Phyllostachys edulis, assembly GCA_036346405.1. Lineage (NCBI taxonomy): Eukaryota > Viridiplantae > Streptophyta > Magnoliopsida > Poales > Poaceae > Phyllostachys > Phyllostachys edulis. The sequence goes on from CM070558.1 coordinate 14,373,179, forward strand.
TTCTCCTTGCCTCTCATGTTCCACCATAGTTCTGAGCTGAGGCTGCTTCTACGGCTGCATATCTCATCAATATGCAGCCTTCCACTGCTCTTAAGGGTGTCAGTCCTATAGAGCGTCTCTACTCTGATACGGATCCAACTACAAGCTAGTGGGATCTCGTTGTTTGGCCCGATCTTTCACAGTACTCCCTTGACGGTAACCTCCTAGCTCTTGCGTAGCACAAAAACAGCAAGATTTCCTTGATAAACCTTGTCCCACGCGCACCGCAGCACGTGAACAAAGGGTAATAGAACCGAAGTTCTAGCGAGTAAAAATCCAACACCTCAATTGGATTCAACAAACCAAAGAGCAATTCCTCGCGGAAGTCTCAAGACCACGTCAAACGTGCCACCAAAACCATGGTGATTTTCTGGTATCTATTCCTTAACTCATAACTTTTCAACCCCTTTTACAATGGACGATGCCCTGGCCTTATATTGGCACCTAAGGGTGCGGCCAAACACGCACACGCACGGCTTGAGGCCGACCAAACTAACAACTGTGATCTACCTGGACTCTATCCCTAGGAAAAAAAATAAATATCCAAAACGGACTCTTACTTTCCTAATAAACTCATTTGAATTGGTATGGAACCAATCCGGATGCATCTGATCGACGAAACCATATGTTTTTCTGTTCCTGGACCATCTCTGGTGTAACAGCCTCAATTTTAATGAACAGTAATAAAATTTGTTCATAGCATTTCTGGTCATTATGAAACTTGAGCATCTTGTTACAATTTAAAAACTTCCATTTCAAACCAAATCTTAGCCTTGTTTTGAAGTTTCAAAACAAAATACAAGTCAATGCTTATATTGAGACCGGGGAAGTATTTTTATCAAATACTAGATAAATTATCTTGAATAAAAATAATTTTTATCAAATTTTTAGAAATTATTTTGACCTTTTGAAAAATCCTTATTCTCTAGTTAAACCTATTCGGTCAAAGTGTTTAATTAAGTATTTTAAAGCGAGAACAGTGGTTTTCAAAATTTATCTGGGACATATATCATCCCAGTAGCTTCTCTGAAAAATTTCGTATTTTTATAAATTTATTTGGTATTTTTAAACTTCCGGTCAAACTTTTGAATTTTAATTCTTGGGTCTGGTCAACCTTAGACCTAGTCCCAATCCTTTTGGCACTGTAGTGACTTGAACCACATTGGTTTAGTCCAACCCTGTGCTGTTGGACTGGCTCTGTCATGTTCAAAGGACTCAGCCAACCCCGTTGTACGTGAGCTGTCCGATTTTGAACAAGCGAACCAGATGCGTTGGAATGTTCGGACCTTTCGAACCATCCACGCAATCTTCACCATAGATTTCCTAATGGACCGTCCTGATGCATTGGACCGTTCGAACATCCCATGCGATCTACACTGTCCATGTTCAATCCAACCGCGCCATCTCAATTTGGTTTAAACCAAAGCGCGCGCACCATTGGATTCAAAATCAAGCTCCTGGATCAATTGGGCTGTTCGGACCGTCCGAACAACTCATTGATCTCCACCGTTAAAATCAGATCCAACGATGCCGCTGTTTTCGTTTGAAACTCAAAAGCGCGTATCTCTTTCTTGGCCATTGGATTTTGATCATACAGTTAAAATGAGTTGGGCCGTTCGGACTGTCCGAACGTCCCACTCCATCTGAGCCGTTCATTTTTGATCGCATGGCCAATATGAGTTGGGCCGTTCAGACCGTCCGAACGTCCCAATCAATCTAAGTCATTCGTTTGCAATCGGACCATCCTCAATTGTTTGAGTTCGTTGTGTTGTTTCTCGCTGGAACTGACAGTTATGGCCCACATGTTAGTGACTCCACTTCACCTCCTCAGCGCTATTTCGCTAGCTCCGAGCTCAACGATGGCGAGTTGGCGTTGCGTCACAATTGTTGCAGCATGCAAATGCCACTTGGCACCATTTCGCTGCCATTATCGCCACTCATCAGTTCCTTGCCTTCTCCGGCGAAGTGACTATTTAAACCCTAGATATCACTCTCGGCCAATTTTGATGCCGCATTGAGTTCATCCTCATTTCGACGACGTATCCACTCTTTCTCGCACCTTTGTTCATCTCTTTCAATGCCTGTTCATCCTGTTAATGGAAGTTCTTGGTAGTTTTTGTAGTTTAGGAGCGCAAGGTTGCTTTTTGGAACGTCCAGAGCGCGCACTGAATGCCAGCGTTGGTTAAATCTTGCATTCGGTAAGATTTTGGTAGTTCCATTCGCGTCATATCGTGTCATATGATCTAAGGAGCAAAGCCCCTCAACTAATTTCACCTTTGGTCAAACAGGTTGGTTGAATTTTGAGAATCTCCTGTTTTCAGCCAAATCGACCCCTTCGTCTCTATCTCCGGTGTGGTGAGTTTGATCTCAATTTCTTTCAGCAGTACCATCACCTAGAACTATTAGAGCCAGTTCAAGCATTCACTGGTGATCTTTTTTTTCCAGGATTTCATATCTATTTCTGGATCATTTTGTCTCTTTTCGGTCTTTCATATTGCCGACGAGCTCCTGAACTTTTCCGGCCATCTTCTAAGCTCAGGTAGTTTCCCTAGGCACCCTAGTAGCTTAAGCAAAAGTCTCTTTGCTTAATGAGCGTTCAAATCAGCTAAGTTCGCTATCCCAGCTGCTCTGTTGTTGTCGAACAGTCCGACAACACTGTAGCAGGGCTTTAGCTGCTAATCCTTGTCGGTTTTGCTAGTAGGTGTTAATCTGGGTTATTACCTTTACTAAGATTAGTTTGTAGCTTAAACATTTTGTTAAGTTTGCACATCAGTACTTTGATCATGCATCTTTTCAGCATTTTTGGTACTTGTCAGTATTTCTGGATGTTCGTTTGATGTTGTTCTTTTAGGAACTGATTGTACCGACGTGAGTGAAAATATTTCTGAAGCTCCAGAAACTGCACAAGTGGTTTATTACCAAGGCAAGCATCCTCTTGCACCATGTTGATCCTAGATTTGATACTTTAGTGTTTTAAATTACAGTGACAACTATTGCATGTTATTTTTGAAGTATCAGTACTTTGTGTGTTAGTTAGTTATATACCCAATCTTTGTGGCTTATCCTGAATCAAACTCATACACTTATGCTTAAGATAGAAATCTGGTGTTAGTAGAGTGTTCTGTAGATTTTTGCTTAGCCTTGCAAATCTGTAGAACGTTAGTTGTTTGACAAGCTTATCTTGTCAGACCTGGGAGACACCTTTTTGATTTCTATCTTTGATTTCTTTGTCAGTTTGGTTAAAACTGAAAGTTAAGTTAATTTTTGTTTAATAACAATTTGATTTAGATCTGGACAAGTGGATGCTAGCGATGGTGCCTTCGTGCACGAGATTGGGTAATGTGGTAGTCTTGTTTGGATCATTAAGGACCGAACTTTGACCTGTCAATTTGAGTACCTTACGTACTTCCACATGCGGTGTATGGGCGCTACTTGGTTAAGTAAGGGGGTGATGTTATTAAGTTGAGGAACTGGTGGAGTGAGGACATTTGCAAAGTTTGCGTGTTCGTAGGGTTCCGATTTCAATTCTATATGTGTAGGGGAGCACAATTTTAATTTCTATTTATTGAATCGGCTTTCCCGACACAACATGTGTACCCCGGTTAGCAAGCGCTATCTGTCGTTTGTACTAAGTAGGATTAGTCGCACATGGGTAAATCAACTCAATAATGTCAACTTGCTGAAAATACTGAATTTTAGTTTATCCGGCCGGCATAACAAAGAAAGTGTGTCATCATTCGGAGGCATCCGAAAGCTTACGGGCTGACTAAGTCGTGTGGGTAAAGATGTACACCCCTGTAGGGTTAAAACTATTCGAATAACCGTGTCCAAGGTTATGGACAACACTCGTTTTGATGGACAACTCAGTATAGACTTTGAAAAAAAAATTCATATCATGGTTTCACTAGTTGCGGCATGAAGGGTATTCATGCATGTTAATTGGTCAAAGTGGACAGCCACTTTGATTTTGTTATTGTTTGTGATTAAAATTTCTCTTTTACTTACTAGTTTAGTCCAAACTTGTTTATAAAACTGCCTTAGCAAAATTTGGTAAGTATAAGAGCAAAACTGATTGCTTTATGCAAAAACTAATGCCATTACAACCTTCCTGTTGTCAGCCTTAAGCATGTATAAATTCTAATCCTTTGGTTAGGTTCTACTAAACACTTTCTTTTAGTAGTTTTGTGTAAGTCTTGCGAGTACCTTTTGTACTCAGGTGCTTTAACCACTTGTTGCAGGTGAGGACGGTTACATGTACAAACTACCCGTTAGCGCTGATCAGGGCGACGTTAACAAGTGACACTATTCCTATCCTCCACTCAGTTGCCTGAGGGCGATGGGCAAACTAGTTGGAATTTTCGCTGCTAAACTTCTGTTATTCTTGCTGTTGGTCAGTTGTTATGTTGAACCGAACCCAGCTTGTAAAGTTTTGTCATGTATGTATATTGTATGCTTTGTATGACATGGTGCAATGTTGTTTAGGATATATGTACAATAGTCTTTGATCTTGGGAACTATTGTAAGACATATATCCGGGAACCTGGCATTGAGTTTATTCCTTGTCAAAAATTATGCTTTCGGGTGTAATTATTTAACTTGGAATATATTCAATACCTGGGGTCCTCACATCTGGCTTCCGATCTTTCTATCTTCTTAACTTGCCATATTGGTTTTGGAATACCTGGTCGAAGACGTGGACATGAACCATCTGGTCGTGGTCGTAGACCACCTGGTCATGGACACTGTGGATAACCGCTTCCTAGGACCTCCTCTGTGGGGAGAGGTCATGGAGAGAGGTCCTTGAGGAGATGCTGGAGGGAGGTCCTGAGGAGGTCCTAAAGTCGTCTTGAGGAGGTCCTGGAGGGAGGTCCTGGGGAGGTCCTGAAGACCTTCGGGTGGTCCTAGAAGGCCTCCGGGGTGGTCGTAGACCACTTGGAGGTAGTCGTGGAGCACCTAGGGGTGGTCGTGGGCCACCTAGGGGTGGTCGTAGAGCACCTGGTTCACTCTTGGCCAAATCAGTAACAATACTGTTTGGTGTCGTATTATCCCCTCCCCCTTCAAGCGAAACCGTCCTCGGTTTCAGGATAATCTTCAAAGCCTTCTTCTTCTCAACAGCAAGCGTGATCTCAGATTTGATTGCACTATCTGCCATTAGTGTTAGTACATGACGTTTAGCTTTATGCTTGAAAGTGTAAGTGTTGATTCTCCCGGCATGTGTGACATCATGATCATGCTGCCACGGTCTTCCCAACAGCAAACCACACACCTTTAATGGCAAAATGTCGCACTCTACATGATCAACATAATCGCCAACTGAAAACGGCACACGTGCCTTGTGTGTTATTTTCAGCTTTCTGGCCTTGTTCAACCAACCCACATAGTGAGGTTCAGAATGCCTCCATGTGGACAGCCCCAACGCGTACACCAAATCTTTGCTAATCATGTTGGTGAAACTTCCACCGTCGATGATCAGCATGCACGCCGTGCCTTTGACTTCGCATTGAGTTTTGAACAAACTCCAATGCTGCCCTTTTGCCTCCTTGGCAACATCGTTGACTTGCACCTTCTTGGCTTGGATGTTTAGCCCACTAGTCGGTGCATCATCCTCCTTCGTTTGGTCGTGGATTGGAAAATTTTCAGTACCCTCAACCGGTAGCTTCACTTCTTCTTTTGTTGTAGTTGAACCACTATTAGTAGCAGCAGCAATTTTGTTCTACGCAATAGCAGCTTTTGCACGATCTCTTCCTCGACGATCCTTCAAATACTGCTCGGACGTGTATGATTCGATGTAATGATGTCGTCCTCATTGAACAAAGGTATACATTCTGTTTGAAGAAATCATGTAAGGATCAGAATAATCCTTTTGCCACTTCCTCTGATCAGTCCATAGCTTTCCAAGCAGCAACGAGCACACGTGCATATGTGTAGGAAGCACGTCACACACCACCACATCAGCAAGTCAACACAACATAAATCGTACCTCGACACGATGTTTGATCACAAGGTATTGATCTTGCCATCGAATCTTGTATGATTCTGGATGCGGTATCACCTGGAGCTTCAATCGGTCGACGAAGTTTTGACTTGCCAAATTCATGGTAGCCAACTTATCTACCATCACAGCACTTGTCGTAGTTCCCACTTGACATCGTGAGTAGAATTGAGATGACCAAATCGTTTGCAATGGATATCTCTCACAAGAGTTCAGATCGAACCCTAGAGAATAATCCGTCTTCATGTATTCCGCCTTCATCCCTTCTACGATCAACAAGAAATTTCAGCACGTACCGTGATCAACTTGGTGCTATGATACCACCTGATACAGATCCAACTACAAGCTAGCGGGATCTCGTTGTTTGGCCTGATCTTTCACGGTACTCCCTTGATGGTAACCTCTTAGCTCTTGCGTAGCACAAGAACAGCAGGACTTCCTTGATAAACCTTGTCCCACACACACCGCAGCACGTGAACAAAGGGTAATAGAACCGAAGTTCCAGCGAGTAAAAATCCAACACCTCAATTGGATTCAACACACTAAAGAGCAATTCCTCGCAGAAGTCTCAAGACCACATCAAACGTGCCACCAAAACCATGGTGATTTTCTGATATCTATTCCTTAACTCATAACTTTTCAACCCCCTTTACAATGGGTGATGCCCTGGCCTTATATTGGCACCTAAGGGTGTGGCCAAACACGCACACGCACGGCCTGAGGTCGAACAAACTAACAAACGTAATCTACCTAGACTCTATCCCTTGGAAACAAACTAAATATCCAAAACAGACTCTTACTTTCCTAATAAACTGATTTGAATTGGTATGGAACCAATCTGGATGCATCTGATCGACGAAATCATATGTTCTTTTATTGCTGGACCATCTCTGGCTTCCGATCTTTCCATCTTCTTCACTTGCCATATTGGTTTTGGAACACCTGGTCGAAGACGTGGACGTGGACCATCTAGACTTGGTCGTAGACCACCTGGTCATGGTTGTAGACTAACTGGGGGTGGTCGTAAGACACATGGTTGTGGTCGTAGACCAACTGGTCGTGGACCCTATGGATAACCGCTTCCTAAGACCTCCTCTGTGGGGAAAGGTCCTAGATAGGTCCTGGGGAGGTCCTGAAGACCTCCAGGGTGGTCGTAGACCACCTGGGGGTGGTCGTGAAGCACCTGGTTCACTCTTGGCCAAATCAGTAACAATGCTGTTTGGTGTCGTCTCATACTCTTGAGCCCTCCAGTACACTCACCTTCGTGTTTTTGGTTGTACTTGTTTTGTTCTGCTGTAGCCTTGTGAACGCACTAAACTATCGGCCCAGTCAATTGAGTGCGTGTTTCTTGGTTATAGTTCTAAGCATAAGAGTTATCGTTGTTGGGATCCTTTTGCTCGACGGATCAGGATTTCACGAGACGTTGTCTTTGACGAATCTCGACCTTTCTTCTATCGATATTTGGCTCCTCCTGTTTTTGTTGGGTCGCGGGTAGGCTACGATAGCTACAAACAAAAATTCTACCACGCAAACCAGGAAGCCATGCAAGTAGATGATCATAGATCGTTACCACCAGACGCGCAGAGCAGCGGAAGAAGGGTTGGAGTAGCCTGGTCCAACGAAGAGCATGTCGATGTAGTGGTCGTAGTCGATCGTCCAACGTCCAGCAAGTCGATGCAGTGGTCGTAGTCGATCGTCTCCTCCAGCAACCTCTGTATTCCTTGTGAAGATCGTAGATCGTCCTCAAGCGCAACAATCGTAGTAGCGCCTCTACGGTATCCACACGTCCAGGGAAGGAACAACCGAACGTCGGTGTGCTAGCACCAAGTTGCACGGCGGAGCTCTCAGGAAGATGGCAGCTAGGGTTTCTGTGGTGTTTTTCGCATCCCAAACAGCCTCATGCATCTCCTTATATAGTGCTCGTGACGGATCCTATCCGGACACGTTTACGAATCGTATTTGTACTGGTTTGTTCCAACCCGTTAAGTGTGTGACCCTGTAGGTTCATGTGTAGTTCGGTTGTGAGTCGGAAACCGTTTCCGACCACAAGTCGATGCGACTCCTAGCGAGCATATCGATTCCGAATACACACAAATTATATCAGACGAACCTTAATGCAATATGATCTACGACCAGATCCTCATCACTTACGACCAGGTCCTATCTTTATACGACCAGTTCGTATTTGTTCACGACCAATTCGTAATTGCTTACGACCAGGTTACGACCTCTCTGTGACTACGTTCGACCGGATCTGACCAGCTCGTATCAGATAATGACCACCAGAATCGCTCGAACTAAGCGACCTACTGTGTATACTCCCTTTGCCTCACGATGTCGGTTGAACTCGGGTGAGATGTTGTGTCATCCATGGATCTGCTCAATACTTTCTCGATCGAGTGTTAGATAACTTTACGTGGTCGAACACTTCGACTACTAGTGGCATGGCCATGCACTTTCTTTATCCGATCTGCGAGGGCCCAGACATCTCTCTGTTATGTTAGGAGGGCAAATCCATATCCCACCAAATCACATTCCTCTCCATGTTTGAGCATACCCGAAAGCTACCTTTATAACTACCCGATTCACGGTGTAGCATTTGGCAACCCCTAAGAGTGCTCTTACACATGTAGGAAACCATCTTGATCTCGGGTCTAAGGATTATACATCATCAATGCTTGAGACCAACTAACGACACATAGATTCATAACAATCTCAATAGTGTCTCAAGGTGGGTCTTATCCAACATCATGTTCTCTAACATGTGTCCATATTATCGGTTTGATATCTCCATATCTATGACTCGTGAAACATAGTCATCAACCAATACATATGCTTAGTCTATTCATATGTGTCCTCATATGTTTACGACCAGGGATCATAAAAGAATAATTATCGTAGGAATATAGAGTTTCACAACCAAGTCACATACTTGATAATAAATATTAACAATATTATTCTAGGAACAAGATAACACATTATCCAATGTCATGAACATAATGAAATATAATCATCTCTATGATTGCCTCTAGGGCATATTTCCAACAGTTTTCACTGTTGAGTCGTTTTCATGATTGTCTCTTTATGACTCTTCACCCATTTCTCTACTATCACAGTCTTCCCCTGGTCTGTCTCCAGTGGTTCCTTCTGTACCTCTGCCTCCGGTGTTGCCTCCTATAGCACCGCCTCTTATTTCTGCAGCACCACCATCTCCTTTCTCTGGTATTCACTACTCCAGGCGTCCTCATCCTTCACCAGCCTCCTCTCCTGGTATCTTGCCGACCCACATCTAATCCTCCTGATGATGCTCCTCGTTACATCCTTCGTGACCAGGCATCCCTTCGGCCTCCTAATCGTCTTGGATTTGCTCCGATAGCTTATGCTCTCTCTGTCACCGAGTCTAGTTCTTATCGTGAGGCTGCTCCTCATTCCGAGTGACATCTCACTATGGCAGAGGAGCTTGATGCTCTTCGACGTACGGAGACTTGGGATATTGTACCGACACCTGTGCATGCTCGTCCGATCACGTGCAAGTGGGTGTATAAGATTAAGACCCGGTCTGATGGTACTATCGAGCGCTACAAGGCTCGTCTTACAGCTCGTGGTTTTCAGTAGGAGTACGGTCGTGACTACGATGAGACTTTTGCCCCTGTTGCCCATATGACCACTGTTCGCACTCTTGTTGCGGTTGCTTTTGTTCGCAAGTGGTCTATCTCTCAGCTGGATGTTAAGAATGTCTTTCTTAATGGTGTCTTGCATGAGGTGGTCTATATGCAGCCACCACCTAGGTATTCTGTTCCCGATGGGCATGTCTGTCGTCTTCGTCGTGCTCTTTATGGCCTCAAACAGGCTCCTCGTGCCTGGTTTGCTCATTTTACCTCAGTGATTACCGCTGTCGATTTCACTGTCAATTCCCATGATCCTGCTCTTTTTGTTCATGTCTTATCTCGGGGTAGGACACTGCTTCTTCTGTATGTTGATGATATGCTCATCACTAGTGATGATTCCTCATTCATCACGTATGTGAAGAAGCATCTTAGTGAGCAGTTTTTGATGGTTGATCTTGGTTCTCTTACGTACTTCCTTGGGATTGAGGTCTCTTCCATGCCTGAGGGCTACTACCTCTCCCAGCAGAAGTATGTTCAGAATCTTCTTGATCGGTCTGGTCTGACTGACACTCGCAGCGCTGAGACTCCCATGGAGCTATCCCTACAGCTTCGTGCCACTGATGGTGATCTTCTTGATGATCCTAGTTGATATCGTCATCTTGTTAGGAGTTTGGTGTACCATGTGAGCACTCGTCCTGATATTGCTTATGATGTTCATATCTTGAGTCAGTTCATGGCTCGTCCTACCCATCTTCACTACAGTTACCTTCTTCGTGTTCTTCGCTACTTGCGTGGGACTATCTCTCGTCATTTGTTTTTCCCTAGCTCTACCTCACTACATCTTCAAGCGTACTCTGATGCGACCTGGGCTAGTGATCCTTCTAATCGTTGTTCTCTTTCTGCTTACTGTGTTTTTCTTGGCTCCTTGATTGCTTGGAAGACTAAGAAGCAGACTGCAGTTTCCCGTTCAAGTGTAGAGGCTGAGTTGAGAGCTATGGCAGCAGTGATAGCAGAGGTTACTTAGTTGAGGTGGCTACTTGCAGATCTTGGAGTGCCTGTGATGGGACCTACGACTCTTTTGTCTGATAGTACAGGTGCTATCAGTATTGCCAGGGACCCAGTGAAGCATGAGCTCACTAAGCACATTGGTGTGGATGCTTCATACACTCGCTCACAGGTGCAGGAGGGAGTACTTGCTTTATAGTTTGTGCCATCAGAGTTACAGGTTGCTGACTTCTTTACGAAGCCACAAACTAGGGCACAACATTTGTATTTTCTCTCTAAACTCAGTGTGTGTGATCCACCATGAGTTTGAGGGGGGGGGTGTTAGAATATGACTCTTTTGTACTTCCTTATCTGTATATAGAAACCCCCCTTATACATCCCTATATATATTGCCCATTAGGCCCTCTTGAATATACACACAATATTCATAACAGTAAGTACTTCTACGACTACCTAGTGGTCGTAAGATTTCTTATGACCATCTCATGATCGTAAGTCTTACTACGATCACTTCATGGTCGTAAGCTTTACTACGACCAGGTCAACTACGACCACTCTATGGTCAACAAAGCCTATAGACATGTGGCCCCAATCAACTAGGGACACTTATACGTTGTGTTTAATACACACAGTAGTTAATATGTGTTGTTATTCTCTGGGATAACTGGACATATTAAACCTCTGCCTCTGACATAACTACAATGCGACGTGGGAGGATTAGTCTCTGACAATAACCATCACTGAATGTCCGCATTTCATCAAACGGTAAGACGCCTCTTGATACGGGACAATTACCACCCATTCACGCGCTATATAAGGAGTAAAGCCGGTGGACAGAGGACAACGACAACGAACACAAGACAACTAGCGACAAGATCAGCAGACAGAAGTTATTAAGCCCTAGTTCTAGTGATTTCTTCCCTGTTGTAAAGCATAGTCAATACAACAACACATGAGTAGGGTTATTATTCTCTCAGGAGAAGGCCCGAACCTGTATAAAATCTCCATGTATTTTTCTGTGTAGTTTAACTCAAGGAGAGTTCCCACCATTCATTTGTAAGATCTATACTAAACCATCGACACCTTGTATATATCGAAAAGCTTTAAATTATCTCTCCACCAAAAAGAACCATCTATTAGTTTCTTAGGAGGGTGTCTGTTGCTATAGTATGCTTCCTAGACTAGCTTGAGCTAAGGTAATTTTATATGGTTAAAGAATTTGTGAATGTTCTTCAGAAGTAGAGCATTATTACGAGCCGACGAGTCCAAAACTCCCAGTCCCCAAAGCTTTTGCTTTGTAGTCTTTTTTTCTAAGCAACTAATGATGGACCCTTGTCCACTACTGATGAACCCCTCCATGAACAATGTTGTCTATATTTGTCAATTTGCTCAATAAGCCATACTAGCAGCTTGAGACTACACATGCAGAAAGTTGGCAGTGAAGAAAACGATGCATTGACCACTATCAGTCTTGCTCCATATGACAAATATAGGGCACAACTTGTAAGCCTTCTCTTGACTCTTTGTACCAAAGGAAAGAAATCCTCAATTCTTGGTTTTGTCAATCCCAGTGGAATCCCAAGTTGACAATTCAAAGTTCTTGTCAATACCTCTATTTTTCAGCATCAACATTTATTGGCACTATGAAAGATTTTTGATAATTCACTTTGAGTCCAGTTGAGGCTGCAAATGAATTGAGAAGAGCCTTCAAACAAAAAAGCTATTGTGCACATGCTGACATAATTACAAGGGTGTCATCAGCATACTGCACAACTAGAAAATCTGGACAAGACATAACACTTCAGGGTGGGTGAATGATTCCCTGCTCCTTTGCCTTATTCAGGATTGTTTGCAATAAATCTGTAGCCAAAACAAATAGAAGAGGTGATAATAGGTCTCCTTGCCTCACTCCTTTTTTGCAATGAAACATTTTACCAGGTACTCCATTCAGGAGAATCGATGATGTCCTAGTGCTCAATATATCCAACCCAGCCACTTTTCACCAAAACCTTTATGCCTCATTATGGCTAGGATGACTTGATGCTCAATTTTCACAAAAGCTTTTTCGAACTCCAGTTTGAGGACCACAATTTCCTTTTTTGACTTATGGCACTGAAAGATATATTCAAATGTCCATGCTAAACAATCCTGAATGTGTAGGATCGAATACAGCAATCAGAAGGGGGGAGGGGGGGAGAATGATTGTAGTGCTTTCTATTTGAATTACCAAAGATGGCCTACGCTGGATTGAACCGACGACTGAAGACACCGTACTCGTGCGAGATGTCTCCTAGTCGCTGTGGTAAAATCTGCTCTGATCTGTCGATGCTGTTGTCGACAATCGGGTGAACGACACAGCGCAATCGAAGAATATGAAATCGACATGGTCGAAGGAGTTTCGACCACCTTGTCGAAAAGATTTGACTATCAAATTTCTTCTGTCTTGCGACCTGAAAGCATCACGTACTGCTTGGAACGAGAACAAGTTGAAGATGATGCCTAGACAAACAAACCGTTGATGAGAACAAATATTTCTTGGAATAGATCTGATCTCTTATTTCTCAATCATGTTCTGTGGCTACAAAGTGCTCTCACGGCACCCCTCAAACCCTAGCACGAAAAACTCTAAAAGCTTTCTCCTGAAAGTTGTCTCTAGAATCCTTGGTTAACTCTTAACCTCTCCCTCATTTTATATGCTAGAGCCCTAAACCTTGTCCTCATAACACGGACACAAAATCTTATCTGCTTTCGAAAATCAAGGGACCCGAAACCCTTCCTAACACGGGTTTTCCAAAATCTCTAAACCTTACAGTTATGAAGACCTTTCATAACTCCTCATGCATCGAAGCCTTCGGGACAGCACCTCCCGTAGCTTCTCCACGCATCATGCACCCACCTTGATCTCCATGTGCCCCAGCGTAAGCCCGACCATCTCGTGACATCCTCGACCGCCTGAACCTTGGATTTCCCCATCCTAGTCCCGGTCCTCCTTGTCATCGACTATGACCGTCTCCACGCTCAACCTGCACATGCAAAGACCAAAGAACGTTTTCCTGATACAAGTTCTCCAACTTGACCAATATCAATTCACACACGCGTATCACACACTCATCCATCAATAAACACAAACCAGATCATCCACGATCAGTTTTACTAGGTCCATGACCAGTTCTACCAGGTCTACGACCAGTTATACTAGGTCTACGACCTGTTCCACGATCAGGTCCACGACGTACGACTACTGATTACAAAGCCTACGATCACGACCAGGTCAGTAGCTTTCGACCAGTGACCAGGCACTGTAGCTTTCGACCAGAGACCAGGCATTGTAGCTTTCAACCACTGTAGATTCGACCACCGACCACGCTCTGTAGTATTCGACCATCGACCACACACTGTAGCATTCGACCATCGACCACACACTGTAGCTTCGACCACGTAGTCGAACCTCCTATTACGACCACGTAATCGAAACCACCTTTCTACAACCACATGTAGTCGAAGCCTTCCATGACCACGCAGTCCTTCCACGACTACACAGTCCCTAATACACAGTACTTGTGATGAACAATACTCGGAGCTACGGTAATTGTTATGAACAGTGCTCGTTGCTACAGTACTCATAACACCCAGCCTGAATATGTCAACGATTGAAACTTTCACAAACGCAAAGTTCAATACAACCCAAAAGTCAATTATTCATCATCACAAAATCCACGACCAGTCCACATGGTATAACAGAATGGTTCTTGACTTAATAAATCCATATTGATTCACATGTACCAATTGCAAAATGATTGTTTGGAGCCTATCAGCTAACAGCTTGGTAAGCAACTTGAGAGTATTGTTGAGTAGGGAAATTGGCCTGAAATCATTAACTGTTGTTGGAGTCTCTTTTTTAGGGACTAATGTGATAAAATAGTTATTGATGCTATGCAAGTTGAGAGTGCCATTGTGAAACTCATGACATAAAGTATAGAAATCTCCATAGTTTTTTAGGCACTAATGTGATAAAGTATAGAAAAGGCTATGGAGTTGGTGGACAAACTGAAGGAGCCTGAAAAGTCACGTGCCATTGCAATGGCTGCACTACCACCACCTTCCTTGGTGCCGGCGTCGGCACCAACTGTTGTCCATCGAAGCTTCGTTGATCTTTGTTCACGTGACGCGACGTCGTCATCATGCCCTTTCGCTGACATCGGGACACGAATGTCTTTAGTCCATGGCCGCCACCTGACAGCTCGAGAATGAGTTATCTCGCACGTGAGGGGTGTAATGTTATGGGCTACGATCCAAGTGAGGCACTGTAGCAGCACGCGAACAATATCACGGTCCATTATCAATCAAGTAAGAAATAAACAAAGTTAGTCATTAACCGGTTGGCTAAATATCAGAGCCTCCTTGTTCGCCGGGAAGAGTCTCGATCGAGCTTGGAGGGCGATCACTGCTGGCGATTAGATGAGGGCGAGTGCCCTATCCTCGGTCCTCAGACCAGTACCTAACCAAGGACCACAACACTTCAAAAAATCACCATTAAAACCACCAGGTGACTTATCAGCAAGCAATCTCTTGATAATGCCATCAATTTCTTCATGAGTGAAAGGAGCTTCCAAAAAAGATAGGTCCTCTTGTTGTTGCGTAAGTTGTGACAGATCAAAATGCATTATGGGCTTTTCTGTAGATCCCAATCTTTCTTTGTATGACAACCATAACAGTGCTGCTTTACCATGGTGATCAGCAATGTCAAGACCATCTGAATTTTGTAACAAGAGATTGTGATTTTTCCTGTATCTGATTGTAGCTGTGGCACGAAAAAACTTGGTATTTATTGAATTCTATTAATACTATATAAATCACCTCTGAGAAGGTTCAATTCCATTCCATTCCATGTTTTTCTTCAGAAACTGTGTTAGATCACCCTTTTCCCTGAACAGTATGAACACTTCATCAGACAGCTCATCTATGATTTTGTTTAAGCCTGGAACTGTGTTTGAGGTTGGTCATGCATCCCTTTCCTGCGTGCATGTGCCCTCCTAATCTCATTCATGTATAAAGGTAAGGGGTGGTACTGTCAACTATGTCTTGGAGTAGTGCTCATGGGTGTTGAGATGTCAGGCTCTAACCTCTTCCTGACCTAGTACCACCACTACCAATTACCAAAGTAACATTTCTGCTGCATGGCCCATGTAAATCATATAGTCCAGAATCCAGATCGTTGAGATCGACGAAGCCGTTCAATTATGGGTCTGAATGGAGCTAACATTTATAAATGAGATTCACCAGATGGCAGATGATGATTTGAAGAACTGCAGCACCAGCACCAGCACACCAGCACCAGCACCAGCCATAAGTACATGTTTGTATAATATAATTGTACTAATGTAATGTGCTGTAGAATTGCATGCTGGGGTTGCTCATAGGCTCTTGTCCCTTGGTGGGCAAGCACCCTTGTTTCTTCGCTCCATGGTGCCAATGGCAGTGCATTAGGCCTACCTACTAACCTTTCTCTGCCTTGCATTATTGGGTACTATAACTACTAAAAACTCTCTCTCTCTACACTGCTAACTTAAACAGGATGGTACTAACTAATAGTGATCCTATCATCCCTGACTTGGCATTTCTTTTATGGCAAGTAGCATAATTAATAGAGTGCTGCTAGCTCACATTATAACGTTGAAATGCATTCCAATGTTATAATAGTTTCATGGGGTTTCGTAAGGTTTTTTCAGATTTCGAGTTTTAGGTTTCATGAGATTTCAAGTTTCACTCATAGGGAGTTGCTAGCTCACGCTATATCGTTGGAATGCATTTCATCCGTATATCAGTTTCCTTGAGTTTCACGAGCTTTCCATTGAAACTCCATAAAACTTTAATGAAACCTAGGGTTTCAAAAAACTTCAATGAAACTTTAGATGAAACTTAAAGCTTTTTAGAGGTGGGTTTCAAGACGTTTTAGAAAAGTTTTTTAGTAGGTTTCAAGTTTCATGGAGGTTTAAGCAGGTTTCAAATAGTTTCAAACATAAACCTGGAACTTTGCAAGCTATGACGCAAATTGAGCCATTGCACGCCGCCTTTGTCATGCCCTCCGCGACCTCCACTGTTACGTCTACGTCGCAGTCCCGGCTGTCACACACGCATGAGCCTGTCGTAGCCTCCACCGGCCGATTTGCTCCTCGACCAAAGCTGCCTCTGCGCCCATTCCTCAGTAGCCGTCAACAGGCCTGCATGTGTCGCAGCCGCGGCCACCGCAGGGCAGTACCCATTCGTTTGCTCCACAAGCTGGGCATGCTCGCCGCCACACGCCGGCCGTTGCCGCTCACGCCTGCTCGCCACCGGTCCCACACACGACACCCACTCGCCATCACCACATACCGGTCGTTGCTATTGCACCCGCTCGCAGCTCTTGCATGCTGGCCACCGCTGCTAGCGAATCAAGGGAGAGGGGGGAGGAGGGGGAGGGGGCGAGATGCAGATGCGTGAGAGGTACGCAAGAAAGGAAACTTGCGGTGGATTTGCGTAAAGCAAACATGGAATCAGACGGCTCTGATGCATCGCGTAGGGGCAAACCAACAATGGATTGTAATCCTGTTGGATGAGATTAAAACGCTATAACATTTTCTAGCTTTTCCGTAATTAATAATACATAATGGCGTACTGCTGGCCCCAAGGTTGTGTTGATATCATTTGATCACCTTCATGTCATGGGTCATGGTCTCATTTCCTGCCCCCGAAACCTCACATTTGTTTTTGTTTTGTCCAGTTCTCGGCCGGTTGATTCCTGCCAGTCTGTCGCGCAACCGATGACGAAAACGTTGGCGTTATCGCTCGTTTTTCGGCGATTTCAGATGGCAACTGCCCTGCCCCCTCCTCCATTTACACCCCTGCATGTTCATGCACGTTGCCGTCATCGTCGTCGCCGTCGCCATCTCCGCCTCTGGATGCATTTTCACTGCCGCATCCTACTGGTCATATATGTATGAGCACGCTCCACTTCTCTTTATTTGATCTCTATGTTTTAGCAGGCTGGTGATGTGTGTGTGATAAGGACGTGAACATTGGACAGAAAAGAGTAGAAGAGGATTAGTATAGTGCAGCAACAGTAGCCTAGCTGGTCAGCTGGAGCCAGGCAAGACGATGTATGAATTGGATGAGGAAGAAGCTCCTCTTTGCAGCTGGAACCCATGAGCATCTGCTGCTGCTTTAATTTAATTTAATTCAGTCCTCCTTTGATCCTTATCAGATACGCATGGCATTAATTCTTCTCATGTCCACCATTTGGTGTCCTTCAGCGGGAATAATAATAATAATAATGTACTTGACTCTTTTTCATGATTGGAATGGATAAACTTGACTTCTTACAATATTGGTTAATTTTGTGGTGTCATCATCTATCATGTTAACTCCCTTTCAAGCCAAGAAAGTGAACAAGTACTAATAGTTTACCCAAATTTAACTCAACTAATACTAGTAGTAACACTACTTTTCTTTTCATGTATGTAATGAAAAGTAAAGTACGTGCTGGTAGCACCACCGGTGTCTATGCATACAAAAAACATCTAGAGAACACACACTCAACGACACAACAAATAGAACACACAGATTTTGTGCTGCTCCAAAACTGTCGCACAGCTTTTCTATTTCTCCTCTTATTTATAGAGTCAAGGTGACCCCTCACATTACAAGCAAATTAATAGGCCAATAAAATACCTGACACTACTGTCCACTACCCCTAAGAAATGCTCCACTAATCACATGTAACCTCCCCACTAACTATCTTAATTCATTAACGCTCCGCAAACCACACGAAACGTTCTACATGCGAATAAACACTAATGTTACATGTCAAAACCAGTTAAGTCAAGATTATAGCTAATAAGTACTAGTATAGAACAAACAATGATCAGTGGGTAGTACTGCAATGTATCATGTTTGTCTACAATTCCATTGTTACCATGCATCCACCCTGTGAAAGAAAAAGAAAAACCCAAAAATTACAGTGTATATATATACGATGATTGACATCTGTGTACGAATTTACCCTTTCGATCGATCTCACATCACCAACGAATATTACAAGTCATGGCCGGCGCTAGCTACCGTGGCGAGGTCAGTAGTGCACCGACGGCGGCGGCGGCTGTGGCGCGAAGCAGCCGTGCGCGTCGCAGTGCACCGGCGGGCGGTGCAGGAACGCGATGCACTGGTCGGCCTGCCGCTGGTCGGGCCGGCCGGGGATGCAGTTCTGCCGGTCGTCGACGCGGCGCAGGCCGAGGCACCGCTGCGGCTCGCCGCAGAAGTAGTTGTACGAGTAGGTGAAGTTCCTGAGCCGAGGCAGCGCGCAGATGCCCTCCGGTATGTGGCCGGCGAGCTCGTTGTGCGCGACGTCGAGCTGCTCCAGCGCGCGCATCCCGGCCATGGACTCCGGCAGCGCACCCTGGAGCTGGTTGAAGCTGAGGTCCAGCACGGTGAGCTCGCCGAGCCGGCCGACCTCCGGCGGGATGCACGACTGGACGGCGCTGTTGAGCATGACGAGCTCGTTGAGCGTGCCTGCCATGCGCCCAATGCTGGGCGACAGGCAGCCGCGTAGACGCAGGTTGGCTAGCACGATCACCGACGCAGTGGAGTTGCCGAAGTTGTCCGGCAGCTCGAAGTCGAAGTGATTGTTGTTGATGAAGAGCGCGTCGATCTTCTTGTCGAAGATGGCCGGCGGCACGGCGCCGAAGAAGTTGTTGAACCTGATGTCGACGTACTTGACGTTGGGGAGGCAGAGGATGTGCTGCGGGAAGCCGCCGCAGAGGCGGTTGTTGCTGACGTCGAGCTCGTGGAGGAGGTGCAGCGAGGGGAGGGAGTCCGGGAGCGTGCCGGCGAAGCGGTTGGAGTTGAGGTGGAGGAGGGCGAGGTCGGAGAGGAGGCCGAGCTCGCCCGGGAGCGTGCCGGCGAGGTCGCCGTGGTTGAGGTCCACTCCCGCCACGGTGGTCGTGCACGGGTCGTCGGGCGCCGGCGCGCAGAACACGCCGAAGTAGGCGCACACGTCGGGGCCGCACCAGCTCCGCGTCAGGTTCTTGGGGTCGTCGCTGATGGCGCGCTTCAGCGCCTGCAGCGCCACGTACGCCTTCTGCAGCCGCGGGTTGTTCGCCGCCGTCTGCTTTGGCTTCGCCGGCGCCGGCTGCTGCTGCTGTTGGCCGGAGCAGAACAGCGCGGCGGAGAGGAGGATGAGAAGAGCCAAGAGGAGCGGCGGCGGCGAGGTCTTCATGCTTGGGCGCGCACTTGCATGCATCAAGAGCTTGCAATTAATTTTTGCTTGTGTTTGCGTGTGTTTTCGTGTATGAGATCGGGTTTATATATAGGCAATGCTTTGACACGCTTTCGTTCTTTGTGGTATGGGCGTCGCGAATTATTATTACTGGCTGGGGTGCATAAAAACCCAGTATTTTAGATATCGATATGGTCTTCAACATATGCTTTTGACTACTAATTATTATTATAATATATTTATAAAACCTAATAAAATTATAATATTATGAAAATACTTTTTAAGACGAATTTAGCTTTATGATTTTCGTGTATCCAATCTTGATGTTTAAATAGGCATCAATGACCAAAGTTTCTAAAACTTGATAGCACGAATTCCAAAACGACTTGTTTTTATGAACTGAATGGAGTATTTGTTTTATGTTTTTGTTTTTTTGTTGTTTTTGCAAGGTTGACTGTTGGCTTTTGACTGTGTTTGGGCCGAATTTGTTTGTATTTTGGGGAGGTTTTAGTCGATTTATATATTTTATTGGTTGATTTTTAGGCTTGTTCTCTCTCTCTCTGTGATTGGTTTCGCTTTCATGGGTTTTTGAGTTGGAATTTAACCATTTTAAGACTTATCTTTGGGGGGCTTGGACGGTTAGTTAGCTAGGTAGGGGTCATGTGATTAGTTGTGGTAATTGAACATATGATTAGTTGATTAGACGTTAGAGGGGGAGGGGACATCCGGTACAAATGAGCATTAAATTCACCCGAAAACTTCTGTCGTTGCCTTTTTTTTTTTGGAGCAGCTAGCAAACGCGAGATTTAATACAGTGTAAGTTTTTACTATGCAAAAGTTTCATAGAAGTTTTAGTTTTAAACAATCAAAATTTCAAGAAGGTTTGAACAAAAGTTTCAAGTAGATTTCATCTTATTTTGCAAATTTGAAGAAGTTCTAAAAATTTTCGAGGAAGTTTAAAAAATTCAAACAAAAGTTTCGTCCTTGTTTCGTGAAGTTTCACTATATTTCAGAGAGTTTCAAACAGTTTCCAAAAAGTTTAAGTGAGGTTCATCCAATTATTTGGGATTAAAACCTCATGAAACTTGATAAAACACAATGAACCTTTATGAGACTTGGGATGAAACTCCATAAAACTTAGTAAAACTATATGAAACTTGATGAAACATAATGAAACTTAGGATGGAACTTTATGAAACTTAATGAAATTTCATGGGATGAAACTTCATGAAACACGATGAAACTTTGAATGAAACTTAATAAAACTTTATGAGTCTTGGGATGAAACAATATGAAACTTGGTGAAACACGATGAAACTTGGGATAAAACTTCATGGTATTTAGGATCAAACTTCATAAAACTTCATGAAACACGATGAAACTTGGGATGAAACTTCATGAGACATGAGATGAAACTTAATGAAACTATATGAAACTTGATAAAACACGATGAAACTTGAGATGAAACTTAATAAAACTTTTATGAGACTTGGGATGAAACTTCATGAAACACGATATCACTGCTGAAAACTTGTCTTATACAAAAAAGATGAAATTCCATGAG
Source organism: Phyllostachys edulis (assembly GCA_036346405.1). Lineage (NCBI taxonomy): Eukaryota > Viridiplantae > Streptophyta > Magnoliopsida > Poales > Poaceae > Phyllostachys > Phyllostachys edulis. The sequence continues at coordinate 14,394,637 of CM070558.1, forward strand.
ACTTGGAATGCAACTTCATGAAACACATTATGAATTAAAACAACAAATCAGATCCATTCTAGTATGAGCAAAGGATCAAACAACAATAATACTTCAAAAGTAGTAGCAAGCTTTTCAATCACCAAACCCAATCAAACAAGCGAAACAAAAGCATAAAAAAAGCTTTCGACCACCACCACCAACCATGGCGCCAAATTTTGAAAAAGAAGTAGGGATGCCGTAGTACAGCAGCGACACCCTATCGGCGGCGGCGGCAGCAGCAGCAGCAGTGTTGGGGCACGAGGACGCAACGACGACGACAAGTGAGCATCTACTCCCCACTGTGGCGAGGCTGCGGGACCGAAACAGAATAACGCCGCCACCTTGACGGCCTCGGACACCGCGGTGTCCCCACCTGACTTGCTTGGCAGCGGCCTCCACCGTCTCCTCCTCAGCATTGCACCTCCTGTGCTTGAGCAGCCTAGATCCGAGCAGGCCGAGCTCCAAGCCCTGGCCCACAACCCCTGCATCCACGGCGGCCATCACCACCCTGCCCAGGTCCATGGTGCTACTACTGCCACTCCCGCTCTCGCCGCGCTACTAAAGCTACTATTGGCTCTTGCGGTCATGGGTCGGGGGAGGGGGCAAAGGAGAGGAGCGGAGGGGAGGACCAGGCATCTCCCTCTGCGTCGTTTTAAGGGGGTTGTTGCGGCAATGCGGCTTGCGCTCAGGAAACCAAACCAACGGCAGATTACTGTACCGTTAGAAGTGGTTCCAATGGTATAACTTTTTTTAGCTTTTCCCCTCTTCTTCTTCTTTTTTTTGTTGCATTTCTTCCGACTTTTGTGCTACCTATAAGAAAAACAGCAAAATGCCACGGACGGCAAATGATGCACATGGTTTCTGAAATGAAGTTGGCTATAAGGATGGCACGTGGGTACTCCCAGACTCCCATCAGTGGGTCAGTTAGTCATTCAAAGGCATCTCCTAAACTAAACTGAACTGTGAACTTTAAAGAGGCATGTATCCATAGCTGCCACTCCTCAGGCCGGCCTAGCTGATTTTGTATCCAAATCGTTTTTTTCTTCTTCGATTTTTCAAAGAAATTAACATAATTTTTGATCCTAAGTTTCGGATCATTGCCCCAGCGGCTCCGCCTCTGCATGTATCGAGTGCCCTATAATTTTCTAGGGAGTATATGACAAGATTTAATCGAACACATCGCTTGTAGTTCGTGTGCCACCCTATAATTGAGGGTCCTTGCAATCTTCCATGAATGTGAACTGGGAGTAGAGTAACTTGATTATATTCCGATTCCTACCTATAATTGGGGTTCTCAATGTCGAGTTGATGCAAGCAAAAGCAAGTGCCCTAACTTGATTATATATGCTGCACGATCAACCAAATCCAAATGATATCTTTTCTTTTTGATTTTCAATTCAAGCAAATGATTACTAGCTAGCCAGGGGAACCGAGGAACGCCATTCCTTTGACAATGAACCAAGCAACGGCTCCTCTAATAACAATCATGCTAGCTAGCCTCTTTCCATTAACTAACTCAAAAGTGAAAAGAAAACATTAAAGATGTGCTTGCTTTTTGCATCAACCCCTGGAATCGCATCCATTGCAATAGCAAAGGAGCACAGTACCTGACATCCCCACGATCCGAGCCATCCGATTCAGGAAGAACGGCTTGGATTAACCGCTGGAGTGTCTTGCTGCAGTGCGGGATGAATCTCACGCGTTCTTTTCTGATCCAACAGTCTACGGTGATAATAGCACCATATCATTGTTGTACAATATCAGAGGATTTGTTCCGCCACCCACCCACCCACCCCAAAAAAAAGAAGAGTTGTCCCATGGCACTAGCTAGTGTCTGTTCACTTTGTTGGCCTCTTCCCTTTGGCCTCATTCTTTCCCTTGCTTGCAGACAACGCGGTCCTCTAGCCTCTAGCAGCGAAGAAGCAAAAATGTTATGTCGCCTCCCCCCCTACATGGATGCTTCTTCTTCTAGTTTGAATAGTATAAAGGCGCCGGCCGTAGCTTTCGTCCACACTGTCATCACTAGTTTCAGATTCTGTCTAGGGCGTGCTCCTGCTTTGGGTGGATTCAATTGACAGGGCCTAAAACGACATGTTTCATGGTTACCCGATGTCAGTAGCTCTGTATGTCACCATGGCCTAGAGTAAATTATTCCGAGCTTACTTAATTGTGTTAGTTAGGCTACATGTATATCAACTATATATTGTCAAGTAGTTTCTTATTTTTCAGTCACCTATACGATGGATGGACCTAGGTGGCACCGGTTTTACGAATGATAAAATTCAGAGATATCCGAGCATGCAATATCATTTGCCCAGTGAACATTACCCTCTATGTCATCGCTCTGTTCGCTTGACTTTCCTTGCCTGCTTGCATCGCCAAATTTGGAGACATTAGATGAGAACACGAACTACCCATCTCTTCTCTTCTGACATGTGAGACGGTGATGACTGACGTACGATGAGCGTTGGAACCGCGTTGGTTGGATCACGTCAAGCCCTCCTCCTTATCTGCATCTTTCAAGCTAGAGATCAAGCTGTCAAGCACACACATGCAGGTAGCCGGTCATGCTTGACCATGGGCTAAACAAAGCAACAAACCAAGGGCTCAGCTTTATATCAATTGAAAGGATTAAAGTAGAAGGAAAATAAATGGGAGTAAGATTAGTTGGCTGTGGGTGCATTTGGATAGACGATGCTACATTAATTTGTGCCTTGATTTGATTCAGATGTATTTTAGCGTGTGCTTGTTACATTCTGTGAGATTGCTTAATTGGTGTGATGGGTGAACTATATCTTCCTATCCATCGCATTTCCTGCCATTCCGTGGGTGCATGTTCAGTAGGATCTGTCGCTTCCTACTTTTTTTTTTTAAAAAAAGCCTAGTCACATCATTTGCAAGTTTGAATCTTCAAATGGGCCTAAAAATAATTACAAAAAGGAATACAAAAACAATGCCAAACCCCCCCCCCCCCACCCAACCCAAGCCTCACAATTATTACAAAAAACCTGAATTTATAAGTATAAATACACATATATATACATATATAGTTTCAAACCATGAGGTGGCGCATGGCGCGTTCCAAGACAAACTTACCGCAGCACAAAACTAAAACTAGGTCAAGGCCCCGATCTCGAACGTGAAATTTTCATAAGAAATGAAACAGGATTTTCATATATATATATATATATATATATATATATATATATATATATATATATATATATATATATATATATATATATATATATATATACGTCCGTTTTGTTCTCCTGAGGAGTATGTACTCCCACTTTCAATATACCACTTAAACGCACATACTATAATTCTTTATCATTTTCAGTATACTTAAATACCAATTATAATATATTCCAATGCGACTTGATTGAAAAAAATTTATTGGAGCCCTCTGTTTTTTGCTATATACACTTTTTCATATATAAAAAAGTATATACACAAATTTTGCTATAAAAGTGGAATTTAATGAAATTTTTCATGGAACTCATTTTGGGTATCTTATAATCATTATTGAAGTATGCTCAAATAGATAAAGAGGTATCATCGTATGATTTAAGTGGTATATGAGAGGTAGGAGTATTATATACATATACATATATACATATACATATATACATATACATATACTATATATATATACACACACACACACACACACACATATATATATATATATATATATATATATATATATATATATATATATATATATATATATATATATATATATATCTCTAGGAGTATGCACTCTCACTTCAATACACCACTTAAACACACATATTATATTTCCTTATCACTTTCAGTATACTTAAATGCTAATTATAAGATACTCCACCGTGACTTGATTGAAAATTTTTCATTTGAGCCCTTTGTGTTTTGCTATATACCCTTTTTCATCTATAAAAAGTATATACATAAATTTTGCTATAAAAAGTGGACTTTAATATAAAAAAATTCATGGAACGCACTTTGGGGTATCTTATCATCATTATTGGAGTATGCTCAAATAGATAAAGAGATATCATCATATGATTTAAGTGGTATATATATAGGAAGCATCTTTCTACTATTGGGAGTAGTTACTCTCTATTTTGTATCTCACAACATAAGGAGTATCTTGTGCAACCGAGAGTATGTATGTGTAGTATACGAGTATATAAGACCACCTAGGTGGTATTTACACCTTTTTAGGGGTGCTATGGACAATTTTTTAGACATACTCATTTTTATGTGCGAATATGAAGGTATTTACAAAATATGCTAAAAACTATGGACTCTCTTGCAAATTTTTCGTGTGGTTCACATTGGAGTATCTTATAATTAGTATATGAGTATACCCAAAGTGATAAAAGAGTATGTCAAGTTCTTTTAGGTGGTGACGAGAATTAAAATCTCTATGTATTACTTTACTACATAATAAAAGACCATACGACTTCATGGTCGTAACCCCTAAGGCTAACAACCCCTGTGCTTGTAAGGATTCCAGAGGTTACATTATGAGACCCTGGTCAGACGAGGTCTTGTGCCTTAACTCCGACCAGGTGACTGCTCGTAGAAGCTATGAACTGACACTTGGACCCGATTCCAAATGTCTTCCTTACAGTGTGACGAATAGAACACATATCATAATTGCTCTATACCACGTGATGGTTTATGGTCATAAAACACTAACAACAACCACTATACGGTTAAGTGTCTTATAGATACCAACTGATGATCAGTTATTGTTTCATTAACTGTAACTGACCATCTGACCAGACGCGTCACTTCCAACAGGCGTCTTCTCTAGGAGTAACTGCTACCCCTTTGATGGTTATTTAAAAATGGAGCACGGGCATGGGATTGAAGCATCACAATAAATATTAGATTCATGTTTCAAGTCTGATTCAATAGCATAGGAATTATTACTCTCAGTGTAATTAGGATTAGTCTACTGCATTGTCAAGGACACCTCCTGTAAAGTATCCAGCTCATAGCAAATAAAGAGCAATCTCATTCTCTCCCAAAAACTCTTTGGTCATTTCCTCTATTTATTTCGTAAGATCGGCGACTTGATCATCGACAGTTGGCGCCGACTGTGGGGAAGAAGGCGTTGCGTTCTTAAAAATTACTTCGCTCAAACATTCCTCATTCACTTCATTCGCTCCATCATCGCTCATGCGAACATGGCAGGGACTTGGGATGAGGAAAACTGGTTTGACCTAGCAGACCACTCCAACCTCGACATAGACGCGTGCATCCGCGCCATGGAAGAAAACGGGATATCGTCATCATCCTCCTCCGCCGGCTCACCAGTCGCTGAGATTAGCAAGATCGACCAGATGGATGAGGATTCATCGCCACCATCTGAGGCACTCCCAGAGGAACCAGTCGCTCCGACCAGCTCGAAACGTCCGAATGCCTCTACAAGTCTGGTCCATCCGATTGGCAACACGGGCGACAGGAGCCTAACGATGCAATCAGAGAGTCCATGTACTCTCAATATTATCATAGGCGACCAGTATTCACCAACGGCTCCTACGTATTCCGGGGGCCAACCGACATCTGGTGAATGTATCAATAAAGTCATCACTGATCATAGGCCAAGTGGGTATGATCAAACTCAAAATACGATCGGCAATCCGCCGGATCAGGCCAAGTTCACCACAAAGCCCACCGGAGGTGGTAATATCCGACCGATCCCCATTGTGGAGGCTCCTTGCCGAAGCTCTAGAAGGCTCTCCCTTATCTACGACGGGAGCTCGTCGGAGGATTGCTGTTGGCACCACGAGGTTAACGCAGTCGGAGATACCGATCAACATGCTGTGCACAGTCCTCCATGGGTTGTCCCGACACCAGCTGTTGGTGGAAATGGTACGGGCGCTCAAGCACCAACTACCGAAGGCGAACGAACTGATGGATCTCGGTCTGTTAATTCACCTATTCCTACCTCACAGCGCATGACAGGTCGGACAGGGCAAGACGGAAGGTTGGAAGGACATTCGACTCATTGAACACCCACTACTAGTCAGAATCCTCCAAGACCTTGGGTAACACTTCAAAACCTGCAACGAGTTCATGACATTTTGAATAACCCAGATCCTGCTCTAGCAGGAACTCCAAGTTATGTCCAACTTGTAGGACAGGTATTAGAGATCCTCTAGTAGACCATGCAGCGTACAGAAATGTACCGGGAGCAAAGGAACTCGCAAAGTCACACTATGACTTCATCCCAACGCTCCTCTCTCAGTAGAGGACAATATGGTCGAACGGAGGACCGATCGATACCAAGTCTCCCTCGTAGATCCCAACCAAGGAATCACGAGGCAAGACACTCTTCCTAGCGGCCACTCCTCCTCGTCGTCAAGAAGAATGACCACTTGGTTCTGATGATCTTCAACATCATCTAAACCAGGCAGGTGGTCAGAGGCGTTACACTAACGTCCACAACTGGATTTGGACACCGAATACTAAGTATGCAAATCTAAGGAACCGGTCCCCAACCGATTATAATCTGGCTCCTTTTCAGAGAAGGCGCCACGACTCCATTACGGGCTGTCGAACATTCTCAGTAGGGCTCCTAGCTGTTCGTTGGCCAAACATGTTTCGACCAGCCAACATAGAGAAGTTTAATGGAACTCAGAGCCCATTAGAATTTCTTCAGATCTATATTATTGCCATCAAAGCTGCTGGTGGTAACGACAACGTGATGACAAATTGCTTGCCCACAGTCCTTGAAGGATCTGCTCGGTCGTGGTTGTTTAACCTACCGGTCGGATCTATCTACACTTGGGAGTAGCTATGCGATACTTTGATCGCCAACTTTCAAGGGACGTACGACCGTCTTAGGAAGGAGGATGATCTTCATTGGATAAGGCAAAAAACCAATGAAACTCTTCGACAATATATCAAAAGGTTTAGCCAGATTCGAAACTCTATCCTAGAGGTCGCAGAATCTTCCGTTATCCAAGCTTTTAAAGCAGGGCTGAGGAATCGGCGGTTTACGGAGGATATTGCAATAAATCCTCCACGAACAACCGTCGAGCTTTTCAACATGGCCAACAAATATGCAGCCACAAGCGAAGCAGTTGAATGGTGCGAAGCTATTGATCAAAAAGACAAAATCCTTCAACCTGACTCGGAGAAACATGAAAAGAAAAGCAAGAAGTCTCTCAAGAGTAAGAAGAACCGCAAGCCCGACAACAAGGAAATCCTTGCGATTCCAGAAAATTTACCAAGGGCAAGAAAGGCTTTTTCAGTCGGAACAAGGCTAAGGCTCCGACCGACGACTACAAGAAGAACAAGAAGTGGTGTCCACTTCACTATGCGGGGCATGATTTGCACACCTGTCAAACCTGACAAAAGAAGCTGGAGGATTACTACTCAGGTAATGGTCCCATCCCCTCCGTAACAGAACTCAAAGAACCAAGCTCCAAGAAGGACAAAGATGACGAAGAAGAAATGGAGTACCAGGAGCCTCAGCACGCTGTGGACATGATCTTTGGAGGATCCTCCTCGTACGAGTCAAGACGACATCTGAAGGCCGTGGAGCGGGAGGTGAACCTTGCCGAGTCTCTGATCACCGTTAAGTCATCCAGGTGGTTGGAAACAATTATCTCCTTCAGCAAAGAAGACTGTCCCATCCCGTTGACTCGACCAGGTAGGTTCCCTATCGTTGTTGGACCTACTTTTAACAATTGTAAGGTTAATCGAGTCTTAATAGATGGAGGTAGCTCTTTAAATATTTTATTTACGAGGGCATTGGAAGAAATGCAAATTCCCAGGTCGAAGGTAAAACTTGTGAAATATGCCTTCTATGGCATAGTTCTTGGTTCTACCGCTAAACCGATAGGGCAACTGTCCCTGCCGGTTACGTTTGAAAAACCTGACAACTCCCGAACAGAAAAGATTCTATTTGATGTGGTGGACATCGAAACCACATACAATGGAAGCCTTGCTCATCCGACATTAGCAAAATTCCTAATAGCCACGCATTACGGTTATTAGAGTTTAAAAATGTCAGGACCAAAAGGAGTCACCACAGTTCGATGAGATCAAAAAATGGTATACGCATGTGATCGGAAATCCTTAGAACTGGTCGATGAGCTTCCGACCAGGGACACTAATCCACCTCCCATGCATGTCAAGCACTCGAGACCAAAGATGGCCTCAAAGCCTTCCGACCAGACCAAGGAGGTCCCACTCAACAAAAGCGCTCCTCTGGAAAGTGCCAAAATGTCGTCTGGGTTAGAAAACGCTAACTCATCTACCCAAAAGGTTCTGATCGTGGTAGGACTCAACCCCAAATAGGAAAAGTCGCTCGTCTACTTCCTGCGAGCAAACCTGGACTGATGAGGACATCAAACCTAAGGATGCAACCACTACTTCGACCCGCTGCACAATATATTCTCCGATAGGACTTTCGGCTACTGCACTGTCATATTCTCCAGTTAGACCAAGCTACTTCTACTCATACGAGCCAAGTTTCGTCTACATGCTATGGTGCTTTGTCTACATACCGTGGTGCTGCGTCACCAATTATTGGCCCATGGGCTTTGTAATAAATGGGCTGATTTGGCCCATATGGCCGACCACCCGCGGCCACCCCTCCCTTCTCCTATACATAGTGGCCGCCACCCCCTCTAGTTCCTTAGGTTTTGTTGATTGAAGTTTAGCTTTGTTACTTTATATTTTGTCCTCTTGTTTGGCGAGATCATCAGGGACATTGTTTTCGGAACCCTACTTATCAATACAATCTTAATTCCTATTCGCAATTTCAGATTGCTATTTATCTCGTTCTTGCATGCTTCTTCGGTGTTTGCAGGAATTGATCTTCGTAATCAGGTCTTCCGGGTATTTGATTGCACGGTTTCAAGCCTTGCGAGTTCGTGGCCAGGATAGTGAGAGTTGAGCGACTTCTCCTGAATTTATCTTCTCATCGAAAGATCGGGCCAAATCAGGACCTCCGTGGTTCATCATGGACGTATTCGCTTGGTAAGCGTCCGACATGCCCAGAGTCCCTAGGGAGGTGATCGAGCACAGGCTAGCTCTCCAGCCTGACAAAAGACCGGTCAAGCAGAAGCTAAGGCGCTTCGCACCTAATCGGAAGGAGGTAATCCAGTTGGAGATCGACAAGCTTCTTGAAGCTGGATTCATTCGTGAAGTCAACCAACCCGAGTGACTCACCAACCCTGTAATGGTTAGAAAAAGCAATAGAAAATGGTGAATGTGCATTGACTTCACAGATCTTAATAAAGCTTGTTCGAATGATGACTTTCTCCTTCCTCACATTGATCAACTTGTAGACTCTACTTCCGGGTGTGAGTTGTTAAGTTTTTTGGATGTATATTCAGGGTACCACCAGATCAATATGAGTAAAGATAATGAAGAGAAAACTTCCTTCATAACACCATATGGCACCTACTGCTATGTTAAGATGCCATTTGGCCTAAAAAAACACTGGTGCAACTTTTCAGAGGTTAATGCAAAAAAAAAAACCTTTAATCCTCAGATAGGTCAAAATCTAGAAGCCTACGTTGATGACTTGGTTACGAAAAGCAACAACACTAGCGACCATATTTCCGACCTACACGAGACGTTCAATAACTTAAGAAGGCATAACCTTAAGTTAAATCCGGAGAAGTGTGTATTCGGAGTTTCTTCGGGAAAGCTTCTTGGGTTCCTAGTTTCGACTAGAGGAATTGAAGCAAACCCAACAAAAATATCGGTCATCGACCAGATGCGCCCTCCGACCAAAAAGAAGAAAGTCCAAAAACTAACCGGCTGTATGGTAGTGCTAAGTCGTTTCATAGCACGGTTAGGTGAAAAAAGATTACCTTTCTTTAAGCTTCTTCCGAAACATGGATGTTTCGAATGGACTAAAGAGACAAACGATGCCTTTGAAGAACTTAAGAAGTACTTTACGTGTGCCCCGATCTTAGTATCTCCAAGATCAGGAGAAACATTGCGATTCGTGGGTCGCAACACCACAAGCGGTCGGTGATTGTCTTGTCAGAGAACGTGACAACGTCCAACGACGGGTATATTATACATAAGAAAAGTCTTACATGGACCTAAGGAAAGATAATCATAAGTACAAAAGTTGCTCTATGGTCTCCTTATGGCTTCAAGGAAACTAAGGCATTACTTTCAAGCCCACAAAGTGGTTGTACCAACCGGATATCCCCTAGGTCAAGTTCTCGGAAACAGGGAATCTTTAAGACGAATAGCAAAATGGGCGGTCAAGCTTGGGGCGTTCGACCTCCATTTCATCTCACGAACAACAATTAAGTCCCAGGCAATAGCAGAATTCATTGCTGAATAGACAAACCATGAAACCACTCAAGGGCCCGAGTACGAACACCACGACGAGTGGACAATGTATTTTGACGGTTCCTTGATGCTCAAAAGCTCAGGGGCTGGAGTCATTTTGATATCCCCTACTTTAGAACACATCAAATACGTCATTCAATTAAGCTTTCCTGCTACAAACAATGTTGCAGAATACAAAGGTTTATTGGCAGGATTCCAAGCAGCCAGAGTGCTCGGGATTCGTAGATTACTAGTGAAAGACGATTCTCAACTAGTAGCGAATCTTGTCAGGAAAGAGTATCAATGCTCAAGTACTAAGATGTCATCTTATTTGGTGAAAGTATGAAAACTCAAAAAGCAATTCTTCAGTTTTTAGATGCAACATATTCCTAGAAAGGATAACTTTCTGGCAGACTAGTTCGCGCGAATGGCCTCTACAAGAACACCCGTCCCGCTTGGAGTTTTCTTCGAGCAACTCAATTCACCCTCGGTGGTCGAGTCTTCTGAGGACTTAGATGCTTCTCTAGAAGTCGTGCAAGTCGACCCCAGTAGCAATTAGATAACGTCGATCTACAATTATCTTTAGCATGACATTATTCCTGAAGATGATGTAGAGGCTGATCGTATAACTCGAAAAGCCAAATCATACACTCTGATTGAAAGTACCATTTATAAACGGGGATCTCACGAAGTGTTGATGAGATGCATATCTCAAACGAATGGTATTAAGTTGCTATCCGACATTCATGGAAGAGTCTGTGGAGCACATCATTCCTACAGAACACTGGTCGGTAAAGCCTTCAGGAAAGGATACTACTGGCCAACTGCCCTTCATGATGCAAAAGAGCTCGTGACGAAGTGCATACAATGTCAATTTCATAGACGAGAAGTACATCAGCCGACACAAGCTTTACAAATAATACATCTTTCTTTCTGTTTGCATCCAAGCTGTAGGTGATCTGGTTCTCAGAAAAATTCAGAGCCAAGCTAATCGCAATAAACTTTCTCCCAAATAAGAAGGTCCATACATTGTGGTCGAAGTCACCAGACTAGGTTCGGTACGACTAGCCATGTCAGACAGGCGTGTTTTGTCTAATTCTTGGAATATTGATCAATTGCGTAAGTTCTTTGTATATTTTTATATTCTTTTAATTTTAATAAAGATGCATTTCCTTTACTTTCCGATGAGTGATATTGTTTATATGTTAGTTATCTGTTATTTGGTCGCATACTATTATTGTTTAATTGGTCGAAGGAAAGACTAATTCTCTCTGACATCCTTTTAAATGATTTCTTTTACTCTCTGGCTCAGACATATTAGTCAAATGCCATAAAGGTCCTAGTCGTGACCATTACGTCAATGGTTCTCACACGCGACTATACTCTTTTCTTAAAGAATCATACGAATAAAAGAAGCATAACACAGACAACTTGATATGGTTTCTTACATGCTGAAGAGTTCAAAGACTAACTTTTTTCATTTTAACATTCCGTTCTACTCTTGTTTGGCTACTGGTCGGGACACAGAAACCCTCCTGGTCGAAATCTCTCCTCTCTGCATGTGGTCCTACCCACTAGAAAGAGTTTCCTAGCGACGGTCATTTTTCTTACGATCTTCGCTGTCAGTCAGACTTGAGCATCAGCACATTTCACGAAATGTCTATACTGTCTCCAGTTCTTAGCAACCCTACGACTAGTTTTGGATAATATGTATAAATAAGACCACTTATCGCTTTTTTGCATATTTTTGCATGATTTCTTATCATCAAGCTAATTCTAGTAACATCTTCCGACCACGTAGTGTACTATACAGTATTTCGATTATAGAAAAGTTCTAAAACTGGTTGAAGTCATGTACTGTTCCGACCAAATTGATTTTCTAGTGCTACTTAGATCATTTTTTTTAACATAATCAGCACATACTTAGTACCATGGTCGTAGCTTTTGCTCTTTTTCTTGGTCTACTACTTCTTTAGTAAGTTTTTCTACTAATACAAACAGTCGGGGGCTAGGAAATATATGAGTATTTAGTAGAGTGGAAATATAAAAAAAAAGACTTTTATTGATGATAAAAGGTAAGTTTTTACATTCATACTTCTTATATTACAACCACTTACTTCTTGGAGCCATCAGACTAGTCGCTGCGTGACGGAGATCCGAGAGGCATCACTTCCTCGAATAACTTGGTCGCTTCTTCACCCGAACAGTTGATGTCTTCTTCAATAACTTGGAGGTGAATGGAGGGGTCGGAAGCTTTCAGCTTCGCCAAGGTGAGACTAACTCCATTAGCCACAACTTCCCTCATAGTTTGTGCATGGTTCTCCCGAGTAGTTTTGAGCAGACTTCGGAGATCTTTGAGTTGTTAGCCAAGGAAGTTTATCTTCTCCGCATGATCTTTTAAGAGAGGCAGTTGCACTCCTAATCCCATCTCAAAGAGCATCTTGGTCAAAGTCTTAACTTTTGCTTCAAGGCTTTGCTCAAGTTCTGCCCCTGGTTAGTCCTCCGATCACAATGAAATTTTCCACCATATGCTACAAAAATAGCAAACTTCTTTGAGTTTTTTTTAATAAAACTTTGAGGAAAAGACTATAAAAGTGGTCATGGATACTTACCCGGATTTCTACATCATTAGATTTGGTAAAAATGTTATCAGGACTCGTCTGGGCTGGACAGTCCGATATCCTCCTCCAAGCCTCATCGAGTTCTGTATCATCAATAAACTGAGGGCAATAAGAGAAGTTGCCAGGAAGAGGAGACTTCTTAGCAGTGGTTGGAACTTGCTGAGGCTCCTTAGGAACCCCCACCTCCGTAGGCGGGGTTGGAGCCACCATAAGTTCCTGAGCAGGCGCTGGCACTACCACTGCCACCTGCTCAGGGGCTTGCTCAACCACTTTTTCATCAGGAATTTTTTCTTGAGGGGTGCTCTGGTCGGAGACGACCGGAACACCAGAGTTTCTATAAAAACAGAAGAAAGGAAAAGAAGATCAAGATTCCAGAAAACCAGACATATTAAAGGTATATATTTACATAAGTTTCTTTCACGTGTACATACCTGGTCGTCTTTTTGGTTTTTACCTTGAAGCGCACTGGCGCAAAATCCGTGGCGTCTACCTTTCTTTTCTTCTCTACCGATTTTACTGGTTCTGAACCAATAGGATTGGTTATACCCTTTACATCATCTGACCTCTGGTCAGAAGTGATATGGTCGACCATCTGATCGGAGAGTGTGGCTTCATCGGCCTTCGGAACAGCTGCCTCAGAAGCAATTGACTGGTCAACCATGATCATTTCGGGGCTTACGACCATCGCAGCTTTGCTCGGTTGGTCTTCTTTTTCTCCCGCCTAATTAATAACATAGGATTAATTTGGTGATGAAAAGCTTTATTTGGAATGTATATTTTCCTTGTCAACGTTTTCTTCTTACCTCCAAGAGACCACCATCTTGAGTGGTCATAAAAGCAAAAGCAGTCGAATGATCAATTGGTTCACAACTCTCGGTGAGCTTATTGATGTTCAGTCTGACCGACTACACATCAAAGAGGTATCATGTAAAACTGATTGGAAAATGCATAAATGATGAAAAGAGGTTGTTACTTTTACGTTGAGCCTCTCCTTCCTCTCTTCCTTAGTGATAATAGCTAAGATCCGAGGGAAATCAGCTTTGTTGTTAGGATCCCTGGCGTAGATCATTTTGATCCGCTCCCTCATTTTCTCAGGGCAAAGGACTATACAAAATCAAAGAGAGACTTGAAGGTTACAAAATAAACAACCAAAAACAAACAAAACCAGTCGGGATTTTTTTGGAATTTACCTTCTAAAGAGTCTTTGATTGTGAAGTCTCGACCAATATAGCAGAGCATTGGAAGTGTTCGGGACTTCAGAGGACTAATCTGGCGCATGAAGAAATCACTCACCACGTGCCAAAAAGTTAGACCTCTGATACTAAGGAGTTGGATAGCTTCTATCCATCTCCCCATAGCCCCTCCTTCGTGGAGGAGCACCACTCTGAGGTTTCTTGAGCATTCTTACCAACGAGGCAGAGACTATCATGAGTGGTGACCGTCATATAGAACCAACTCTTCTTCCATGACGACCACGAAGATTTTAGGAACGTGCGGATGTACTCATTGGCCTTCCCGTTGTGGAGGCGCAAGGTGCATTCCCCAGGCGACCCCAGCGATTTCCCCGACCTCGCTATCTTGTAGTAGTACTTGAAGAGTTCTAAATTTGGTGGAATCCCCAGCTACGCTTCACAAAGGTAGACGAAGATGCTGAGGTTGATAATCGCATTGGGGGCGAGGTTCACCAACTCGACTCTGTAGTACTCCAAGACCTTCGGGAGGAATTGGTGCACTGGTAGCCTGAATCCACATTCGACGTATGCGAGGAAAACAAGAATTTTCCCATCTTCCCTACTCGGAAAATGTTCTCCGATCGCAGATCTCCAAGAAACCAGATTCTTGTTCGGTAGCATCCCTCTCGCCTCTAAAGCTTTTGAGTTTCTTTCTGCTCAAATCCAAAACCAGCCAGTTGGTGATTGAGTCCGACATAGTTGGATCTTAGATGAGAGGAGGCCAGTGAGGGTTTTGGGCGAGAGGACAAAAGGAGGTCGGAAGAGATTCTTTGCGGAAGATGAAAAGGATTTAAGGAAAATATGAGAGCGTAAAAACCCTTTAAACAACGCATTGAGGGGATTTTATAGCCATATTTCTTTAACTGCATCGGGGATTTACCCAAAGTCCAACGGACACAAACCTTCTCTCCAACGGACAGAAAAACTCTTCGAGTCCTAAGGCAATTTCTCAACTTTAAAGTGAATACAGACCAGCTTGTTTGTCACGGCATTAAATAAGGGTCTGCCCGATACGATTTCCATTGGGGGTTCACACGACCAATTCATTTAAAGTTTGGAGTCTAGCTAACGAGGATTAAAATATCTATGTATTACTTTAATACATAATAAAAGACCATATGACTTCATGGTCATAACTCCTAAGGCTAACGACCCCCGTGGTCGTAAGGATTCCAGAAGTTACATTATGAGACCCTGGTCTGACGAGGTCCTGAGCCTTAACTCCGACCAGATGACTGCTCGTAGAAGCTATGAACTAACACTTGGACCCGACATGTCATAATTGCTCCATACCACGTGACGCTTTTATGGTCCTAAAACACTGACAACAACCACTATATGTTAAGTGTCTTACAAACACCAACCGACGATCAGTTACTGTTTCATTAACTGTAACTAACCCTCCGACCGGGCGCGCCACTTCCAACATGCGTCTTCTTCAGGAGTAACTGACACCCCTTCGATGGTTATTTAAAGATGGAGCACGGGCATGGGATGGAAGCATCACAATCGACATTAGATTTATGTTTCAAGTCTGATTCAATAGCATAGCAAGCATTACGCTCAGTGTAATTAGGATTAGTCTACTGCCTTGTCAAGGACACCATCTGTAAATGATCCAGTTCATAGCAAATAAAGAGCAATATCATTCTCTCCTAAGAACTCTTTGACCATTTTCCTTTATTTATTTCGTAAGATCGTCGACTCGATCGTCGACAAGTGATATATCAAAGGTAGAAGTAACTACACCTGGAAGTAGAAGGTATTAATCCTCTCTATATAATAAGGACCTAACTAGTTTAGCACAAACTCAAAAAATCATCGAGTCTTTGCTGTAATTTTTTGTGAATTTCATATTGAACAAGATTCTCCATCTCGTGCAATGCCGGGGGAAACTTCACATCCGTGCCCGGCACTGGGGCCGGCCGTCGACAATCTACACGCACCGATCGATCAACGTCTCCGACGTGACTGATGAGTCCGATCAGGCGACTGTTGTTGACCTCTAGCTGTTCGTTCCTGCAACCAGGCAGCATGCTGCATGCATTAATTTGGTGGCACATCAGGCTCAAGATTTGATCGACCTGCCAAACGAGATCGATGCATTGTTCCTTCTGGGTAGGACGGCCTGCCTTTATCCTGGACCTAGCATGTATATATGCATTGCAAACGAACAATCCGATCAGATCGATCTCGTCAGGTTGTTGTCGGTATCGTGATCCTGTACGTTGTACTACATTCGTTCTTTTTTATCACTAATTGATTTAAAAGTATTTAGATTAGCTCATTATATTTATTATTAAAAATACTTTTACAATATTATAATTTTATTAGTACATCTTAATACAAAGTTATAAAAAATAACAGTTAAAGTCGCATCTCGGAGATTGTGACGAGTAAAAAACGTCAAGTAACTAATGTATCTTAGAATGTTATTAGACCATTCCGACCGCAATCTTCCGTGGGATCTGTATTACAAAGTAATGGTCCATATCTTGCGATCGACAGTATGATCTCAATCCTACTAACACGAAAACGATCCAATCCTGACAACCTTGGTGTCAGTTAGGATGCCGCTGAATTGGAGTACATGGCCGATGGATGGATCAAAGCTAGCTAGCGACGTCCAATCCTGACAACCTTGGTGTCAGTTAGGATGCCATTGAATTGGAGAACATGGCCGATGGATGGATCAAGCTAGCTAGCTAGCTAGCGACGTCGTACTGACACGATCAGTCGTGTCCAAGTGCCGGTCACGGTAACATGATCCGTTAATCAAGCGTCTGCTAGCTGGTAAGGCGTCAGTTTCCAGGGTAGAGCTGCACGATCGAGCTCCTTTCTTTTTTCTCTGTTACTAAGCAAGAACTATCCGTTTGGAAATTTAGTGGGGGTTAATTAAGCTGACATTTTCTCATAGGCTAATTAGATCGAATCCGGACCTTCATATGGAAGACATGTCTTATAGCCCCACTTACTTGTGACTAGTTCAATTGACACGCAAGGCTCATTCGAGCTGCTACGAAAGCACCGGCTCAAGTCCTAGCAACTAGGTGCGCCGTCAGTGAAAAAAATCTTGTCAAAATTTCGGCGGTTACCGGTGTTACCAATGGGGTCAGGAGGAACACAAACCGGCCCCGAAAATTTTGGTTTTGATGAATTTTGTCCCAAAAAATCAAATTTGCTTGATTTTTTTTTCGAATTTAATTTGTTTAAAATTTTGAAATCCGAAAATATTAGTTTTTAAAAAAATTCCGGCCGAAATTAACTGAAATTTCCGGTTACCGCTGGTAACTGGAGTTATCGCTACCCTCCTATTTTTTTTTCAACTGGTAATGTGAACCTGGGTGACGTTTGGAACGCAGGAATTTCGTAGGATTTTCACGGGTAGTAGCTCAAATCTCGTAGGATTCGGGGAAAAGATCTCACGTTTGGAACGGGGCCATAGTAAACACTATCAGCTACGCATGTGGGTTGGATTTTTTCAGACTATAGCTGTGAATCTTTTGTGATTTAATGCCATGACCAGTTGCCATCCTCCTTAATAAAAGAAACCTATACGCTTTCACATCATCAGACTGTGCAACATCACAAGGGCTGCAGCTGCAGTGCAAGAATTGCTCCACCACATGTACATGCAGCATTCTGAGATGACTACTGACAATGCCCATCCATGGCAGCGCATGCCATTTGGTTTGGTAACACGTCGAGTTTTCTCTAGGTCGCCTATCTCTGCAAGCATGCATGCATGCTCCCCTTGACATGAACAATTATATATCCATATCCAGCCTCCAGCTAATTGCATCGCTGAACCCTTTATTTCCATATCCATCACGATATATGATCAACAATTCTCAGTCTTTATATCGTGTTTGCCAAACAATGTGATCATGAACACCATGCATATAAAACAAGTTAACAACTTCTTGTTCGTTGGAAAATGTACACTTTTGTTAACAACAGGCCTAGGAAACTTTTTTTCTTTCTGCGATTACAACGAAGACACGTGCTCACACACACCACCACACACGCACGTAGGCGGATTGGGCTTATGGCCATCAAAGGTACTATCTATCCATCTGTTTGTATATATAATGATTATAATATACCCTAAAGTGAGTTTTATAAAAAAATCATAAAATCCACTTTTTATAGCAAAATTTGTGTATATACTTCATTTATATATGAAAAAGGGTATATAGCAAAAATAAAGGGCCCCAATGAATTTTTTTTAATCAAGTCGCATTGGAGAATCTTATAATTGGTATTTAAGTATCCTGAATATGATAAAGAAGTATAATATATTTATTTAAGTGATATATTCGAAGTGGGAGTATGTACTCCTGGAGTGCAAACAGGCGTCCAGGAAAATGGTATGGTACTCCTAGAGTACGTTCTCCCACTCCTCATATACTACTTAAATCATATGATGATTCCTCTTTATCTATTTGAGGATACTCTAGTAATGATTATAATATACCCCAAAGTGAGTTTCATAAAAAAAATCATTAAAATCCACTTTTTATAGCAAAATTTGTGTATATACTTCATTTATATATGAAAAAGGGTATATAGCATAAATAAAGGGCCCCAATGAAATTTTTTTAATCAAGTCGCATTAGAGTATCTTATAATTGGTATTTAAGTATCCGGAATATGATAAAGAAGTATAATATATTTATTTAAATGATATATTTGAAGTGGAGTCGTACTTAGGAAGTGCAACAGACGTCCATATATATTGTGTTGCAAATAGGGTGCAAGCCTGCAAGGTAAGTCTTACATGCCACATAATCTTCATGACTTTTACATAAAAGCCCAGTACAGAAACTAAAATGACAGTATTTGCTGGCACACACGGCCAGTGGTGCTCGCTGGGGCAGTGGGGCGTGTACAAACTCGATTTGGGTTTGGAATAATTATGGTAAAACATCCTAGTGTAGAGCTGCTGGAACTTAATTTGTTTCTCAAAAATAATCTACTAGATCGTCTCAGAAGAAATCTATTAGATTAGTCATATCTCATATATATATATATATATATATATATATATATATATATATATATATATATATATATATATATATATATATATATATATATATATGTGTGTGTGTGTGTGTGTGTGTGTGTGTGTGTGTGATGACGACGTTTCATACTCAGAGTACATACTATATCACTTAAATAAATATATTATATTTCTTTATCATACTCGTGATACTTAAATACTAATTATAAGATACTTCAATACGACTTGATTAAAAAAAATTGATTGGGGCCCTTTATTTTTGTTATATACCCTTTTTAAGTACCCGAGATACTATCACAGTGCAAAGTTGAAGTTGAGAAGTTGAAGAAAAATTGGTTTTTTTAAAAAGAAATATGTAAGTGGTGTGTTTGGGTACGCGTCTTTAAGAAAAGTTTACGAATCTTAAAGCAAATTAGTTAATATTAGGTGAGGTCAAATCTACATTAACCTAACAAAAATAGATCTAATCAAACATTTACATCTTTCAATTAATTTAATTCTTACACTGATACATATTTGATTCCACCAAATATTAACCACTTTGCTTGCTTTAAGATTAGTAAACTTTTCTAGAGAGAGGTGTACTGGAGCCAAGCCCATAACGATAAGGGTGGACATAGTGTGTTTTTGTGAATGGGCCTGGAAACACAGTATGGGCCAATGATACCATGTAACACCTCGTTATATCTTTCTTTTCTTTTATTTTCTTTCTCTGACAACAAATTGTTGCTACATGTTAGGCCTGGTTTTGGTGAATTTCAGCCAACATAGTGAGCCCAATTTAAGTTTTTTTTGGGTGCAAACCCAGATTTAAGGTTCTCTAAAAATATTAGCCTTCTATTGGACTTCACTACCTAACATTGTCCATATAGGCCCAACATGTCTAAAAGATACTCGGGCTTAGCTATCTAGTAATTTGTATAGTTGTACAACGACTGCAAGTTTGCAAGTTTTATTTTTCCTTTTCTTTTTTAGATCCGGATCATTACGATTTTGTTCTGTGGTATGTGGTATAGGAGAGATATTTTGTCGTATTTCAAAATTGCATATGGTTCTTCATCGTTAATAAGAATTGGAGGTTTGCTATATGTAAGTTAACTGTTTTTCTTTGAGCTGACTTCAAGTCGATTTTCTTGAGATTCGGATTAGTTCGAGATATGCGTGTGGTTGATTCTAGAAAGATTTAATGGTTGAAAAATATGACTCGTTCACAAATAGACCTCTAATGGCTGATGTTACTAGTTTACATTCTCTTTTTTTTTTTGAAAGCCAGTCGAGCTACAACTTTATATATTGCTCACGCAAAATAGATTACAATCATCCATTACGTGAGAACAAAGAAAGGAAGGAACCCACCCTGTTCACCCAAGAGATTTTGGGGAGCTCGACGTCGCCTGCATGGCGCATACATGTGCCGCGGCATTAGCTGATCTACGGACTGCCTGAAACTTCAACTCGGTGAAGTACTCACACTCACATACAACATCCTCCAGGATGGCTGCGGTGGCCGGAGTTTTTGCCCTAAATAGCACTGTCAACGGCAGTTTTTATAAAAATAGTCATTCACGCGCCGTATTGCCAAAAGTGATGCTACTGATGTGTCGGCGGCCGACACGTGTCTAATACAGTGCCTCCCGCGCGTGGTGTTCACTGCACCGTTTCTAGGGGGCCAGACGCTCCCCGTGTCGACACGTCGTCGCTGCCGCACACTCGGGACCCGAAATGCGCGCGTCCGTGCACCTGGCGCCCCGTAGCACACCTCCGCACCACCCTCACCCGAACGCCACCACGTCGGCAAGGACTGCACCCTCACCCGAACGCCACCACGTCGGCAAGGACTGCACCCCCTCGCCCGAACGCCACCACATCGGGCAAGGACCGCACCCCCTTGCCTGAACGCCCTCCTATGCCCCCCCTCCCCTGGCTGCCCGCCACGTCCCTGTCGTGCCCTAGTAGCACGGTATATGAACCCACCCATTGGGTCAGGTCGCCCTAGGACTAGGGCAAGAGCACGTTTTCTTCTTCCACTAAAAGCATCCCTTGCCCCCTCGATCTTTCCCCCCGTCCCATCCATCAACTCCATCAACTCGCTGCCTCCGTCCGCATGCATGCATAATCATAGCTCGCAGTATAGGGGATTCTCGCGGTCGGTGCGAAACGCCTTCGTGCAGCTATAAAAATCGGTGTTGCGTTCGCTCTCGCTCTCATTCTAGAATTCATTCTCGTTCTCCACTCATTACTGGGAACACAGAGAATTGAACAAGAACTTTTTTCTGATTACGCTATGAATTAAGTAGTGTTTACAGCAGTGCTTAGGACCATATAAGTACAGTGAGGTCGACATCAAGGCAAGGCAAAAAAAAATCCTATGCTTTATTGTAATTATTTCAGTTGTAGATTATTTCAATTGTAGTTAATTAGTGGTAATTTATTAGTCGTAGTTAGTTAGTGGTAATTTACCCGTAGGTTATAAGTGGTAATGAAGTAGTTGTAATTAAATACTGTAGTTAATTATTCATAAGTAATCAATGGAAATTAAGTGTTAATTAGTCGTAATTAATAAATCGCAATTAATTTAGTCGTAGTTTATTAGTGCTAATTACATTAGTGCAAATTAAGTGGTCGTAATTATGTAGCCATAATTAATTTCTTGGTGAGTCTTGACTCGTAGTTAATTAGTGGTAATTAAATAATCATATTAATTATGATTAATTAATGATTCTTAGTAAATTAGTGTTAATTAATTAATCGTAATTAAATTAGTGGGAATTAGTTAGATGTAATGAATTACTTGTAAGTAATTTATTGACGAGTAATCAATTTATTGATAATTAATTATTTGTATTTAATTACTCATATTTAATTGCTTACTTGTATGTAATATGCCGTAATTATTTATGTCATGGGTATGTAGTGGCAAATAAATTACTCTTAATTAATTAGTATTAATTACTTTGGTCCTATTTAATTAGTAGTAATTAAATAAAGTCCCATGTAAATAGTCGTGTATAGTAAATTAATTAGCGTTAATTAAATGTCCTGATTGTTATATTGTGTACCGTAAAACAGGGTTGTTGTGGCTTTAGATAATTTCGAACATGCAAGAGTTGGTAGTGTTTTACGGCGACAATCTCGTACGGGCCAGACCTAATGGGTTGGACCTGTTGAGATGTGAGTACAAGGACATGGTTCGGGCAGAGGGCCTCGATGCGATGAATATTCACAAGCTTGGGAGCTGCATTAGAAGGGAGTTCGATACGGAGGCAACGACGAAGAAACTTGTCATCGAGGGGATCACCGCACGAATATGGGAGGGTAGAGCATATGTGAGCTACTCAAGTTCAATGAAAGCGTAGCATGGGGACAATACATGCAGATTGCTTTCCAGGGCGAGGCAGCGATATACGGGAAGCCGATGGTGTACGTGAATTTCGTATGCCGGGCGCCGAGAAACGTTGATGATGCTGGTGCCTCGGGAAGCGAGGAAAGGCAGGCGGAGCTTCAAGACGGTAGCACAGAATGTGCTGCCTTGACTTGCGCATAATTTCATGCAAAATGAGGGGGCTGGACTATGATGGTCGGTGCGCATTGACTGCCACGAGTATCTACCGGACCAGCCTCTTGGGTTGGAGTCCAACCGGCGAAATGGTGTCATCGAGGTGCCTTACGTGGCATCCAGACATGATGATATTGTAGTGCGGTCGCTCGTACTACTGCAATAAGAAGGGTCCCAATGGGGGTTTAATGCTGACACCCTCTTAGTTGGGCAACACTTCCCTAGCAAGATGGTCGTGCAGCAAGCTATAGCACGGTACGTCTTGTCTATCAGCCGTGTGTACCGGGTCCACTAGTGCAACCCAGGACATTATGTAGTGAAGTGCCTAGTGGAAGGATGGCCTGGCAAGGTCAGCGCTTACCGAGCAAAGTTCTTCAGCTTGGTCTTCACGGTCAAGGCGGTGACTAACCACACTTGCGAGCTTAGCGAGCTGCTGCAGCAGCATCAGAATGTGACTTTCGCATATGTGGCAAGCCTTATCAGCCACCTAGTTGTAGAGGACGTGTCCGTCTCCCCTAAGATGCTGCTGTCAAACGTCGCCAATCTGGTTGGTTATCCAATCATCTATAGCAAGGTCTGACGAGGCAAACAGAAGGTTATCGAGTCTATGTATGGGACATACGAAGAAGGTTACAACCTTGTGCCGAGAATGCTTCACCAGATTGCTAAAGCAAACCTCGGCATGTACATAAACAAGGTTAAAAGTGAAGATCCTAATGGAGGCCCTAACTGCTTCATACTGGACCGGGTGTTTTAGGCTTTCGCCCAGGCCATAGAGGGCTTCAAGTCCTATTGTCTGGTGCTCCCGATGGAAATGGAAGGCACTTTCCTCACCGGGAGGTACAAAGACATCATTCTCACCGCGATGGCGGCCGACGCGAATGACCAACTTCTCTCGGTTGCTTTTGCCATCGTAGAGAATGAGACCACATCCAGTTGACTGTGGTTCCTGGCTAATGTGAAGCGGACGGTTGTGGGAGATCTGCCCCAACGTATGCCTTATCATAGACTGCAACGCTGGGTTATTGTTGGCTCTGAACACCATAAAGAATAGGAGGGAACCCCCTTACCAGTGGAACGACGTGGAAACCCAGTGGTGTATGAGGCGTCTTGCATCGAACTTCTTCATGCGGTTCCGTAGTCAGGAACTAATGAAAACGTTCAAGGCGTTGTGTATGCAAAACCAGAGGTAGAAGTTTGAGTCCATGTGGACAGACCTCGAATATCGAACTACCAGCCATACAAGGGAGTCCCCTCCAGAGGTACAGGAGGGACTCGCATGGTCGGTTACTTCCTCCATAGAGTCACCGCAACAAGGCGATAGCTGTAAGAAGGGAAGCAGTGGTCCGAGAACACGCAGAGGTATATAGACCAGAAGATGCAGAAGTCCCGAATGCACGATATTAGGGTGATCGATGGCCTCAGGAGGAAGTACGAGATCAGACTGAGGCAAAAATATGTCAACAGTCATGCCAAGGGGGAAAGAAAATATGCATGCGCCCTGGGTGATGTGGCTACATGCACCTGTAACAAGTCGAAGCTACTGCACAAGCCATGCTTGTATGTGTACAAGACGTGTGCGCAACTCAGGCAGATGTCTACGTCATATATCTCCGATTACTACAACATGCAGCATCTTTTTGGTACATAGAGTGCAGAGTTTCACTCAGTCCACACACCCCGGCCACCGCCGCCCAGGCGTATTACACATGTGGGAACGTCCTCGTAAGAGAATCTTACGTGCACATCGGTTTTTCACACCTTACGTTGCATTCCACAAATTCCTAACTTACTATGTGCATAATGGCAGCCCGAGATGTCTTGCAACTTCTTCTAATGGATCGACGGCCTAGAGATGTACAATAGGGTGTTCATCCAGCAGAAGTACATGTTGAACTACGCGATGCGAGCCGAGACCTTCCAGCGATGGAAACCTTACCTATTGAAAAGGCACCAGAGGAGCCCAAGACAACAGGATGGTGGTGAAGGACCCCCGAACAGAAAGCTGAGTACGGCCGAGCACATCGAGCGATGGAAAAGGGGAAGACTCCTACTACTGAGATCATCGCCCGTCGTAGCGTTTCCCGTCGCCCAGGCGCACTCCATATCAAAGAGGTGAGTTATGTACAATTTGCATCATGATTATGTATTTGGCCTTTTGTTCTGCTAACATCATGCAATCGTCTAGCCCGTCTCGCAGAACATAGATGACTTCGACACTCGCCATTGACGTGGGCAGACCCGAGACAAGGGGAAGGCTCTTGCTACTGGGACCGACGACCGTCGTAGCGTTTCCAGTCGCCCGGATGCACTCCATAATGAGGAGGTGAGTTATGTACAATGTGCATCCTGATTATGTATTTGGCCTAATGTTCTGCTAACATCATCTAACCGTCCAGCTCGTCTCGTAGAACATGGATGACTTCGATACTCGCCACCGACATGGGAAGTCCCAAGACAAGGGGAAGGGGCGAATGCGCCACGAAGACTAATTTCGATCCTCCTTTTTTCGATTCCAAAAAAGCTACGTGTGTATCTTAGGTGTTTTCAAGTTTGTTTAGTCGTGCTTGTTGTCATTTGTAATGCACGCAACCAAACCACGCGCGACATTTAATTCGCAGATTACAATGTGTATTTCGAAATTTCATCAAATTTATTTTTCAAAATTTAGATTTCAACTCCACATGAAATGTTGAAACTCATGTGACTCCCCCCGGTACGGGGTTTCATGATTTTGTGTGAACCTCGGTGGTTTCAGATTTTATGTTAATCTAGAACTGATCTACTCCGACAATACACACATAACATACAAAATATGCATACAGATATAGCACAATAAAAGCGCATAACATCTATGTAGTGCAATTACACACATGATACAATATGAATCACTCATATGAGCCACTCTCTGCTCGCTACATCCGCGTCTACGTGCGCGTCCTGGTTTTGCATTGAGCATGTCCCGTGGGATACGTTAACCGGTCCGGAGAGCGCGTATCGGGTTCGGAGGGGGTACCGAGACCGTTGAGTGGGAGGAGGTGCATCAACAAGCTAACTCTGGCCCAAATGAGTCTATCAAATGTCAGTGTCGTCCAGCTGAGTCATGCCAAACTGGTTACCACCTGCAATCATGTCATTAATAAAGGAATCAAGAAATCTACACCCAGATCGTCCACCCCCAGGTACAATGTCTGCAAGTACCTTGGTGTAGAGGAGCTCTAGCCTTGACCGTGCGTTGTACCAGTGACCTTAGAGGAGTTTCCTCTATTTGTTGAATACGAGGAACATGTAAAACTTATTCAAGCATAAACAGAATAATCAACTGAGAGAATGCTTGAACACATAAACTTGATTAAACATAGATAATAACGATCATGTTGCAAAGCATATTATAAGAGTCATGATGCAACAAGTTAAACTAGTCTATTACAAGCATACATGTTCCCAGTACTTTTGAACATAATAAAGTCATTACATAACACATCCAAGTTCAAACATAAATAATATTAATATAAGATAGCAGCCCCTTCAGTCTTCTTTCTTCTCCCCCTTAATCTTTCAATCTTCTTCTCCAATTTCTCCCCCTTTGGCATCAAAGACCAAAAGGAATCATTCTTGAGGTGGAGCTTGAGAAGATGGATCTTGAGGAGGTGTAGCTTGAGGAGAGGAAACATGACGGCGATGACGGCTGAAGTGAACAGGTGAAGAGGGAGCGCAGGATTGCTCAAGATAGCTCATTTGCTCTGTTAAAGCAGTAATCTGATTGACTGTTTCATTGCGAAATTTTGTTTGAGCATCTTCCATTCTTTTTAGAGTTTTGCGAAGCTCCAAAACTACTGAGTGAATCTGAGATAAAGTGACTTGATCTTCAGCTGGAGCATTTTCTTGAACTTGAGGGGGAATTGCTGCAGGAATTGGACCCCCATCCCTTGGCTTATAGGGCTTGTGGATTTCTGGACGAGCTCCTTGAAATTGAGTTAGTCTCATGATAAGAGCCATGATATAGGGAGCAAAGTAAATGCTGTTAATTCTGTCATTCTTGGAAGCTCCAATTTCTCTGATGATAAGATCAACTACATCAAACTTTCTCCCATGCATGATGTTATTTATGATATTCCAAGCATGCCCTTGAATAGCATCAAAGTTTCCACTTTTGGAAAAGAAAGTGTGATTGATGATGTGATTTATGAGACTGCGCAAGGGTAGAAGACCTCCATTTTTTTCGGGGACGGAATTCACATTTTCATCATAGAACTAACACCATGCTGGGGTTCTGAGTGCTCCTCTGTCATATATCTTCTCTTGTTTTCCTGAGTATATCCTTAGAGCTCGCTCAAAATCAGCCTGGTAGCTTGAACTCGTTGAGTCCCTGTCATCCATATCAAACGATCAAAGTCTGGAGACACATACACAGTGGCATAGAATTGTCTAATCAAGTCTTCGTTGTAGCTGCACTTTAACGCCACTATGTCAGCTAGGCCAGCTTCTTAAAACAGACAATATGCTCCATTAAACCTTTCAATAGAATTCAAATGAGCCCAGTCAACATACTTATGATCGGCAAACTGACGATGGTGACTGTATAGTTGAGTATAGACTTCTTGCTGAAAGTGAGTGTGAAATCTTGGGTCCGTTGAACTGGCTGTCTTTTCAAACTAATTTGGATAACGAAGCATGGCACAGTTGTCACTTGTAATGAGCATGAGATTGACAACTGGTTCGTTGGCCTCGGCCATGTCCTCATCACTTTCTCCCTCATACCCATCATCGTTTTCTTCATGATCACTTTCTTCTTCTTCTTCGCTTTCACTCTCTTGTACTTGCTTTGAGGATTTTCCTTTGTCCTCAGCCCTCATGGATAACAAAAATTCGTCTGTCTCAGGGTCACTATCCGCCCTTGGAGATCTCACAGAAGCAGCCTTTCGGGATGCTGCCTTCCTAGTTGCTACCCTTGGATGCGATCACTACTACAGGAATCGACATCATAGACGGTTCGGAACCGTCATCACAGACGGTTTCCGAACCGTCTATGTTTGTTGGTCTGTGATAATAGGATATTATCACGCACGGTACAAAACCGCTCGTGATAAGAATATCACGACGGTTTTATTAAAAACCGTGCGGAAGGCAAATATCACTGAGCGGTTTCGATGCAAACCGCTCGTGATAGAGAATATCACGAGCGGTTCTAAAGAAAACCGCGTGATAGAAATATCACGCAGCGGTTCTAAATAAAACCGTCAGGATTTAGAATATCACGAGCGGCTTTGGTATAGAACCGTCGTGATATTCTCCTATCACGAGCGGTTTGCATCGAAACCGCTCAGGATATTTTGCCTTCACGACGGTTTTAACAAAAACCGTCTGTGATAGCTCATACCCTCCCACAATTTCTTTGTTTTCTGGCTAGCCTCGGAATTGCTAGCCATGCCCTCTGAAAACAAGCATTCACATAAACAGATTCAAGCATTCACAAAAGCAGATTCAGCGACCATGACAACTCAAAGTGATCATTACTCAAAATAAATTACAAAAGATCGCATTTGTTCAAGTATTGTCGCTATAGTAGTTACAACTAGATTACAATTGTTTTGCGTTGAGAGGTTTTAGTGGGGTGATGCTCGGGTTGACGACGAGTGAAACTCTCCATTGTCGTTAATGATTTCGAGTTGATAAAGGCGCAGAGCTTCCCTTGAATATCCTTGATCTCTTCCGCAACGAGTGAATCACATTGTAAATCCAAGACACATAAGCTACTAATTAAGAGTAAAGTGGTAAGCTATATATATTTAAATTTATAATTAGGAAATAATTATTTCGATATTGACAAACCTCGTGATCCTTCTTCCTAGTTGTAAGGATTAGTCGCATATGATAGCGCACGTGATTGCACATAACTCATCATCTTTTTTTGGTGCCACCGCAAAAATAGAATTACATATATAGGTATAGTCGGTTCGAGACGCGTTATTATGAAGTATGATATAGGATTATTGTGTTGTAGCGTCTTTCGAAAATCCATCCTGTGTTAGTTAGGCGCTCTTTCCATCTTATATTCCTTTGTTGGCAACATAATTGATGAACGACCTACATGATTCAAAAAATTATCCTCGGCCATTTCAAACGAATGAAGACTACAATAGAGTTATGTAAGGAGGAAATGAGCATACCTCTCGAGTATTCCTCTTAGAGTCTTTGTCAAGTCGTGCTTGTTGCGGTTTAGGGAATCAAGGTATATCACATGGTTCCTCTTGGGTATAATAACTAAAAGAATCCAATGGTACCTAAGTATGTCGCTATAGTCATTAAACCTAAGTTCGTGTTATGTATAAAGTACAAATGAAATTTGTATAGCAAGTAGTGACACTTACCCCGGTTGTAGGGCACCACTATGTACTTCATGTTCCTCTCAGAGAAGCAATGACCTCGTTATGTATTTCTCGGCGAAGGACGAGTCTTCTTGGATGGTTTGCAACGATACCACGTGTGGGTCGAGGAAACCCACGGTTCTTTCCATTCCGGACATTTTGCAAGATGTATCTATACATAAGCAATGAGTTGTGATATTTATCGGTATTAGATGAATGTAGAACTTGATTATGCGCACTTACAAAGGTCCAACATCGTAGAAGCGAGACGTCGAGGCCAACGAGGTTGAATAGTTCAAATAAATCATTGAAGCCCACGACGAAGTACCTCGTCCCGTTGAAGAAATGCTTGTCCTCGTATCTGACGGTGATTCCAGTATCGCACCCCTTCTTTTGGGTCTTGTCCAAGTACCAGGTATGCAAAGCCTGACAAGCATATCCAGCGTGCATTAATACTGCGCCGGAGCACAACGGTTTTCCGATGATGTATTTCCCGGGTATCGCGGACTTCCCGGGTATCGCGGACTTCCCGGACTTCTCGGACTTCCCGGACTTGGGAGGCGCCTTAACGTTCGTTGATTTCGATTTGGCCTTAGCGATTGGCAGCGTCTTTTTGTGAGACGACTCGGGAACCGATACGTCGGCACGCTTTTCCTGTTCCTTCGGCGTCTTCTCCACGGGAATCGAAGAGGTGGCCTTTTGAGGCGAAACATGAGGTGGAGTCATCGAGGGTCCCATTGGAGAGGAATGGTCGTGTCGGATCGCAGATCGCTGGGCCTGTATGCGATGTTCTTCTTGGGCCACTGGATAAAAGAGAGGACGGCATCCCCTAGTGTTGTGATCTCTTCGTTCGGGCAAATGTCCAAAGGATGGCTCGGAAATTGACATGTACCATATCCACTGACCTTGGCGTAACCGTGCACCACCGGGCACCGTCAGACCGCCCTTCCTCGTATAGATACACCATCCCTCGCAGACCTCAATACAAAGGGACCCATCCATCCTCACTTGGAGCTTACAGACGCGTCGGCTCCTACAAAACGACACGCAATTAGCTAAGGCGTCGTTAGGGTCTATCTTTGGTGCATTCCATAGATGTACGCTACCTTGATGTCGCTCTATCGGTGTCGGACGTCGTCATGTTCACAATTATGCGCGACGCGACGCTACTCCGACGCCGAGGAGGACCGCTTCCAAATTAGCGGGGCGGCTTGCATCACTGGCTCATGAGTATATCCATTTGACTCGCAATCTTGCCATCTCTACTTGAAATTGGTTAGTAATTATCTGTACCAACAAAGTTGTCGTGCTCGGCCTTGGATCTCTTCCTAGTCCTATACGTGTAGTAGTCGTCCGCTAATCCATGACTCCAAGGCACGTTAACCCCAAGGCCTCACGTGCGACCGGGTGCTCCTTGTTTCCCAAGGCCGTAGATAGTATATCCTTCTCCTCGCTGCGCACGGAAGGAGCCTTGGGAAGCTTGGGCGATCAAGTCACGCAAGAGATCATCACGTTATTATAGGCACTATGAAGTTATGAACTTATTAACAACTTAGTAGTTCGATATATTTACCACACGTTGGGACACTTCTGGTGCGCGGGTTTGTGAAGGAGATGTTGCCGAAGACGAGACTTGTGCCCTCGCTTTTAACCAACTTTAGGGAACGCTGGTCGTGACATCGAAACGGGTTCTCCTTCTCCGCCGCCCATTCTCGTAGATTTACCCGCTGCACTCAGCGGTGCCGAGTCTGTCGGGTGAGTGTTTCGTGTTTGGAGAGCTTTGTCGCCGCACTTTGCTCCTAAATTCGCCGACGCTTTTCATAGCCACAAAGGTGTCCCATGCTTCTGCGTCAAGAATCTATATTTTGGGCGGCGTCGACCGTGTTCACGTGCATTGACAAGAATGCTCTCGAAGGTCCTCCACGATTTACCCATCGTGAGCATCGCCGTCCGTCGCCGCGTGCCACATGTGCTACGGAATAGTGAACTTCTCGAAAGTTCTGCTCACACGCCTTTAAACTTGTTTCATTAGGTCCTTCCACCTTGGTGTGGTGATGAGGACCCGCTCCTTCCAAGTATCCCGCAGATGGTCCGAATCTCGCCACGATCTCTTGGGACTCGAGAGGACCCCAAAGTCACTAACCTCCGTGATGACCAGCCGGCCCGTAGGCATTTTCGATTGTCCTCTGCCATCTCGCTTCCGTGACATTATTGTCGACGGTGACGGCGGCCTCGTCGGCGCCTCTTCCATCTGCGGGGTCGGTGTTGGCGGCCTCGTCGGCGCCTCTTCCATCTGCGGGGTCGGTGTTGGCGGCCTCGTCGGCGCCTCTTCCATCTGCTTGGCGTCGGTGGGCGAAGACGATGCCTCTGCCATCTCGCTTACTTGCTCTCGTGAAGAAGTACAAAGGTTGACTATAGAGATCAAGATGGCAAATGAAAAGTTGAATGAGCTCATACTGACTACTAACATTCCAGCATAAATATGAAACAATTAATCTCAGGAAGAAGTACAGAGGTTGACTATAGAGATCAAGACGGCAAATGAAAAGTTGAATGAGCTCATACTGGACTACTAACATTCCTAACACTCCTTAATCCACGAGCTTCTATTCTAACACTCCTTAATCCACCAGCTTCTCTTGTGATCTTTGTATAGATAGAAACTAGTGATACAAATCTTTTGCCCGAGCCTATCTTTGCCCGAGCCTACTTCATCGAGCAGACACCTTGGAGTGTACCATCCGCCGTGCTTGTGGAGGATTGGCATGAAGCAGAGGTACACTCAAGTGTGTCAGATCGACGAAGAAAATGCTAAGCAAAGGTTTAATGCTTCATGTACGAAGACTAGCCTTTAATGAAGACATAGAACTAGAATCAAGTAAAATGATCGACGAAGGAAATGCTAAGCAAAGGTTTAATCCCAACATAGAAACAAAATAGAATCAAGTAAAACTTTCTTTTTGGATTGTTGTAAAAAATGCGCTTTTAGAAAAATTTCAGAATTAATCCCAACAAAATTAATTAGCATTAAAGCATAATTCCTAAAGAATTTAACACTCCTTAATCCACCAAATTCTCTAAGGAAATGCGATTGATGATATTATGTGCTCTCGGATGAGAGTAGCTAAAGAACAAGTCTTTGCCATCTCAATCCTATTGTCTATACTCTTCATGAAATGAATATGATAATATAAATTCAAACTATGAGCTCTAAACAATACTTTGCTTAACTCAAATGATCTCAACTGTTAATCTAAAACATATTAAACTTCCATCAAACAGAGGTTGACTACAGAGATCAAGATGGCAAATGAAAAGTTGAATGAGCTCATACATACTACTAGAAGAATCACAAACTAGTCAATACAACTCATCAATTTGCAATAGAACTATGAGCTGAACCTAAAGTAACCAATTAACAAAGACAACATATTGACAAGAGCAAGTAATACAATAGAGCTCAAGTATGACCATCGATCAATTTGCAATATCTTCATACTAGACTCGTAAATCGAGAACTAATACGAGATGAAGGTATCAACTAGCATGCAAAAAATATATATATATATATATATATATATATATATATATATATATATATATATATATATATATATATATATATATATATGCAAAGATCAACCGAATCGCCACAGAGGAGTAATACTCACAGAGAGGATGCCGCACAAGAACTCACGGTGCACGTGCACTATTCTAACATATTAATTGATGATATTATGTGCTCTCGGAAGGAGAGTAGCTAAAGAACAAGTCTTTGCCATCTCAATCCTATTGTCTATACTCTTCATGAAATGAATATGATAATATAAATTCAAACTATGAGCTCTAAACAATACTTTGCTTAATCACAAATGATCTCAACTGCTAATCTAAAACAGATTAAACTTCCAACAAACAGAGGTTGACTACAGAGATCAAGATGGCAAATGAAAAGTTGAATGAGCTCATACATACTACTAGAAGAATCACAAACTAGTCAATACAAGCGATCAATTTGCAATAGAACTATGAGTTTGAACCGAAGTAACCAATTAACAAGATAACATATTGACAAGAGTAAGTAATACAATAGAGCTCAAGTATGAACTAACTATCACATTCAATCTCAAGATAAGATGTAGTTCATCACAGAGCATGTCAACAAAGCCCACTAATCAATTTGCAACTAGCATCGCAATATATATATATATATATATATATATATATATATATATATATATATATATATATATATATATATATATATATATATAAAGATCAACCGAATCGCCACAGAGGAGCAATACTCACGAGAGGATGCCGCACAAGAACTCACGGTGCAAGGAGGAGGCTGATGCGGGGAGGAGGGAGCTGGGGGAGGAGGTCGACACGGGGAGGAGGACGGCGCAGGGAGAAGGCTTGTCAGAGGGAGAAGGCTTGTCAGAGGGAGGAGGCCGACACGGGAGGAGGATGGCGGCGTCGAGGTCGGAGGCGCCAATGTCGGGCGGCGGCACCGAGGTTGAAGGCGGCGACGCCGGGCTTCTGACTGGGAGGTGAACGGGCGCCGAGGTCGGGGTGGCGGCACCGAGGTCGGCGCCGAGGTCGGGCGGCGCCAGAGGTCGGGGCACCAATGTCGGGGTGGCGGCGCCGAGGTCGTAGTCGGCGGTGAAGGTGAGCCCTAAACCCTAGAGGAGGCGAGCGAGCGCGAGAGCGTAGGGGCGCGGAGAGGAAGTGAGAAGTGAGAGGAAAACCTAGCGTTTCGCCTTATAAAAATAATATCACAGACGGTTCGTAATGAGAACCGTCGGATAATATCATCACGACGGTTCCATAATAGAACCGTCAGGATATTTTCATATCACGAATGGTTCTATTATGGAACCGTCGCGATATTATCACGCGGTTCTCATTACGAACCGTGCAGTGATATATTACCTGACGCGGTTGTATAATAAAACCGTCTGTGATAGCCAATACCCGAGGCCAATTTATGATATCCCGACAAAACATATCAACTCCGTGAGACATAAATATCCCGAGAAAACATAGTGAACCTCATCGAGACAAGTATGATGACAATTATGACAAGTCCATATGAATTCTAACCTGGTGACAAGTATGATGACAAGTTCATAACACATTTGACTTCAAAATTTCATATCTAATTCAACTCAACTCCAAATCAAGTATGATGACAATTTTGATACTCCACATTACAATGTACGTCCACATTGACATCAATATCAAATATGATAAGTCCATAACACATGACAATTTCACGTTAACATCAAAATATATGAGAGATTACAAGTCCATAACACATGATGTTATGGAATAAATTAATTACATTGGAGTAAATTCTTAATTAAGATATAGGCCTTCATGATGATCGACGCGCATATAGCTAGCTTCCTCACTGGGTTCTTCCTCGAGCCTAATGCCGTTTCCGAAAGGAGGCAACTCGTCAAATTGATTGTATTCTTCCTCGTCCACTACATTCTCAACTCCGACAATCCTCCTTTTTCCATGAAGAACTACGTGGCGCTTCTTATTTGCCGGGTCGGTTATTTAAAAGACTTGAACAACTTGGTTAGCCAGTACGAATGGTTCGTCTTTATATCCGACACGTTCGAGGTCCACGGTAGTGACACCGTGCTTGTCGACCTTCACTGTGCGAGATGGACCCAACGCCACCAAATAGGGGATCTTGAAAAGCACGTGGTCGAGCTCCCATATCTCGCCTATTTGCCCATAGTAGGAGCTCCTCATCCCATCGATCTTGAATGCATCTATGCGGACACCGCTGTTCTGGACTGTGCTCTTCCTATCCTGAGCTGCCATATAAAATGTGTACCCATTGATGTCGATATCCTTGCCATGTGACAATTGTAAATTGTGGCCCTCGTACCAACCATAGCGTATCATCACTTGATGACCTCCCGATGATTCGCACCTTTAACCATTCGTTGAACCGACGGTTGTGCTCTCTCGTGATCCAAACCTCCGACCGGTCTAGATTCAGTTGGCGCACCATGTCTTTGTGCTCGTCGATATACGGGGACACTTGGGTCATGTGTTGCAAGACCATGAAATGGGCTTGAGCGTATGTATCCAGATCGGAGTTATTGATTTCCTCCGATGGTCCCGATACCATCCATCTCCCCTCATGGCGAGATAGAGGCACACCTATCGGTTCCACTCGAGCCATGTAGTCGACGCAGAACTCAATGACCTCTTCGGTTTCATAACCTTCGATGATGTCGCCTCCTACGAGATCGATTCCGCACGAGGACTTGAGAATTCCCATGTACCTCTCGAACGGGTACATATGACGAAGAACACAGGGGCAAGATATCTTTATCTCTCTCAAGGTGAACAATGAGATGGACCATGATATCGAAAAATGACGGAGGGAAATACATCTCAAGATGACATAGAGTGGTCACCACGTCGGCTGCAGAGCATCTAGTCCTTAGGGATCAATGATCTTCCGAGCAATTGAGTTGAAAAATAACACTGACCTCAAGATTGCCACTCGGACCTTGTTCGCAAGATACTTCTAATTGCAACAAGAAGCATTTGTGTCATCAAGACATGATAATCATGAGACTTCATACCAATTAATTTCAAATCTTGCATAGAAACAAGGTTCTTAATGTTAGCGGAGTAACCAGATGGGACTTTCACTCCATGCAAGCTCGCACGCTTCATTTCTCTCGCCTTGGATAGAGTGTAGCAAGTCAGGGGAAGGTACGTTAAATCTCAGACGGTCTCTACCGGTGCTAACTCATCCTTATGTTCATATCAACCAAGTCACGCCGCATGCGTTAACACCATCTTTTGTTTTGCCACTAATGTTCAAAGAAGAGACCAATCAAGTTATCACATACATTCTTCTCTCGTGCATGACGTCGATGCAAAGGCGAACTTCTAAGTGCTCCCAATAAGGCAAGTCCCAAAAATTGACCGCTTCTTCCAGATGTTCTTCTCACGGGTTCTTAATTTACGTCCTTCCCAAGCACAACATCGATATCCTTAACCATATCATAGACCTCTTTCCTCTAAAAGCCCTTGAGTGAATCGTTCTCCTTATTTCCGTCAATTGTTTTTTTCATCTTGCGGTATGGGTGACTCGAAGGAACCTACGGTGACGATATACACGCTTTTGCGCGAGTTGTTCAAATACATACACTCTCAGTAGCATCTAAGCGGTGCGACAGTTTTGGCTCCTTTTGTACCGAAGCTCTGAAAGTTACCAAGGGCGGGAAAATCATTGATGGTGCGTAACAACATGGCGCGAAGTGAAGTTCTCTCATTTGTACGCATCCCATACCTGCACCCTTCGCTCCACAAAGGTCACAAGATCTTCCAAAGAATGGTGCTAGGTACACATCAATATCATTCCCGTGTTGCTTCGCCCTTGGATAAGTAGTGACATCAAAATGTACTTCCGCTTCATACACGGCCAAGGAGGAAGGTTGTACATACATAGATTCACGGGCACCGCTATGTCATCCGCTCATGTTACCGAAAGGATTCATTCCATTTGTACTCAACCCTAACCTTATGTTCCTCGCCCCGCACCGAACTCTTAGAAGCTCCGATCGAAGTTTCTCCATCGGCGAGTAATCGGCAGGATGTCTTAGCTTTCCATCTCTTACGCTCCTCACGAGTGCCAACGCAGCAATCTTGCGCCCTTTGCGTTCGCAAATAAACGCTTCAAACGTGGGATTACAGCAGATACCACAACATCTTAGCAGAGGTCCTTGCTTCACCTTAGCAAGATTCGACGCTTGTATCGGATGCTTTGCACACGGACATACATGCATGTCTCCATACTCTTTACTAGAGAGGATACAATCATTCGGACATGCATGTATTCTTTCTACTTCCATTCCCAATGGACAAATAACCTTCTTTGCTTGATAGGTGGTGTTTGGGCAACACGCTTCTCCTCGGAAGGATGTCCGCTAGAGACCTAACAACGCCGTGAAACTCTTATCGGACCAACCATTGCTTGCCTTCAATTTCAGTGAGTTCAAGCACGGTTGACAACCTTGTATATTCCGGCTTGCAACCAGGAACAAAGGTCTCACCGAGTCCTCCCTTAAGCCCTCAAATTTACAAAACTCTCTCTCACTGTAGTTCTCTTCTGCATCGCGTAGCATCTGATCCAGATTGTCATCGTGTGACATATCCTCATCAAAAGCAAGATACCACATCCGCATATCGTTGACTTCCTCGGCGATGCCGTCATTACTAACTTCATGTGTAATAATCGCTCTTCACCGTGATCGTCCAACATGTATACCCTTTTGTGAAACCCTTCAATCAAGTGCGCTTCTATTTGCGCCGCGTTGTTAAACATCTTCAAATTACCGCAATCAATGCATGGACAGTACATAAAATTTATCTCCTTCTTCAACATATCCTGCTCAGCGGCTCTTCTAAAAGCAACCACGCCATTAATGTACTCTTGACTCACACGGTTCTGCATCAGTACATCCAGCCGATCCATCTACACTACGCATGTAACAAATTAGTGTCAAAATTGATTAACGATTAATTTATAGCAAACATAAAGGGTTATAGATCGTTACCCTCGGAGCTCATGAAGAAAATACGATTCCTCTCCTTTCCTTCTCCTCTCTAAGGTGGCGCAATGGGGAGGAGGTGGCGGTGTTGGAGGCGCTTAGGGCAAGGGTCCAACCTTCTCCTCTCTAAGTGGCGCGAACGGATAATTATTGATTATCTGCATGATTGTTGATTAGATACGAGACAAAAGACAAGAGGAAGATCCTAATAACTAGCAAGTTGGTCCGCGATTGCACGGGTATCCGCTTTCATATAATTGAAACAATAAACCACCGTGATGACGCTTTCTTCATGGATATAAATGGAGGAAATATAAAATAGATCATTGCACATGTGACTTATCTTGGTGTGTCATAAATTCTTCTTTTTAACTGCTTCTAGAAAACTACTCATGAAATTAGTTCTCGATTAAGACTTTCACTTCTTTGCACGCATTTACTCGTTTTGTCTCATCGCTGCACAAAGGAATTACACCAGATTAATTAAAGGCTACATGTTTTGCTTTTCATTTTCTAGAAATAGGGTCCATCAATTTGAGAGCTAGATGTACGACGTTTTGCCTTTTCCCATCAAGTAGTATTAATTGAAACCTAAACCCTATGCTTCCGATTAAGGAATACAACAAAGAAAACAAAACATTAGGGTCTATGTACAGAGTAGCAAAATCAGAAAATTTACTAATCAATAGAGTGGAAAATGATAATCAGATACTTCATCTGCTTAATTAGGGAGGAGCCGCAGTTGGAGGAGCTAGGGAGGAAGTGGCACGCACTTGGAGGAGGAGAAGATTAGCCAGATCTATTGGAGCCCAGCGCAGGGGGCCGTTGATTATATATTATCCAAACCAAGCGCAGAGAGTGGCAGAGGCACAATGCAGTAGCGGCAATGGACATGGCGCAGTCAAGGCGAGGGATCTGTCGCGCTCAATTTATACGTAGTGGGCATATCACGACGGTTGCTTAATAAAACCGTCAGGATAGTCATCTATCACAGCGGTTTGTAAATAGAACTGCTCGGAATTATCCTGACGGTTCTATTCACGAACCGCTCGTGATATCCCTGAATCACGCACGGTCCTTATTTAGAACCGTCTATGATATTACACGCACGGTTATTAAATAGAACCGCTCGTGATTGGTGATTATCGCGACGGTTTGTGAATAGAACCGCTCGTGATAATTCACGATGGTTCTATTTACAAACCGCTCAGGATAGATGACTATCATGCATTTCTAAAAATACCGCTCGTGATAGGCTTCCCGCGCCACCCGCAGTTCGGCAATGCCCAACACAGGCGGTTCCAAAGGAACCGCTCGTGATGGGGCGTCTACTATAGCCTGTTTTGTAGTAGTGGATGCTCTAGCACTTGAAGTTGGAGGATCGTATCTTTCTTGGGGATCTCCGTCAGGAGTAGCACTCTTGCGAAGAGCGACCTTTGTTCTTGGCATGGTTGCTGTAACATCCCAATTTTCTGAGCTTTAAAAATCCTTTAAATAGTTAGTAGAGAGAAAACCAACCATTTGGATTTATTTGAATTTAATTCAAAAGCTTAATTATGGACTTTGAGTAACAAAACAATTTAATATGACTAAAGTCAACATGAATAATGGTCAAAACTATTTTATTTAGATTTTATGTGCTTGGATATATTTTCTAGATTTTTCTAGAATTTTTCCAAGTTCATTTGCTAATTTCTATTGCTTATTTGAATTCTCAAGATTTTCTAAAAGGAAAAGCTATTAAAATCTCTCAAATAGTTCCGGCAATTTCCATCCGCCCACTTCCTTTCTCGCTGTGGGCCGCCTGAACCCATTCCTCACAGAATTGTGTGAGCTGGTAGCGTCCGCTCTTCGCCACGCCAGGTGGGCCACTTTGTTCCACGCCAGTGGTACCGCCGAGTCGTCGTCCCCGCCGCTTTCTTCTCCGCGGAGACCAGCTCGCGCCCGCCATTGCCGCGTCCTCGAGCTCCGTTCGACAAAGGTGTAAACGGCCCTGATTTCGTGCACGGACGATGCCATCTAGAAGCCTTATCTCTCCCGCACCGCCTCGGTTCAAATTCGAATTTCAAATCCATCTCTATCCCCTATTCCTTCGCGAGTGCATTTCGGGTTGTTTCGGTCTCCACCGCCGTTACGCCGCCTTGGCCATCCCCGATGCCTATAAATAGGTCCCCAAGGTTCGCCTTGCCGCCCGCTTCGAAACCCCTCAACAAATTGCCCCTCCCGAGCCCTTGCGCCGCCGCATTTTCCCCATCTAGGGTTTTCGGCCGAGCTTCGTCCTCGTCGAATTGCGTCGCCGTCTCCGTCGCCGCATCGTCGTCGAGCACACCGTTGAGTCCGTCGTCGCCGCCTCTACCTCTTGAGCCTCTCTGTGTCGTCGGAGCGCCGCCAGAGCCGCCGTCTGACAACAGCCGAAGCTCACCGCCGCCTCAAGCTCGCCGCCGGCCGCCACCGACATCCTCGACCACCCGGGAGCGCATCACCAGGTGCGCAATAACTCGGGCTACACAGCCCTACCACCCATCTCCGGCGAGGAGCCCCCGAACGCCGGCGACCAGTGGGATCCGTGCGCCGCTGCTCACGCCATCGCCGTGTCAGCCTCCACCTCAACGCCCTTGCCTCCGTGGCGCGTGCATGTCAGCCACATAGGCGCCAACTCGGCCGCCACGTGCGCGGGTGCGCCACACCAGCCCGAGCCAAATCCCACACCCTCGGTGAAACCAGTCCACGGTGCACTATCTCACTTCCATGTGGGACCCACCTGTCAAGTGGAGTACTGTGCGGTCAAACCCCTTCGCTGACGTTAGCGTTGCGCAATATTCCGATTTTTCTATTAAGAAATAATTCAGGAAATTCAGATAAATCCAAATAGGATTTTCTTTAGATTCAAACTTCCAAAGCCCATATCTTTTGCATCTGAACTCCAAATCAGTCCATTCAAATTTCTAAATTCATATAAATTCAAGATCTATTTATTGGAGATTTTTATTTAATTTTTGGAGTTTTGTTTGCCTCTATTATTTATTTATTTTGTTTGTTTGCTTCGTTTGCGAGTAGGCGTCGACACTTCTGGAAGATTTGAAGAAGAAGGAGCACCTCAAGACCAAGATCAATTTCTAGACCTTTTCCAAGACAAGTCATACCTTTGACCATGATTGAATCCCAGTTTTCTAAATGTTATTTTATTTCAAATTATTGCATCTAATTCAAGTAATTATTTAAATGCTTTTGGGTATAGCTATTAAATCCAAATTGTTATACCTCTCTTGTATAATTGATATGTCTTAATCCTTTGTCACCCTAGTTTGGTTTATTTTAGTTGGTAATATTGTAGCATCAACGTGGGTTGGTTAGATACGATTAAATTGCTTAGCAATGCCACGAATCACCTTTTCATGTAAAGTTTCAATTATCAATTTGACTAAGTGACTATGGAACTTTGTGATAATCTGTGTGTACTATGTGCTATTATGACATGCGTTCGGCTTGCGTGCAAAAAAATGCATTGGCGGTAATGGATGGACGTGATAAGAGGGGTGTGACAAGACGGGGGACAGAGGTGAAGCTAGTCCGAGCACGGGAGGAGGGGAATTGGTGACGTGGCAGCACATCCGTGCGGCAGAGGGGTGATCCGGGTGTGGGGCGTGCAGAGGCGGCCCACGTGGCGCGGTTGGGCGAGGGGGAGGGGGCAGCAGAGCCGTGTGTCCGTGCGCCACGCGTGCGGTCAAGCCGTGTCCGGGCTAGGGCCGAACGGCAGCGGGCCTTGTGGGACGCCCAATGAGGGAGGGCTAGAGAGCCGCGTGGCCGCGACGCCGACGCGGACAAGGCATGTCCATACACCAGGTGAACGGTGGCGGCCACATGTCGGGAGGAGGCAAGTCCGGGCGCCAGATATGCGGTAGAGATGAAATCCGGACACGGGAGGCACGGCATTGGGCGCGTGTTTGCCACCGACACGTCCGTTGTGCTATTTTGGGTAATACGGCGTGCGAACGACTATTTTTTTTTTAAAAAAAAAAAAGCGCCCACAGCGCCCATTTAGGGGAACTCCGCTGGCTGGGCGTTGGCCGTATCATTCCGCAGCGAGACTATAACGGTTGGGTCAGTTTCACTAGAGCATCTAGTACTAAATTGTACCAGTTTGCAGCAGCAGCTACAAAACTTCCAGCGCTATCTCTGATGATTATACCGCTGGATGCATCCGAGCGGCTACTGCTAAAGGCACCATCCACGTTAACTTTGTGCCAGCCCTGAGGAGTGTGTCAGTTGATACGTTACCAGGAAACTACATCTATGCAATTAATGAGCCAAATTAACATGCACGGTACTCATGCAAGTCACCCATGAGGCACGACCCAAACTAACAATTAGAACCAGGACTAACGCACATAGGGAGATGATGATGATGGGTCATACCCATACATCTCTCTCCATCCACTAAGCAACCACAGTCAAGTTGTGATGCTACATCACATTAGTGGTGCAAACGAAGCGGATAATTTCTGTCCGACTGACCGACCGAAGCTTTGTGGAGCGAATACGGTTAGGATAAATGGATATCCAGCACTATTCCTATCCGACTCTGACTCCGGGGGAAAAAGCGGAATAGGATACGGGATGAGCGATATCCGTCCGTATGTTAGGTGGTATGAGGAAAGTCTGTTGTGACTTCACTTAAAAACAGGATAACATATAGGTGGTTTGTTGCATCTGAGTAGACATGAGATACTGAGTGTTTTTCCTTCGATATCTCAGCAATTAGTGTCTCCATGTGTATCTGATTGCACTCCTACTATCCAATGTGTACGTGCGCAAAAGAAGCAGATAATTTCCATCCAACCGACCGACCGAAGGCTTGCGGAGCGAATACGAGATGGGAAAATAGATATCCGATAGACCGACATTATTTGTGTCTGACTCCAACTCCGAGAAAAAATACGGAATATAATACCGAATGAGCGATATCCATTCATTTCCTTTCCTTTTTTTTTTCAAAAGTAGACACAATCTAGTCTAAAAGCATGGAGGATGCTTATCTTGAGCAAACGACAAAAGAAGGAAAGGTAGGATGGCCTTGTTCTAACCGAAACCCCTGCCCTACTCACTTATGAACCCATGATTGCTTGATTAATTAGCTCGATGAGCGCAACTTTCATAGCCTCCACACCAGTCCGGCCCATCACGATCGAATCATCATCACCTTAATCATGGCAATCTTAAGTTATATTTTTTAGATAATGAATCTTAA
This sequence comes from Phyllostachys edulis, assembly GCA_036346405.1. Lineage (NCBI taxonomy): Eukaryota > Viridiplantae > Streptophyta > Magnoliopsida > Poales > Poaceae > Phyllostachys > Phyllostachys edulis. The sequence continues at coordinate 14,437,611 of CM070558.1, forward strand.
GTCAGATACAGCATTCACCAAATGCAAATGCAGAAACGAACAAGAAAGAGCGGAATTAGTATCACCCAGAGTTTCAGACTAAACGCATATGCGTCATGTACAGAAAATGTTTCGGGCCTGTTGATTGTTGTGTGCGCGTGTGCTGTCAGAAGGAGAAGCTGCCAAATGGAAAAGGAAAATTCCTTTGGCCTGATTAAATTGATTAATTGATGTAATTAACTAATAAGACTAAGAATTAGATTTGCTGGGTCCAAGACCCGAAGAGCTGTATCCCGTAGTACCCTACTACGCGACGTGTGTGGCATCTTTTGCGTCAACTGAAGTCTGTGCTCGTCGGCATGGCTCATCCATCCAATACGGGGGAAAAGAGAGGAAAGAAATAAAAGGAAAAGCTATAGGGCATCGCATCCATAGGATAAATATTTTAGAGCAGTAGTTATGGATACCCTCTTGTTGTGTGATGATTTTGATGCGGCAATGTGGCATTGGCGTGATGATCTTGTTAAGAAACTGGGCCTAGATCAGCAGCCCTAGATCTACGTTAGCTTCCTTATCCATCCAGTAGCCTATACAAAGGAGGCGAATCCTAACATTGTAATTAAACAGTTTTCAAAAGAGCAATAAAGAGAAGTCTGAAGTCCCCTCATATCTCTGTGTTCAATCTATTATTCCGTTCTTCTGTTCTTGCATTGTACTTACGATTCCGAGTTTGTTTACAAGGTAATCGCTCGGACTGGACTCGCCAGCGACGGTTTCTCAACACGTTATCAGCACGATCGACTCTCCTTGGATCGAAAGGTAACTGTCGAAAAACAACACACGTAGATCGAATCACTTTTTCTAGATTGCTTTTTAATTCTGCAAATTTGGTTTTCTATATTGTAACCTACGGTGCAAATCCGCTCTAAACTACCGCGAGCCGACTTGAAGTCGTCGACCAATGTCGATCAGTAGATTGCATGGAAAAGTGGATGTCGATTGTACCGTAGATTAGAAATTGCAAATATGTTCTAATCTACCGCGAGCCGACTTGAATTCGTCGGCCAAACCAATCGGTAATTGCATGAACGATAATTGTATGAACAATACACATTGCATAAACAGTAACGGATTTTTTTTCTTTTTTGGCCGACGGCCTAGAGTCACGTCACGCCGGTGCCACCCCCACGCTGGTTCCCCATCGCCACGCCGCGGCCTAAACCATCGCCACTGAGTCGCATCTCCACGGCCTCTATCGCTTAGAGCATTTGACGCCATGGCAACGACGGAAAAAAAAAAAAAAGGGAGGCTCGCCACGCGACATGAAGCCTCGATCGACGCCCACCACACACGGCCGACAGCGGTCATCACCTGCGACCATCAGCCACCCGCCGACCGCCAGACCTCCACGCAGCGCACCAAGATTCAAGACTAACGGCGCTCAAGATGCGCCACTGACCCGACCTCTGCCGCAGCGCCCGCCTCGCCGCCTAGAAGCGGCTCACATGGCAAGCACGCGCGCCCGCCTCCGCCGCCTAAAAGTGGCTCTCCGCCCCGATACCCCACCCGTCGCCTCGGTCGCCTCCTCGTCGGCCTCGCCCACCTCCGATCACGCCTCAAGGCGCCATCCACACCGCCTGAATGGCGCCATCGAACTCTGAGCTAGGGAAACCCTAGCTCACACTTAAGACACGCAAGGGTAGGCTGGTCGGGTTTTAGCCAAGCCGCCCATTGAAACAGTAAAAAGCGAATAGGGCCGACCCATTTTCGGAAATAGTAGAAAAAAATTCGGGAAAAGAAAAACGAAAAACCTCGAATTTTGCAAAAAAAACCCACGAAATTCTGAAAATTATGAGAAATATTTCACGAATAAGGGAATTTTGCGAAAAAACCCTCAGAGTTTTTGAAAATCGTGCGAATTTTTTTCTCAGAACTGAAATTTCGCGATTTAACCCCTAGAAATTGCAGAATTCACCGAAAATTCATTTTCCAGCAGAAAAAGGGCTAGGGAATTCAATTTTTGAATCAATTTTAGCATTTGAAGCATGTTTAACTTTGTTATTGTTATTTCTATACAATTTATTTATTGTATTTATTGTTTTGATTATCTGTGATTGTTTATATTGCTTTTAATCAATGAAAATGGCAGTAAATCATGAAAATGCATAGAAAAATACAGGTACATTATTAGAATCTTTGCAACCATTTTATACAAATTACCAGTAGTAATCTAATGAACTCCTTGCATGAATATGCAGATGACTGGCATTACGAACTGGGAGTCCGAAGAGTTGGCCCAGCATGGCCAGAATTACTTGACTTGGGCATCAGATGTCGAGATCGTACTTGGAGCCAAGAAGCTATGTGCTGCTATCGGACTTGGCACCTCGAAGGATATCATCCCAACTACTGAGAAAAATGATCAGGCACTTCATTTCCTCAGACACCATCTCTGTCCAACGCTCAAGAATGAGTATATGGCGGAAAAGAACGCACTAGCTTTATAGACCGCCCTAAAGAAACGGTTTGAGAAGCTGAAGTACACCATCCTTCCTCGTGCAGAGCAGGAATGGAACCGACTACGTTTTGCTGACTACAAGACCGTGGGGGAGTACAACTCTGCTTTGCACAGAATTTGTACCAATCTTGAGCTCTGTGGTAAGGCAATCACGGATGATGAGAAGATTGAGAAAACTCTCTCTACCTTTCACCCGAATGTCGTGCAATTCGCACGCAACTACCATCAAGATGGCTACAAGAAGTACGCCGAATTGATTGATATAATGCAAGTTACGAAAGCTCAAGATGAGGTTCTAAGAAAGAACTACATCTCACAGCTGCCTAGTAGCAAAGTTGGCTATGAAGTCAGCGCTAGCAGCTACAAGGTGAGGAAGCCCCACTCAGAGGAAAGAGGCAAGAATGGTAAGGTCATAGGTCGTAAGACTAAGCAGAATGCTCAAGTCAAGAAGGGCGAACAAAAGAAGCGCGATGAGAAGCCCTATGGTCAGTAGGACCAAAGTTGCTACAAATGTGGCACATGGGGACATTGGTCATGTGTTTGCTGTGAACCACAGCACGTGATTAATGCTTTCCAGGCTAAGAAGAAGGGCAAAGGACAGCATGAGGTACACATCGCCATTGCAGGCATAGAGGATCCACAGTCATTGGTTGCACCCATGGATATGGACAGCCTAGAAGCAGCCCCCATCACATCTTTTTGGACATCACAGCGGAAGCAACTGTAGTTGCCGAAGAAGAGAAGATGGACATGGAGCAGATTTAGGCAGAAATTTCTTCATACTTCATTGATCGATCTAGTGCATGCATTGCACTTAGATTTTTATAGTCATTTGCAGTTTATGGTTGTGATAGAACATTGAATAATTGAATAATTATTGTAAGCTCTAGGAGAGCAAAGCATTAAATTCTTATGATGAGTCCTGCAAGACTTTTTCCCATATTAATAATAGCAAGTTATATTCTATTTTGGAGTATTTTATTTATGTGTAGATTGCTTCCTACCCCATATTAATAAATACTTTATATATCATAACGCGTGTGACGCCCTATGGAGAAAGTGTGCTTAGCAGATAGCGGCACAACGAATACCTTATTGAGAGAGACAAAAAAAATTTCAGTCGATCAACAAGAATGCTAGCAGTCTTACGACAATCACAGGAAGCGATACTTGTATAATAGGCTCGGGAAGAGCCACAATTATACTTCCGATGGGCACAACATTGGTCATTGAAGAAGCCTTATTGTACCCAGAGTCGACTAGAACTCTCTTAAGCTTTAAGGATATTCGCGCTAACGGTCTCCACGTAGAGACTGAAGAAGAGTATGGTAAAGAATACCTGCTCATTACAAAGCGGGAAGAAAATAGAAAAAGAGTATTAGAACAACTTCCTTCGTATGAATCTGGGCTATACTACACTAACATTAAGGCACCTGCAGCCTATAATGTCCTGAAAACCACATTTAGAAGCTCTAAACTTTTCTGTCTCTAGCATGATAGATTAGGCCATCCCGGTCCTAGAATGAAGAGAAATATAATTACCAATTCTCAGGGACACAATATCAATGTAAAAAACTTCCTGAATCAAGAAGATTTTGTGTGCCCCGCATGTGCCACCGGAAAATTAATTACTAGACCTTCTGCTCTGAAAGTGAAGGATGAAATCCCTGCTTTTCTGGACCGTATCTAGGGAGACATTTGCAGTCCTATACAGCCCCTGTCAGGGCTATTTAGGTACTTTATGGTGCTCATCGATGTTTCCTCGAAATGGTCGCTTGTATGTTTATTGTCTACGAGAAACTATGCTTTTGCAAAGCTAATCTCACAGATAATTAAAATTAAGAATAATTTCTCTAATCATCATGTGAAGTCCATCAGAATGGACAACGCCGGAGAATTTACTTCAAATGCATTTGATGATTATTGTATGGCAATGAGAATAACCGTTGAGCATTCTATACTGTATGTTCACACCCAGAATGGACTAGCAGATGTATTAATTAAACAAATTAAATTTATTGCCCGACCGCTTTTGTAGAATTGTAATTTACCAACTACATGTTGGGGACACGCAGTCCTGCACGCAGCAACTCTCATCAATTTTAGACCGTCGGCATATAACATCCATCCATTTATGCAACTAGCGCAATGGTCAGCACCAAAAATCTCTCATCTCCACGGGTTTGGTTGCAAGGTTTATGTACCTATACCACCACCACAGCGAACTGCAATGGGACCTTTCCGAAAGTCTGGGATATATGTTGGTTATGAGACAACATCCATAATCAAGTATCTGGACTCTATGACTGGAGATTTGCATACAGCCCGCTTCGCTGATAGCATATTTGATGCGGATAGTTTCCCGTCATTAGGGGGAAATCAACCCCTTGATGAAAAATATTGAGAAATAACGTGGCAAGCCACGGGAATCCATGCACATGACCCGCGCACTAGTGAAGCAAATAGAGAAGTCCAGAAGATAATTAATTTGCAAGCATTAGCAAATCAACTACCTGACCACTTTAGTGATTTGAAGAGCGTGATCAAGTCGTATGTTCATGCACGCAATGCATCGGAGAGGGTTGAAATACCAAAAAAATTGAAGGTATCCCTAATCTCATCTAGAGGCCTCAGAATAAAAGGACGAGAACTCTGACCCCTTGAATCCAAAGTAACTGGGGACGCCTGGCGAAAAAGGATAAGAAGGACTTGACAGAGCTGATCACTAAAGTTCCCCAGAATAAGAAAGGGGGCTAGTTGAGACCTGTCACCAGTATGGAACCTTCAGTAAAAGGCATATCGGATTTGAATATTCTCACGGAGGGAGACATCATCATGGATGTGTGCGCACACATCGGAGCTGAAAAACTAGAGGGACTTGCCCCCACAATTGGAAGCAACGGTAAGCAAGTAGAAGCATTAGAAGAATCACCCCATGAAGAAATACCTATAAATTATATGACTACGGGAGAATCTATGAATAGAACAACAGCCAATGTCGATATTTATTTTGCAAAGAAAATTGCCACAATCATCGATCTTGATCCAGAGCCTGCATCGCTCGCTGAATGTAAGAAAAGATCATATTGGAAAGATTGAAAGAAGGCAATAGAAGCAGAATTATTATCTCTGAATAAAAAAGAAGTGTTTGGGCCTGTAAGCCGCACACCTCCCCATGTGCACCCCGCAGGGCATAAGTGGGTATTTGTTCCAAAGAGAAATGAAAACAATGAAGTTGTAAGACATAAAGTAAGACTCGTTGCACAAGGTTTCACTAAATGACCAGGAGTTGATTATGAAGAAACATATTCTCCGGTCATGGGCGGAACTACCTTTAGATATTTAATCTCAATGGCAGTAAACCTGAACTTAGAAATAAAATTGATGGATGTGGTAACTGCATACCTTTATGGAAACTTGGATTCAGACATTTATATAAAGGTACCTGAAGGTATCCCTGTCTCAAACCAAGACAGAGCAAATAGAAATATGTATAGTGTGCAACTCAGAAAGTCACTGTATGGACTGAAGCAATCAGGCAGAATGTGGCATAATCGCTTAAACGACTTTCTCTGCGAACAATGAGGATTGTCTCTGTGTATTTATACGACGATCCTAGGATGGATCTTGTATAATCTCAGCATATGTAGATGATCTGAATATCATCGGGATCCTGGAAGATATTAAGAAAGCAAGCTCTCACCTAGAGTCAGAATTCAAAATGAAAGATTTGGGTAAAATCAAATATTGCCTAGGCTTACAGCTTGAGCATACCCCTGAAGGAATTTTAATACATCAGTCAACCTACACTCAGAAAGTGTTAGAAAGGTTCGGTTTTGATAAGACATACCCTTCGAAAGTGCCGATGGTCGGGAGAACCTTGTAGCAAGACAAGGACCCGTACAGACCTAAAGAAGAGGGGGAGGAAGTCCTGGGACCGGAATTCCCATAATTGAGTGTAGTAGGAGTACTCATGTATTTAGCAAACTGTACTAGACCGAATATTGCATTTGAAGTGAACCTATTAGCAAGGTATAGTGCAGAACCTACCAAAAGGCATTGGCAGGGAATAAAGGACATCTTTCGATACCTCTAAGGAAGTAAAGATCTTGGACTGTTCTACAGACAGAACCAAGACCTAATTATGACTGGCTATGCAGATGTCGGGTACCTGTCAGACCCACATGCAGCTAAGTCGCAAACAAGCTATGTATTCCTATGTGGTGGAACTGTAATTTCATGGAAATCGTTTAAGCAATGTCTATCAACTTCGACGAACCACTCAGAAATCATAGCATTGTACGAAGCCTCACAAGAATGTTCTTGGCTTCAGCGGATGATTCATCACATCCAGCAGTCGTGTGGATTGAATACCGCACAAACCCCCACTATTATCTATGAAGATAATGCAGCTTGTGTTGCACAAGTGCAGATGGGTTATGTGAAGAATCCTCTCACTAAGCATATCAACCCTAAGTTCTTCTATGCTCATGAATTACAAAATATGGACAAAATTAAAGTACTGCATTGTCACATCCCCGAGGTAGACCACCCCCGGGACCTCCCGTGTGCTTTGGACCAGTCCCAAGATCAGCCACTAGTCTGCACGGTCTCAACAAAGATGTTATCAAAACCATACCACAAACGCTAGAAGAACTCAGACAGATTTAATATTAATATCAGCAAAGACCTTATGGTCAAGGTTGATTACGGAGCTGCCCCGTAGGGCTACAACACAGCGGAAAACAAAATAACACGTGGAGACCGCCCGACATGCCCACAGGCAATCGAGTGGAGGACGTCCCCTAGATCGCATGGTCTTCAAAGACCTCCTCTGCCCAGAGCTCGGAGCTCCCTGGGCGGTTTGCAACTGCTAATTAAACAGAGGGCGCAAGCCATGAGTACTTTGAATGTACTCAGCAAGTCATAGGGAATGTATGCAAATAATAATCATGCCAGGCTTGACAAGGATAGCTGTATGGTTAGTTTGCAGAAAGCAAAATTGACTGGAAATACAATAAGTAGATTGCAAAGCACAAGTTGAAAGATTAAAACATAAGTACACAAGTTTTCTTTGAAAACAGCACAGGACCACCCTGGTCACGCCCAGACCACTCGCGACCACCCAGGTCATGAACCAGCCCACTCGCTTCCACCCAGGTCATGAGCTAGGCCACACGCGACCACCCACGACCACCTCTTTTGAGAAAATCTACCCCTTGCGTGAAATCACCAGGCATGTCCATGACCGAGGATGTGGCTATTCGAATAGCTTTACACTCTGCAGAGGTTGTACAGCTTTACCCACGAGACACGACTTCTCTAGTAGGTCGGGCATCTGTCGATGCCCCTGCTCACTACCTTGGGTAATCAGTCTAGAGTTCGTGACAAGGCCTTTACAAAGCTTTGTCTTGACTCGATACTGCTCGCTAAGGATTCGCCACACAGGACCCTTCTTGCGCCATTTCCAACCCCAAACAGAATTGACTCAAAAGATTGCTAATTAGTTGGCCAGGTCCACCCCATCCTGGACTTGTGGTTGCACGGTATGGCCCGGATCAATGGCTTACAAGGTTAAGTCCTTAGTGGTTGCTTAGGTGAGATCTCCTCATCCCAGTGTGCTTATAGCACCCCCTTTACTGCACGATCACTCGTCCGAGCAAAACATTTTAGGTTCAACCCGGCCAATGACCACCTAGTCATGGCACAACAAGTTTTATTAGTGGCCACACAGGCCAGGGCAACGCATGCCAAGACAACACATGCCAAAGCAACACATGCCACAGTTCCATAATCTCTTAGTCAAATTTAATCATCATTGATACAAGTAATCGAGAGACAAAGCATAACTAAACAGGTATAAGCAACAATACACACCCATGTTGGTTATCACAAAGAGGTCCAACTAAGGTTACCCAACCTATGGTGTCCAAAGGTACATGTCAACATGTCTAACACAAGTATTCAAGGAGTCATAACGTCAAGTAGGCGATTAGCTAATTCCCAAACCATTTTTATACAAATAGCCATGCATGTTGTTATAAAACAAAGTAATTTTGTAAACTGGATTCAATATGATCAAAGGTCTACGACTTGCCTTCGTTGAAGAGCAGCAATTCTTCGGTAGAGGTCGCCGGGTCCAGGAACTCTTCTGAGAGACCGGAATCTACATGAGCGAAAAGAACCAAATAAACACAACGAATTCAAATAAAAACCAAAACTACCAAACAAGAACCAAAAGAAAGGCACAAAATTAAAAACGGGCTCTCAGGAGGAGGTCCAACTGAGAGGGAGAGGTCGAAGGAGGTCCTGAGGGGGAGGTCCTGAGCAGAGTAAAAAAGTTGGAGAAGGCTAAAGGAGATAAAAGAGTCCTGCTCAGACTTTTATAGTATGCACGAATTCAAGGGTAGGTGAAGGAGGTAATGGGGGCAAGTAGGGGAAGTGACAAAAAGGGGATTAGGTACTGCAAAAAGAAGCAGCATTTAATGCGACGCAACAGCATTTAATGCTCAAGGACCCTTGTGTCAGCAGTGATGCGACTAGAGGAAGGAGAAGGTGAGCAGGACTGACAAAAGGGGCCAGAAAAAGGAAGGTCATGACCAAAGAGGAGGTCGTGACCACAGAGGAGGTCGCGGCTCAAGGGGTGGTCGCGAACCAAAGAGGGTGGTCTTTGCAAAAAAAGACCAGGAGAGTGATCTTTGCAAAAAGACCAAGAGGGGTGGTCGTGACCAAAGGAGGTTGTGACCACAGAGGAGGTCGTGGCCCAAGAGGTGACCGCGACTAAAGGACAAAAAGGGGAGGTCGTGACCCAAAGGACGCATGTGACCAAGGGGTACACGTGACCAAGGGGAGGTCGTGACAAAACGACAAAAAGGGGAGGTCGCGGCAAAACGACAAAAGGGGGGAGGTCACGGCCAAAGGGGAGGTCATGGCAAAATGACAAAAGGGGGAGGTCGCAGCCCAAGGGGTGGTGGTCTTTGCAAAAAGGACCATGAGGGTGGTCTTTGCAAAAAGACCAAGAGGGTGGTCCTGGCAAGTCTCCAGGACCGCCCGGAGGTCGCCAGGACCACCCGGAGGTCGCTAGGACCACAAGGGAAGTCTAAACCACAAGGGGGGTCTAAACAGGGAGGGAGGTCCAATCAAAAGGGAAGGAGGTCTAAACCAAAAGGAAGGTCTAGACCGAGAGGGATGTCTAAACGAAAAGGAGGTCCAAACGGAAGGGAGGTCGGGACCCTCAGATCCAAACGAAGGGAGGTCTAGACCCTCAGATCCAAACGAAAGGAGGTCTGGACCCTCAGATCCAAACAAAGAGAGGTCTAGACCCTCAGATCCAAACGAAGGGAGGTCTGGACCATCAGATCGAAACGAATGGAGGTTTGGACCCTCAGATCCAAACGAAGGGAGGTCTAAACTGAGAGAGGGGTCTAAACCAACAAGGAGGAGAGCAGGGCCAAGGAGAAAATGGAACGAACAGAGAAAAGGGAACAACAAACACTAGAGAACTCCAGAGAACACCAACAAACTCAAAACAAACCAAACTCTTGAATTAGTTGAAGTTTGATTTAGTCATATTAAAACTCTTTTAAATCCAAAATCTCAGGTTAAGCTTTAGAATTCAACAAAACCAAATGGTTCTTTTTATTTTGAAATTTTTTCAAAAAGGCTCGGAAAATTGGGATGTTACATGCATACTAAGTCATGTGAAAATCTAGCAGATTTATTCACTAAGTCACTTCCAGCATCTAGCTTTGAAAGGTGCATGCGTGGAATTGGAATGATGAGACTTAGAGAAGTGCTGAATTCAAGGGGAGAACCTTCACGAACTCTTTATTAAAACTTGATCACGGTGATCGAGTATCCGAAGAATAAATCCTGGAGATTAAATGAAATTGGGTGGATTGTACTCTTTTTCCCTTGATGAGTTTTTCCTGAATTTTCTCGACTAAGGTTTTTAATGAGGCAATTCGTGCAGCACAGCAGAACATGTTTATGTACTCTTTCTCTAAATTTTTTCCACTGGATTTTTATGGAGTTTTGATGAGACATGAACATGAAGAATGAGTGCCCAAGGGGGAGTGCTAAGAAACCGGGCCCAGGCCGGCAACCCTGGACCCACGTTGGCCTCCTCATCCATCCAGTAACCTATATAAAGGAGGGGAGGCCCTAATATTGTAAACAGTTTTTAGAAGAGCAATAAAGAGAAGCCTAAAGTCCCCTCATATATCTGTGTTCAATCTATTATTTTGTTCTTGTGTTCTTGCACTATTCTTACAATTCTGAGTTTGTCTACGAGGTAATCGTTCGGACTGGACTCGCCAGCAACGGTTCCTCAACAGATCCTGCATCAATCGTAGAACTTGGGCAAAAGTTGCAACACAAATCTAAAAAAATCCCCGTATTCTAAACAAAGCGTAAATGGTGCTTGATTCCCTGTGGTTAGGGAATATAGATTAAACCCGCCCATCGTGTCAGACCCAAAAGTTCAATTCTAAATCCTACACGTATATCATGTGTAACATCCCAAAAATTCCTAAATGCAAAAATGTGGGATTATAAAAACTTTTTGTATGTTATCAGTTGCCATCATTTTTGCCTGCATTTTTGAGAGTTATTTGATCTGTGTTTTCTTTTTGCCAACACAAGTGATGTAAAACATAAACCCTAAATACGTAAACCCTAGAAAACGAAAACCCTAAATACGGAAACCCTAGAAACATAAATTGCAAAAGCAAAATAAACTTGAAGTATTGTCCTTTTAAATATTGCATGAAATGTAAACCCTAAAATCAAAATCATGTTCAAAAGCCCAAGTAGAATTTGTTAGCAAATATCATATTTTATCTATCACCACAGGAGAATTTCTTAAAGCAAATATCAGAGTTTACCAAACCTAAAATTTTGTTCTCTTTTCTTTTTCCCAAATTTTCCTAGCCTTTTTCTTTCCCTCTCCTACTGTTTCTCTGGCCGAACTGTTTTGATCCATCGTTGCTGCAGCCAAACCGGCTCCTTCGGTCGATTGGCTCAGCCCATGGTCTCTTCTCCCTCTCGACGACATCGCCACTACCCGCTCGCTCGGTGTCAACCTTCTCTGGCATTTGCGCCACGTCGCAACCATGCATGGGAGGCATGTCGCTCGGCCGTCACTCGTTGTCGATCAAGTGTCACCTAATCCTGCACTATGCTACCCAACCCAGTCATTCCATAGCTAACTCCCGCTGAGCTCAGTGCCAAGCTCTCGCCTAAGTTATCACCACTACCAGGTGATCTCCGCCACATTGCCTATAAGTAACCACCCAGAGCCCTTGCTCTTTCCCCTTCATCATCGCCATACATTTCCCTCCTTTCCTTTCAGTTCCATCGAGCCTGAGCACAAGGTAAAGCTCAAAGCGCCCATTTCGGCCGACACACCGCCTCATTGCCGGCACCCCGGTGACCCCCACGCTTCGCCACACCTGTCATGGCGTGTTTCGGCCCCCAAGGAGTGTTTCCCCTAAACTAATTCCACTTTTTGTTCGCAGGAACCGCCACCATCCTCTTCTTCCCCGTTTCTGGCTAAAAGAGCCATCTTCACCTGTCAGTCGTCTCTGGTGAGCCTCAGTCGAATTCATCTCTCTCAGACCATCGCATCACCTCCCTTAAGCTCCCCCGGCAGTCAATTGCTTCTCCTTTCGCTCAGGTAACCGTCGTCACGTGGAGCTCCCCTCATCACCGCTGGTCATCACCGCTAGACCTCTACCGACCGCCTCAGCAGCCATCTTCTACTTCGGTATGCTCCTAGTACCTCCTAGATGCTCATGCGTGCTTTAGTTGGGCGGAAGCATTGCCAGAGCAGCGAAACCGCTGTAGTCCTGGATGCCTCCGCCACTAGAGTTGGCCGCACAGCCGCCGTAGGCCACTAGAGCTTCGCCGCCGGTACCAGTAGGGTCGCCTAGATCTCGGGGTTCCATTTTTGGCTTTAGCCGGCGCCGTCGTGCCCCTAGTCACCGGCGATGAGCGTGAGCCGAGAAAGCTGTAGGGCTGCTCTGTTTTGTCTGAAGAAGACAATTACTGTAGCATAATCATTAACTACCGAATCTATGTCTTAGCGTTAATTGCTAAGTTAAGTTGGTTTAAATGTCATTTCGTTACACTAACATGCGGGCCCGTGAACAGAAATCCAGGAGTATTTATGTGCTGAGTTTCGCGTCGAGTCGCTGACGCACGGGCCTAGAGCAATTAAGTGCACGGTGGACTCTAGTCCATGGACCAAGGTACTGTGCTTGTCGACCGTCAGTCCATGAGCTGTTCAAATAGACGGAGTCACTGACAGTGGGTCCCACTCGTCAGTAATAGATTTTCTTTAGGGAGACAAAACAAAAAAGGAAAATAAAATGCATGGGGCCCACCTATCATTCACTGAAGTTTTATCTGTTAGAAAATAAATCAAAAGAAAAAGAAAAAGGCGCAGGTCCCACATGTTAGTGAGAGAGTTTCTCTCTCTCTCTCTCTCTCTCTTTTCTTTTTCCAGGATTTAAATTAGGTTTAAACTTTGGAGAGCCCGTTCTCTCTCGTTTCAACTCCGAATCGAGTGATTTTTGTTTCTAAATTTGTCTAAATTCAAACTCTACCCAATCAAACTGAAAACACCCAATTTGTAGTTCATTTGAATTTTTGAATGCAATTTGAATTCTTATGAGCTTATTCGAGTTTTGGTTATTTTTGCGTGTATAGAAGTTGAAGCCTCCAAAGACCCTCAAGTCAATCAAGAACAAGATCAGCAATACCTAGACCAATGCTAGTCAATACTTTGATCATTTTGCACCTACTTTTGAAATACAATTATATTTTTTTAATTATGAAACTGCATTGCTATGTTTTTTATCTGTATGTTACGTTAGCTGGTAGCTAATACCTTAATGATAATTGAATATAACATTCCAACCTTTGAACTTGGACGTTATCCTTGTCACCCTAGATTAATGGGATACCTAATAGCCACTAATTACATATCTAAGTATCTTGCTTAGCTTTACTTAGATACACGGTCATGTGGGCAATAATTTGCCCGACATGACTTAACCATTTGAAAATGAAATTGGGCAGTCGAGACTGGATCCTGGCTGGTATGTTGGACTAAAGGTCAAAAAAACAAAGGAAAACCTAAAAAACAGATTTAGACTCAGGTGGCTGAAAAGAGTGGCTAGTGCCAGGTGCACGACAGAATGGGTATGTGGGTGTACTGCCCGAGTCAATAAAGGACTGAGTTCTTATGATGACCTCTCATATAAAAATAGTGCAACCACAAGTCTATAATGGGTATGACCTGACTAACTAACTTGTCTGTCGCCTCACAACCTCACCATTGGTGGGTGTGTGGAGTGAATTAAGGGTAAGGGAGTCATCGATCTACACGGCGCAAATAGTAGACCTCCCGTGGGCGAGGCCCAAGGAGGTGATACTTAGCGGCATGGGGTTGCGTTGAGGTGAGACATTGTAAAGGCCTTGTGGCAATCATCTTAGTCGCACACCTATGAAAGTGTGTCAAACGGACATTATAAGTTGATTCTCTCTTGTGGGTAAAGTGTACGAACTCTGCAGAGTAAGAAAACTATCTGGATAGCCGTGCTCACGGTCATGAGCGGTGCCGGGAACTTACTTGAACTAGCTTTCATTTTTATAAAATAATTTGTGGGTGGAATAAAAAGCTAGGCTAAAACCTAGAGATTTGAGATGGCCTGGTCAAGGACCAGTGAGAAGTACGGGAATATGACCCGAGAAATAAATATGAGCATTGAGTGGACGGAGCCACTCAAAATGGTATAGGAGATGGAATCTCCACTAGTACTTTACAATAAAAATTCAGTTTATAAAACAAGTGTTAGTTAAAAATGCTAAGTCTCAGGAATTGCTACTACCTAATCTAATTCAAACTTGGCTTTGTGCAACTAAAAGAACTATGAACCTCCCTTGATTAGCTTTGCATGTATAATAATTATATTGTGTGTTGGCTTACGAGTACGGTTGTGTACTCAGGATCGCTTAATATAATCTTTCAGAACCGTTTGATCAAGACCCATATGCCTACCACTTGGCATCTGGACCAGATGAAGGAGAAGATGGAGAAGCTTAGGCAGAGACCCTCAGTCGTTTGCCTGTGGGCAGAGTGAATGGATCCACCACTACTTGTTTTGTTTCTGCTCTTATCCCTTCTATCTGTATTAAAAATACTTTGTGTATCATATTGGCCTACTTGGCCCTTTTGTAAAATAGTTGGCCATACGTCGTGTGTTCTAATATATTATGTTATTGTGCAATGAATGCGATGTATGTGAATGATCCAAAGATGTATTTGTGTGTGCTATCTACTGATCCAGGGAATGGCATGAGTTTACATAGAGGGTCCCAAGTTACAAATTTGGGGCCCGACATCGTGCTAGTCCCATTATCGGTCATTAGCACATACATTTTACAATGTTGAATCACATCAATACACGAGTAAATGAAACAAAGTAGCACATAATATTAAGCAGTTGGACATAGCCCATTAAGACCGAGTTTTATACAACAAAGCTGACCGGCCAAATATATCACAATTAAGAGTACTTACAGCAGAAATAAATGATAATTAAGGATAAATAACCCGCGCGGTATGCCATAACCCATATGGGCAACCGACTAGGTTAACGCCCTAGAATTTGGCACTAACATCATCTCCAAATCCCGCATAAAAGTAGCTGAACACGGGGTATTCAATTTCTTGCTCTGACAATTGTTCAACAAGCAATGGTGAGTACAATAATGTATTCCACAAGACTTTAAATCAAAGGTGATAATATATGCAAGCAATATCAAAGGATAGATGCCATATCTAGTTTCTTTTGCTTAAAGAAAGTTTTATTTGCAATAGAGATGTTATCCTTTAAAGAGCAACTCTATAAAGTCATTTTAATTTTATATGAAATATCGTATGAGTATATAGTAGTTGTAATCCATGGCTATCCTTTGTCATCACAATATTTTTGACGATCCTTTGTCAAAATCTTTCAAGCATGGATATCCACCATCCATACCAATTCCCAATATAACCATTTTTAGGGAAAACCAGAAAATCTAACTAAGTGGGGTATCACCAAGCGATGTCCATGGACACAACTATTCGAATAGATTGAGATCTCACTCTACAGAGGATGTACAAATTTACCCACAAGATATGATCAACTATTGATATCCGACCGACACACTTCCGTAGGTGTGCAACTAAGAATATCATAACAAGGCTAGCGCACCCTATGAGATAACTCCTAAAGATATGAACATCCTTTACCATCATCAAGAGGCCGGGATCACAATTATGTTGATAACACTTGCATGGACATGTACATCCTTTACCATCATTTAATGCAAGTGCCCTACGGATATGAACGTCCTTTACCATCGTTTAATGCAAGTGCCCTACGGACATGAACATCCTTTACCCTCGTCTACACGACCCAGATAACGCA
The DNA here is from genome assembly GCA_036346405.1 of Phyllostachys edulis. Taxonomy (NCBI): domain Eukaryota; kingdom Viridiplantae; phylum Streptophyta; class Magnoliopsida; order Poales; family Poaceae; genus Phyllostachys; species Phyllostachys edulis. The sequence continues at coordinate 14,453,589 of CM070558.1, forward strand.
TATCAACTACAACCTGTGTGCTCAATGCTCAGACTCGGTAAATTGCTTGGCCATGTCCATCCCATTCGGACATGTGGTTGCACCGAAAAATGCTTGGGTCAATGGCATCAAAGATCGGTCCTTAATTACCCGGGCAAGACCAACACAAATTAACCGAGTTCTCGTGCAAACAACACCGGTCTCAACATACCACTCGGCACTCGTCCAAGTCCAAACCATTTTATTTTCACAATTTTATCCAAAATAGCAGAGGTAACCCCTCTATCCAAATTTTGTAAAAACACTTTCTCATAGTGTCCAAAAGTTTATTTTACCAAATTCCACCATTTGTATCGTTATTGGCCTAAGTATGACTAAGCATAAGCCTCATTTACTATTATAAAATTCCCCAAATATTATTACCAACAATGGATAATATTCCTAGGGTGACAACAGTAAGGGCATCAACTTTTCAAGGTAGGATCAATGCAACAATTGACGATAACTAAATACTAAACAATAACATAGCAATTTACTCAAATAAAGCATGCATGTTAGTTTGAGCAAACAATATACATAACATTGAAATATGGGACCAACATGGTCAAATGAGGGTACTTTCCTTGCTTGTTGAACACTGCTTCTTACTCTGGATCAACTTCGTACGATTCCGCCACGTCAGTATCTAATCGATAAAAACCACAAAACACAAATAAATACCAAATAAATTAAAACAGAGATAAAAATTCAAATATTTTTGCATACTCTAAAATATCATGAGTTTAGAACATTTTAGAAACAATTTTCACTTAATTTGGAGTTCAAATGCAAAAGTTATTAGCATTTAAATTTAGTTCGGTTGGAAAATCTAGCAAAAAAGAGAAGAGAAAGCATTGTGCACAATTTTATTTTAAATTTCCATTTTTCTTTCTAAAGTAAAATCTGGATTTATTGCATCATCCGACTGATAGGTGGGGCCGAGTTCACGATGCACCGAGTTGATGAATGTGTCTACCTGGCGGTGGGTACCGCGTGTCGTGGCTCAACATTAAAACTAGGTTTTAATTAGAAATCTAATTAACTTAGGATATAGGACCCACATGTCATTGCAACATTAGACCAAAGCATGGTTAATTAGCTAAACATAGATTAATTAGTGCTAACTAACTCTCTACGGTGGGGTCTACATGTCATAGAGGCATAAAACAGAGAGGGGCGGAGCAAGGCGCGACTGAGCTTGCTAGCGAGCTCGCCGGTGGCGAAGAAAATGCGGGAAGGCTTAGGAGAGCTTGGAAATGAAGAGATAAGGTCATGGTGACCCTAATGGTAGTGGACTAGTGGTGTCGGTATCGGAGGCTCACTGGAGAGGGTCCAGTGGTGAGGAAGAGCGGCGGTCACAGCATGGCTACGAAGGTGAACTCGAAGACGACGAAGATGGACCAAATGAAGGTGTGTGCTAGCTTCCCTCAATCAAGGCGAAGCTGGAGATGTTGGCATAGGGCCCTATGGTCACCTGCACAAGGTAACAGATGGTGGTGAGCGGTGGTGCCATGGACAGCCACGGCGGCGATGGACAAAGTCAGCGGCTCAAGACAAACTAAGAAGTGCACTAGCTCTCGAAACTCACCAGGAACACGATAGTGGGGTAGGAGAAGACGAAAAGGGCCAGTGGTGACTGGACGACGGTGACCAGGGGTGATGGCGATGGCTTCCATAGCGGTGGAATTCCATGGAGGGACTGGGTTGCGACGGAGCACATGGTAAGGCTGAGAAGGGTGCCTAGATGGTCAAAATGACCAAGGCAAGGCTTGGAGCTCACTAGAAAGGGAGAATGGCGATGGTGCGAGGCTTGACCGGAGCAAAGGAAGACGATGGCGTCTGGGCGATACGCTGCATAAACTAAGAGATTAATCGAGGGGTTTTAGAATAGGGATGAATTGGCACACTGTGACATGGCCAAAAGTTCAAGAGCTCACCAGAAACGGTGGCAGCCACAGGGCAAAATGGCAACGGGTGGGACGAAGGAGTCTCGTGGCGCTGTTAGAGGGAGTTTTGTAGCAAGAAGAGAGCGTGCTTCTCGTGGGTTTCCCGTGAGTCATGGCAACCGTGGCATTGCGTCATCTCTGGCAGGGACTTGATGGCTCGGGCAAGCATGCACGAGGTCAACGGTGGTGCAGCGTGGTGTGCAGAGGCAACGGCGGGGGTCGTAACTTTGTTAGAGAAGCTTTCGTCGCGACTCCCATGGCATGGTCGAGCGTGGGACTATAGCAGCAAATGGGGGTGGAAGAAGGAGCCTAGAAGGTGGGTCTCGTCCCCACGCGTCAACGGCTACGGGGACGAGCACAAGAGAGAAGGTGGGTTCGCCAGAAAAGCGTTTTCGCGCGAAGACGACGGAAAGAGGAGGCGACTTAGGTCGGGACAGCTCGCAGGCCAAATATAGGCTGAAATAGTAACGAGCCAAGTTGAGAGGGAAGGAATTGGCAAGACAAGGATTTTTTGGATTTTAAAATATTTTCCGATTTAATTTTATTTCAAAAATCAAGTTTCAATTTTTAATATTAGTGAACCAACTCCAAAAATTATGAAATTTTTTGGGATGTACTTTAGATTATTAGGGACACAAATAAATTATTTGCAGGTTCTGATCAAGCTTTGATTATTTTCTAAAATTCAAAAACAGCTTTTGGAAATTAGAAAAACCTTTTAAATAAATCAAGAAAAAATTGAAAGCCCTAAAGATGAAGAAATAATGATTTTGAAAATCATAAATCTAGTTTTGAAATTTTGGGATGTTACAAATTGGATGGTGGGGTTTGATCTCATCCGTTTCTTTCTAGTCCAACATTCTGATTTAAATATTCTGGAACGAAATGGAGTAGTTTTCATAGTTGTGGAGATGGACCATGTGAAATTCGTGTACTCCATTGGATATGAACTTAAAGCATCCAATCCAAAAATTGAAGTATTTGTTCCAAGAAAACCATGCAATTCAAACCGTGTATATAACCCCTACATGAATGAAAATTTCCATTATTGCAATAATAGCATGAGCAAAAGAGCATGTACAATGGGCTTATGTCAGTCATCTATAACCATTACCACGTAGGATTTTTGCTGACGTGGATGAAAGAGAATGAAGAGAGACAAAGATGTTGTCTACAATCCTGTAGTCGACTATAGCACAAGAAACAAGAAAAGCATTAAAAGATTGTGTGTTCTATAAAGACAACTAAAAAGACAGCAGCCGTCTATACCATTATATGAGCTGTCTTTAGTGCTGTCTACAAGTGACATGGATAGTTGTTATAGACAGCAACTGTCTATACCATTGTACATGCCCGAAGAACGGTTGTTCTGATGAGTTATGGTCATTTAAGGGCAAATTTGTACGAGTACATATTAAGTTATTTTCTTGTTTGGTCGATGACTTGGTCTGTGTCTAGAGAGTGCTCTTGAGCCAACAAAATTGGGCATTTCTGGTGACTACCTCTGTCCTAAATAGATCTCGTTCTAGAATACGCATAGTCAAAAGTTTTTTCCAATCATCATTTATATTTCCATAGTCTTGTAATGTTGCGTTCGGTGTCATGGTCCAAAACAACATCTATTTTATAGCATAGTTAGTAATTTTACATAAGAAAAGGCAGGAATACTTGCTTACAAGTTCTAATTTGTCATCCAAGCCTTTATAGCTGGCTTGTACAGTAAACACGTATGAAATCCGCTATCAGGAATCGGCGATACGAATAAGATCATAAGGGTGCGTTTGGTTGGACGTATCAAGCTGAATGGGACCATCCCGTTCAGGAAATGAGTATGTTTGGGCGTTTGGTTGGTTGGATGGTACCAAACCATCCAGGATCTGATGGTTCCAGAAATGAGAATATTCCCTTAATATGCTGTATCATCCCATTCGCCAAAAAAGCCCGAACCACGCCGTTCACTCTGTCTCTCTCTCTCTCCCACGCCACACCATTGCTTCTAATAGAGCATGTAGAATTAAAAAAGGTGACGTGGCAATCTAATTTACAAGCTTCAAATGACCATATTTCCTAAACCGAGTATCCGATTTGCAATCCGATTGAACCGTTGTGTTCCTTGTCATTTAATCAACAAAACAAGACCACTGTTGGCATATTTTAGTGCAAAAACGTACGGCCCGAAATTATGTGTTATTGTAAAACCTTTGTTTGATTGTAATAAAGTTTGCTCGAAATTTCCAATTTTAACTTGTTTTTCATCTTTTATTTGAATCTAGAATATTTGTGTGAGTAAAAGTTGTTAGAAATAATTTATTCAAATACTAGATTATTTATCTTGAATTATTATTATTTTTCACAAAAATTTTAGAAATTATTTTGATCTCACCAAAATTCAAACCTTTTCACTAATTTAGTTTTGAAAATAATTTATTTCGACAAATTTTAGTTTGAAAAGTGCTTAAAAATATATTTTTTTCTAAGACCTAGTTGATTCTCAAAACCTCCTCAAAAAAATTTAGAATTTTTCAAAATTTTCTTCTATTTTAAATCGGCCGGTCAAACTCTTTGCCTTTTCGGTCAAAACCCTTTTAAACCCTAACCCAAACTCCAAATCGACCGGACTCGTTCTGACTTGGTCTAACCCAACCCCATCGCGTTTTACCCGAGTCTGGTTCGCACCGCCTCATCGCGTCGTTTCTTTTGAGACGTCCGATGTAGATCGAACGACTCACATCCATTGTGCCGTTCGGACGGTCCGAACAGCCCAACGCATCTGGGCCGTTCATTTTTTATCATAGGGCTCGCGTCGCTGGTGCCGTTCGGACGGTCCGAACGGCCCACTCCGTTTCGGTCCTTCAATCATGATCCGACGGTCCGCGTGCGAGTCCGTTTAGGCGGTTGGGTGGAGCCAAGTTGGTGCGTCGAGCTCGAGCCAGGGTGCGGTCGAGCCAACAGTGCTAGCCCAAGTTTTGAAAACAGTTGACTAAGAAACAAAAGGATTTGACCAAGGCTTTAAAAATAAGAATAAAATTTCTAAAATTCTATAATAAATCAGAGGGGTTTCTGAGACATCCTAGGACTCAATTAAAATCTTAAACTTCACTTTTCAAGATTTAATTTGAATAATTTAAATTCAAACTTAGAATAGGTCTTTCATTTGAGTTTGAAACAAAAGGGTTTGACCAAGGCTTTAAAAATAGGAATAAGATTATATTAATACATGATAATTATTATAGTATTTCAATAAATTATTTCCAGAAGATGAACAAGAGTTTTTGTTCTTGTTTTCTTTTGGAACTTATAATTGAGTTGTAGGTTTAAACTTTATTTGAGATTTTCCAAATGCAATAAAATATGCAAAAGTTTCCAAAAAGTCATGCATGGATTCAATTCGGTGCTTGATCAGTTTTATGACCTAATTAAGGTTCATTAAATGTTATCAATTATCATCAAATGTCGTCAGCTGTCGTCAATTATCGTCAAATATCGTCAATTATCGTCAAATGTTGTTAAATGTCGTTAAATATCGTTAAATGTCGTTAAATATTGTTAAATTTCGAAAGTTAAAATAAATTCCTTGCCTCAAATTCGGCTTGGCAAAAAAAAATTTAATTGTTTGCAAAACTATTTTCAAACTCGAATTTAAATTCAAATCAATTTCTAAACTCAATTCTCACAATTGTAGGAGGTGAACTCACCACCTCTAGTGAGAGGGTTATCATATCCAACTTCATCCACCAAACCAAATAACATCTTGAACTATCCAGAATCATCCTATACAACCAACCAAACAAAACACTGTATCATCTCATACAACCAACCAAACAGACTGACTGTATCATTCCATACAGGACGATCTCATCCTACCCGTGCCATCTCATCTCATTCAACCTCGTCCCACCAACCAAACGCACTCTAAAGAACGTTCGGTACACGGAGCATTAAGCAAATAAAATTGAGTCAAATCTCTCTCTCTCTCTCTCTCTCTCTCTCTCTCTCCGTGTCCGTGTGTGCGCCTCCCACGACCTTCTCTCTCTCTGCACTTTCAAAACTTTGAAAACCTCCCAGAAGCACAGCCAGGCTGCCATCCATCCCTCCATTACCAGTGTGTACTCCAAGTACATCATACATACTTTCTCTCTCTAAAAATGGGAGGCAAGTGAGGAAGAAACAATACGGCCTTCATCCATTAGTCGAGGTAATGATTCTGGCTTTCTTTTTCTTCGGCCACTAAACAAACGCCAATGTCGCTTCAAGCTTTCCAAGAATCGATTCGTCAACTTGGTTCGTTGCATTTTTTCCATGTGATTCTTTTTCCTTTTTTCTTGCATTACTCTTCATCTCTTTCTTTCCAAGAATCAACGAAGGCAATGCTCTCTCCAATCCCCATGTGTGTGAATGGGAATTCCATGGAGCCTGAGCTTACCGTTGTGCCAATTCTTGTTCATAGCTTTCCTTTTCGATAACTAGTAATTGCGCTCGTTGCTGTCCTTTGTTTTTTCTTCTTGTTTAATTATAGTTTGGTATTGTCAAAATTTGGGAATTGGGAAGGAGAGTCCCTGAGACAATCCCTTGCCTTCAAATTGGAACCACTCTAGCTCATTCTTTCCTATCCAAGAACCCTCATCGCTTTTGAATTTGGGTATGGCGTGGCCTCTCGAGCCATTTCAAAAACCATTGCTTGTGCCACATTTTTCTTGAACATTTCCCTGGCGAATTTCTTGTAATTCCCCTTCAAAAACTTCTTCTTCTTCTTCTTCTTTGCAGGGAAGAATACTTTGGGTTAAATCTGATTTGGGGGTGTCAGAAAATGGATCGGTATGAGGTGTTGGAGCAGATTGGGAAGGGGTCATTTGGCTCTGCACTCCTGGTGAGGCACAGGGTTGAGAAGAAGAGGTGAGGCAGAGGCTTGGTGTACTACAGTCTTGTTCATTCTTGTGTCATGAATGGATTGCTTTCTAGGATCTTTGCAACATGGTGTCAGTTACTCTCTGAAACATGGCTTGTTTCAGGTATGTCTTGAAGAAGATCCGGCTTGCCCGTCAGACCGACAGGTGCCGCCGATCAGCACACCAAGAGGTCTCCTTAACACTTGCTATCCCCTTTGTGCCATGCGACATCTTAGCATTCAAGTTAGCTTTGTTTGTGAAAAAAGGTTAAACTTTTGATGCAAAATTGGAGACAAGTGTACCAAGCAAAATGTTACTATTCACGCATGTTTTGGTACTATTCTTCTGGTCCTATTTCTGATAAAGAATTTGAATTTGAACACATAAATGCTTACAGAAAATTAAAACGAGGAAAAAAATTGAACATTCAAATGGGTGAAACTTCTTTGTTGTCTTCTAGGGTCTGGTTCCATGGCAGACTGTTCATCAAAGTTAGGACTGGCATGCCTGTTCTGTTTGTCATGGTCTTGTGCTAATAGCCTAATACACATATGGACCTACATTAACCATGTACAAAATTCACCATTTTGTTTATATAGATGGAGCTTATTGCAAAAGTAAGGAACCCTTACATTGTGGAATACAAAGAGTCTTGGGTGGAGAACGTGAGTATGGTCCCCTCTCTCCTTGCTGTGCATATTGGCAGGGTCCTAAGAGCAATATTTGTTCTTGTACCTTCCCTTGCATGTGTTTAGTGGTCCTACTGAAGGATTTACATGTTCATCATTGCTTGAAATGGAATGATTTTGTTGTTACCAGGGTTGCAACGTGTGCATTGTGATCGGTTACTGCGAGGAAGGGGACATGTATGTAACTTGAGAAAGTAAGCTCTGAGTATTGTATCTGGAACCTGTAATACAATTCTGATTTTTTCCCCTTTGTGCAGGTCAGAAGCCATTAAGAAGGCTAATAGTAACCATTTCTCAGAAGAGGTGGTTAACTAGTCCGTAATATGTCTTGCTTTGTAGCTGTACATTCTGCTTACTGAAGTTATGTTTTCTTTGAGAGAGTATTCTGCTTACTGAAGTTTACCCTCTTGTTGTGTCCATTTTTATGCATGCAGAAACTTTGTATGTGGCTTGTGCAACTCCTAATGGCACTTGATTACTTGCATGTCAATCATATCCTTCATCGCGATGTGAAGGTTGTTATATTCATAACCTTTATGTGCTCCTTACAATGGATGGATTCATGCTGCTTACTCACCATGTCTTGTAATTGTTTCAGTGTTCAAACATATTTCTTACAAAGGACCAAAACATACGGCTTGGTAAGTATCCTCTTGTAAAATTAGATTGGAAAAATACCTGTATTATACAGTCCTCCAAATAAATGATGGCAATATCCTTCTGTTTGGAATATGTTGTCTGAAACAGGTGATTTTGGGCTGGCTAAGGTATTGACTTCTGACGATTTAGCTTCATCAGTAAGTTGTTCTTGCTCAACCCTTAGGCGTTCCTCTTTCTAAGTTGCTTCTGATTTTGATATAATGTGTTCCTTGTGAAGGTTGTAGGAACTCCCAGTTACATGTGCCCTGAACTTCTTGCTGATATTCCATATGGTTCCAAGTCTGACATATGGTCACTAGGTAAGTGTTCCTTTTTTAATATTCTGTTGCATGCCTTGTTCCGAATATTGCATAGTCTCCTGGTTAAACATCTGCAATTTTCAGGCTGCTGCATCTATGAGATGACTGCCCTGAAGCCAGCATTCAAAGCATTTGTAAGTAACTATGATGAAACTATAAAATGCCATTTTAATTATAGTTGCTCTTGTAAGTTGTAACATGCGATGCTTCACTAATAACTCTTCCAATTGTTTCACCAAAAGTTGTATCTTAGATGATGATTTTTTTTCCTAACAGGATATGCAAGCACTGATAAACAAGATAAACAAGTCTATTGTCGCTCCTCTACCAACTATATACTCGGGTGCATTGTAAGCCCTTATCCCACATTAACTTATATGCAGTCCTTGAGAAATCTTCATGACAACCATTGAATATAATATCTTTTGGTTCTAATATCTGGAATCTTCATGATATATTTATTTTTCGTCATGCAGTAGGGGACTCATCAAAAGCATGCTGCGTAAAAGTCCAGATCACAGACCAAGTGTATGTTTTTTTCCTAGAGTATACTTAGTTTAATTTCATCTTTTATGAATACTCTGGTTTCTGCACTCATTCATGCATCTCATTGCCTGATATCAATGTTGTTTTTCAGGCTGCAGAACTGCTTAAGCATCCGCACCTTCAGCCCTATGTGTTGGAAGTCCAATTGAAGTCGAGTCCTACTCGCAATATGCTCCCAGCTAAACTTCATACCAGCCATGACACAAATAACTCTGCATTTTCTGATGATGAAGACAATTGGAAGCCCAAATACAATAAGACTCATTCATTTAAAATAGAGAGGATTGTAGAACTTGACAAAGCCACTGCTAACCATGGCCCTCCTAGATCTACCAGAATTGCAAAAGATTGTCCAAAAGTGTTAAATCAACCAATGGATCAGTTATCAGTTCAAGTTACCAAGAAAATTGTTGACGAAGTGATACATGATAAGTATTCAAAAGTAACGAGATCCCCTGCACCTACTCCAAGAAGAGCATCATCAACTCCTAGAAGACGACTGGAACCTTCAAAGACATTTCATGCTAGAACAGCTCAGAAGGAGGTACGAAGTATCTGGCCATACAAAACGTTAAAATCTTGCCAGTAGCCTTAACATCCAGTCATTGTTCAAATTTCACTGCATATTTGTTGATATTTCCAGTCCCTAGCCAGTGGACATAACTAACCAACACTTAAAAAACATCAGTCATTGTTCACGGTGAATATTTCACCAAACTTTAGTCCCTCAAATGAAACTTCTAGTTGACCTTGTAAGTGCATGTTTGAACATTTTTTTACCATTCACTTAGTGCATGTTTGAAGCATTATGTGTACTTGAAATAGTAAACGTATAAGGTTTTAACCTTCTACTGTTTTGACACCAGCAGCCTCCACCATCAAGGTCGTCAGTGGACCGAACGGGTCAAGCAACACGGCGTGCATCACTCCCCCTGCACATGTTCAAAACTCCTGAAAAGCGGCAGGGCGCCGACATTCTTACCAGATTGAAATCTCCTGATGTTTCAGTTAACGCTCCTCGAATTGACAGAATTGCTGAATTCCCACTGGCATCCTTGGAAGATCCATTGCATCCCACCATGAAGGTCTCGCCACCATCTATCATTGACCAATCAATCACCAAGGACAAATGCACTTTCCAAGTGCTCCGAAGTGATAGTGAAAACTACACTGGCATTCCTTATCTCAATTTGCTTGGTATGGACAATTCACTCAGAAGCTCATCAGATTGGAGGCAGAAGAGGTTCGACACGACATCATACCAGCAGAGAGCTGAGGCTCTGGAAGGCTTGCTTGAGTTCAGTGCCCAGTTGCTACAACAGGAGAGGTTTGAGGAGCTGGGGATCTTGCTGAAGCCTTTTGGACCCGGGAAGGCATCACCAAGAGAGACAGCCATATGGTTGTCAAAGAGCTTCAAAGAAACCGGATTATAACTCTAGGTCTGCAGCTGTAATAAAAAAAATTATTAATTAGCTTCAGGCTACCCTGTACAGTGTCAGTTTTTCGATATGTGTTATTTTCCCTGAACTGGTCTTTGTGGAGTATTAATTCCATTTTCTCAATTGAACTGGTCTTTGCGATCATTCTCTTCTTTCTCTTTATCTGTAACATGTAGCAGCATATCAACTGATTTGGTCACTCAAATGAGAATACCTTTGAATATTGATGTCTGTAAAATAGAATTCCAATACTATCTGGACCAACATCTTGACATTTGGAGATAAACCAATTCTTCAGTGTAGTTTGACAGCATACATTATATCTCGTAAGATTTTGCTGATCTCTTGCTGTCTTGTACGATCCCATGGATGGGCAGTTGACATTTCCTCTGCAAAACCAAAAGGCCACAGCTTCTCGCAACTACAATACACCAAAGCGTGACAGTGGAGAGCATGTCAGGTAATGGCCTGCCGCCTGCCTACCTGTGTTTGCTCGGCTCGACATGTATTTGCAGGTCTTTTGCTACCCTTTCTGTCACTAGTCACAGCATAAGCATCAGAAGATCCTTCTTTTAGCTCTAGCTTCATTTTCTGTCCCTTGCCGTTCAGTTCAAGCTGATGTGAGGTTACTTGACCAGTACACCTTCCGATCTTTCAGTTTCTATACACCTCTGTCAGAAGACAAAATTCATGGTCATCATATGATACTAAGGAGTAAGGAGTTGACCATTTTGCATTTAAGGTTTACTGCTGAATGCTCGGTAGCACTGGACATCACATTGTCAAAGCCAAACACACCGACTGATCCCTTTCCAATTCAGGTTTCATAACGAGATGAAGACTAAATTTCTGTTAAAAAAAACATAACATAGAGACACTGGAACAAGTTTGCTGAAAGTGGCACACGGACTGATGGAAAGCGTGCTCTTCTCAGTTTTATCAGCTAATATACATCTGTTAGATGTATATTATTGCATATGTATTTTCTCCGTTGTATAAGGGGTTATCTGCATATATACCACACCTGTACCTGTATATATACTGGCTCATTGGCCTTATGATGAATACAAGCGCTATTCATAACATGGTATCAAAGCCAAACTAGGGTTAGGGTTTTCTCACGTGACCGGCGCCGGCCTCCTCAGCCACCGGTTGCCGCTCGCCGCCCCCGTTGCCTCTACTCCTCGTGCTCCCGACGCTTCGTCTTCACTCGGGGCCGCCCGAGTCTTTCTTTGCTCAAGGCCGCCCGAGCTTTTCCTCGCTTGGGGTCGGTGCCGCCCCGCCCCTCGCCGATCGCCTGGGCCTGAGCCCGTTCGCTTGTGCCTTGTGTCGCCTTCTCCTTCCACCACTCCAGTATCTCTTGTCGAGCCACTTTCTTTCCTGAATTTTCCTGCCACCCCCATAGTCACCACACCTTCATCACAGTCTTTGGCCTCTTCGATGCCTCCTTCACCGTCTCCTTCGCCACCGCCACTCTCTCCAGAGGCTCCTCCCGGCCTTGGTCCTTCTTATCCTCTCTACTACACTCGTCGTCTCGCGAGTTGAGGATTCTTCTGATGCGCCATCTTCTTCTGGTGGTTCATCTTCTTCAGTCTCTCCTCGATATGCTCTTCGTGATCGCCAGTCTATTCGGCCTCCTGCACACTTTTGTTTAGCGGCTCTTGCCGAACCGACTTCTTGTCGTGATCTCATTGCTCATCATCGGTGGCGACATGCGATGGCGAGAGAGATTGCGCCTCGAGCGCATGCACGTGGGATCTTGTCCCTCTTCCCGCGCGTGTTACTTCTATCACGTGCAAGTGGGTCTATAAGGTTAAGACCCGCTGTAATGGTTCTCTTGAGCGCTACAAAGCTCGTCTTGTGGCACGTGGTTTTCAGCAGGAGCATGGTCGTGATTATGATTAGATATTTGCTCCTGTGGCTTACATGACCACCGTTCGCACTCTTCTTGCTGTGGCGTCTGTTCGGGCATGGTCCATCTCTCAGCTTGATGTCAAGAATGTCTTTCTCAATGGTAAGCTGCGTGAAGAGGTTTATAGGCAGCCACCACTAGGGTATTCTGTTCCTGAGGGTATGGTTTGTCGCCTTCGCCGATCTCTTTACAGCCTCAAGCAAGCTCATCATGTCTGGTTTGATCGTTTCTCTTCTGTTATCACTGCGGCTGGTTTCTCTGGCAGTGCTCATGATCTTGCTCTCTTTATTCACACTTCGCCTTGTGGTCGGACGCTTCTTCTTTTATATGTTGATGATATGATCATTACTGGAGATGATTCTCAGTACATCACTTTTGTGAAGGAGTGTCTTAATGAGCAGTTTCTCATGTCTGGTCTGGGTCTTTTTCGCTACTTTCTTGGGGTTGAGGTTATTTCTACACCTAAGGGCTTCTATCTGTCCCAAGAAAAGTATATTCACGATCTTCTTGATCGTACTTCTCTTACTGATCAGCACACCGCTAAGACTCCTATGGAGCTTAATATTCATCTTCGGCCCACTGATGGTGAGTCTCTTGCTAATTCTACTCGCTATCGTCACCTTGTTGGGAGTCTTGTTTATCTAAGTGTCACTCGTCCTAACATTTCATACCATGTGCATATCTTGAGTCAGTTTGTTTCTGCTCTCACTCAGCTCCACTATAATTATCTTCTTCGTGTTCTACGATACCTTCGTGGAACCATCACTCATCGTCTGTTTTTCCCTCGCTCCAGCTCTTTACAACTCTAGGCATATTCTGATGCCACCTAAGCTAGTGACTACTCTAATCGCCGGTCTCTCTCTGCTTATTGTGTTTTTCTTGGTAGTTCTCTTATTGCTTGGAAGACAGCAGACAACAGTTTTTCATTCGAGTGCTGAGGCTGAGTTGCGAGCTATGGCTTTGTTGATTGCGGTGGTTACTTGAGGATTTTGGTGTTTCTGTTTCAGCACCCACTCCTCTTTTGTCTGATAGTACAGGGGGCTATTAGCATTGCTACAAATCCGGTAAAGCGTGAGCTTACTAAGCATATTGGTGTTGAAGCTTCCTACATACGGACACAGGTGCAGGACCAGGTTGTTGCTCTTCAGTATGTGCCTTCCGAACTTCAGTTGGCAGACTTCTTCATAAAGGCGTAGACCAGAGCTCAGCACAGCTTCTATCTCTCCAAACTTCATGTTGTTGATCCACCATAAGTTTGAGGAGGATGTTAGATGTATATTATTGCATGTGTATTTTCCCCATTATATAAGCGATTACCTACATATATACCACACCTATACTTGTATATATATTAGTCTATTGGCCTCGTGATGAATACAAGCGTTATTCATAACAACATCAACATTTGTTCTCTACACCTAGATATTTCTTGCAAGTTTTGCAATATGGACGAAAGTACTCTTAAATACATCATGTGTCAAATGCCTCACTTTATTTTCCAAGTTATGCATATAAGATGCAGGATTGGCAGTACATTTGCAGTTCTTAAGAGCGTCCATTTAATTTTCCAGTTGTTAAAAGCAGCATTTCAATTTTCCCGTTCTTAAGCAGCATTTGATTTTCCAGTTCTTAAGAGCAGCATTTTGCTTGGTGCATCCCGTTGTCCATTATATTGCTCGGTTGGGATGTGTTATTATCTATCTGACATACATGCAGGAGCCCAGGTTCATTCAAAATTTTGCAGTGCAAGGATTTAAAAGATGATTGGTCTGACAGCCCCCTCGTTGGACTTTGATTACATGAAAACATATCAGAATCGCACAAATATTACTTTACTTCTGTATGTCAACACAAGTTTCAACCAAGTCAAACGGTTTTTGTCCGACAATAGACAATACTCCCAAGAACCAACCTAAACTTAAAGAGGAATGAGAACCAATGAAATACTGGGGGAAATATATTTATTAAAGCACCTTATTGCCTGCTTTTATATCGATAGCTCATACATTGAAAAACCGTAAATCCAACACACCAACAACAACTAAACCAAAAACTCACTTTGTTTTCACACTGACACCGTCTGTTCCAGCAATGATCACTGAACTCGCCATGTCCAAGAATAGCCCATGCTCAACAACTCCTTCCAAAGCTGAGATCTCCTTCCCCGCGGCCAATGCATCCTTGATTGGCGTCTTGAAGTATAAATCAACAATGTAGTTTGAGTTGTCAGTAACATAGGGCTTGCCATCTTCATCCAATCTCAGCTTTGCCTCGCACCCTTCTTCGTTAAATAGACCCTGCAATCTTACTTGACTGTACTTCCAGCAGAACTGCACAACTTCCACTGGCATGGCTAGACCACTCCCTCCTAAGCCAGTAACTAATTTCGTCTCATCAACAACAACAATGAACTTGTCTGATGCAGCCTCAACCATCTTCTCCCGGAGAAGGGCACCACCGCGTCCTTTCACAAGGTTAAGGTCTGGATCAACCTATTTAGTACCAAAATGGAATGTAGTTAATAAAAAAAAATAGTTGTTCGAAAACAGAACGGGAACAATACAAATCTCAGTACAAGTATTTGGAAAAGAACATTCCATAAAAACGGTCAAATACTTGACCATAAAGTTTTTTGCAAGCACATTTCATGGTGTAATATTGACTATTCTAGCATCACCATCGAAGCATTAGATTACTGGTTTGTTACTATCCAACCTTTATGCAGAGATTGAGAGAGCCAGATATTCAGATTGCTATGGCTAATCTTACATAATGAAAGGCACTATACCTTCCACATTGGGAAAAAAAGAGAGAAAGAACAAGCCAACAAGGGATATTTTTCGCAAGGCTAATGAAGTAAAAAAAAAAGACAAATTATACAGTGAGCCTGCAAGGGACATGTTTAGCTTTAAAGTGCATGCTACTAGACTTCTCTACGAATTAAAGTTCTTCACCTCGGAGCGTAATCACTAAACTGACATCCAAGCTAAAATAACAGCTCCTTGATAACATCTAAATTCTAAAATGTGAGCTCCTTCAACAGCTGCCAATAAGCCCCACCCAACCATAAAAGCTTTTAATTTTGGGACAATTGTCAAAATGCCACAACTTACTTCTGCCTTCTGCAAAATGCCATTATGTTCGATGCAATAGCTTAAATGCCACATCTTATATTCGCACTTCGTTGATTTGCCCTTTTCGATTATTTTATTCTTATTTCTGGTTTAGTGACCCTGGCACACATGCAAAAAGACGCTTTTGCCCCTCCGGTCCTTCTTCTGCCGTTTCCTTCTTCTTTGGTTGTCGACTCTTCCTCCCGGACACCAATCTTTCCATCTCCCCCGCCCACGCCTCCCGCACACACACCACCACCGGCGCCGCCTCTTCTCCGCCAACGCACCTACTCCCTCCCCGCCCCCCGTTCCTGTTCCCGGCCCTACCACCACCACCACCTCCTCCAACACCTCCACTTCTTCCTCCTAGACCCAGCAAGAGGCGCCCTCCATACCCCTGAGTTCGCCGTCGTCGCGGGGGACCTCTGGCTCATCTCCAACGAGAACAAGAATAGCAGGAAAGGTGGTGATCCATCGATGGATGTTCACTTACATGAGCCTATTGGGGATGTTGCGGACCATGACGGTGGTGACCGACTACCCAAGCCTCGCCACCGCGCGCACCGGACCAAGCTTCGAGCTCGGGGCCGAGCCGCCTCGGCTCAGACTCCTTGCTCCTGCTACTCCTCGCCGCCTGGGGATGCACCCACAGCCCACATGGCGCCACCACCACCCTGCGAGGGCTAGGCGACGCGGCGGCGACGGGTGGTTCTTGCCTTGCCTTCACGGCCACGCGCCTTGGCCGCCACCTGCGCCTACAGCTTCTCGGCGGTGATGGCGCTCCTGGACACCATGAGATTGTGCGGAGGCCGACCGTGTGGCGGCGCTGGGAGGACCGGGACACGCTTGAAGAGTAACGGAGGAGAAGGATGAGGCACTGGCAGCATGGGGTACTGAATGGGGAACAGACCGCAGGAGCTGGTGTTTCCGTTGACAAAGGGTGTTGCATAATTCTTGGCACGGTTCAAAGCTCCTGGTCACCAAACTCAGTTAGAGTCTTAGGCTAACTTAGTTTCATAAAAATGTGCTCGGTCATAGCTGAATTGAGAGCGTCTTGTACATGTCCGATGCATGCGCGTTCATGCAGGGACTTCTCTGTTTTTGGTCGCAGAGTCCGTGGCGCTTGCACGTCTTTAAGCCGTGGGATGGTGCGGCTTGTGCGGGCGCGCATGCCAGCGTCGTGGTGTTCGTGGACACGATCGAGTCTGTTGAGTTGTTCTCTATTTAAGCAATATAGAGTCCAGAAAAATGTCGCGGTTTTGTGGCACCAAATTCCATTGTGTTCATCGTGTTTGCGTCGTCGTGTTCTTCATCGTCTCCGGCGACGGAACCGTGATGAAAGCGTCAATTGGTATCGAGCCTACGCGCTGGCGCGCGATCAAGCGATCGAGTGGGCACTCATGCCACGCCACCGTCGTTATCGCCACGCAGCGAGCTCGAAGGAGATGACTCACCGACAGGGAAGCGGCGGCGCGCGATGGCGGCGTTGGCGCTACACAGTGATCCACCGGTCACCAGGAGATCGGGCGGCGGCTCATTCCGGCGTTGACAAAGATGAACTACTACGGTCGGTGGCGCTCATCGCGCTCATCTTTGCGAGCAGCACGGTGCGTGGGTGGCGGTGGCGTCGGCGCCACGACTTCGTCGAAGATCGGATGGCGCTCGAGGTGATCTCGGCGGTCCCAGTGGAGATGATGGGGACCATTGCCAGCAAGGCAACCGCCAAGATCGCATGGGACGCGATCAAGACGATGCACGTCGGCGTGGAGCGCGTGCGCAAGGCCAAAGCAAACACACTCCGTCGCGAGTTCGACGGCCTCAAGTTCTGTGACGGCGAAACGGTAGATGAATTCGGCATCCGCATCAATGGGATCGCGCATCAACTCACGGTTCTCGGTGACGGCTACACGGAGGAGGAGATTGTCCGCAAATTCCTCCAAGCGCTCCCACCGGGGTACTCTCAAATCGCGATGTCGATCGAGACTCTCCTCGACCTGAGCGAGGTCTCCGTCGAGGAGTTGATCGAGCGGCTCAAGGCGACGGAGGAGCGCCACGACCTCGGTGGTAGCGACTCAAAAGCCAAGCTGAACCTCACTGAGGACGAGCTGATCAAGCGGGTGGCGTCGCGGCTGCGACTCTCCGGTGAGGGCTCATCGGAATGCGGCAAGGGGCCGGCGTCGAGCCAAAGGAGGAGCCGGGGGTGTGGGCATGGCAAAGAGGGCGTGGGTCGCGGCAGTTCCAAGCCACCGAGAGCGAGCAGCAGCGGCAGCAATGGTGGGAACATGATCGCCGGCGACCAATGCTGGTACTGCGGCAAGATGGGCCACTGGGCCCGCGAGTGCCGCAAGAAAAGGAGGGACGAGCAGGCCCATGCGGCCCAGGTGGAGGAGGAGAATGAGCCCACCTTGCTGGTGGCTGCGGCGACAGACAACGCCATTCTCCCCTCTCAGCCGCCGCCACCCGCAGACCACGCGCCACCGGAGAATTCCGCGCCGATCCACCTCGAGGAGGACAAGCTCCTCGTTCAGCTCGGCGACAAGAAGGAGGGCGACCACGCGCGATGGATCCTCGACACTGGGCCACCAATCACATGACAAGCGCTCGATCGGCCTTCTCCGAGCTCGACACGAGGATCCGGGGCACCGTCAGGTTCGGGGATGGCTCGGTCGTCGGCATCGAGGGGCGCGGCACGGTGATCTTCACTTGCAAGAGCGGAGAGCACCAGGAGCTCACCGGCGTGTACCACATTCCCAAGCTGACGGCCAACATCATCAGCCTCGGCCAACTGGATGAAGACGGCTTCAAGATCATGATCGAGGACGGCGTGCTCATGATCTGGGATCAGCGGCGGCGTCTGATGGCGAAGGTACGGCACTCGCCGAGCCGACTCTACGTCCTCAACCTAGACATCGGCAAGCCGGTGTGCCTTGCCGTACGGAGCAGTGAGGTGGCCTGGCAATGGCATGCAGTCTGAGCACCTCGAATTCGGTGAAGAAGCTAAGCGCGGGGAGGTGGTGTGTGAAATGCCGCGGATTGATCACGTTGATCAAGTCTGCGACAGCTGCCTCGCCGGCAAGCAGCGTCGACATCCGTTTCCGGCGGCGAAACACGTCACGCGCCACGCCGCCTCGAGCTCGTCCACGCCGACCTGTCGCGGGCCAATCACGCCGCAGACGCCCGAGCGTAAGCGGTCGTCTGCTGCTCGTCGGCGACAAGAGCCGCTACATGTGGTGGTCTTCGCGGCATCAAGGATGAGGTCGCAGCAGCTATTATTCGTCTCGAACTGTCGCAGGCGAAGCGAGGAGGAAGTTGGGCACGCTGCGTACTGACCGTGGCAGCGAGTTCACGGCGCGGACGTTCGGGGAGTACTACGCCGAGCAGGGGATCCAGCGCCATCTCACCGCACCGTACACACTGCAACACAATGGCGTGGTGGAGCGGCGCAACCGAACCGTCTTTGAGGATGGCACGCGCATCTTGGGCGGCGATGCGGCGGCTTTGGGGAGGCGGTCGCGACGGCCGTCTTCATCATGAACCGGGCGCCGACGAGGAGCGTCGAGGGGATGACTCCATTTGAAGCGTGGTACGGTTACAAACTGCCTGTGCATTTCTTCCGCACTTTCGGCTGTGTTGCGCATGTCAAGGTCATCGGCGGGCATCGGCGAGCTTCGGCGACAGAGTACACCGATGGTCTTCATCTGCACGAGCGAGCTCCAAAGCGTCTGAGTTCTACAATCCAAGCACCGAGCGTGTACACATCTCACGCGACGCGGTGTTCGACGAGGCAAGGGCATGGGACTGGAGCAAGTCCAGGAGGAACTCGGGCATAGACGACAAGGAGTCGTTCCACGTCGAGTTCATGACGGTGTCGACGCGCCGTGAGGTGCCCACGGGGAGCGTGGCGCGCGACACGGTGACAGGGCCCAAGACGCCATTGGCTCCTGTGACGCCGGGCGTGGTGACGCCCATGTGCGGGTCTGAACCCCGCACACCACCCGCGCCAGCAACGCCAGAGGAGCCCATTGAGTTCGTCTCGCCGCCAAGCGGTGAGCTGGACTTGGACGATGCGCCACTCCGGTTCAGGACGGTAGACGGCATCCTCGGCCGCCGGCCGCCACTGTGGTGGCGGGCGAATACGACACGGGGACAACTGCTTTGCTCACGATGGGTGACGAGCCCGCCACATTCGAGGAGGCGCGCGGTGAGGCGTGTTGGCAAAAGGCAATGATGGAGGAGATGGCATCGATCGAGCAGAACAACACGTGGGTGCTCGTGGACCTCCCTTCCGGCCATCGTCCGATTGGATTGAAGTGGGTCTTCAAGGTGAAGCGCGACGAGCACGGTTCCATCGTCAAGCACAAGGCGCGTCTCGTGGCCAAGGGCTACGTCCAGCAACAGGGGATTGACTACGACGAGGTTTTCGCGCCGGTGGCCAGGATGGAGTCGTCGCGGATCTTTGTTTGCCGTGGCGGCGCCGCGAGGATGGCTTGTGCATCACATGGTCACAACCGTCGGCGTTCCTAAACGGCGGCGGCGAGAGGTCTCGTCAAGCAACCTCCGGGTTCGTCATTGCCGCACGGCGAGAAGGTGTTGAAGCTGCGAAAGGCCTTGTACGGGCTTCGTCAGGCGCCACAAGCATGGAACGTGAAGTCGATCGCGGCTGCGCGGCTTCGGCCGCCAAGTCGTCGGCGAGCATAGCATGTACATCGCGGGAGCCGCGGCCTCGCGTGGTGGTGGCGTCTATGTCGGCGATCTCATCATCACGGGCTCGAGAAATGAGAGATCGACGCGTTCAAAACACGCAGTCGTCGGTATTTCGCGTGAAGCGATCTGGGGCGCTCTCTTACTACCTCGGCATCAAAGTGAAACAAGCGGGGATGCCATCACCTTAGGACAAGCGGCGTCTGTAGCGTAAAATCACTTGGAAAACACGATCGATCGGCCGCAATGCATGCGAGACGCCCGTGGAGGCGCGACCGGTTGTCCAAGGACGGCGCCACACCGGAGGTCGACGCGACCAAAGATCGCGATCTCGTGAAGTCTGCGGTACCTAATCCACACGCCGACCGACATCACGTTCGCGGTGAGCTATGTGGCGGTACATGGACAAGCCTCATCAAGAGCACTGGCATTGTCAAGCAATTGCTCGATACATTTAAAACACGATCAACCGGCATCCACTACTCCAGTCTTGGCGACACCAAGCTCGTCTCACAGGTACAACGACAATGACTTGGGTGGAGACATCGATGACAGGATGAGCACCACCGAGATCATCTTCTTCCTCGGTGACATGCCAATCTCATGGCAATCCCGAAGCGGCGGGTGGTGGCGCTCTCATCCCGCGAGGTCGAGTACATCGGCGCGCTTGTGGCGGGGCGTGTCGGCGGTGTGGCTCACACAGGCCGCCGGGCGATGTGATCGGCACCAAGCTCCACCGCCACAATCGAAGATGGACAACATGTCGCGATCGCGTGAGCAAGAATCCCATTCTCCACGACGTAGTAAGCACATTGATACAAAATTTCATTATATTCGTGAATGTGTGGGCGGGGGTTTTGCCTAGACTTCACGAGCTCACGGAGCAGCGGCTCGGCGATATTCAGCGAAGTCACTTTCGGACGTGCTAAGTTACGTGAATCTTGCGAGAAGATTAGCGTCGTCAAGCTCAAATGAACCGTGCAAGCTTTGGGGAGATTGTTGCATAATTCTTGCACGGTTCAAAGCTCTTGGTCACCAAACTCGGTTAGAGTCTTAGGCTAACTTAGTTTCATAAAAATGTGCTTTCGGTCGTAGTGAATCGAGAGCATCTTGTACATGTCCGATGCATCTTGGCGTTCATGCGAGGACTTCTCTGCTTTTTAGTCGCAGAGTCCGTGGCCTTGCAGACGTCTTTGAGTTGTGGGATGGCGCGGCTTGTGCAGAGGCGTGGCGCGCGCGTCGTGGTGTTCGTGGACACGATCGAGTCTGTTGAGTTGTTCTCTATTTAAGCAATATAGAGTCCAGAAAAACGTCGCGGTTTTGCGACACCAAATTCCATTGTGTTCATCGCGTTTGCGTGCGTGCGTGTTCTTCATCGTCTCCGGCGACGGGAATCGGCGGTGAAGGCGTCAATTGGTATCAAAGGGGAAAGGCGACGGGCAGGCGGCGACGTGGTACAGTGGTATGTGAGGAGGAGGCGGCGGCGGAGGGAGGTGGTGGTGGCTGGCTGGAGTAGTGGAATGGCGGCGCAGCCGGGTTAAGCTTTGTCACGGCCATGGCTGGGGACAGTGTGTAAGGAAACAGCGAGAGCTTGCCAGAAATGTTCGCCGGGGAGGCAGTGTGTTCGCTGGCTGGGGACATGGCCCTAAACAGAACCGACCGAAGGGCAGAACGGACATTTCGCATGTGAGCCAGGTTCACTAAACCAGAAATAAGAATAAAATATTCGAAAAGGGCAAATCAACGAAGTGCGAATATAAGATGTGGCATTTAAGCTATTGCATCGAACATAATGACATTTTGCAAAAGGTAAAAGTAAAGCGTGGCATTTTGACAATTGTCCCTTTAATTTTTGTCCTACTTTCTTCCCAAAGATACCATAGAATCATCAGAATTCATCCTTTTCTCCAGAGAAAAGATACCTCGATAAAGACCAGAAAGTTTCGTCTTTCCTCCATGAATAGTACTAGCAAGACAACGTTATAGACTGACCCATCTTTCGTGCTCCCATGGCGAAAGCTAATAGGACAGCAATTCTAGCTAGGTGCAGTAGTACCACCAAGAACCAGCACAAAAAAGTGATTTTTTTAATCCAAATTTCCCCAGAAACAACGGAAGATTTGTGCATAAAGGAAAAGAAGCAATGAGGCAAGACGGAGGACCTCGTCGGCGCCGTCGATGGCAAGGTCGATGAGGGGGTGGTCGTCGAGCGTGGAGAGCGGGATTCCGAGCGACTGCGCCTGATCGAAGGTGCGCTTGGAGGTGGGCACGCCGACGATGCCGGACAGCTTCCCGGCGGCGAGGAGCGCGCCAATCTCGGCGACGGCGAAGGCGGCCGTGGAGCCCGTCCCGAGCCCCAGCACCATCCCGCTCTGCACCTGATCGACCGCGCGCACCGCCGCGAGCCGCTTTAGGTCGTCCTGTGTCAGCGCCGCCGCCGCCGCCGGCGCGGAAAGCGCGCGGACGACGGCGAGGCGCGCCCGGCGAGGCGGCGCGCCGCGCGGCGGCCGGGTGGAAGCGGGCGGAGATGGCGACTGAGGCGGCCATGGGGTAGGTGAGTGGCGCGAGTTCTTGGAGCTCGATGAGGGGATGGGGTGTTGGTGGTGGAGGTGGGGAGGATTGGAGATGGAGATGATGGTGATGGTGAATTGGTGATCAGGGAAAGGCGACGGCTTGGGGCTTGGTGGTGACTTGGAGAGCTATGGGTTTTCCTTTCTATTTTTTTCTTTTTTTTAATATTCTTGTTCTTGTCAAAAGAAAATTCAATTGTTGCTCACCTGGATTGTTACCTAGGACAACAGCATCCATTCCAACATGCCGTTATGGATATGATACGGTCTAAAACGCAACTTTGATCATTTATAAACCTAATAAAATTATAATATTATGAAAGTACTTTTTAAAATAAATTTATAAATATGATTTTTATATATCCAATCTAAGTATTTAAAAGGACAGCGATAGTTGAAGTTTTGAAAGTTTAACTACATGCATCTTTGACATATGTTTTTTACTAGAGGGTACGTATGTACTGTTTTAATTTAGGGACGAGCAAAGAGTGTCCACTTCAACTTCAAGACCAATTTTGTGAGGAACGAGCGAAGCTTGTTTGGTCAGCTGGCGTTGTATCCAGTGGCTGGTCAGGGGTTCAAACCCCGATTCTCACACGGCTGTGCTTGGCACAGTGAGATGGGAGCTGTGCATGGGGCACAATGGCTAGGAGCTTTAGGCTCCCGGTCCGCTATGGTTCGAACGTTGCTCTCGTGGATGCCTCATAGAGTAAGGTACTCTTCTTTTTTAAGGCATTTCGGATGAGGAAAAACTTGGACCTAAAAAAATACTAATTTTTTTGTAGAACTAAGCGAAACATAAAGACCAGTAATGCTATATTTTCTTGTATAATATTTACATGCCTATACATCCTTGTCTCCACCTTCAAGAAAATAGGCCAAATTAATTAGCACATAAAAATTATATACGACATTTGGAAATCCTAGTATTATAGTTTGAAGATGTACACGAATTATTTTTGCAAAAAAAGAAAAGAAAAGAAAAGAGATGGGATAGTAGTATAATAAAACTATGCTCGTTGCCAAAGTAAACTTAGCATGATAATAGGTGGCCGCAATCTAATAAGGTGGTCTCTATTTTGGCATTATATACACAATCACATTAATCATTTTTCACTAGCTAATTTTTGGCCACTAGGGCAACATGATACGGCCATAGCCATATCTAAGTGGTGGAATTAGGATTTTGTCACGCTTAGGTTATAGATCGGACTAGAGGCTATTACTCCTTAGACTGGAAGGGAAGGTTGTGACTCCGACTTAACTAGGTTTAGCACTGGTAAATATCTCATATCCTAAGTTGAAGTCTAGGCTGTCATTGACCTAGATCCGTCCCTGGCCATGTCCACAACTTTGGTTCATGATTCTACATCAAATAGCGATTTGGGTGTTGTTCTTTTCCTCTCCAGGCAAAAGAAGCACCTGCCGAGGAGGAGGATAGCTCACAAGTCACAAAGCATCTTCGCGCACCCATGCACTCAGCCATACAGGGCCACACGATCTCCATCCAAGGGATCAGATCTAAGCGGGCAAACTTTGTAGGGAAAAAAACCCGCGCCTGGCCACACATTTTGCACAAACACTCCCAATACCTCTCCCTCCCTGACGGCTTGATCTCTCGTAGCTCAGGGTGAAGCACAACTATTGTCTTAAGTTTGAGTTGTCATGGTGCTAGCTTTCGAGGCTGGGCAATCCATGTATTTTCCACACAAGTCGATGAATAAGTGGTATATTGTGAATCATGTAGCTATTATAGGATAACTTCAAATCTTCATAATTCATAGTCACTACTAATAAAAGAAAGGGTTTACCACCGTGTAGCGGGAAATCATCCCACCCCTCCATCCCCGCGAATCATGAGTGCGTCCATACCCCTACTTCTTCCGCAACCACACAAACCGTCTTCGCTGCACTTCTTCACATGCACACACCAACATTCATCATCGCCTCAATCCTTCCCGTCTCGTGTCCTGTCCCCTCGCGATGTGACCCGCCCGGTAGCAGGGAGGGGAGGCGGTGGCGTGGTAAGGTGGCTTTGGGGACGGAAGAAGACACCAGGAGGGAATGGAGGAGAGGAGGCGGTGGCACCTTGGAGGAGAAGTGGTGGCGCTGGGGAGGGGAGGGGAGGCAGCGACGACGCACGAGGAAAAGGCAGAGACGAATCCGTCCTTCCCTCACCACGGTGTCGTCTCGAGTTCACCCCATTCAATCATCTTCGTCCTAATCCTACCCTGCGCCGACTGCTGATATGTTTCCTCTACACAACGAGGAGTTAATGTTAATGTTTGTATGTGTGTGTGAAAGAAAATTAATATTTATTATGCGGTTTAGGATCTCGTCTGCTGATATGTATCACTATCTTTTAAGGTTCTATTGCAACGCACAGGCACCCTACTAGTAATATAAAATGACTTGGTGGTGGTGATGAGTCTGCTATCTACCCCTCTTGAGTTGATGAGATCTTTTATGGATAAATATGTACACACGTGTATAAGATACTTGAAGGATCTTTTGTGGATAATAGATTATATGTGTTTGTGGTTTGTGAGAATATTCTATGTGGCTTGTTGATTAGATACAAATTATATATGAAACTTTCATTTGTAGGGATAATTACCTTATGTATATTAGTCCTCTAAGTTTATAACTTATATTATGTTTTATTTGAACTCCGTTGCAATGCACGGGCACTTGGCTAATCTTCATAATATGCCACTCGTGTCTCACTAAAATGTGAGCGTCAGCCTCACAACGAGTGGTATATTGTAAATCATGTAGTTATTTAGTGACATATCGTAAATTCTCTAGAAATATACATCGATCTCTTAGCGAGATAAACTGGCAGTGACCCAACTGCAAGAAGCATAGGACGACGAGCACACTCACAAATAGGGGTGATAATGGTTTGGGTTCAAACGGGTTAAACGGGTTGGTTTTTTATTGGGTTGGCTTTGGATGGGTGACAACGGGTTGGAAGAGCCAATGGGTTGGGTCGGGTTGGGTTTCCTCATAGAATGGGTTGGATTGGAGTCGAGTGGGTTGAGAAATTCAGGTTGAGAACGGATTGAACTCGTGGATACTACAATGGGTTCGCTCCATGGGTCCTCAATGGGTTCGCTCCAAGGTCGAGAGGGACGAGGCCTTGTGGGGCGGCGGTGGCGGTGATGGGCGAGACCGGCAGAGCCTGTCGTCGCCCGCCGCTACCTTGGAGGAGAGGGCTCGCAATGACAGTAGTAGGCATGGCGCCGCCATGGTGATGGGGCCACACGGTTGTCGCGCCGCGTGAAATTGCAGCTTGCGTCGGTGTAGCGGAGGACTCCTCGCCGTCGATCATGGCGGATGACGCCGGGCGAAGGAGGATGAGGATCGGGTGGGGGATCGCGAACACGCGTCGGCGGTGGTTGCGATCGCCGGCACTGCGTGCCGTCTTGCCGCCACGATGATGGCGGCTCCGATCAATGCGGCGACCACCGACTTGTGCCCTAGCTCCCACGTGGTGGAAGATCTGGCCGCGCCGCCGCCACGCATCATGAATCCTTGCCGCGTCCCTCCACCTTGGTGTGTCGATGTTCACGGAAAAGGGTGGGCGTTTGGTTTACTTGGCTCGCTCATTGCTTCGTCGGTGAGTTAGATTTATCACTTGGCGGTGGGGCCCCCGCGTGCGATCGACGGCCTGGACGTGATACATTGTGTTGCGGCAGGACATCGAGAGGCTGAACTGGATCATGTAGCTGGAGCAACTGGGTTGGGACGGTATGAACCTAATATTATAACTTGGGCTGGATGGATGGGATGGGTTGGAAATAGGTGAGAAATGGGTTGAACCCATATTGAGGAATTGGGTTGGGTTGGAGTTGGAGTTGGAGTTGCATATGGGTTGGGTTGGGTTGGGTTTTGAAAGTGGAACAATGGGTTAGTCTGGGTTGAACTGATATACTCCATTGAAATGGGTTGGAGTGGGTTTGGGTTGGGTTTCAACCCATTATCACCCCTACTCACAAATGATGGAGGCCGGACGACACCAAACCTTCACTACTCAAAAAGCTAAGCCTATTCTTCTTCTTCGAGGCAAACACCCGGTTTGGATGCTATAAATTAAGCAATTTGGAAAATCAAGTGTAAGTTCTTTGCATGGCTGGCAACTCATAGAAGGTATCTTACCAAATTTCTCAACAATTGGCAACCAATCCACCACATGCAGTTCCCTGTTGCACCTATACTGGACTGGAGAACCCGGATGTATGATTGGTGATTTTTTTAAAAAAAAAAATAACCTAATTTTATTTCAATTCTGATAATAATACTTTTTTTTACTGAAATAATCATCTGTCACTCGGTTGGGTGACTAGGCCCAAGTCGCTCAACGGTTGAGCGACTTAGGCCTAGTCACCCAACCGTTGAGCGATTTAGACACTTGTCGTTCAACGGTTGGTTCTAGTGTACAGCTTGTTCAGCTAGCAGGGCATGCATTGTGCATCGTTGAGCGATAAGTGTTCAAGTTGCTCAACCTAACGGTTGAGCGACAGATGATTATTCTTGTAAAAAGAAAAAAAATATGGTATTATTGCTATAATTCGGAATAAAAATTAGGTTATTTTATCAAAAAAAAATCTATGATTGGTACTATGTCCAAATTGACAATTGAACATGTCAGCATACAAGTAACCCTTGTGGCCTTGCCCCATCTCCTCCAAGCAGGAGAATTTTACTCTTGTAGAGAGACATTTTTGGGGCCCACAATAGTATATTGTAATCTTGAATCTAAACATATGAAACAAAATACACTGATTAACATTTTTCTGATGCACCTACGGAACCAGACAGAAAAAAAAAAGTTGCTCGTATCTTACTGCCAGCTGTTGATTTTCACATGGTTTTCTTTTTTCGAAGAAACATGCAGGAGGGTTATTTATTATATTAATAAAGAAGAAGTTGATTCAGGACCAAAGGAGAAGTCTAGAATATGTTATGAGTTTTAATTACACAGTATAAATTACTCCAATCCCTTAGCCCCAGCTAGAGTCCAAACTCTACCGTCGTCCTTTATTTTCACCACCAGGTCTAAGGGGTTAGTCGACATCATTTTCTTAATTCGTTGATTCCATGGAGAACAGGTGTACTTGTGGACAATTCCCTTCTTCAGTAAGAGCAATAATCTGTATGGATTAATTGTCATTATAAAGTACCCTGAAAAAAAAGAGATAAAGCTGACGACAGGGTTCGCACGACCATTACTAAATAAAGTGTGTCAATTAGCTAGTTAGCCATCGCATTACCAGCAACAGCAAGCAGCATTAGGCTTCATCGGCAATAGGATCCATACATATTATTGCTCTTACACACGCGATAATTAGCGAATCCTTCAGTATTGTATAGCCAAATAATCTACTCAGATTGATATATGGGCCTGGCTATAGAACAAGTTTCTGAGGATGAAGATGACGCAAACAATCAAATGCGCATGCATGCTCCTCAATGGCTGCTTACAAGGGTCAGAGATGCGAGACATTTTGTCCATATTTAACACATGAACCAAATGTGTAAAGCGGTTGGTGAAATTAATGGCAATGCAATCATCCATGCTTTGTCTGTAACGGCGCATCTGGAATGGTAATCTAATCCATTAATTTGGCTGGCTCATAGATCATCCTCTAATTAGCAATAGCAAATGCAATACCGTGCCCAGAGGCACTGTGCTCGGCAATAGATTATTTGGCATTGACATTTGGAGAGAAATAAAATTGATATTACGTCCGACAACAGTGTCATATGAGCCAGAAACTTGGCACAGCCAGCCAGCCATGCTGTAACAGTATTACATTAAGGCTCACAGTTCAAAGGCACAGGTGGATTGATGCGCAGGATGTGAGAAGTACTGTTTCAGTATTTCTCAGCCTGACCTCGCAAGATTCATCACAGCAATACTCGCCGTTGCCACCGCTAAAATGAAAACTAGTTTGCAGATACAATCTCTCTTCTTCCTTTTTTGTTTTACCAACACTCAATGTTCCATGAATCCTAATTCCCCGGATTGCTCGCGAAATGCCTCCAGCCTCAGTTTCCGGCAGAAACAGCCAGCGAAAGCTTTTCACACTTCCAGCGTACAAGTACACACAGAACAGAGAGGAAGCAACTTACTACAAAGCTAGAGTTCTGACAAGGTGTAACTTCCTAAGCACACAAAGCAAAGCTAGTTCTCGTGCGCAATAACTTTGCATACGGAACACTCCCGCCCTTAATCACTAATGATATTTCATTAAGGGTGCGTTTGATTGCTTGCACCAAGTGATGCATGTATGAGTTAGTTCCTGGTTCAATAAAGTTATCCATGTATTTGATTGTCTCTTTACACGTCTTGCATGGGGAGCAGTCTAATGTGCGTTTAATTTATCCCCTCCTTTGAATATAGCCAATATTTTTAGGAATTGGTTAGCCAGTACTCCAAAACCTTTAAAATCACAACTTCTTGTGGAAGCCAGCGCCTTATGTTGGTCTATTTGGTTATGTCGGAATGATGCAGTTTTTGATATTAAAAAAAGGCTTTCACTAATCTCTTGCAGGTTATCTTACTGAGTGGGCAATGAATGAGGGCTTGGGCAAGTATGCAGAAACCAGCCCAGAAGGAGTCCATGATGAGTGGAAGTGCCAAGTCGGAGTATGTGGTGAAGCAAATATTCAACAACCATGGGTGGCTGTTTAGTCCCAGGATTTGTAATGACTGAATTTAAATTTCAGTCGTCTTTTGGTTGTAAGGCTTCGAGCCTCTTTCAACTTTGTGGTTACTTTTGAACTTGGAACTTTGTAATAAACTAGGTTGTGTGCATCCTTGATGTAGAGGCCGGGAGAGTTTTCTCTTCCATTATCTAAAAAAGATGGTGGGGTATAGATTTGTGAAATATTCTCTCTAGATGCTGAACTATCTCATTCACTCAAAATAATGAAACCACACGGTACAAGACCTCGAGTGCGCCGATTGCTGCCAATCGTCGTGGCCCTAGCCCTTTTCATGGGCGGCTTTGCCCTAACTCGACCAAATTTTACGGGCTCGGGCCTTAATTTTAACTTTGAAGGCAGGACACGACAATGACAATAAAAATAATTAGAAACTATTTTTATTCTCAAATGAATTAAATATTAATTTTATTTCAAAAACTAAAATAATACTATTTTATTGGAAAACCCAGTTTTCGGGCCGAGCCTCCCCATTCAAGACAGGCTTTTCTAGGCTCGACCCTAAGGGCGTGTTTGGGACGGCTTCGGCTTCGGCTTTTCGCCTGAAAAAGCCAGAAGTCGTCCCAAACGAGAGGCTTTTCACAGCCGCTTTTCTCCGAAACAGTTTCATGTTACAATCTTGCGAAGCCGCCATGAGAGCTTCCGTAGCTTCCATGACCCGTTAAAACTACCCCCAAAATTTGGGGGTGATTACCTGCTGAATGCCACTCCATAACCCACCCACCCCCACCCCAGCCGCCTCGGCTCCTCCTCCTCCTCCACCCCCCCTCCCCCCCCTTGCCTGCTTCGCCTCCTCCTCCCTTGCCTTGCCTCCTTCCCAGACTCCCTCCTCCCCGCCGGCCTCCTCCCTAGCACCCTCCTCCCCAGCGCTCGCGTGGCCCAGATTCAGATCTGAATCTGGATCTGGATCTCGCCCACGTCCACCCTCCTCCTCCTCCTCCTCGGCGCCTCCGGCTCCCTCCGCTGCCGTCGCCCCAATGCCTCCTCCCTCCTCCCCCGACGCAGCCCCTCCTCCTTCTCCAGCGCCATGTCGCTATGCGACATGGCTCATATCAACGGTCTCGTTGCTGCGCAGGTATGGACTTTCTTTGTGTTCTTGCGCCTTTAGAAGATTAGATTATGGATTGCATTTGCTACGCAGGTTGGGTTCATATTTTGACGATTAAAAGACATATTTTTATTGTGATTACCTGGGCAATTCATACAAAGTTTGCATCTTTTTTGAATATGGTACACATCGCTGCGCTGGTTTCTGTACATACGTATGAATGGTGACTTGGTTCTGCTTGTTTAGTTGATGCGTTCATTGAAATGTTGCGTTACTTGTGCAAAGATCTAATTTGTTGCCTCTTCCTAGATAGTTGATGCAATGTGTGATCTTTTCTTTTTAGTCATTGCTACTCTGTATTTAGGTCAGTATTGCATTTTGTTCTAGAATCATGCTACATATACATCTCTTAAATTTTAAGTAGGAATGACTACATAAGAATTGCTTTCCTTTTAACATATGCTCTCCTTATCTGTACGTTCTCGTACCTTTGTATGCATTTGAGTGATACATGATAGCGACACTATTTGAAGGTAGCATGTCTTTTATTTGTTGCAATTGTGATAAAGCCTGACCGATTGTTGCAACAAAGGATGATTTCTATTGTATGATTATGTTCGTTGATGAGTTTGTCATTGATAATTTCATTGGCCTTCCCTGAATTGCTTGTGCTAAATTACGTATGATCTCTCCAAGTATTGATTCCTATCAGTAATGTTGTTGTGAGGCATGGAAAAGTATGCCATCTAAAATTTGTTATAATATCCCTTTCTTGAGCCAAGCATATAGATATGAATAATCATTCTCATTTGATTTCTTCTTTTACAATGTAAAAGAGGTGAGACAATAATATATCTAAAGAGACCAAGGACAAATGGTTGCTCTTGTTTGATTTTAGAGAGCTATTCCAAATTCTCATAGAGTGTTGGTCATATTGTTATTTACCTGCTGGCAAATTCAATTACTTGTAATTACATGACATCTTCCAAACAGAACCTTCTTTCCTCACCTTGACATACAAGATGGTACTTTATGTTCTCCTGATGGTTGCATTAGTTGTTTAATTCCCTCTGTTTGACATACAAGATCGTAGCTTGTTTTCCTCTATTAGTTGTATTTACATTAGCAATTTATGTAGTGATGACTAATTTCGACTGTAGTTCTTTTGTTTGTTCTTTTTCTTTCTTTTCTCTTTGTTACTTCTTTATTTTTTAGGGTACGTGAGAGGGTGGGAGTGCCTAGCACTGCCGATGCCAGTCTCAAGCCCGGAAAAGAATGGAGGGGCATGAATTATTTAGGGGTGAAAACGGATCGGATACGGACGGATAATGGCTCTATCATATTTGTTTTCATTTTTTTTCCCCGGATTCGGATACGAATACGAATACCCCGGATACGAATACAGATATGAATAATATCGAATACGAATACAGAGTGAATACAAATCGAATCGAATACGGTCGCGGATATTTTTCGGAACATGAAAACCCCTTAACTTGTATGCTAGAAATAAACGAAAATATATAACTAGTTTATTTGATGCAAATATTCATGAATTGTTCATATTGGCACTAGCAAGCTGTATTAACTAGTTCATCACAAACATAACACTTAGTTTACCATATTTAGTTTACAAGTCATAACTCACAAAGTCACAAGTCATCACGCATTTTAATCTATACACAAATGACTGTAACATCCCAAAGTATGTTACTAAAAATAAAATTAATAAAGTTATTATTTTATTGGATTTTCTGAGATTTAAAAGAGTTACATTGGTTAAAAGGAAAAATAATAAAATAAAGACAATTATTTAATTTCCTAGTTTTTAATGTCAAAAATAAAATTTATTGCGTTTTCGGGATTTTATTGAATTTAAAGTGAAAAAGGAAATTTTAATTAATTTCTTGAATTTTATGAATTTTAAAAAGCTTTTTCTTATTTTTGAAATTAAAAATAATTTATGTGCAAAATAAAAACCAACTTTAAGTTGGAATTAATTTTATTAAGTTCAAAATAATTCAAGGAATTTCGTGATTTGTTCTAAAATTTTAACTCTATTTGCTATTTTCTAAAAGGCTATTTGATTTGTTGCATTTTAAAATTAAATCAATTAAAATCTTATTTTCTCTTTTGGGCTGAAATCCGGATATCCGGACTTCGTCTTATCCGGATAATCTGTATTCAGATCCGTATCCGCGGATAGCATGCCTCTAGTATTAGTTTAGACAAAAAATCCAAATTCGTTCCCCATCTGAAAATTATCCGATCCGAGATAATCCGAATCCGTTTCCGTCCGGATCAGTCGGAAACCCCTAGAATTATTTTTGTAATAATTGTTTATCTTATAATTATTTATTGTATTATTTATTCATTGTAATAATAGTTTTTAATAATTATTTATTGTAATAATTGTTGTTAAATACGCTAATTGTGGTTTATTGTGTTGTTTGTGGTCTATCATTGTTAAATGCGATCAATTGTGGTAGTTATCATTCATTGCAGTCAATTGTGTTAATCATCGTTAATTATAGTTAATTATCGTCAATTGCGGTAGTTCTCGTCAATTGCGTTAGTCATCGTTAATAATCGTCTATTGTCGTTAAATGTTGTTAATTGCGTTAAACGGCATCAAACAAGTCATTAATGTCCTCAGGGACATTTCAGACATTTCTCGTTTCAGAAGCTGCAGTTAGCCTACCTAAAAGCCAGACAACCAAACACCAAATCTCTTCAGTCCAGTCGTTTAGCCCTACGATCGTTCAAATCTGCTGCGAATTAAAGCCGCTTCTCAAAAAAGCCACAACCATTCCAAAAAGGCCCTAAACCCGCGAGCGGTTTGAATAGGTCTAATTGCGGGTTGGTTTTAGGGCCTGTTTGTTTCAACTTCTGGCTTTCTTCGGGAAAAGCCAGAAGCTGTCCCAAACGGTCGGCTTTTCGCAGCCGCTTTCGGTCGAAGCCGCTTTGTGTCTAAACGTGCGGAAGCCCGAAGCCTGAAGCCGCTCGAGAGGCGCTTCTGCGGCTTCTCACAGCCTCCTTTCCCAAACTACCCCCAAAGTTCGAGGGTAATTACCCACCGATTGCCATCGAATAACCCCCCAAACCCTACCACCTCTGCCCCCCCCTTCTTGCAGACCCAAGACACTCCTCTCCTCCCCCTCACCTGCTCCTCCCTTCTCCGGTGCTAGCGTCGTCCTCCTCCCTCCTGAAGAATCTAGACCCGCCATTATGAGTTAATGAAGTATTTTGGTTATTAATGACAAATCTATTTGTGAGACTAACACTTCTATTGCTAAACCTATTGTTTAGTCTCAGTTGGATAAAAAGGTGAAAATCATATAGGTATGCATTCGACATCATATTCTTATATCTTGTTGTATTCCAAAGATCCAAAATATAGGTTGAACTCCACTAAAAGTCTAACTTGAATATGTGCATATATTTTTATTACACATTCGTGTATGCACACAGTTAGGGGGAGTTCACTCTATGTTTTGTGGTTTCATTAGTATTGACCCATATTCCTTTATCCATATATATTAAGGATCTTTACTTTGAAATATACCAAATGAGTATACATAAACTCGTGTAGTTCATATATACTCATATGTCTTTATATTCAATTATTTGTAATTATGATGGTTGTCATCAATTACCAAAGAGGGGAAGATTGGAGTATCTTGACCCACCATTATGAATTAATAGTATATTGTGGTAATTAATGACAATCATGTTGTGGGATTAATATTTTCCATGAGTTGGGTAAATAGGTTATGTTCCACGATGATGAAGACTTTGGATGGCATCGTGAGTTGATCGTCATCAAGTCGATGTTCAAGAAGAAGAGATGATCATGAGATGATCATCATCAAGTCGATGTTCAAGAAGAGGAGATGATGATGAGTTGATCATCAAGTCAAAGGAAGACCCATTATGTGTTGATGGAGGTCAAGTGAAAGAGTGCATCATGGGTTGATGCATATTCAAGTCAAGAACTTGAACTAAAGAAAATCATCATGTGTTGATGATTATCAAGTCAATGACTTGGTCTTGAAGTGAAGATGTGTGTCGTCAAGCTTCAAGAGATTGTGCAAGGCAAAAGTATGACTAGCTAGGGTTAAGGATATGTTTCTAGTCTTTTACCAATCTTAGTGTTTGGTTGGAAAACCGGATTGCTCCTATAGATTTGCCATACTATTAAGAGGGGTTTTGACTAGTAGCTTGAGTTTGTCGTGTGTTGATAGCTCGTTGTGTTTGCTCTAGCTCTTGTTAGTATGTTGCCAATATTTGCGAATGTGTTTTGTAAATGATCGTGGCTCATGCATAATCCTTATAGCATGTGACTTTAGTTTGCGAATATGTTTTGCAAATAGTTTAAGTCCATGTACCTTATTCCTTGTGGTGTGATTCTAAAAGTTGGCAAATACGTTTTGCAACTTGTTTAGAATCTCGCCTTTAACCTTTGTTTGTATCGCTCATCAATTGACAAATGTGTTTTTACAAATTGAGTTGAAGCGAAGTGCAATTTCTCTCTTTCAACTCTGGCGGTCTGACCGTAGGCCCTTGGGCGGTCTGACCGAAATGTTCGGACTGGGTGATGGTCTTTGTGAACTGGTGGTTGGACTGCCAGTAGAGACCGGTCTGGCCGATGGTATATCAGTCTGACCACCATGTGTTGGGCGGTCTGACCGGTCCCATGGTGAATGTTCGGACCATCCGATTGTATGGTCCGATCGTGTGGTCTGAATGTTCTTAAGGTGTTTTGGGGAGTTTCTCTTATTCCCAAAACGGTATGACCGCATTTGAACTGCGGTACTACTAGAGTGCGGTAGTACCGATCTTTTATTGGCGGTATGTTTTTTTCCAGGGAGGTGCTTCTCTGGATCTGGCTTGCTCTCTTGTGGAGTGGTCTGACCGCCCCTCTGGTGGTCTGACCGGTGTGGTCTGGTCTGACCGGCCATTGGTTGGCGGTCAGACCGGATGTGTGTCCAACGGCTAGTTTTATAGCCGTTGGAACTCTGTGTAGGATCAAGGATAACCGACTAGAGAGGGGTGAATAGGAGGTTTTAAAACTTTTCAACTTATTAACAATTTTAAGACAATTATGGACTAAGTCTAAACTAGATACAATTATAGGTAAGCAATTCTACACAAGAAAATTGCTAGAAATGTAAATGCAGAAGTAGTAAAGACAAGAATAAACCACAATGGAGACAAAGAAATTTTTCCCATGGTATCGAAGACTTGCCTGTCTTCACTAGTCCATATTGAGGAAGCTTGAGCTAATCAAGCTGGCTCCACAAATTAAGCCTTGACCCTCAATCACTATCGTTGCTCTTCCTCCACCCCGGAGATGGTGAGCATGCAACCACTTAACAATCCCTTGCCGGGTCACTTCACAAACTCCTTTGAAGTGATCACCACGCAACTTCTTCGAGCCGTCTAGGTGCTGGCAAGCACCAAGAGTAACAAATCTTAGCGCTCGCTTGAAGACAACCAAGTGCCAAGGTGATCAAATACTGATGCAATGCACTTGAATGCTCAGTAGAGAGTGTATATGAGCTCAAGATACTTCAACGCAAGAGCACAATGCTTAATGATCTCAAGAGTTACTGTTAGAAGGAAGATGGGGGAGTATTTATACCCCTCACCAATAATTCTAGCCGTTACAACCACTTTCCTGAAAAATCAGGATTTGCGGTAATACCGCCGTTGAAAGTCCGGTATTACCGATTTCTTCTCAATGGTCGGAATAGTGGCATTTAATGCTCTGAACTAGCCGTTACAAAAAGATTGCGGTACTACCGCCAACTATAAATCGGTATTACCGCACAACGGTAATACCGCTTGGCTATATCGGTATTACCGATTTCCAGATACTTAGTAATTATAGAAAAAACACCCTCTCTGGAAATATCGTACCGCCGTGTAAAACTCGGTATTACCGCACATCGATAATACCACATAAGAAGTGCGATCATATCGATTTTGCCTGAACACTTGGTCCAACCCGACTAGTTCTTCTTATCGGTCCACATGATCAGACCACCCGATTGGGCCGTCCAATTAGCCACGTGTTCCGCTCAGATCAAATTTAACGTTCTGACCACTCGTTTGGACCGTCCGAATGTACACCTATCCTGTGGTAATACCGATTTTCACTAGTGGTCATACCACTTTCAAGATTCCAAGAAAAGCTCTCCAAAACTTGTTCTTTGTAAAAAAACATACCGCCACTTATATTTCGACATTACCAACATGCGGTAATACCGCTCATACACTGCGGTCATACCGAATTTTGGGTTTCAAGAAAAATCATCCAAAACATGCTCTCTGGAAAATACATACCGTCGTGAATATTTTGGTATTACCGATATGCGGTAATACCGCTCATATACTTGCGGTCTTACCGATTTTTCTGAACAATTTTCCAGAAGCAAAAACAAATGCAATGCATGAGTCCTAGTTGATCAAAATGGTACAAGAATTAGATCCTTAAGCTACTAGCTATCATCCCTCTTTATAGTACAACATATAGCCTATTCATCTGGTCTTTTCTCCAAACACCGAGACCGGTAAAATACTATAAAAGGATCCTTAAATTATGTGATAACTTTGCTTGAGCCAAGTCGATCTTTATCACCTTTGCATTGCCATTACCATGTCATCATTCATCCTTTGGGACTAATCCTTAAAACATCTTAGCACACATGTTAGTCCCTTAATACAATGTTGACATTAATTACCAAAACTATTTTTAGGGGCCTAGATGCTTTCACTCTAGCGGTTTGACCGGCCATTAGTTGGCAGTCAGACCGGTTTACCCTTGTTTTTCTAGAACTGTACCTCCAACGGCTAGTTTTTGTGTGTAGGCTATATATACCCACCTTGGCCGGTTATGAGGGTTGTGGTTGCTGGTGCTATTCATTCCCTTGAGCAAAGAGCATGTCCTCTCCTCTCTTATGTGCATGTATTGCACTTAGTAAGCTTAGAGAGCATACCCTAAGTGCATGTGTTGCATTAGGTAATGGATTGTGTATCCATTGAGCTTAGACATTTGATTCATTCAATTGGGCGTCTTTGACTTGTTACTCTTGTTGTTTGCCGACACCTAGATGGCTTGGAGAAGTTGCGGCGGTGATCTTCTGAAAGAAGGTTGTGAGAAGACCCGAGCGGTTGTGAGTGGTTTGGTGCTCGCCATCTCCGGAGTGGAGGAAGAGCAACTCCGAGTGGATCGAGGTGTTAGTTCATGTTGGAGCTGGTCCAAGTGGTTGGATTTACCTTGGAGGTGTTTGGCTTAATTCGTGGAGTCGGTCCAATTAGTCTGGGCTTACCTCAATGTGGATTAGGAGAGACCGGCAAGTCTTCGAATACCACGGTAAAACATCATTGTGTCCTTGTGGTTTGATCGCTTGTGCTTTACTCCATTGCAATTTACATTCTATAATTAAATTGCTTACATGTCTTTGTATGATTCTATAATTATCAATAGTCTTATATTATTGGTGCACTTATTAAAGACTAGTTGATTTAGGTTTTAATTGGGCA
Source organism: Phyllostachys edulis (assembly GCA_036346405.1). Classification (NCBI taxonomy): domain Eukaryota; kingdom Viridiplantae; phylum Streptophyta; class Magnoliopsida; order Poales; family Poaceae; genus Phyllostachys; species Phyllostachys edulis. Next base: position 14,491,696 of record CM070558.1, read on the forward strand.
AAACCAAATTAATTTATAATTCTGCATAAAACTCGGTTTTAACCAAAAGATTTTTAAAACCTCCTATTCATCCCCCTCTAGTCGGCCTCCTCGATCTTACAAGTGGTATCAAAGTTTGGTCTCTCATTTTATTAGGCTTCACTATCGGACCCGGGAGTAACCCCCAAATCATCTGTGCATTTCTGAACTAGTCCCATGATCAATAGTTAGTTCACACAGTAAATAGATATGGTAACATCCATAAATCGCATGACTTTATTAATAATCTACAGAGTTTATTACAAGAAAGGCTTACAAGCCAACAATAAAGAACACAACAGAAGAAGAAGAAGTAGTGGAGTCCAGCTGATCTGCCACAAGCAATCGACTGGGGTAGTGACCTAGTCGTTGAGATCCACACTGGTAGTGAAGTCCTTCTCCTCTGAAATTTATTTGCATCAAGTAAGGATGAGCACAACTTTCGTGCTCACAAGTTACACCCAATAACATATTATAATGCATGCAAGGATATATCAAAGGAATGCTTATTGGTTAAATTTGCATAAAGTAGTATTTTCTTTAAGTATTTGTACTAAATTCCAAAGTAGTTATTCTATAACTAAAATTCATTTTATAAATTCTCAAGTTTTATAGTAGGATAACCTCTATAAGAAATATGGTGATGGATACCCACCTATCACATAGCTAACCGCCTAATTTTCACCACAAGGATTATCCATCCTCAAATCATTTGCTAAAATCATTTTTAAACAAAATCAAAGTCTAACTTTGAGTGGCTTTGCTTAGCATGTCCATGACCGTGGACACGGCTATTCAAATAGTTTTACACTTTGCAGAGGTTGTACAACTTTACCCACAGGAGATAATCATCTTATAATGTCCTTCTGACACACTTCCGAAGGTGTGCGACTAAGTGATTATCACGAGGCCTTTACAATGCGCCATTCCAATGTAGTTATGCCCACTGAGGTTTTAGTTCCTTTGAACTAACCATCCGCCAGAAGCCCCCTCTTGCGCCACTAAGGTTTCACTTCCATTGGGCTAACCACCCGTTGGAAGCCCCTCTTGCGCCAAGTGGGAATACTGTCTAACCGACACCCACACACCAAAATGGCACAACTAACATTGGAACGTTGTAAATTATTTAGCCTAGCCTGTCCCATTCCAGGCTTGTGGTAGTACGGTGGAGCTTTGTAAGATGCGGCTCAAAGACCGGTCCTTAACTGACTTGGGCGACTTCCAAAATAACCCCTGAGCCTCAACCATACCCAGATTGAGCCCATGCACAAACCTGCACCCACCAACCATCCATTTCGCCCAAGTACAAACCATCTTTTCCGTTTTACTTTTCAAAATCATTTGCAAAATCTTCCATGACAAATCAATGCCATAGACTTTTAAACAACATTTGATTTTTGGCTGTAAATTCCCAAATCAAATATTTTTTATCTAAGCATGGCTAGGCATAATATTTTCAAATGATCCTAGTTCATACTATCGTATCAACTAGGTTTTATCTAGGGTGACAATATATTCGATTTTGTGGATATCATGGGGATATGTCCACGATGTTAGGATGATGTTACAATTGGCAATGTCATTAATGGTTTGTCAAAACACGCGTTTTCATCGAAGTTTGGAATACTATCAGGTCGAGTGCGGTCGATCGGCGGCGTTGGCGCTATGATCGACCGGCCAACAGTCGATCGGCTTGTAAATGGCGGTTAGACCGACCAGCGGTTAGACCGGCCATTGAATGGCAGTCTGACCGATTTTGTACTGTTCATCGGCCAAAAGTGGCGATGAGTGTTGGGTTAGATCAAGTTCATGGATTTCAGTGCATATGTGTTGCATGATGCATATTTTGACTAACGTGGGTCAAGTTGTGAAGAACTTGTTCCCGGAATCGATTTCTTTGTCTATTGTTGTGCAAGTTGCTTGGAGGTCAACGACAGTCAACGGCGAGGATGATCGGGACTAGGCTTGGAGACTGAGGTCCAGAACGATCGGGGATGCCGGGTGAGGTCGATACAGTCAAGCATGGCGCAAAAGGGACAAAGGTGACCGAATGGGCAATTCGGTGCGACGACTTGGATCAAACGGCAAGGGGGTCGGTGCAAGTGCTATGGTGGTTTCGGTGGGAGCCGGATGGGAGAGACTTGCCGACATGATAAGAGTCGTTGGATCAACCTACACGTGGCGAAGCATGGAAGTGCTTCACGAAGATGGGACTTGGTCTTTACAAAAAGATCGAGAAGGGGTATTTTGGTAATTTTGCCAAATATCGCATTGGTGACCTTTTGCCGACCCGCGGCACAAGTTGGCGCAAGGTGAAGCGGATTAGGTCAAGAGGAGATGAAGACGGCGCTTTAAAATACGTGCGTGTGTGACCCGTTTGTGTGTGGGCTTAACAGGGGCCCATTAGGGTTCAATCTTCTCGAAGGTCTAGGCCTCCACTTTAAATAGAGGAGGGAGGTGGTTGCACCTCTCTTCAACCCTTTCATTATTAAAAACGCTAGTTTTATGTCGGGACCCGAAAATGCATCTCAGGAACCCTCTGTGTTTTCCGAACTAATCCCAGATCAGTAGCTAGCTCACACAGGAAACAGTGATGAAATACCATCCATTTATTCGATTTAACTAAAAAGATCTCAAAGTAACAAATAATAATAATAACTTGACCTTATGGTCAACGTTTACTTAACTTGCCACGTAGGGCTAAAGAAACAAATAAAACTCTTGCAGCGGAACAAAACTCTTCAAATGGCCAATCAACATGCCCACAGGCAATCGAGTGGAGAAACGCATCCTAATCCGCAAAACCTTCATGGTCCTCCTGGGCGAAGAACTCTTGAGCAGCTTGATACTCTTCAACTGCGGATCAATCCGAGGGCAAAAGCCATGAGTACTTTTGAATGTACTCAGCAAACCGTAGGGAAATGTATGCAGATAGTATTCATACATGGCTTGACAAGGTTAGTTGTATGGTTCTTTTGCAGAAAGCAGCATTTATGATAAATACAATAAATAGATTCAAATGCATAGTTGAAAACAATAATAAATAATTAAACAGTTTCTTTGAAACGACTAGTGAACTTCCCATTCACTTCCCAACCAAACCAAGATAAGTGAATCCCCAATTCACCAATCGACACAAACCCCCAAGTGAATGACCTGTTCACCAAACAAACATTATATTCATCAAGTGAACTTCCCATCCACACTCCGACTCATTTTAAAGAAACTCTATCTCCGTGTGAAATCCCGAAGCACGTCCATAACATGGACATGGCTATTGAATAGTTTTACACTCTGTAGAGGTTGTACTGACTTTCCCCACATGACACGACTTCTCTAGTTTGTTTGGCATCCGTCGATACCACTGCTCACTACCTTAGGTAAGCAGTCTAAAGCACGTGACAAGGCCTTTACAAAGCTCCTTCTTAACCCAGTTCTGCCCGCTAAGGTTTCAACACTGAATGTCTTTATTCGACCAAACAGGGCCCCCCTCTTGCGCCTCCGTGAGAATATGTTTTTCCCATAACTCACACTATCCACGACAGAACCGAAATTAAGACATTGCTATTTAGTTAGCCAGGTCCGTCCCATACCAGACATGTGGATGTACGGTTAAGGCCCAATTCAATGGCGCACAGGATTAAGTCCTTGACAAGTTACTCAGGCGAGACTACCACAAACCCAATCCGTGCTAAACCCGCACCCCCACTATCCACCAACCACTCGCCCAAGTGAAAACCATTTTGTTTAGCCAAGACCCATGACTCACCCCGTCATAGTACCCACAAATTTTAACAAGAGTAGCTCACCACCACGATTACATATCTCATTAAGTCAAGATTAATTATTATGACACATGTGATGATAAACGCATCGTATCTAAGCTGAACTAAGCATTAATATGCTACCCATGTTGGCAAAACAAATATGTCCAACTAGAATTATCCCCGCTAGGGTGACAAAGGATTCATGGCATTCAAATAATCAAAGGAGGCATAATGACAATAGGTAATAACTAAACCCAAAACAATTTGTATAAAAATAGCATGCAATTGTATAAAACAATATACTTTTGAAATCATAGGTTCAATATGATCAAAGGACTACGGCTTGCCTTGGAATAAATCCTGGGATTGATCTTGATCTTGATAGACTCCTCCTTGCTCAAAGCTTCCCGAAGAATTAACGTCTAATCGCAAACAAGGCAAATAAACCAAATAAATAAATAACAGAGGCAATATAAACTCCAAAAATTAAATAAAAATCTCAGATAGATAGATCTTGAATTTAGATGAATTTAGGAATTTGAATGGACTGAATCGGAGTTCGGATGCAAAAGATATGGGCTTTGGAAGATTGAAATCACATAAAATCTTGAAAATAACAATTTAAGGATTTACTGGAATTACTTTTCCAAAGGAAAAGCAATTATGATGTCGGCATGACATCAGCAAGGCAATTTCGGCTGCAAAAGGAATACATGAAATTGATTTTATCTGTGGGGCCCACTGGAAGTGGCTGGGTGTATGATGGACTTGGTCTACAAGGGCTTGGCTCGGGTGGAGAATAGGTGTGCCACCTGGCTGCTAACTAGACCATGAGGAGGATACCACATGGGCCAAGTTGCTGAGGGGGACATGATCTGGAGGGTGAGCTAGCTGCCACGCTGGTTCAGAGAGCAACAAGATAGAGCATGGACTTGGCCGGCGGCAATGGCGTGCTCGGCGATGATGACCGGAGACGAGGCAGACTCGGCGAAGTGCAAAAGCGGAACCCCAAGGACGCGAGGAACACACTGGGGTGTTGGTTCGACAAGGCTGGCAAGGGCTCGCCGGCGGCAGCGAGTTGAGCGGCGGCGAGGTCCTCGGACGCAGCGGATGTGGCGAATAGATGACGTCCGAAGAGAACAAGAAGGAGCACCGGTGCGGCGGCATCACCAGGAACACTGGGGAAGGCTCAGAACGAAGAAGAAGCTCACCGAGATATAGATCGGAGAAGATGGCGCCGACGACTGGTTTTTCGGACGAAGACGACAACAGCGATGTAGGGGTTCTCGGGAGATGAAGAACGCGTCACGGTGAAGACCACGCCATTGCGGACCCGATGGCGAAGACAACGAGGGTGGAGAGGCACGGACGGCAGAGCAATTCGCCGGAGATGAAGCTTCGGGCATCCTCAGTTGTTCGGCGATTGCGGCGCGACGAAGATGAATCCGGGAAGGAGACCTTAGGGTTTTGGTGGAGGGATGTGATGCGATCAATTTGCCGCGGAGAGGCGGCTTTAAATAGTGCCGGAGGTAGGGTTTCCAAAGGAGAGCCGGTGGCGCTGAGTCCTGCTCAGATACGACTCGATGGAGTCCAGCACGGGAGCGAAACGAAGACGATGCCCACGTGGAAATCAACGGGTGCACCCAGCAGTGAACAAGGAAGGCAAGGGCTGCGTAGCTGGGTTTCGGCCACGCGGCTTCACGCGTGCAAGGAAAAGGAAGCGGGTTGGCTCACGCTCGCGCAAGGAGCAAGACGGGCCGGCTCGGGCTGCAATTGAAGAAAAGGGGAAGTGCGGCCTGGTCGGGTGACCTCATGCGCGCGCCTAAGAAAACGGCCGGCGCTGAGAAAAGGGAAGCACGGGCCGGATCCTGCGCAAGGGAAAGACATGGTGGGCCAAGAAAATGGAATACAATGTGGGTTTCAGCCCACAGAAACTAACTGAGATTTTACTAGTTTTTCTTTTTAGAAAATAGCAGCAACTCCAAAAGACAAAAAGAAAATAGCAAATGCACTCGGAAAAATTCTAGAAAAATCCAGAAAATATATCCAAGCACATAGAATCCAAATAAAATAGTTTTGATAATAGTTGATGTTGACGTTAATCACATTAAATTGTTTTTGAACTTTGAAAATTCCAATTAAGCTTTTAACTTTACAAGGAAAATTCAAATGGTTCTTTTTCTTTTAAAACTTTAAAACAGACCAAATTTTTGGGATGTTACATTTTGCTTTTGTGCTTAGGGAGAAGATAGTTGGAGGTTAGGGTTCTAGAGAGTTGGATTTGATTTCGTGCTCATGTATTGAGTCTTTGTCCTCCATTGATGGAGTGGTTTTAAACCAATACCATATCAAATCAATCCAAGGAAATATTTCTCAAAGATGTGTCTCTTTACTTTCCTTCTCTCTATTTGGTGATTTTGAGTCTCTCTTTTATCCGCGAGTTTTCTCTTGTTTTCTTGCCTTGATCTACCTTGTTGTGACATGTGGGAACACATCTAGGATCGTCTTGATCATCAATCACCCACGAGCAAGTCTCTAGATCATATTTCATTTTTGACTCGGTTTTGGAGCACCCTTCATTCAAACTGAAAAGGATAGAAACTTTGGCATGGATCTCTGCGATCTTTGATTGGAATAGGTTCCTAATATCTTTAAGAAGGTGTTGTTCAAGTTTCGTGGAGTTTGGCTGTGTGAATCAAAAGTTAGATCGATTTATGTTTTGAACACGGGTTGTTCTTCACTGTTCTGTGTCAGGCACGGTCAGACCGCCCTCATACCGCCGATCAGATCGGAGGCCGGTCAGACCGCACTTTGGCCGTCGGTCAATCTACACCCCGGTCAGACTGCCCATTATATGCCGGTCTGACCGCACCTAGGGTTTTGAGTTTTCCTATTTGGTCTGTTTTGCTTTGGGGTAGATTGGATTCAATACAAGTCTTCCGTTGTACTTGTCTATTGATCTTCATAGCTTTCATAGCTATTGGAGTGACATTGGTGTTGAATCCGATCAAAGTGAAAAAGTGAGCATACTCCTATTCACCCCCCCCCCCTTCTAGTCGCCTTTTCGGTCCAACAGATTCAAATATCAACATTGGCCATACAAAGGATTTAGGCATATCTATAAATTTAAAACAGGCATTTAAATTACATTGAATAGAAATACACATGCAATAATAATTTAAAACATAAATTAAATAATTTAAAATAATGGAATCAAATATGATCAAAGATGTAACTTGCCTTGCTTGATTAATCATTGTTCTCAAACGGTGTTGAAATCCGGTTGTCCGAAGTCGTCGAAATCTATACATGTCTGAAGTCGTCGAAATCTATACGCGTAAACAATCCAAATTCAAATAACATTCAAATAAAATCCAAAAATTATAAAATAAATACTATAAGGAAGGTATCGACTTTATATGATTTTAGCAAGTTGAATCGACGGAATCGAAGTTTGGATGAAGAAGATATGGCTTCTGGAAGATCAAAACTAAAGAAAATACTGAAAAAGGACTTTCGAGTACTATTCAACGAGCACTGTACATCGAGTACTAGTCAGAATGCTTCAACTGCATGTGGACGTAGAAGATTACGACTGCATGGTCGTAGGCGGTTATGACTGCTGGTCGTAGGATCTTCGACTACTGGTCGAAATAGGATTATGACTACTGGTCGTAGGATCTTCGACTACTGGTCGAAAGAGCTACGACCACACCGATCGAAAAGAGCTACGACCACCGGTTGAAAAAAAAGTTTCGCCTACACAGGTTGACAGCGGGGACGCTCGGCTTCCAGCTCACCAGCGCTACGCGCCACGGCAAGATGAGCGGGTGATACCAAAATGAAGAGGGTGACACGGTGAACTTGGTGCGCACCTTCGTAGCGAGAGGGCGAGCGAAAAAGGTCGACGACGAGGAAGAAGTGCGGCGACGAGGCACGGTTCAAGGCGGCAATGGAGTTCCGGGGTCGTTCTGGTGGAGATGATGCGCTCATGAGGTAGACCACGAGATGTCGATCACGATGGAGTAGACGACGGCGACGGAGCGTCAACGTCGGCGACGAAGAAGAAGGCGACGGTGATGTTCAGGTGACTGTGGTGATGGTGCTCCGACGAAGAAGAGGTGTGCATGAGGTAGGACATGATGCGGCGAAGCTCCCTGTGTAGACAACGTCACCGGAGATTGACGGACGACGGCGCAATCGGCGGTAAAGGTACTTGTGGCCGGTGGCGAAGAAATACAAATTCCCGCAAGGGGAGGAAGAAAGGAGATGGGAGATCTTAGGGAATAGGTTGAGTAAGATGAGGGGCTCTCGGGGCTCTCTTTATATAGGGGAGGAGGTGCTCAAATCAACAGGAAACTCATGAGAATTAAATGAGTGGTTTTAGGTTGAAGTAAAGAACGAAGGAAACGGTAAAATTGATTGCATGTAGTGGAGAAAACGTGCAATTGATGGGATGGTAATATGGGTAAGGTTAGTGGGGACGTTTCGCTTTAGACGGAATCAATTTTTATGCTTCGTGTGCATAGAAATGAGAAAGGAAGTGATGGTCGGCCATTGAGAGCGGTGGATAAATGGGATGTTAATGCACTTTATTACACACGTGTTGGTGGAGAAAATGGTAGCCTTGAAGAGCTTGTAGTGGCAAAAATGGCAGATGGTGCTCGAGTGCTGGAGGTAGAAGAGAGGAAGGAAGGAGAGAGAGCAGTACTGGGAGCTTCGGCCTGCTCAGCTAAGCAAGGAGGAATCGGCTGCACAAGCTTGCTGTTTTTGGTAGAGAGGGGGAGGTGAGCACGGGGTCTACCTTGGTGAAGAGAACGTGGTAGCCCTTTTATAGTGTGAGGGTCATGGTTCAAATACCAGGAGATTAAAGCTTTAGTTCATGGAGTGAAAGAAGAAACGATAATAATGAATGCAAGGAGTGGAGGAGGCAAGAATTGTGGTTGACGTTAATGCGGTCTTAGTGCTTCAAACGAAATCAATTTTGATACTTTGAATGAGGAGAAAAGAGGGGAGAGAAGGAGTTCAGCCATTAATGGCCGCTTGATCTTCACGGCTCGGCAGGATCAAGGGAAGGGGAGGAGAAACGGTGCGGTGGTGGAGATGGCCGGCGGCGGTCGGCGGTGGTGGAACGCGTATGGTCGGTCGGCGGCGATGACACGCAACATGGACCGAATAAATGACAGAAATTAAATAAAATCTAAAAATTATAAAATAAATACTAAAAATTAAAGGATGAATTTAGGAGAAGGAATCATCGGATTTGGACTTTGCATGTGGGAGAACGAATTTTCGGAATGAATAAAATGTGTATGTACAAAGGAATGAAATGGATAACTAGAAAAATTCTCACTGTTCATTGTCTTCATGCTTCGGCCAACAGCAAACTTGGCGCCATGGAGAAAATAAGAAATGGTGGCCGGTGGAGAGGGAGAGGGGTGGTGATCTCTTGGGTATGAGTTGAGGGAGGAGAGGGGCAACTTGTGCTCCTATTTATAGGGCAAGGGGAGGCCGGGAGTGGAAGATCAAGGGGTAGCCGTTACATAAGTCCGGCGATTAAGTGCAACGATTAAGTACATTAAAATGGGAGTTTTTGGCCAGAGTGGAGGTGGATGGGCAAAGCAGCCATTAGTGCACACAGAGAAAAGAACAGAAAGGAAAACTCTTGAGAAGAAGATGAATAGGAAAGAGATTGGAGTAAATAAAACAATAAAAGAGAAGTTACTAACCAATTGAAAGTAACACAATTGATGGCAGCACATGCAACAGTTTGTAGAGTTTAAGTGAGGCATGACCGAGTGAAGCATTGGATGGGTGACCCGCGTGGGAAATAAAAAAAATTAATTCGAAATTAATTCAGATTAAACAACAAATCAAATAGATTTTAGAAAACAGAAAATAGAGTCCAAAAATTCTAGAAAAATTCACAAAAATTCCTAGAATTATTTTGAACTTAATAAAAATATTTCCACCTTATAATTGGTAATAGTTTTTGCACATAATTTATTTTGGCTTTGAAATAATTAGGAAAAGCTTTTAAACTTCCATAAATTAATTAAAATTTTACTTTTCATTTTAAATCCAATAAAATCCCAAAAACTCCATAAATTTTCTTTTTGATTTTAAAACCAAGAAATTAAATAATTTTTCCTTCTTTTAACAAGGAATTTTTTAAAATAATAGAAAATCAAGAAAGAACTTCGATAGCGTAAAATTCAATAAAATAATATCTTTATTTACTTTTATTTTGGTAACAAAACTTTGGGATGTTACAAACTACCACCCTTAAAAGGAATCTCGTCCCTGAGATTCAAAGAAGCTAGAAAGAAAGAATACGCACATAGGATAAATGTATTGAGAGATAGAAAGGGTCTATCTTCAAGTTAGCGTTATGTCCAAGGGTGTTGAATTGTTCAAAGTTTTGAATTATCGATTCATCTTTAAATCCCTTGTGCATCGACAAGTTAGGTTGTCCGATGGATTGTTAGAGAAGAAGGAAAAGGCAAAGGATGAGAAAGAAAGCTATGAGGAGAGAAGTCTACCCACTTAAGCTAACGTTGTACACAAGATAAAACGATCTACGTACGACGTACCAAAAGAAAATATACCCTACAAATAAAGGAACAATACAACGTTCTACTCGATCGATACTTGTAAGCTGGTGAAACAACTCACTACACAGAATGAGTCTTTGACAAACTTAAACTATATGGCTTCGCTGACAAAACGATCTTCGGTATATCTTGTTTGTCGTCCTTGGATGGTTGAGCCGATGATACTTTCTTGATGGCTTCATGTCTTGTGGTCTTGAACGTAAGGGTTAAAGAAATAGTTGACCTTCTATAGAAATTTTTCAAGGGCAAGAGGATCCATTTAACATTATAAAATGGTGATGGGAGAATTTAGATAAGGAAGAATTTCTATGAAGAAGCTAAAGACAGATAGATGACCAAGATGAGGAGAGAACAAGTTATTTTTTTGTTATACAAAATAAGTTTTGAAATTTCTCAACTAACGACCATTCTAACTAGGTCACGACCTACAGTCGATATGGCTCTGATACCACTTCTATCGGTCCCAGGAGTAACCCCCCAAATCCTTTGTGCATTTCTGAACTAGTCCCATGATCAGTAGCTAGTTCACACAGTAAGAAGATATGGTAACATCCATAAATCACACAACTTTATTAATAATCAACAGAGTTTATTACAAGAAAGGCTTACAAGCCAACAATAAAGAACATAGCGGAAGACGAAGAAGTAGTGGAGTCCAGCTGATCTGCCACAGGCAATCGGCCGGGGTAGCGGCCTAGTCGTCGAGATCCACACCGGTAGTGAAGTCCTCTCCTCTGAAATTTATTTGCATCAAGTAAGGATGAGCACAACTTCCGTGCTCACAAGTTATACCCAATAACAGATTATAATGCATGCAAGGATATATCAAAGGAAGGCTTATTGGTTAAATTTGCATAAAGTAGTGTTTTCTTTAAATATTTGTACTAAGTTCCAAAGCAGTTATTCTATAACTAAAATTCATTTTATAAATTCTCAAGTTTTATAGTAGGATAACCTCCATATGAAATATGGTGATGGATACTGTCAGACCCCCAGGCGTGGAATACCCATGGATCTTATGTGTATACTGTACTAGTCCCAGGAATAAAGGCTAGCACACACATTCACAACATTTGGCATCACATTCATACATTCACATACTAAAGTAAAGCAAAAGGGTGTAATCTACTTAAGCTGTTACAAGAGTTATTACAACCCACGGCCGATCGGCCAAATTAAAGTAGTCATCAGAGAACGTAAAATAGCAGCGGAAGATATAGTAGTAGTAGCAAAAGTCCAGCGGCATGCCCAGGATCCCTCAGGCAACCGACAAGGAAACAAGGCCTAAGTAGACCCGTCACCGAACCCCTCAGTGTCAGGTGCAAAGAACTCGTCGTCAAGTGTCGAATCATCTGCAAATTCTAAAGCAATAACAATAGCAAGATTATGCATTTTGTGTACTCAAAGAAGACTTGTAGTGTATCGCAAAAATTATATTAGATGCAAGGCTAACAAGTGTATGGCTCTACTCTACAAGTTCATTTGTTCAAAGCCAAGTTTATTTGCAATAATTATAAGTAATAATTTGCAACGGAATTTGAAAGAGCAGTTTATGAAACAGTAAGTACATGACAGTAAATAAAGTAACTGAATAAGTAACAACAAACACTTACAACCCTACCCGATTGTAAGCAAAAATAGAATCAATGTTTCGCCATGGAAATGGCACTGACAAGTTCATGTTCAACCATAGACATGACAATACTGCCATGGAAATAGCAAATTAGTCCGAGAATGACAATCGGCTATAGACATAGCAACAAAACCATAGACATGACAGTTAACTCAACAAAGTAAAACCCCATGGCATTACCCCAACATTTTGTGACAAAATAGTTTGGAAAACAAAAGCTACCGCCATACCAGCTGCACTAAGCATGCTCATGACCACGAGCGCGGCTATTCGAATAGTTTATCACTCTGCAGAGGTGTACACCTTTACCCATAGTACGCGGTATTCTAGTTGCTTGAAATATCTCTATATCATTGCTCACTGCCAAAGGTAAGCAACCTAGAGTTCGCGACAAAGCCTTTACATTATCTAGTCCTAACCTTACACTAGCCCTGCGAATTTTTATCCTCATCCGTCGGGATAATAATAACAACACTGATAGTAACATAGTAACAAATCGGATGAGGAGCCTTACTCACCCGGATGGAAACCTGTTGAGCAAGTCCCTCACTTCGCCCGGATGGAAACCCGTCGAAGTGAGGCATTCGCAGTTGTGTCGGCATTACTGATCCTCCGGCAATGTGTGCACTACTTCTGCCTGTTGTCATGCAAGGCTAAGATTTTGATTACTTAGTTAGCTACGACCATCCCACACTAGCACATGTGGTTGTATGATTAGGTCTTAGTCCCGGATTTGCTGGCTTCAGTCCTTAACCGACTACGGGCAAGATCTCCACCCTATCTACTAGTGAGTTTCAATCTCCACTTTTTCATAATACAACAATAACTTGTCCGTGTCTAAAGACTAAAGTTTTCATGTCATTTTCATAAAAAAAATAACAGAGGAAACTCCTCTGGACATTTTTCAAAGTAAGCCCAAACTCATGAAGTAACATATTGTCCTTTAATCAATTTATCAGAAATTCTATTGCTCTAATTGCATTTGTGCAATAACTGCACTCGAAAATTCCCAATTGACATTACATATTGTCTAACCCATAATCTAAAGGTTACAACAGTAAGAGATCAATAATCCAAGGAGAAGAGATCAATAATCCAAGGAGACATATGCAGCAAGTAGGATGTACAACTACCATTTTCCCGATAATAGCATTTTCATACAAACATACACGCATCCATAATAGGATTTACAAAACAAAGTACAATAAGTAAAATACTGGGATCAATATGGTCAAAGGGGGCGCTTGCCTTGCTCTTGCTGTTCTGGAGGTATAACGGATTGATCGTCGCAAGAAAAACCCGAATAATCGATGTCTAACAAGAGCTGGAGAAGAATTAAAATAACATCCAACAAAAGCAACAGCAACCAAAGTAAAATATTTTTACATATTTAGATAGATCATGATTTTATACGAATTTAGAGACTAATTTCACTAAATTTGGAGTTGTGTAGCAAAAGTTATTAAGCTTTTACTACAATCGGTTTGATAAATCCTGAATAAATAAAAAGTACGTTTTCTAACAGATAAAGCGTATTTTCCATTTTTCATTGGATTTCCGATTCAGGCTGATAGGTGGGGCCCACTGTCAGTGACTAGATCCACTGGGCTCTCACTGTGTACTTAAACCGTGGGGCCCGCATGTCATAGACTCAAGCGAGGTTAATGGTTTGAGTTAACTTAAAAGCTTGGTCCCACATGTCAACGACTCATTAGGATTAACTAAATAGTTTAACATTCTGTTAACACTAATGACAAGATTAGGCACATTGATGACGTGCTACAGTGCCGTCATCGCGGTGCCGTGTGGTGGTGTTTCACGGTTGCGCTACTCACCGGCGATGTGGGGCTCGGCGAGGTAAATGGATGATCAAAATGGAAGCTACATACTAATGTGCACCTGTTGGCACCGACGGCGTGGCCTAAGGTGGCTCAATGCGGTGGCACGCCAGCGGCAAGCGGAAAGGTTGCTACAGCTAACAACGACAAGGCAAACGAGCGAAGCTCTTGGTAATCTAACGCGCGCATAAGCAACTAGGGACTACTAGGGATGTACCGGAATGACGCGGAGGGGCTAAGATGGTTTGTCGACGGTGAGGCGTGGCGGCGAAGTCGGTTGCTCACGGAGAAGAAGCTCGGGTGAAGGAGAGTGAAATCCAATGATCGTAAAAGCTTCACTGAGTCTTGGCGATGCTTCAGGTGCAGTGAATTGACTCGAGGTGCACTGAATCACCGGTGAGGCCTTCGCGGTGGTTCTAGCTGGAGACGAAGAAGAAGATCCAAATTGGGAGCTCCTATGGATCAAAAGCTAAATTGATTGAGGGGAAATACTCAAGGTGTTAAGGGATGCGATGTGACACGATAGAAATGACACCAAACCCTTCATGGCGCCGGAGATGAAGAAGATGGCACAACGGTTTTTATGGTTTGTGTTCTTGAAGCTCTAGAGCTTGATTGAGTGAATGAAATGGGAAGTGGCTGAGAGCATTGAGTTGGAAAAGAGAATGCGAAGCTCAGGGTGGCCTTTATATAGGCGGAGCGGCGGAGATGAACAAGAAAGAGGTCGGGCAATGGCGATCAACAGGACGAAGCTTCACAATGAAGTACGGGCAGGAAAAGGTTGGTGCGGGCAGGCATGGGCACGGCGTTGAATGGCGATGTGACTAGAGTAGCTGAGTTGCAGCAAAACCACTAGCGGTGAGGTCAAAACCGGTGGGCTAGTAGAGCTCATGGCGGTCTTTGTCTTTGCTCCGGTAGAGTGGACGAAGGTCCATGCGCTCGGGACCCACCAGCCAGTGGGTCAACGAAACGATAAGGGTTGATCAAATCATGACTGTCCGATTAGAAACAAACAGTTGCGATTAATTGTACTGTTCGGATGGTCTGAACAGCCTAACTAATCTGGAGTGTTCATTTGATAACCAACGGCTCAGATGAAATGTACTATTCGGATGGTCCGAACGGCTCACTCAATTTGATTCATCCGATAAGGATCCAACGGTGCGCGCATGTGTTTGCTGGGATGGCCCGATCAAAAATGAGTGGCCCAGATTGCACAAACGTTCGGATGGTCCGAACATCCCTAGGCGCTTGGTTTTAAATCCAACAGCTCACAAGGGTTGTGCTGTACGGATGGTCCGAACGGCACATTGAATCTGGGCAGTTGATTTTCAAATCCAACGGCTCATATTGCTTGCGCACTTTCGGACTGGTCTGATTGCGAAGGGGTTGGGTTCAACCGTGAGGGTTTTGACTCGAGCCCGATGAACAGTGCAGGCTTTAGGGTTTTAAATTATCAACTGATTTCTTTGTCGATTTAATTCACCACCCAAACGAAGTCCAAAATTTATGAAAATTTTTGTGTAGGCTACTAGGCTCAAGTACCTCCTACAGTAAAATTTTCAAAGGCTAAAACCTTTCATGAATTTCTACAAAATCCAAACAAGGTGTTGATCCTAGGTGTTTGCAAAGATTTTCCTAAACAAAATTTCATATAGAAACTTTTGGTTGAATAGTTCCTGGGATAAAAGCCCGAAACCATTCTCTTACTTCGAGAAATTTTATTTTGTTTTCTCTATTTCCATTTTAGCACCTAATGTTGTTCAAGTTTTAGTTTTAAAACCAACACAAGATTTTCAAAAGGACAAAGTTTAAATGCAAATATTCAAACAAATTTTTCCTAACGCATTTTATATTACTTAATCCCAAGATTAGGATTTTGAGATGTTACAAATACATTCCTATCATATGGCTAACCGCCCAATTTTCCCCACAAGGATCATCCATCCTCAAATCATTTGCTAAAGTCATTTTTAAACAAAATCAAAGTCTAACTTTGAGTGGCTTTGCTCAGCATGTCCATGACCATGGACACAGCTATTCAAATAGTTTTGCAATCTGCAGAGGTTGTACAACTTTACCCACAAGAGATAATCATCTTATAATGTTCGTCTGACACACTTCTGAAGGTGTGCGACTAAGTGATTATCACGAGGCCATTACAATGCGCCATTCCAATGCAGTTATGCCTGCTAAGGTTTCACTTCTTTTGGACTAACTTTCCACCAGAAGCCCCCTCTTGCACGACTAAGGTTTCACTTTCATTGGGCTAACCACCCGCCAGAAGCCCCCTCTTACGCCAAGTGGGAATACTGTCTAACCGACACCCACACACCAAAATGGCACAACTGACATTGGAACGTTACAAATTATTTAGCCTAGCCTATCCCATTCCAGACTTGTGGTAGTACGATGGAGCTTTGCAAGATGCGGCTCGAAGACCAGTCCTTAACTAACTTGGGCGACTTCCAAAATAACCCCTGGGCCTCAACCCTACCCGGATTGAGCCCGTGTACAAACCTGCACCCACCAACCATCCATTTCGCCCAAATACAAACCAACTTTTCTGTTTTACTTTTTAAAATCATTTGCAAAATCTTCCATAACAAATCAATGCCATAGACTTTTAAACAATATTTGATTTTTGGCTGTAAATTCCTAAATCAAATATTTTTGATTTAAGCATGGCTAGGCATAATATTTCCAAATGGTCCTAGTTCATACTATCGTATCAACTAGGTTTAATCTAGGGTGACAATATATTCGATTCAAATATCAAAACTAGCCATACAAAGGATTTAGGCATATCTATAAATTTAAAACAGGAATTTAAATTACATTGAATAGAAATACGCATGCAATAATAATTTAAAATAATGGAATCAAATATGATCAAAGATGTAACTTGCCTAACCAAACTTATTTTTTGATTTAGGTGGAAAAAACCGAAGGTCCGCAGAGCAGAGCTGCGGAAGTCGTAGACCCCAGAGTGGACGTTCACGACCTAACAGTTGTTATTGAAACAACTGATTTGGAGGTCGACGAAACCACACCCTCTGACCCGATGGTCTAGGACGCTATCCTCGACCAACTGGTCAAGAATATTGCTTCCGACCTGTGTCCCGGTCATTTCCGACCAGAATGCTCCTGAGGCCCAGGCACCTGAGGAAGTCTCTGTCCAAAGCACTTCTCAGGACAAAGTTCCTAAGGATAAAGTAGTCGAGGAAGCCCCCGAGCAGGTGTCGGTGCCAGCGGTCGCTCAGGATCCATTGGTGATTCTGACTCCTTCTATGGAGTTAGATGCCCCTAAAGGCTCTCAACTAGTCCCAACCTCTGTTGGTAATCCCTCTAAACCTAACAAGTTCCCTTTTCACCCCCGATTTATCAAGGATAAGGAGCTTGACAACGTATGGGGAAGAATATTGGACCATCAAGCCAAGATAGGTCCTGATATCATTTTTGCCAATTATAATGATGTGGCAATTCGGGTAAGTATCTATGACCAGTTTCATAGCTTCTCTTTAAAAGTTTATAGAAAACTTAAAGAAGAATGCTATTTTTATAGCACATGGTCGAGAATTTTGCTGTGGTCGGAGGACTAACCTAGCGAATAAAGGACCTGGAGCAAAAACACTCCGAATTGGAAAGTAAGAACTTTCTCCTTAGCCTTTCTTCTTCTTCAATACTTTGTTCTTCTTTTGTTTAATTATTCTCCCTTATTATATTCGATAGATTTGAAGAAAATAAAAGAACATATCATGGCTGATAAAGCCAGAATAACCCAGCTTGAATAAGAATGTCAAGCTAAGGACCGATCGATCGCAGATGTGACGACCAGACATGAGACTCTTCAAAAGAAGATTGAAGGTAATTGGTCGCAGACGTGAATTATTAACCTCCTCTAATCATGTTTACTTACTACTTATCTTATTCATGTAGAGTAAATACAAGCACTGAATAGAGCAAAGAAGGCTCTGGAATTTGAGTAGGATAAGGAGGCAGCTCTTGTGCAAGGTCTTGATGAAAAGATCCATGCACTCAACAAGATGATATTTGATGTGGGATCAGGATCAAGCATGCCTACCTTAAGAGATCTAATAGAGAAAATGAACTACTTGGGTCAACTTCTAGAAGATCTCAATGGCCTGCTCAAGACTACTCGAGAGAACTATGCCCAGATTATGAAAGAAGGCGTGGCCAGTGGAGTTAGTTTTGTGTTAGCAAAACTAAAGGCTTCCGACCCCTCCATCGATCTCCAAGCTGTTGAAAAAGACTTCAACTGCCTACCTGATGAGGCGACCAAGTTTCTCAAAGAACTAAGGCCTCTTGGAGACAAGGTTGCAGAGGAAATAGAAGTCGGATCTCTATCAAACAGTAATTAGTCTGGAGACATTCTGGAGTAGGACATTGTAATATAAGAATTTATTAAATTTATAAAACTTACCTTTTTGCCATTAGCAAGTCTTTTGTTTATCCTTTTGACTTTTAAAGTACTCATATATTCTCTAGCCCCCGACTGATTTATAGTAGAAGAACATTACTATATAAGCAGTAAGCCAAGAAAAGAGAACTTGAAGTCTTATCCTTTTTTTTTGCGTTGAAGGCATATACTGATTATATGATAAAACTGATCATAATAATACTATAAAATCAATTTGGTCGAGAACCGATTATACGATTTTGACTAGTTGTAGATTTGTTTTGTGATAATCGGAATACCAAACAAAGCAATATATGGTCGGCAGAAAAGACTTGCTTTGATGAAAAAATAAAATATGCAAAAATGTATGCAATGGATGATAAGCAATCTTATTCATATATATATATATATATATATATATATATATATATATATATATATATATATATATATATATATATATATATAATCCAAAACTAGTCGGAAGAACTGCTAAGAATCGAAGACATGAAATACACTTCATAAACGTGTTCAAAGCTCAAGTCCAACTGGCAATGAGGATCGTGAAAAGGACCGTCGCTAGGAAGCTCCTTCCAAAGGGCAAGACCACGTCTTGAAAAAGAAGAGACTTCGACTAGGAGGCTTTCCATGTCCCACCAAGAGCTAAACGAGTGTAGAAATGTAATCTTGAAATGAGGAAATATAATCTTCATAATCTCAAGCATATGAGTCACTACATGAAGTTATTATTATTATGCTCGTTACTCGTATATTTCTTTTGTGAAAAGAGTTTGGTCACGTGGGAATCATTCAGGGAATGATTGCGCCTAGGACCTATACGATGTGTGACTTCAAGTCGTTGCCAAAAATGTAACAGAGATCCTTGAAAGGATGCCTGAGAGAAAGTTGTCTTTCTCCCACCAAAGGTAAATAACAATAGTAGACGACCAAAGGTATATGTACATATATATATAGGTAATATAACTTACCAAAATAAATAAAGGAATGATTAATCTTTATAAAAATGAAAAGAATTGAAATAACAATTAAACATAGAACTTACGCAATTGATCAATGTTCCAAGAATTAGACAAAAGTTGCTTGCCAGACATGGCTAGTTGTACAGAATCTGGACAGGTGACTTCGACCACAGTGTAAGGACCTTCCCACTTAAGAGAAAGCTTGTTGCGATTTGCTTGGTTCTGAATTTTTCTGAAAACCAGATCACCTACAGCGAGGCTGCGAGGTTGCACCTTACGACTATGGTACCTTCGCGTGGCTTGTTGGTAGACAGCTGATCGTACCAGGGCTTGGTTTCGTCGTTCTTCAAGGAAATTGATGTCGTCAAATTGTCGTTCATTCTGATCGTTTTCATTGAAACAATCAATTCGAGCAGAGCCAAGCTTTAGTTTTGGAGGAAGCATGGCTTCAGCACTATAAACCAAGAAAAATGGTATTTCACCGGTCGCACAACTAGTCGTGGTTCGAACGGCCCATAATACAAAAGGGAGTTCTTGAAACCAAGCTCCTGACCGTTTAATTAACTGGTCGAACACTCGGCGTTTGATTCCCTGCATGATGATGCCATTGGCTCGCTCAACTACTCTGTTGCTCTGTGGATGAGCAACAGAAGCAAAATGTACCTTGATGCCAAGTTCCTCGCAGAATTCTTGGAATTGACCACTTGAGAACTAGGCACCGTTGTCTTTGATTACACGGCTGGGTACACCAAATCGTGTGATCATGTTTTTTGTGAGAAACCTCTTAGCGGCCTCAGTTGTTGTTTTAACAACAAGCTCGGCTTCGATCCATTTTGTGAACATGTCAATCATGACGAAAAGGAATTTGAAGCCCCCGGGTGCTCTTGGGAAAGGTTCCAGAATGTCCAGTCTCCAGGTTGCAAAAGGCTAAGAAAGAAAAATTGTTTGCAAAGCTTGTGCCGGCTGATGTACTTGTCAGCTCTAAAACTGACATTGTACGCACTTCGTCACGAGCTCTTTTGCATCATGAAGGGCAGTTGACCAGTAGTATCCTTTCCTGAAGGCTTTACCGACCAGTGTTCTATAGGAATGATATGCTCCACAGACTCCTTCATGGATTTCGGTTAGCAATTTAATGCCATCCATTTGAGATATGTATCTCATCAACACTTCGTGAGATCCTCGTTTATACAAGGTACTTTCAATCAGAGTGTATGATTTGGTTTTTCGTGCTATACGATCATCCTCTACATCATCTTCTGGAATTATGTCATGCTGAAGATAAATTGTAGATCGATGTCATCCAATCTCTACCCTGATCGTGACAACGCCAACCGGCAATGACTTATGGAGTATCCATGTTCTCACGATCGGTTTGTATGACCTGTAAAGAAGCATGTATGTTCTCGGAAAGCTCGACCACCAATGGTGAATCGAGTTGCTCGAGAAAAACTCCGGGCAGGACGGTTGACCTCGTGGAGGCCATCCATGCCAACAGGTCTATCAGAAAGTTTTCCTTTCTAGAAATATGTTGGATCTGGAAACTGAAGAAGTGATTTTCGAGTTTTCGTACTTCCGCCAGATAAGATAACATCTTGGTACTCGAGCATTGATACTCTTTCCCTACTTGATTCACTACTAGTTGAGAATCGCCTTTCACTAGTAATCTGCGAATCCCGAGCGAACGAGCTGCTTGGAGTCCTGCCAGTAAACCTTCATATTCTACCACATTGTTTGTAGCAGGAAAATTTAACTGGATGGCGTACTTGATGTGTTCGCCAGTAGGGGATATCAAGACAACTCCAGCCCCAAGCCCTTGAGCATCAAGGAACTTTCAAAGTACATTATCCACTCATCGTGGTGTTCGTACTCGGGCCCTTGGGTGGGTTCAGGGTTTGTCCACTCGGCAATGAATTCTGCTATTGCCTGGGACTTGATTACTGTTCGTGAGATGAAATAGAGGTCGAACGCCCCTAGCTCAACCACCCATTTTGCTATTCGTCCTGATGATTCCCTGTTTCCAAGGACTTGACCAAAAGGATACCCAGTTGGTACGACCACTTTATGGGCCTGAAAGTAATGCCTTAGTTTCCTTGAAGCCATAGGGAGACCATAAAGCAACTTTTTTACGTATGGGTATCTTTCCTTTGGTCCATATAAGACTTCGCTTACGTAATAAACTGGTCGTTGCACGTTGTCACATTCTATGACCAATACACCACTAACTATATGTGGCATTGCAGCCACGTAAATTAGCAATATTTCTCCCGATCTTGGAGAAACTAAGACCGGGAGACTCGTAAGGTACTTTTTTAGGCTTTCAAAAGCATCGTTTGTTTCCTTAGTCCACTCGAAACTTCCATGTTTCCGGAGAAGCTTAAAGAAATGTAATCCTTTTTCACCTAACCGTTCTATGAAACGACTTAGCGCCACCATACAACCGGTTAGTTTCTGGACTTCTTTCTTCGTGGTCAGAGAGCGCATCTGGTCGATGGCTGATATTTTTACTGGATTCGCTTCGATACCTCTAGCCGAAACTAGGAAACCGAGTAGCTTTCCAGCGGAAACTCTGAATACGTATTTTTCTAGATTCAACTTGAGGTTATGCCTTCTCAAGTTGTTGAAAGTCTCTTGTAGGTCGAGAATGTGATCGCCAGCGTTGATGCTCTTTACGACCAGATCATCAACGTAGGCTTCTAGATTTCGACCTATCTGTGGATTAAAGGTTTTCTGCATCAACCTTTGAAAAGTCGCACCAGCATTTTTGAGACCAAACGGCATCTTAACATAGCAGTAAGTGTCGTATGGGGTGATGGAGGAAGTTTTCTCTTCATCTACTTTACTCATATTATCTGGTGGTACCCTGAATACGCATCTAAAAAACTTAATAACTCACACCCGGAAGTTGAGTCTACAAGTTGGTCAATGCGTGGACGGGGAAAATCATCCTTCGGACAAGCTTTATTAAGATCAGTAAAGTCAATACACATTCGTCATTTCCCATTATTTTTCCTAACCATTACAGGATTGGCGAGCCACTGAGGGTGGTCGACTTTACGAATGAATCCAGCATTGAGGAGCTTGTCAATCTCCGACTGGATTGCCTCCTTCCGATCAAGTGCAAAATGTCATAGCTTTTGCTTGATCGGTTTCTTGTTAGGCTGGAGAGCTAGCCTGTGCTCGATCACCTCCCGGGGGCCGGACTCCGGGCATGTCGGGCGCCTGCCAGGCGAATACGTCTTGATTTGCTCGGAGGAAGGAGATGAGCGACTCTTCCTATTTGGGGTCGAGTCTTGCCCCGACCAGAATCTTTCGGGTAGATAAGTCAGTGTTTCCTAACCCAAGTGGCAACTTGGCGCTTTCTGGAGAAGTGCCTTTGTCGAACGGTACCTCTTTTGTCTGGTCGGAAGGCTTTGGTGTCATCTTTGGCCTCGAGTGCTTGACCTACACGGTAGATGGGTTAGCCTCTCTGGTCGGAAGTTCATCGACTAGCTCTAAGGATTTCCGATCACATGCGTAAGCTATTTTCTAATCTCCTCGAACCGTGATGACTTCTTTTGGTGCCGTCATCTTCAAACTTTGATAACCGTAATACGTGGCTATCAAGAATTTTGCTAAAGTCGGACGACTAAGGATCCCATTGTATGCGGATTCGAAATCCACCACATCAAATGGAACCCTTTCTGTTCGGAAGTTGTCAGGTCTTCCAAACGTAATCGGTAGGAAAAGCTGTCCTATCGGTTTGGCGGTAGAACCAGCAACTATACCGTGGAAGGCATATTTCACAGGTTTCACCTTTGACTGGGGAACTTACATTTCTTCTAATGCTCCCGCAAATAAAATATTTAAAGAACTACCTCCATCTATTAAGACTCGATTAACTCTATAGTTGTTAATAGTAGGCTCAACGACAATTGGAAACCTACCGGTCGAGTCGAAGGATGGGGGTCTTCTTCTTTGTCAAGGAGATTACAGTGTCCGACCACCTTGATGGCTTGATGATGGTCGGAGGCTCGACAAGGTTGACCTCCCGTTCCATGGCCCTCAGATGACACCTTGATTCGTATGAAGAAGACCCACCAAAGATCATGTTGACCGTATGTTGAGGCTCCTGGTACTCCATTTCTTCGTCGCCATCTTTGTCCTTCTTAGAACTCGTCTCACCGAGTTCCTATATTGCGGGGAGTGGACCTTTACCATCATAGTAATCTTCCAGCTTTTTTCTGCCAAACTTGACAGGTGCGCAAGTCATTCCCGACCTGCTGGTGAAGTGGACACCACTTCTTGTTTTCTTGTATCCTTCGGTCGGAGCTTTTACTTTTCCTCGACCGGTATAGTCTTTCTTACCCTTTGTAAACTTTTCAAGAATCGCAAGGACTTCCTTATCGTCGGGTCTGCGATTTTTGTTCTTCTTGAGAGCCTTCTTATTTTTCTTCTCTGGTTTATCCAAGCCAAGTTGAGGGATTTTATCCTTCCGATTGATGGCCTCACACCATTCAACCACTTCGCTAGCGGCTGCATATTTGTCAGCCATGTCGAAAAGTTCGACGGTTGTCTTTGGAGGGTGCATTGCTATGTCTTCCGTGAACTGTCGATTCCTTAGACCTACTTTAAAAGTTTGGATGACAGATGATTCTGCGACATCCAGTATTGAATTACGAACCTGGCTGAATCTTTTGATGTACTGGCGGAGAGTCTCATTTGATCCTTGCCGGATTCGGTGAAGGTCATCCTCCTTTCTAGGGCGGTCGTACGTGCCTTGCAAATTTGCAATCAGAAGGTCGCAAAGTTGCTCCCAAGTGTAGATCGATCCGACTGGTAGGTTAAGTAACCACGGCCGGGCAGACCCTTTGAGTACTGTGGGTAGATAATTCGCCATCACATTCTCATCACCACCAGCAGCTCTGATGGCGGTGGTATAGATTTAGAGAAATTCCAATGGGTTCTGAGTCTCATTAAACTTATCCAGGTTGGCCGGTCGGAACCTGTTTGGCCAATGTATAGCTTGAAGCCCTGCAGAAAAGGCTCGACAACCTGTAATCGAATCATGGCGCCTTCTTTGGAAAGGTGCCGGATTGAAGTCAGTCGGAGACCGGTTCCTAAGATTGGAACGTTGGAGCTCCGGTGTACCGATCCGGTTGTAGACATTGGTATGATGTCTTCGACCGCCTGCTTGATTTAAACGGTGTCGGAGATCGTTTGGTCCAATCGGTTGCTCTTCTCGACGAAGAGAGGGAGTGGTTGCTAGAAATAGCCTTCTCCCCTCATGACTTGTTGGTCGGAATCGTCGATGAGGCCTTAGTATCATTTGTTCCCCAATATGACCATGCTACCCTCTGCTGAGGGAGGAGCGTGGGGATGAAGTCATGGTTTGACTTCTTGAATTCCTTTGTTCCCGGTATGCTACCGTTCGTTGCATGGTCTGCTGAAGAATCTCTTATACTTGGCCTACGAGTTGTACAAAACCTGTGATCTCTATTAGAGCAGGGTTAGAGTTATTCAAGATATCCTAAACACGTTGCAAGTTTTGTACTATTACCGAAGGTCTCGGAGGATTCATGCTGGCAGTAGGTGTTCGAAGATCTGAACCTTCCCCCGACCTCCTAGTTTGTTCCGTCCGATCAGCTATTCTTGGTGGGGCAGTGCAAGGCGAGTTAACTGATGGACGTCTATTAGTTCTGTTACCTCCGACATTTGGTGCTTGATGGCCCGTATCATCTCTACCAGCATGTGGTGGCGTGGCAGAGTGTGTAGGACCGTGCAAGGCATCTTGATTTGTATCTCCGATCGCATTGACCTCGTGTCTCCAGCAGCGATCTTCCAACGAGCTTCCATCGTAACTAATGGAGAGCCTTTCAATGCTTCTGCTAGGAGTTTCCACGATGGAGAGCGGTCGGAGATGAGCACCTCTTGAGGTCTTCGTGGTGGGCTTAGCCTGATGCAGCAGATTGCCGATCGTATGCTGAGTCTTATCATCCCCACTTAGCCTACGACCAATGGGGGTTTCATCGACACCGTTACCAGATGTTGGTTGGCCCCTGGAATCGCCAGAAGCCGTAGGTGAGTACCTTTTAACCATGATTTAATCGAGAGTATAGTGATACTCGAGTTGTGGTGCTGAATTTTCATCACCTTTTTTGCCGGTCAAAAGGACCGGGCTTGGAGAGGTCTTTAGACATTCCGAGCTAGTCGGAATGGCTTGTTCCTCTAAAAGCGTCACTTGTCATAGTGGTGTATCCTCATCCGTCCGGTCGATTTCGCTGATGTCGGCGACGTGCGAATCGGCGGAGGAAGAGGATGATGACATTCCGTTTTCTTGCATTGCATGGATGCATCCTTCCATATCAAGTTTGGAGTAGTCCGCCAAGTCGAACCAGTTCTCCTCGTCCCAAATTCCCGCCATAGCCGCATGTGTGATTACGAGGAATGGGCGAGGATTTGATGAGCAAAGAGTTTATTCGGGAAACTTGCGTCTTCTTCCCCACGGACGGCGCCAGCTGTCGACGATCAAGTTGCCGATCTTACGATATAAAATAGAGGTAAATGACACAGATCTCCTGGGAGATAATGTGGCTGCTCTTTTATTGATATGAACTGGATTTACAGGGGTGCCTAATTACACTAGGTATGATGCTTGCTAATCAATAAAACTTAAAGCATGAGTCTAAGGCTGATTGCGTTGCTCTTAATCTGATGCTATTGTCTTGCTTGTCTCCGCTCGCCTCAGATTGCCTCTTGTTTCCTATGCTCCACCCTTAAATAACTTCCGAAGAGGTGGCAGTTCATAGCTTTTCTGAGCAGCTACCTAGTCAGAGACTAGGCACAGGACCTTGTCCGACCAGGGTACCCATTATGTAACCTCTGGAATCCTTACGACCAGTGAGGTCGTTAGCCTTAGGGGTTACGACCATGAAGACGTATGATCTTTTATTATGTATTAAAGTAATACCTAGAGGTTTTAATCCTCGTCAAAGGCGACAGCGACGTTTAGGTGAATGTGGTGATGGTGCTCCAACAAAGAAGAGGTGCGCATGAGGTAGGACACGACGCAGCGAAGCTCCCTGTGTAGACAACGTCACCGAAGATTGACAGACGACGGCACAATCGGCGGTGAAGGTGGCTGTGGCCGGTGGCAAAGAAATACAAATTCCCTCAAGGAGAGGAAGAAAGGAGATGGGATATCTTAGGGAATGGGTTGAGTGAGATGAGGGGCTCCCGAGGCTCTCTTTATATAGGGGAAGAGGTGCTCGAATCAACAGGAAACTCATGAGAATTAAATGAACGGTTTTAGGTTGAAGTAAAGAACGAAGGAAATGGTAAAATAAATTGTATGTAGTGGAGAAAACATGCAATTGATGGGATGGTAATGTGGGTGAGGTTAGTGGGGACGTTTCGCTTTAGACGGAATCAATTTTGATGCTTCGTGTGCAAAGAAATAAGAAAGGAAGTGATGGTCAGCCATTGAGAGCGGTGGATAAATGGGATGTTAATGCACTTTATTACACACGTGTTGGTGGAGAAAATGGCAACCTTGAAGAGCTTGCGGTGGCAAAAATGGTGGATGGTGCTCGGGTGCTGGAGGTAGAAGAGAGGAAGGAAGGAGAGAGAGCAGTACTGGGAGCTTCGGCCTACTCGTCTAGGCAAGGAGGAACTGGCTGCATAAGCTTGTTGTTTTTGGTAGAGAGGGGGAGGTGAGCACGGGGTCTGCCTTGGTGAAGAGAACATGGTAGCCCTTTTATAGTGTGAGGGTGATGCTTCAAATACCAGGAGATTAAAGCTTTAGTTCATGGAGTGAAAGAAGAAATGGTAATAACGAATGCAAGGAATGAAGGAGGCAAGAATTGATGGTTTGAGAATGTGGTTGAGGTTAATGCGGTCTTAGTGCTTCAAACGAAATCAATTTTGATGATTTGAATGAGGAGAAAAGAGGGGAGAGGAGGAGTTCAGCCATTAATGGCCGCTTGATCTTCACGGCTCGGTAGGATCAAGGAAGGGAGGAGAAGCTAGCGGTGGTGGAGATGGTCAGCTGGCCAAGGCAGAATGGAACACGTATGGTCGGCCGGGCGGCGCATTTACGCCGCAACATGGACCGAATAAATGACAGAAATTAAATAAAATCTAAAAATTATAAAATAAATACTAAAAATTAAAGGATGAATTTAGGAGAAGGAATCAATGGATTTGGAGTTTGCATGTGGGAGAACGAATTTTTGGAATGAATAAAATGTGTATGTACAAAGGAATGAAATGGATGACTAGAAAAATTCTCATTGTTCATTGTCTTCATGCTTCGGCCAACAGCAAACTTGGCGCCACAGAGAAAATAAGAAATGGTGGCCGGTGGAGAGGGAGAGGGGTGGTGATCTCTTGGGTATGAGTTGAGGGAGGAGAGGGGCACCTTGTGCTCCTATTTATAGGGCAAGGGAAGGCTGGGAATGGAAGATCAAGGGGTAATCGTTACACAAGTCCGGCGATTAAGTGCTTTAAAACGGGAGTTTTTGGCTGGAGTGGAGGTGGACGGGCAAAGCAGCCATTAGTGCACACGGAGAAAAGAACATAAAGGAAAACTCTCGGGAAGAAGATGAATATTAGAGAGAATGGAGTAAATAAAACAATAAAAGAGAAGTTACTAACCAATTGAAAGTAACACAATTGATGACCGCACATGCGACGGTTTGTAGAGTTTAAGTGAGGCATGACCGAGCGAAGCATTGGATGGGTGACCAAGACGTGAAATATACACACACACACACACACACACATATATATATATATATATATATATATATATATATATATATATATATATATATATATATATATATATATATATATATGTATATATATATGTATGTATATATATATATATATATATATGTATGTATATATATATGTATATATATATATATGTATATATATATGTATATATATATGTATGTATATATATATATATATATATGTATGTATATATATATGTATATATATATATGTATATATATATGTATATATATATATATATATATGTATATATATATATATATATATATATGTATGTATATATATATATGTATATATATATGTATATATATATATATATATATATATATATATATATATATATATATATGTATATATATATGTATATATATATATATATATATATATATATATATATATATATATATATATATATACATACATATATATATATATATATATATATATATATATATATATATATATATATATTATTTTTCAAATTAATTCAGATCAAACAACAAATCAAATAGATTTTAGAAAATAGAGTCCAAAAATTCTATAAAAATTCACAAAAATTCCTAGAATTATTTTAAACTTAATAAAAATATTTCCAACTTATAATTGGTAATATTTTTTGCACATAATTTATTTTGGCTTTAAAATAATTACGAAAAAGCTTTTAAACTTCCGTAAATTAATTAAAATTTTACTTTTCATTTTAAATCCAATAAAATCCCAGAAAACTCAATAAATTTTCTTTTTATTTTAAAATCAAGAAATTAAATAATTTTTTTCTTATTTTAACAAGGATTGTTTTTAAAAATTCTACGTAAAATCAAGAAAGAACTTCGACCGCCAGAAAATTCAATAAAATAATATCTTTATTTATTTTTATTTTGGTAACAAAACTTTGGGATGTTACATTTACCATCTAGAGAGTAAAGGATGGCGACTAGTAATATAGTGCACCTTGGTGAGGCACCTCTATTCGATGGCACGTATTATGATATTTGGAAAATCTGCATATCTTTTTATTTTAAGGCCACGAGCCCTAAAATTTGGTGGATTGTAGATGTAGGCTTTTCGCCTCCAAAGAATCCTCTAGCTCAAACTATTGAGAAAGAGAAATGCTCACATCTCGACGCTCAAGCAACTATCGCCTTATTTAGCACTTTGAATATAGCGATATTAGATGCCATATGCAATCTCAAGAATGTTCATGAGATGTGGACATATCTTCAAGAAAATTATGGAAGGTCTACCTCAACCAATGATAATTGCATAGAAGAATGGATGTCAGGAGAAGAATGCTCAATCTCTAGCTCCGACAACGATGAGATCTCAACTCCATCTACATCACCTCATTGCTTTATAGCTAAAGGTAATAAAGAGGTAAATAATGATGAACCCTCATATGATGAGTTGATGAATATGCTTGAGGAGCTTAATGAGTATTTAGGAAAGGAGAAATCAAAATTCAAAGTTTTGAAGAAAGAGTATGTCTCACTTCGAAATAATTACGATGTTCTCAAAGATGAACATGAAACTCTTCTCCTAAATGAGCTCAGTAAGTCCAAAGTGGATATAGGCATAACATGTGATTTATTAGATGATATGTCATGTGTATTTGCTAACCCTTGTATTGTATCTAAGGTTAGCATATCCACTTCTTGTGATGCCTTGCTAGATATGCCTTGTAACTCTAGTGGAAATGGTTCTACTTCCTCTATGCTTATTGAGACTAATCTTGTAGAGGAAAACAAAGAGCTTAAAGACCAACTCACCAAGTTGAGCAATGACTTGGAGAAGTGTTATAAAGGGAAGGCCTCTCTTGATGATATATTGAGCAAGCAACAATGGATGAATGACAAGAGAGGAATTGGTTTCATCTCCAAGAAAAAGGAGAATAGCAAGACAAGACACAATGCAAGACATACGAAGAAATATGTCAAGTGCCTTGTATACAATGAGAAGGGCCACAAAGCCTCGGTGTGCTAAAATCAAATGGATGTCAAGTTAAGATATTCAAAAAAGAGGCGAACCGGCAAAGAGCAAGAGAAGAAGACAAAAAGGGGAAGTAAAAGCCTAACTTGCTACAATTGCTGGGAAAAGGGACATTTTAGTAAGGATTGTCCCAAAGGTATTTCTTCTAAGCCTATTATGTATAATGATCATTATTTGCTTAGTAATGATAAGAAGGGCAACGTGTTTGCTAGAATTGTTAGTTCACCTAAGATTACTGCTAAGGCCATATGGGTACCTAAATCTCTTGTGACTAACATTCAAGGATCCAACCGAATTTGGGTACCAAAATGCGCTTAAATGCTTAATAGGTACTTGGAGAGGCATGGGAGGCTTGGCTTATTCATATAAGGTGGATTCCATCATATATCAAAATTGGAGCCAAGCTTGAGGATGATCACTTCATATCATAAACCAATGCTATCTTAGTAACAAGTATTTACTTTGAAGTATCTAACCCTTTTACCTTGTGTTTGTTGCATTCTATGAAAATCTTTTCAAAAGGGTGTTCTTGTTCTTGTTCAAAAAAACGTCTTTATTAAAATCTTGAGCAAGATGGTAAGTGGCACATTAAGGAGGAGTGCTAAATTATAATCATGTATATCACATCCCTAAGTGTGCCCAAATCAATTAAGTGCTAGTAATATTTTTCAAAATTGAACCTTTTAGCCAAAAATCAAAAATTTCATAACTATTAGTAGTCTTTTGAAAAACTAGTTGTAAAATGTATACAAATGCTTTTCAAAAGTTTTCCAAAGGTTTTGGCTCAAGAAAAACCTATTTTAAGTGAAAATGAGTTTTTAGCCAAAATTCTAAATCATAGCATCTTGTTTTTGACATAAACTAGATTTTTGTGTAAAAACTATTTCTGAAAGGAATTTGAAAATCACCCCAAAAGAAAAATCATAGAGTTGGCTATTCTAAACTTTTTGGTATTACAAGATTTTTAAAAGGCCAACCTAGCAAAAGTTATTTGATTTCGAAACTCATCCAAAATCATATTTTAACCTAAGTGGCCACCTTCTAGCACTTAAGTGAGTTTTGCCATATGAGCCAAAATTATTCACATGAATAAGTCCATAATGGTATTAATGACTCATACATAAAATTGGATGCTCTAAATTTCATCATATGCTCAAATTGGATCTTTTAAAGAAGTTTCATGAAAATAATATTTCATTTGCGAAAACAAAAGCTTGATTCATTAAAACTATTTAAGATTTGGATTTTCAAGGGCTATATAAGTTGGAAATGCTCCAAATATGTTTGTTTGATTGATTGCGTGAAAATTTGTAGCAAAATATAACAATTCCATCTTTTCTCAAATCCAGAACTGGACCTTTTGAAAGTTTCAGTCTTAACCGGTCTGACCGGCTACCCTTGGCGGTCTGACCGCGAGTGTATCGGTCTGACCGCCATGTGACCAGTGGTCTGACTGGTTTTGCGTGAAGGACCTTATAACCTCTCACTCAAATAGTTATCCTCTCTATTCGGTTCTTCCACCACTCGAAGCCCAAAGTTCTCTCTTCTCTCTTGGTCGTCCCTCATCTCTGGCCTTGGATCCTCTTCTTCAGCCATGTTCTTGGCCTTTCAAGGTAATCTAGGTTTTCTCCTTCACCTCCTCTCTTCACTCCATTCATTTTGGATGACTTTTCTCTACGAACCCATGGAAACCTAGGTGAAGGGTGATCTTTCTAATCCAGTTATTTGTTCTTCAATTTCTCTAAGGATTCATCTACCTTGATTTCCCTCTTCATCCATAGCTGGTAAATCCCTATCTCCCTACTTGAAATTGCCCACATTGTAAATTTTCCCAATTATCTAGGGTTTAACATGAATGTGTCTAAACTCATTCAAATTGGTGGAAATCTTTAACATGAAAGTAGATTAGGATTATATTAACAACTATTCACTATGCCATTGCATAAAAACTTGTAATTTTTGGGTTCATCCCAAAAGCAGATTGCCCCTTTTGTCACTGGCGATCTGACCAGCCACACCCGGTAGTCTGACTGGCCATTCTAGTGGTTCGACCGGCCGTGGTAGCGGTCTGACCGTCTGTGATAGAAAGGACTGATAGAAGAGGCATTATGAATATTTGTTAATTTATTCCTTCAAGTCCTTTGACTTCTTGCAATCTTTTCACAACGACAATGCCGCGCAAGAAAACTGTCAATCGTTCGGCTGCTCCTCCTCCTTCACCAAAAGGGAAAGCTCCTGTTGAAGATGATTATGAAAAAGAGGAAGATGAACATACGGAGGATATTGAAGAAGAAGTAGAGGGAAGTAACAACAGTGACATCATTGATGATAATTATGAAGAATCTAATGATGAGGATGAGGATGTGGATGCTGCTCCAGATCAAAGTCAGTTCATTGGACTTGATGTGGCAAGATTGAACAGTGAACAATACACCATCTTGAGGCACATCAATTAATTCAGATTTTCAAGAAATACTACCATGAGTATGTTCCACACTTTATTTCAGAAAGAAGTTTATCAGATATATTATGCCAAGAAGAAGTTTGCTAATCACATATTTGTGAAGTGGAGTTACTTGAGACAGAATCCAGTGTACAACGGCCGGTTCCAGATCAAAGTCAGTTCATCTTTTTCGGAATGTACTTTTGGATTCATTAGTTTCATTAAGATGCAATTTTCATGCCAAGGCCATTCGTCAATTCTATGCAACAGTATATAGGTCCCCTGATCATGACCATCTTATATGGATGACTATACAACAAAGGTTAGAAGCTTCTAAGGATGATTTCATAAGTGCTTTGAGTTTGGGAGATTCAAGTGGAGTTATGTAACACCCCAACTCAACATTGAGTCTAGAATGCTACTAAAATAAAATTAAACAAAACTAAACTAAGACCATTTACTAAAATTTTCGGCAGAACCTCCTTTGTATAGTTAACTATACCGAGGTTCCAGCAATTGAATATATCATTAACAATAACTCATCATCCAAATTCATTCAAGCATGCAAGATAATCTATTCCGATAAAATATTAATAAGCATAACCAAAACTTGCTACTTTTACTATTACAAATAAGCTAAAACATTAAGCTAAAACATTCAACCAAAGCCATAAGAGATTCTCAATCAGTTTGCTTATTATTAGAGTATAAACTAAATGATAGTCTCCTTTAGGATGAGTGGTAGTGAGTGCATCCAAACAATACTACTCCCTCCCATGCATCTTTGTTCTTGCCAAGGGTACCTAAAAACACAACAAAGCAAGGGTGAGCCCAAGGACTCAAAGAAGTATCAATAAAGGAAATGCTAAGTTCACAGTTATAGCATCAATATACCAAAAGAAACATTACACTAAACACAACTCCCATGCTTATGTAATGCGAACATGCAATGCATCTTTTAATCTTTATCTCTTTTCGCATTTTACCGGTAATGCGAGGTATACAACCGTCGATGTATACCCTTGCCTGTGCCCTCTGGCACAGGAAACAAGAGCCTATACTTCACGAGTATAGGGACCTTTGCCCATCATCTTCATGATGGGGACCTCTATTCAATGCCCACATTCCACGAATGTGGGGACCACAAGCCCGTCATTTACATGACGGGATCTCAATCAGATATACTTGGTCACCACGTGACCAAGCCTCATGTATGCTCCCAATATGCGTATGCACTATGACTCTATCTTTCATACATATGAATCAACAAGTACATACCAAAATCTCAGATCTCAAATACATGTAAGACATTAGCAACGTACATAGGTAATCTTTAGCCATAAACATGTATTCACCAAGTTTTATTCATACTCATCACACTATCATCCATGTATGGCTAATATGAGTAAAACGCAAGTAATCACATCAAACAATCATAATTATGCTACAATCAGGATACTTGCCTCAACCGTGCGGAAATGGTGGACGCGAAGAGGGCGCTGCCCCTAGGACCAAACCCCCACCTGAATATAATTATAAACCTTGCTAAGACAATCATACTGGACCAAAACAAACTTTATAACAACAATCTCGAACTCGCAAAAGCGTCTAACTCGATCCCAACCCCAATTCTTAAACGTCAGTCTGTCCCCTCGGTGGACAGCCAAATTCAAAAATCCATAACTAATAGCACAGAAGTCCAAATAGGGTGTTCTTGGACTTCCTGGAAAGGTAATTAAATTACCCAACTAAACCTAGTTTAGGGACTGTTCTAAAACTGCCATCTATTGCCCCTACCGAGCTAGCTAACGAAACATTGAATTCGCGTCGGGTTCTTTGGACAGTACACTAAAAATACCATAAATTTTGCTACGAGTGTCCAAATCTTGCATTCTTTAGCTTTCTGGGAAGGTATAGAAATTACCTACATTTTTTGTTATATCAAGATCCTCTAATGTCTTCTTTAACTAATGGCTTAACCTAGATTTCTACAAACTGTCAGGATGCTGACAGATTAGCGGGATAACAACACTAAAAAAATCATATCTCTCTGACCGTTAATCGGAATTGGGCGTTCTTGGTGGCCACGGAAAGCTAACGACATAACCGAACTATCTCTAAGAGATGGGATCCACATAATCTGCATCTAAGGATACGAAAACCGCCGTTCAAAATTCTGGACAGAATGGGATCTAAACAACCGATCTACTAATGAATTCAAACACGCCTTAAATTCGAAACATACAACAAGGGAGGATCTTCGTTACCCTTGAAGAACCGCTGTAGATCGCGACGAAGCCCGCAAACCTTTCCCTTCTCTCTCTTCTTCTTCCCTTCCCTTTTCCTCTCTTCTTCTCCTTTCTTCTTCCTCTCCTTTCTTTCTCTTCTTCTTCCCTCTCTTGGTAGAGCAGCAGGGAGGGGTGGCTGCTACAGTACCATGTGCTACAGTGTGCCGTGGTACTGTAGCAGAGGCTAGGGTTTTGGGAAAAGGCACCCCCTCTTGATTCCACTAAAAAAGGCCAGCCCATATGGCTAGGACGCCTTGGGCCGAAAGCCTAAGGTCCAATCCTCCCTCAATAGATTCTGAATTTTTTGAGTAATTTTCCTCTCCAATTTAATGTTGTTCTCTCTAAACTTTATTGCATTCACTTGAATATTCGGGATATTACAAAAAACCCCTCTAATCGTTTGTTAAACTCTTTTCTATTTGGTCCTTCTCCCCAATTTAAATATTCTCTCGCGAATACTCTGTCGATCCCATCTGGGGTATTACAAGTTAAGGTACATCTTCATAAATCTCTTGCTCTTACTCAAATGGATGAGTATTATGATCAAAACAATCATTTTGTGCATTGAAAAGTAAGTGGACTTCTTCCTCTTCCTAGTATTATTAATAGGATCATGAGAGCTTCTTTCTTCCCTAAGAGTGGGAATAATGATGAGATTCATGGACGTGTTTGGAATGTAATTAAGTACATTATGGATGGGACAAGGATTGATGTGATGGACTTAATGATTAGAGAGATTGCCACATCAAAGGGAGATAATGCCAAGAGCATATACTTTGCTCCCTACATTATGAAGCTCATTTAGGGTAAGATTGACTTTGATAATCCTTGTGATATGCCGCCACGCCCCCTTCTTCTCCTCCTCCCCCGAGCGGCGCCGCCCCACTCCCCTTCTCCTCCTCCTCCCCAGCGTCTTCCTCCCTGGTGGCCACCTCCTCCTCCCCTGGCTCCCTCCTCCCCAACCACCTTCTTCTCCCCCCCACGCCGCCCCTAACCCTAGCCGTTGGGGTCACTGGCCAAATCCAGTGCCACCGCCTCCCGGTTGGTGTTTCCGTCGCTCCTGGGGTTGCGCCCAATGTAGAGCTAGCTTGGTTCGCCACCGCAACCTCCCCCTGGTCTTATCCTCTCCTGCCTCTCGTCCTCGCCTACTCCACCTCAGTTATACCGACACTGCCGGTTGTGAGATGGAGTGGTGCTCGGCACCACAGCAACTCTGGCTGCCTCCTAGCCTTCTAGGTTTAGCCTTCTTCTAACTCTAGCTCCTAGCTCCTATTTGGCCGATTTGGGTATGATGCATGGATGAATGGATGGATGGATGTCTCGTTGCATGTTTGATGCTGCCATGGTACTCATTGACGATCTAGGTATGAACTTTAAGCATGATGCTTGCATGAATCATGTATTTGAGATCATGATCTAACTGAGCAGCATTCTAGTGTTAAGTTTCCTTCTGTCAATGATTCTTTTTGATGAAATAGAATCACTAATAGAGGAAATAACAACATGCAATGATGAATATGTATTCTGACCATTGATGCATATTTCTTATGACTCTAGCATTGGTCTGGTCCTCATATGCCAAAGCTATTCATGATGCATAGTTGCAAGAACTGAATAAGTCCTATTCATGCTAGTTATTTTTAGATTGCGAGACACATGGGCAAAAACTGATTAGAGCATGATACTACTCAAGATCTATAACAATAGCTCAATGATGAAACTAAATCTGAGAGCAACCTTTATACACTATCTACTCAAAGCATTTCAGAACACATGCATGCATGTCCTTTGTAGTTAATCCACTACTTATACAAGAATTGATATTTGAGTCTTCCTTGATTTCAATGAGAAATGAGATGCTAGGATGTTGATTGATGCTTGAGATGTTAGTGATGATGATGACTAGGAGATGCTTGATGGCTTGGCTTCCTTCTTCCCTTGTCCTCCTAGTTCTTTCTCCCTTCCCTTTCCATGGCAAACATGCAAAGCATCAGCCATGAATCAAGAAGAAGAAAGAGTTGAGAAGGTCAGGAACCTACTTGTTATTGCTACTACTCTACTAGTAATGGAAGTTGCTGATGATGTGGGACTGTAATCCATTAGAACGCATAGCTTTCACTGTGAAAGGGATTTACTAGGCATTGTATTGTTGTGAGAGGATTCCTAACAAAGGTTTATAACTTCATCTTAGCTTATCTGTGGACTGTTGTTTGAACTGTCCTGTGATTGATTGACTGGCATTGTTTAGCTCATTTCTTGACAACTAGTTGTGAGTGGTTATTGTATATTTGTAGCTCATTTCTTGACAACTAGTTGTTAATTCACTGTTTGTGTATATGTGTCTGTTGTGAAATGTTTGAGTAGCCAACAGATTAATTTGTTTAGGAAATAGATCTAGGAGTTGCCCACTAATGCATATTTATTCTAGGAGTTTGTGTATATGGCTCATTGTGATTATAGATGTTATGCTCCCTTTGTGATTCTCCAGACTAATTATGATTTAGTTGAATCCACACTAATTGCTTTGACGCAGTTTAACTGGTTAATTTCTATCTCTTAAAAATGGTTGTAGTTTCTAATTATAGAATTGATCTCCAAGAGGCATAATTGAGTTGGTCCTAACAACAAAGTGTAACATCCCAAAGTTCTGTTACCAAAAGTAAAATTTTTTAAAATTAATATTTTATTGGATTTCCTGAGTTTTAAAAGAGCTTTATTGCTTTTCTTGATTTTTCCTAGATTTTAAAAGTCAAAAATAAAATTTATTGAGTCCTATGAGATTTTATTGGGCTTAAAGTAAAAAATAAAAACTTAATTAATTTCTTGAATCCTCTGGTATTTAAAAAGGTTTTTCCTATTTTTCAGAAATTAAAAATAGGTTATGTGCAAAAATTAACAGCCAACTTTAAGTTGTTAATACTTTTATTAAGTTCAAAAATAACCTCCCAATTTTCAGGCCTTTTTTAAAAAAAATTCAAAACAAAAAGAACCAGTTGTATTTTTCTTGATTAGTTAAAAGCTTAATTTGAGAATTTCAAAAATTAAAACAATTTGATATGAATAAATCAAACATCAATTAAATTCAAAATCAGTTTATTTGATTTTCTAGGTTTTCTTGGATTTTCTCCAATTTCTTTGTTGTTTCTTGCAACCCGATTTATTTTATTTCTTTTCTATTTATCCCAAGAGTTACTTCATTTGTTGTAAAATTTAATTTAAAATAGGAAATTATTTTGGAGTTTTTGAATTTTATTGAATTAAATAAAGCTTAAATTGAATTTCAGAATGAAAAATATTTTACGTGATTGAAATAAACTTCAGTTAAATCCAAAATTATTTTATTCGATCTATTCATGTCCCAAGGTTTTTATAAAATTTTCCTTGAATTTTCGGATTTCTTATATATTTTTTAGATTTATCTTTCCTTTTTCTCTTTCTTTCTCTCTGCTTGCTGACATGCAGACGCCGCAAGTCAGTCTCTCTCTCCCTCTTTAAGAAGCCGGTGCAACCCTCTTTTCTTTCTTTCCTTCATCTCTTTCTTTTCCCTTCTTCCTCCAGCTCCTTGCGCTCTCTGTCGGTCAAGACGCCACCTCAAGACCTTTTTTACTGCATGCCTGTGGGTCCCATGCCTGGCCCCGACCTGCCCATGCCCTGGCATGCCCATGCCTTGTGTCGCCCGCGTGGCCGCGCTTTGCACAAGCCGCTTATCACACGCCGCGCGCCGCTTGTTTCACCGGCCGCCACCCCGTTTGAGCTTCCGTCGCTCCGGTGATCCTCTTGCCCACTCAACCGCGTCACGAGATGCGCATCGGCCTTCTCCCTCGATGCCCTGAAGTCTCGCTGCCAGAATTGCCTTGGTCTCACCGAATTTTGTCGCCAACCGTGCACCACCGAAGCTCCTTCTCTGCTGGATTGCGTCACCATTGAAGGTCCTCTGCCCAAGCCACCACCACCATCGAGTTCACACCGAGACATTCTATGTGCTGCTCCCATCTTCTTCGCCTGAAGGTCACCACCTCATCGCCGGCCCTTTCTCCTCCAACTCCGGCCGCAGCCCACCACCTTGATCTCCCCGTCGGTGAGTTTCTTTGCCCTTCTTTGTGCGTCACCGCGTGTTCCACCTCTTACTCCCCCGTTTCCCCCTCTCCCAGCCTCTGTGCCGTGCCACCGTCACCGCCTCCTCTTTTGCACCACTGGCCGCTGTCTCACCGCCTCCTCGGGCCTCCCTCGGCTGAATCAACCGACCCATAGCATTCCCTACACCAAGGCGCAGCTGGTGCTCACCCCTCCTTGGCTCGGCCACCACCAATGCGTCACCACCCCCTGCACCCGCCACCGCCCGTGTGCCTCCTCCCTTGCGCGTGCCGCCTCCGGCCACCCCCGCTATTCTGGTCATCCATTCGCCACACCACCCATGTCACAGTGTGCCCCTCGGCCTCCTCCATCAATCCCCTAAGTTTCCCTTCCCCTCTCCCATCCTCCTCGTCGGAATCTGAAGAACTCCACCGCCAGCCGAAGCTCCTTCCTCCGTGCGTTCCGTTGCCGTCGTTGATCTTTCAGTGACATCGTCGCCACCGTTGGACTTGTCGCTCCGTGTTCTATGCGATGCTCCCACCATCTTATCCCAAAGACCATTGCTTCGCCGTCGCCTTCTGTAACATCCCAAAGTTCTGTTACCAAAATAAAAATAAATAAATATATTATTTTATTGAATTTTACGGTTTGTCAAGTTCTTTCTTGATTTTCTCGCAATTTAAAAAGAGTTTTCTTTGTTAAAAGAAGAGAAAAAAAATTATTTATTTGATTTCTTGGTTTTAAAGTCAAAATGAATTTTATTGGAATTTTCTGAGATTTTATTGGATTTAAAGTGAAAGGTAAAATTTTAAGTAATTTACGGAATTTTTAAAAGCTTTCACTAATTATTTTAAACCTAAAATAAATTATGTGCAAAAATAAAAGCCAACTTTAAGTTGGTAAAAATAATTCTAATAATTTTTATTAAGTTCAAAATAATCCTAATAATTTTTATGAATTTTTCTAGAATTTTTGGACTCTATTTGCTATGTTCTAAAAATATTTGATTTATTGCTTAATCTGTATTTCGAAAATAAACATATTAAAAAAAATAAAAAAAAACCGAAGCTTCACATTGAGCTTTGGACCATCCGTCACATGATGAACAGTAATTCAAAAATAAAAAAATTTCTTTTTCTCTCACACGAAGCACTTCCCATCGGGTCACCCATCCAAACGGTGCCCCTTAGCCTGCACACTTAACACCAATTCTTTGCGTGTGTGCTGCCAGCTTGCCACTTTGGTTTCAATCATTTATTACCTTCTTTATATTCTTTTATTCCCTATTTATCCCTTCTATTCATCTTCTTCCCGAGAATGCTCTTTTCCTTTCCTGTTAACCCATGCGCATATGCTGCCCACACCCAGCCCGGCTTCCATGGCCGACCCCGCCACCACCCTCGCCACCTCCGGCCACCGCCGCCAACCTCACCGCCGGCCACCTCCACCACCGCACCGCCCCTCTCCTCCTCTCCTCTTGCCCTCCCCTCCCTTTTCTTCTTACTTTGTCCAGTGAGCACACGTACAGACCCGTCGCCATTGTTGTCTTGCAGCTCTCAACCGCCGCCCCAACCGCTCCTGTGAGCCTCTTGTGCGCGCGCACGACCCACGCCCCACCTCCACCAACACCCCCACGTTCTCCACCTCTCTCCGCGCCTGGTTCGTCCACGATCCCAAGCCGCCGCCGCCACGATCTCCACGTCGCCTCGCCTTGCCCGTGCCCTCCACCCCTATAAAGGGAGCACGAGGAGCCCTCATCTCACTCATTCCCTCCCCTCACCCACCCTCCTCCTCGCTCTCTTTTGGCCGGATTTGCAAGTATTCGCCAGTGGCCGCCCCTTGTGCCGCCTCTAGCGCCACGTCGGCGACTCCTAGAGATTTCGACCGCACCGTCGACATCGTGGCACCAAGTCCTACCGTGCTCACCTCTCGTCATTTGAAGCATCGCCGAGCACCGCCGCCTCCACGAGCCAAGCAGCGCCGACGTCGTCGTCCTCGCCTCCGACCATCCGTAGACGTTCCTCCACAACCGAGGTGAGCAAGCATCTCCATCATCCCTCTCCATTCCA
Source organism: Phyllostachys edulis (assembly GCA_036346405.1). Lineage (NCBI taxonomy): Eukaryota > Viridiplantae > Streptophyta > Magnoliopsida > Poales > Poaceae > Phyllostachys > Phyllostachys edulis. The sequence continues at coordinate 14,532,604 of CM070558.1, forward strand.
CCCCTCGCGGCCGCCAGAACGCAGTGGATTACGCAACATCGCCATCTAAACCATAGACCGAAGCTTCTTCTTTTGTGAATTTAAATGGCCGTCAAGCTAGCTCCGGCCACATCGTCTTCACCCATGCATTCGCATCGTCGTGCTCTACGTGATGCTCCCCTCCTCTCACCGATGTCATCACCGAAGCATCGTGGTACCAAGACCAAGCCGCCGGCCAAGCTTTTGGTTTTCTGTTCGGCCACATGAACGAGGCACAGTAAAGATTTTTCTAATCATGTGACCATCCTTTGTACATACCCCTTTTATTCCTTCCAAAATTTCGTTCTCCCACATACAAGCTCCAAATCTGTTGATTCCTTCACCTAAATTCATCTACTATTTTTATTATTTATTTCATAATTTTTAGATTTTATTTAATTTCCGTTAATTATCTGGTCCATTTTGCGCGTCGTCGTCGCCGCCGGACGACTGTGCGCTTTCCACCCCAACCGAGGTGAGCGTTTCGTTCCCCACGGTTCACTCTTCGTTTCGCCACAAACCCCATCTGCTAACTCTTCTCCGTTTTCAAACGCCGACGTCCGCTTGTAGAAGGTCTTTTTAGTTGATCTGCCGCCATCGAAGATCCTCGCCCAAGCCTCTACACCGCTTGAGTTTGCCTCAACGTGTTCTCGTCGTACTTCCTCTCCATGGCCATAAAGCCTTTTCTTTGTTTCCAGTCATCCGAAACCACAATTTTCGATGAATAGTATAATTTTCGGAATTATATCATTCATGTGATTTCCAAACTTCCCGGGGTTCGTTCTCCTTCATACGAACTCCGATTCCTTCGATTCAACTTCCTAAATTCATAAAAAGTCGAAACCTTCCTAGAAGTATTTATTTTATAATTTTTGGATTTTATTTGGATTTTATTTGAATTCGGATCGTTTACGCGTATAGATTTCGACGACTTCGGACGACCGGATTTCAACACCATTTGGGAACATCGATTAATTAAGCAAGGCAAGTTATACCCTTGACCATATTGCTCCCAGTATTTTAAAGCTATTTAATTCAGTTTTAAAAATTATTATTGCATGCATATTTTTAGTCAATTATTTTAATACCCTGTTTAAATGCTTAGTTATTCCATTTGTTATTGTATGGCCAATTTTGAATATTGAAATGTCATCCCTTGTCACCATAGATAAATTGTTTGGAAATGCTTAGACCATGATTTTGATTTTGGGAGGATTTAGCCAAACCATTACAAAATTGTTTAAAATTAAATCTATGGTATTGTTTTACCATAGAGAATTTGTAAAGGTGGTTTTTACTTAAATAAAATCAAAATGGTTTGGACTTGGGCGAAATGGATGAATGGTGGGTGCAGGTTTATGCACGGGTTTAATCTGGTTAGGATTAAAACCCAGGGTTTGATTTTGAAAGACGCCCAAGTCAATTAAGGACCGGCCTTTGAGCGTTCCTTTGCTATGCCAAAACGTACTACCACATATCCTGTATGGGCAGGACCTGGCTTATTAATTTGGGATACCTCTTAGATATTCGTGTCATGTTGTATGAGTGGGTGTTGGTTAGACAGTAGTCCCACATGGCGCAATAGGGGGCTCCCGGAGGATGGTTAGTCCAATGGAAACGAAACCTTAGCAGGCATGAGTACTTTGAGGTAAATCATTGTAAAGGCCTTGTCACGTGCTCTAGACTGCTTACCTAAGGTAGTGAGCGGTGGCATAGATATATGCCAGACAAACTAGAGAATTCGTGTCTTGTGGGTAAAGCTGTACAAACTCTGCAGAGTAGAAACTATTCGAATAGCCGCGTCCGCGGTCATGGACATGCTAGCAAAGCCACTCTGAATTAGACTTGTTTTTGGTTTTTAAAAGTGATTTCAACAGATGTTTTCAGGATGGTTAGTCCTGTGGAAAAATTGGGCGGTTAGCCATTGTGATAGGAGGGTATCCTTCACCATTCAAATATGGAGGTTATCCATACTATAAAATTTTGTTATTTAAAATCGATTTTAGATATAGTATAAAAATGGCCTTGGAAATTAATATGATTATTTAAACTTGAAAATCTTTGCTTTATGCAAATAAACCACGCCAATATCCCTTGTTTACCTTATGTATGCATGTCATTACATTATTTGTGGGTGTAACTTGCGAGCACGGTAGTTGTGCTCATACTTGCCTTGTGCAAACAAATTTCAGAGGAGAAGAACTTCACCATCGGTGTGGATATCGACGACTAGGCCGCTACCCCAGTCGATTGCCTGTGGCAGATTAACTGGACTCTACTATACCTTCTTCGCCTTCCGCTATGTTCTTTATTGTTGGCTTGTAAGCCTCTTTTGTAATAAACTCTGAATGATTATTAATAAAGTGTGTGATATGTTTTGATTATCACTTTTGTTTGACTGTGTACACTAGAAATCCTGGACTAGTATATGAACACAGAGAATTCGGGATCCTTCGCTCCCGGATTCGACACCTTCATATCCTCCAAATCTGGCTACGCTGCCCTCCACTCGATCTCCCTCTCTGGCCAAGGTCTTGCCCTCCTGTGCGCATCACCTCATGTTCCACCTCATCCTCTTTCATCCCCCACCTCCTCTCATCTTCTCCCTCGCCAGCCCCATCGTCGTGAGCACCTTGCTGCCAGCCATGGTCGCAGTGGAGCCGCCTCTTTGGCCATTCTCCAGCCTCCCTGAGCCGCCCATCACCTTCCCTTTGCCCAGGCGTAGCTCGTGCTCCCCCTAACTTCCCCAGGGCACCACCCCTTTGTCGGTGTCGCGCGCGCCCTGTGTGCCGCCGCCGCTCCAAGCTACGCCGCCACCACCTCATTTCGTCTCCAACCGTGTTGCCACCTCCTACCGCCTCCTCTCGAGGCCGGCGACCCATTTTGGCCGTCGGCCAAGCTCCCCACGCTGTCCCTCGCGCCTCTTTCCTCCCCTGTGCTCCTCTGTGAAGCTGTGTGAACAGCTCTTCACATTTGCTTCTTGTATCTATGACACATGGGGCCCGCACGTCATTCTCTCTCTCTCTCTCTCTCTCTCTATCTCTCTTACTCTCTCTTCCAGGTGGGCCCCTTGTCAGCCAATTTTTGCACGTTAAAAATCAGCACAACATCTCCCAGAATATTCCATTCTCATTTTGTGATTTTTCTATCATTCCGTGCGATGTCAAACTTTTAGACATTCATTCTCCTTCATGTAAACTCCGATTCCATCGATTCTTATTTCTAAATTCATAATCTCTCTTTTGGTACTAATTTTATAATTTTTGGATTTTATTTGGATTTATTATATTTATTTGGCTCCTTTCGCGTGTATAGGTTCCGGCGTTTCCAAAGAATTCTAGACCTGTTGCCGAAGCAAGTTTGAACCAACCAAAAAGTGTGACCTCAACCTTCGACGAAGGCGAGTTTCCTTTGACCATATTGTACCTATGTTTTCCAAATCCTGTTTTAAATTTCAAAATTAATATGCATCGCTAATTGCATAAAATGTTAAGTTCAAATCCTACGTTCTTAGTTAATCCTAACTTTGTTAATGTCTTCATTTGATATTGTTACCCTTTAATCATTGTCGCCCTAGTACATAAAATCCTCAATAATGATTACATTATTGTCAGACATGGGAATACAATATTACGGAATTAGATGAATACAGTGAAGAAATATACCTTTGCTGGATTGTAGGAATATATCTTAGTGGATTATGGGAATATAATTTTTTTGGATTATAGGGATATATCTTTGTTGAATAAATGGATTATATCTTTTTTATTGGATAATATGATTGTATCTTTGTTGGATTGTAGAAATATATCATAGTTAGATCATAGGATTATATCTTGATCGGGTTATTAGAAATATATCATTATTGGATCATAGGATTATATCTTGATCGGATTATTAGAAATATATCATTAACGGATCATACAATTATATCTTGATTGGATTATTAGAAATATATCATTATTGGATCATAGGATTATATCTTGATCGGATTATTAGAAATATATTGTTGGATCATAAGATTATATCATGATCGGATTATTAGAAATATTCCATTGTTGGATTGTTAGGAATAAATCTTGGTTAGATTATAGAAATGGATCTTCGTCGGATTATAGAAACATACACAAGGTGGATTATAGGATTATATTATTGTTGGATTATAAAGCTACATTGTTGTTGGATTATACAAATACATTATTGATGGATTAATATACAATGGTAGAACTGCTTAGACAAGCTATATCGGTCATGTTTATCCTATAGGCAGGAAATATTAATACCTCTTATGCAAATACTTTTGAGAAATGTATGGCAATAGGTATTGCCGCTGATTTTCAAAATAAAATAAATGGTGAAAATTTGTTTAGACTTGAGAGTGGATGGTAAGTCAAGCGGGTGCAGCTCAAGCACGAGAAATTGTATTATGGTAAGTTCCATCCAAGTCATATTAAGGACCAACTCTTGTGACTATCTAAATTGAGTATTACCGTGCAACCACATCTCCTAAATGGGAAGGACCTGACTGATTAATTTACTAAGTTCGACATTTAGCCCACGGGCTATCGAGGGTAGGTGTTACCTGGGTTGTGCAGACGATGGTAATTGACGTCCATGTCTGTCGGGGCTTACGTCGGACGATGGTAATTGACGTCCATGTCTGGGTCGATGGTAAAGGATGTCCATGACTTGGGGTTAAGCTCATCAGGCGGGCTAATGCAAGGATAAAGTATTGTAAAAGTCCTATGATAATCTCTTAGTCACACACATTTGGAAGTGTGTCATGGCCGATATTATAAGCTGATTATCTCGTGTGTGTCAAGTTGTACAACCTTTGCAGAGTGTAAAACTATTCGAATAGTTGTGCCCACGGTCAAGGGCGAGCAAGGTGGGTTTTCACATGGTAGATTTTGTTTTTTATTTTAAAAAATAAACTTTGGGAAACCGGGAGCAGTTGGGACTCTCGGGAAGTTTTTTGGCAGCTAGAGCCCTATCCTTTGAATCTTGGCGGCTAAAGCCTTGATACTAGTGGTTGGTAGCTAGAACCTCCACTAGTGATATAATTATTTTAATTATTGAATATTCGTTTGTCAAATGTGCTTTATGAAACATATTTAAACTTAAAATATTGCTTTGTGCAAAAGAACCCTATAAGCCCAATTGTTAAAGCTATGCATATGCATATTTCCCAAGACTCATGGAGTACTTTATGTACTGACATGCTACACTCAAACAAATTTCAGAAATCTACAATGATGCTGAGGACGACTACGACTACTTGGCCTGTGGTTTTGACAAAGGATACTCAGAGTACTAGGCTGTGCTCCCCAGTCGAATGCCGGTGGGCAGTTTGATGGGTCGTCACTTGGAGTTTAACTTTTGCTATTTCCACTACTGTAAAACTCAAGGTCTCTTAACCTCTTTTGTAATAAGTGACCTTAAGGCCGGTACCTTGTTGTTACTTTTATGTTAATCGTGATTCGAACTTGTTATCAACGATGTAACTGTATGCACTAGCTATTGATCCAGGGACTAGTGCAGAAAATACAGAGGATTCTGGATTCGGAAATCCAGGTCCCGACACAAAGGAATGATAATGCTGCGTTAAAGAATCTTTGTGATCATTTGCTGTATTTCTAATCTTACTTGGATCGAATATGCAATTGTTGATTTGTGTCATCTGTCATATATTTCTCTTGCGTGTATTTATCTACGCAAAATGACTGTCAAGAAGAGTCATGCCATAATCACCTTTTCATTTATAATTTGCATGAACACTTGGAGGTACGTGTGAGGGTGGGGGTGCTTAAAACTGCCTATGTCGGTCCCAAGCCAAAAAAAAAGTGGAGGGGGCATGAATTATTCAAAGTTTGTTGCGATCGCTTCTATCTGTTTGCTGATGATGGCTATTACGAATAAATAGGAGCTATACGTTTGACTTGTTGCTAATGGATGGATGTAATTTTTTTTGTGTAATAATTTGCTCATTGTTGATAGTGGGATTTTTTTTTAAAAAGTAACCTGGTTTTTATTTCGAAATACAGTAATAATACTACTTTTTTTTACAGGAATAATCATCTGTTGCTCAACCGTTGGGCGACTAGCCCAAGTCGCTCAACGGTTGAGTGATTTGGACACTTTTCGCCCAATAGTGTATAATGCATGCCTGCTAGCTGAGCGACATGTGCACTTGGACCAACCGTTAAGCAACAAGTCCACGTGTCGCTCAGCAGTTGAGCGATTTGGCCTAGTCACCCAATAGTTGAGCGACAGATGATTATTCCTGTAAAATAAAAAAATGTAGTATTATTACTATATTCCGGAATAAAAACTAGGTTATTTTGGGAAAAAAATTCTTGATAGTGGCATGTAAAATTTATTTTGTGGGCTTGTTGCGTTGTAGTTATTTCAGATGATTTAAATAATGCTTCTACTCTTTGGAAGATTATTTTATCTCTCATGTAATATTTGTTTATTGTAGTAATTAGGGTAAATTACGTTAACTGTGGTTTATTGTGCTAATTGTGCTAAATTGTGGTATATTGTGTTAATTGTTGTCAAATGTGATCAATTGCATTAATTACGGTAGTCGTCATCAAATGCGATCAATTACACTCATTGTGGTATTCGTCGTCAAATGCGACCAATTGCCCTAATTCCGATAGTAGTCATTAATTATCGTTAAATGTTGTCAATTGCAGTAGTTGCCATTAATTAGGCTAGTTGTTCAATGTCTTTAAATGCCGTTAATTACGTTTAGCGTCATTAATTATCGTTATTATTATTAAGAATATTTTAGATATTTCTCATCTCAAAAGCTATAGACAACCTACCTAAAAGACAGATAATCAAACATCAAATCTTTTCAGTCCAACCGTTAAACCTAACAATCTAGCCGAAAGCCGCTTTTCCGGTCGTTCAAACAGGCCATTAGGCACGGGCTGACTGTGCTGAAAGGGAATAAAAAGAGTTAAAACCAACCCGTGGCCGCCTCGCTTGCGCCCCTCCCCTCCGCCGTCGCTGGCGGCCTGACGCCACCATCCCCCGCCGCCGTCCCTCCTGCCCCCGTCCCTCCTCCACGTTGCTGCTCCAGTTCTTCGCGTCGTGTCTCCAGAAACCCCACTCCTCTTCCAGTGCCACCCGCACTAGCAAAACCCTAAACCCCGGGAGCGAAGCTTCGAGACTACAGCTCGTAGCTCGCGGCGGTAATGGCGAAGGTCCCTCCTGGGGAGTGGGCCCCCCACGTCGAGGCCTTCGTCGACGCCTCCCGGACCCTCGCCCAACACGTACACCCCCCCCCCCTCCATTTTTGTTCTCTCCTTGATTGGATTTGTTTCAATTCGGGTTTGGTTTGAATGATTCGGTTGAAATAGCTGTACTATGAGGTTGTCTTGCTAATTGCTATTGATGGAACCTGTAAGAAAGTTTCGGATTCCGCAAGTCCAGTGCAATTTGATAGGAAATAGCTAATAATGGGCTAGCACCTAAGCCTGATATAGTTTTCACAGTACAGTGCCTTCAGATTCTGTGTAATTCTAACGCAATCTGGTATGGAACTGCCACTAGCTTAATACTTTACATTGAACGAATTCTACTACTGGCTAGCTTAACGTGTTGGATAGATGCTACTCTTTGTTGGACTAGTTTGTTGTGGATGCTAATGTTGTAATAATGTGCGTGTACAACAGTCTGCCTGTGTGGATGCGCTTTCGGCCCTGGTGAACAAGGACAAGTTGACGCTCTTCGATTTGGTATGTCTCAGTCTCCCAGATATCATATCTTACCGTGTTTGGTTATAATATAACGGGCAAATATCAGGTGGAAACCACCCTTTCCATGTAAACTCCGTGGAAACCATATGTAAAAGTTTTCAAAAATTCTTAAACGATTATGATTTGTAGGGTAAGTGATATTGTACAATCCTGTAAAATTTGAAGACCAAAATGAATCGCATCTGAAATATATGTAAAAGACAAATCCGACATGAATAGTGATTGCAGTGTTCATCACTATTAATTTTGCTGCCTGCCAATTTCACGTCTTTCATATGCGATTGTGTTTGATCTTGAAATTTCATATGGTTTTATAGAATATCACCTCCTCTACGTATGGTAATTTTTGAGAATTTTTTAAACCTTTTACACATGGTTTCCATGGAGTTTACATGGAGAGGGTGGTTTCCACCTGATATTGGAGGTTGATTTTTGATGTATCTCATATTCAATTGGTGATTTTGTTCAGGTGTCCAAGATGGAGATGTACTTGACGACGACAGACCACATTGTTAGATCAAGAGGTTTCTTTTTCTCTTTGCTTTGTTTTGGTTATTTTTCATGTCATATTTTTCTTGATTTTTGTGAGAAACAATCAACTAATTCATGTTGAAGTTAGAATTTCCTTTGTGGGTTATATAGGAGATATGGTCTATTGCAAGGTTTAAGGTGCTAGAGCAATGCTCCATTGTTAGCACTGTTCCAGAAGATGCATAAATCAAAGTTCTCCTTTTTCCAGTGAAGAACTGAAGATTATCTCACACTTCTTCGTTCTGTTAAAAAAATGTCAACTCTTATTTTACAATAGAGACACACATGCATGCATGTCCACAAACTGGTTGCCAGTAGAAACTGAAAAAGGGGGGAAGAAAAAGTTAGTATTTCACTTTATTGGAACGATGGTTACATTTTTGAAAAATGTGTACTTTTTCTAATCATTATTTTTTCATTGTCTGATCCACCAAACTTCTCTCTCTTGGCATCTCTTCCTGATAGATTTAAGTAGAACCCCATAAGCTTCTACTGGCACATGCATATTGTTTGTCAATGATCTACTTTTTTTTGCTTTGCAGGAATCTTGCTTCTGGGGGAAATATTGTCTCAAATTTCATTTAAATGGTTAGATGTCAATGCCATCGCAACATTGTCAGATTTCTTTGTATCAAGATTGGTAAGTTTGACTATGTGCATCATGGTGGTTTCCTCTCAAAATACTGTCCTAGCACTTCACAATTAAAACGGCGAAAGAAAAGGACCCATTTGATGTGTTACTTTCTGTTGAAAAGGGCCCATTGTTTACCTAGCAGTCTGCGGAATATTGCTGTAAATTCTTCAATTTGACATTTCCAAACAACTGATGACTTTAGAATTTAGGTAGCAAATAAGCAGTTTATGCAGGCTTTTCATTTGATTAAAGAAAAAAAGTTAGTCTAGGTGTCTGAGCTTGGGCCTATATTAGACATAGTCTATATGAATTTAGTTTGATTAGACCCAAGTAACTGTTTGTAAAGAATGCTTTTTCCTTGCGGAAAATTGCATTAGAATGTTTTAGAGGTTTTTAGTTTCGCATCCTATTTTTGGTCTGAAGAAAATATTTAGTGAAGCAAATTGGTATGCAGAAGATCCATAACTCCTGTTAAACTGTATTTTTTGTTTAATGTTGTGTTTTGGCTACTAGCTATCTTTACCCCATGGTGTTGATGTTTTTGTTGCCGGTGCTCATGCTTTTTTGCATATCAGTCAGATTGGCAAGCACTACGGGGAGCACTTCTTGGCTGTTTGGCTCTATTGCACAGAAAACAAACTGTTGGTAGTATCGTGATTGCTGATGTCAAAAGACTTGTTGAGTCTTTCTTACAAAATGTTCAAGTACAGTCACTTGTAGCTGCTGACCGCAAGGTTTGAATCTTTAGTGCAAAGATGCTTAAATAAGGTTAGATCTTAATCTAATATGTTGATATCTTTTTAATCTTTATATTTTCTTACAGCTATGCTTCCAAATTCTGATCTGCATAATGGATCACCACCCGGAAGCTGTCAAAACAATGGTATGATGCCTGCTCAATATCTGGACAATGCTGGATCACTGCCATCACGTCAAAACCATTTTTGTTACTATCCTACAGAAACAAGAATGCATTTGTTAATCCCATCTATTCATAAGCTATCTAACTGTTACAGCAGCATTGCTCTCTATATGTTCTAGCATGTTTTTTTTAACGTTGTGACCATTCCTCAATGTGTTTGCATTTTCCTTATCCGGCAAGCATATAATACTTATTCCGTTCTCAAATGCTTGACACTTTTGACCAAATTACGCATATCAATGTGATCATGCTTTGAATAATATGTGACAACCCTCCAAAAATATCTCGAGCACAAACAACAAGGTAGTAAAGTGAGGGGGGAGGTAGAGTTAGTAGGGATAGTTTGGAAGTAAACCTTGGGAATGGGTAAGTGCCTAGTATTTGTGAACAAAATTATTAGTCAAAGATGTGCGAGGTATACAAGAGAAGAGGGAGTATCTTCATTTCTGAACCTCTCACATGGATTCTCAATTTCTATTTCACTGTTAATCTGTTTGTAAGTTTTCCCCCTTTATTTATGCAAAGATTAGTAGCTACCAACACAAGTTCAATTGGTGTGTCTAGGGTGATGAACTGCTATACGGGATCTGTGAAGCAATTGATGAAGAAAAGGATCCAGAATGCCTGAAGCTTTCCTTTCATTTAGTGGAAGTTGTCATGAAGCTATTTCCAGATCCGTCTGATTTGGCAGCACAATTCGCGAGCGATGTTTTTGAGATTCTGAGCAAATATTTTCCTGTCTACTTCACACATGTATGTTAATAGACCATTTTGACTTTCAAGGCATTTTCATGTATTTTATCCTTCTGTTACTTAGTAGTTGGTCTTGACCTTCCTTTCTCCGAAGTGGCATCATGATTATTTGCATCATGTATATATGCAGGGAGCCAGTGATGATTTAGATGCTACAAGGGATAACCTTTCTAGGGCATTGATGGTATGATTATAGTATTTCACCTGATATATAATTTCAGAGAATGTTTGATTTTTTTTAAAAAATAAAGACATGTCTTAGCATTACGAATTGTTTATGAAATGGAGTAATTGAACTTTCTGTTACTAGATCCGCTTATCATGCTTGTAAATGAAGGAAGGCTTCCTGTTAATCCATTCTCTTGGCTAACAATCTGTTTAAATCTTTGCAGCATGCCTTTTGTTCAACCCCGTATTTCGAGCCCTTTGTCATTCCTTTGCTTCTAGATAAACTTTCTTCCTCTCTTCCGTTAGCAAAGGTCAGCAGCTTAACTTACTGTTTTGCTTCTGCTTCAACAATTTAACATAGTGAACACACTCGATTTTCTGCTAAAAATCCACTTTGATTTTATTTACAGCTTGATTCTTTAAAATATCTGGATAATTGCATCCGCTGCTATGGAGCTGATAGAATGGTTAGACATGCAACAACTATTTGGTTTAAGTTGAAAGAAGTGATTTTTAGCCTTTCTCCAGACCAACTTTTATCAACATCAGGGTCACCTAAAGATGCAGAGAAGAATAAGAATAAAATAGTGTCAGAAGCTCTAAATTGTTTGAAGACTGCTATTACGTTTATGGATTCTTCAGATAAAGATTTTTTCATCAATTTGATCTTGTTAGATGAGGATATTGTGAATAACATCCATTCTATAACGAGTGAAGAAAAGTCCACTTGGAATTCATTGCAAAACCTGGTTCAACTACATGCCCTTGGAAGTGTCATTTCTATTCTTGCTGAATCATCTACATATTTCGTCACTAGAGTTCTTCAAGCGCATTTTACGAGCTTGGTGGATATTTTGGGAACCTCAGCTGGTTATGGATCTCAACACTTGAATACTTGTAATGGATCATCTCCTGCTCCTATTAACTATGGAGCACTATATTTATCTGTTCAAATGCTTTCATCCTGTCGAGAAGTGGCTTTGGCATATCGAGAAGACTATGCTCCTGTTAAATCAGCAAAGGAGTCCTGGTTGCTTATCTTAGAGAAAAAATTGGATGCGTTAATCCATCTTCTTGGATTATTATTGACTATTGATTCTCAATCTATCCAGTCCGCGGTCAGACAAGAATATGTTTCATGTGCTGGTACGTTAAAGTCTTAAATATGATTTACCATGTGACACATTTTGTGAGACAACATGTACCCGTTAGGTGTTGTGACATTTACCCAAACTCTGTTAATCCATGTGTGTAGACTTGCTTCAGATAGCTTTTTAAAAAAAGGAAAACCAGTAGGTGAGAGCCCTACTGCCAGAATATGTTAAAATAGGTTAAAATGTACAGAAATATACAGAAAAGAAAGGAAAATAACTATCCCAGCCACTGGGAGATGTCAAAACTTTCTTCGAAACTAACTCTTAGCAAATCTATATCAATAATAATGGACCTCTTCCATCTAAACTTAGTTGGGGGCACCCCATCAAAGATACATCTGTTTCTCTGCAACAAAATATGCCAGCATCCAAGAGTGATTAATTCCTTGAAAAAGCATTTATTGCAAATGTTGTGCATCAAGTTTGTAAATACACATGGACACATACATATGGTGTCCATATCTGTGCCCTTCCAGCCTACATATTGTGTCTGATGGTGCCTTTGCCATTTCTATACATTCTAGTGTATATCTTGTACCTCAAGGGCGCATTTTAGTTCTAAATATTTCATTAATGGAGCTCTTAATTTTCATTTTGCTCTTGGTGAATCTCAATTCTTCTTTAGAATAAATGAAAACTAAGCTTTCTATCCTAGTATGGTTGTTTCTTATAAATGGTTTGCAGTGAAGGGTTTGCTAATACTCGCAACATTCCCGGAAAAATGTTCACCTCTACCGGCAAATGCTTATGAGGATATTCTGCTGATGCTTACTTCAGTAATTACAAGCAAGTATGAAAATGTTCATTTGTGGAGATTGTCATTGAAAACATTGACTAGCATTGGCTCGTCTATTGTGGAGTTTCATGCTTCTCAAAATGAAATGATTTACAACAGAATTGTTGTTGACAAGATTATTTCTTTGGTTGAACCTTATGATACTTCAATGCCTCTCAATCTAAGACTTGAAGCAAGTTTTGAAGTTGGTACTGCTGGGCTGAACTATATGTTAAGGGTTGCTAGATCACTTGAAGAAGCTGTTGTCACCAATATTTCTCAGGCCTGTATCAGATCCCCCTGTTGCCTTCTTATTTCTTGCAACTCTAATTTTTATAAGCAACTGAACAAAAATTTCATTGATCATGCAGGTTAATGGAAGAATAGAATGTGCTGAATATGTGATCCATTTGCTTGAGTGCTACTCTAGTCGGGTCCTTCCTTGGTATGCCAACTTTGCTTTGTAGTCTGTAATTCTGTATTGAGTAACATGGATCGAGAGAAGTCTGGGATCTAAAAAAATTCTGCCTCGGATTGTGCAAACCTAACTGTAAATAACGTTCCAGAAACTTGACTGTTAGATAGCTGAATCAGGCTATCATGTTCTGTGATAGGTTTCTCAAACATGGATTAGTTTAACTGGACTGTATGACAAAAACACACTCGATACCTGTGCCCAACACTATTTCCCGATCTTTTTGACAGGATATATGTTGATCAAATTATCTTCTTTTTGCTCAGTAACAAACTAACATTCTCCTTAATGGCAGGTTGTTTACTTCTGGTGGTGTCAATGAACTTGCTTTGAGCTTCGCTATGCGTCTCTGGGATGAGATTAGTGACTTGGCTACTTTGGATAGAATCAGAACACAGGTGAAGCATTATCGAATTTTGTATTTCTGCTAATTAAGTTGACTTACTGGTACTTAGGTGACCTCATGTCAATAGAGTATGTGTAGTCCTGGCACCCTGAATCTCTCTCTCTCTCTCTCAGGGTCTCCTTGACTCACTAATGACGGGAATGAAGATTTTAGTCGGAGTCTGCACAGAAGAACAACAGTCACTGATTGTTCAGAAAGCGTATGGCATAATATCATCAATGCTGTCACTCCCAGTGAAATCAATGACTCGTCATGTTTTGGCTGTGGATGACGTAGTTCCTTCACACTCTGTTCAAGATACAGATCTTGTGTGTATACTTTCGTCAGTTATAGTTGGTCTTTGGCCTCAAACACCTGTACCAGATATGATAATGATGATTAGCCTCTTTACGGTCTTTCTACTGAAAGGACATATGCCAGCTGCTCATGCATTAGCTTCTATTTTCAACAAATATCTACAGAGTTCAGAGTTCTCACACGAGAATAAGCTGGATAAAATACTTAATGTTATTCTTGAGAGGTGTTTCTCAACTGTATTAGCCAGCAGCAATTCAAAGATGTCTCACTTTTCTGCTGCCACTTCAGATGATGCTAATTACTCTGACAACTTGTCTGGAAGCATAGCTTTGAAGATTGATATCTTGTCTGGCTTGGCTTGGATTGGCAAAGGGTTGCTTATGAGAGGAGATGAAAAGGTGAAGGACATTTCAATGTTTCTTCTTAAATGTCTATTCCCAGATCAGACTTTGGCTAGCATTCCATCCCACCAGGAAGAACATAATGGCAATGATTCATCAGATGCTTCTATTGCAACATCTGCAGCTGATGCATTCCATGTAATGATGAGTGATTCAGAAGTCTGCCTAAATAAAAAATTTCATGCAAGAATAAAGCCATTATATAAGCAACGTTTCTTCTCAATACTGATGCCAATTATTCTCTCTAAAATTAAGGAATCCTCTGTGATGACAACAAAGTAGGTATCAACATTCATGCCACATTCTTCTATATCCTGTATTGATTTTAACTGTATGCTGTTCTAGTCATGTGCTTTTGTAACTTTGTCCTGCTCCAATGCATCATTAGTTCGTTACTATCTCCCTTTTTATCATATCATTCTCTCTTAATGTTTTCTTCTGTAAGTTTGAGACATACATGGGTATATCTTTGTGTCATTTGGGTGGAAAGATTGAAACCTTTTTGTTCCTGGAATTCTGACAAGGAGTTTATGTGCATTTAATTGTGATTCGTTCTGTGTGAAATGCTCAAGGGTTTTGGACATTTTCTTTGTGTACTCTCTCTCGTATGGTCGTACCTCTGTCCGCTTTACATTTGTTAGTGAAAAGAAGTGACATGCCGGAATTATTTCTGATACCAATATGGTACTTTAACAAAAGTTTGGTGATAACAACCCAAAATGGACTGAATTGGCACGAGTTTAGAAGTCAAGGAATTCTTTGTGCACATTAGTTGAGTACTGTAATATTAAAGGACTACCTAGCATCACCTTCCTTACATTTAATTGTAAAACCTGTGCTTTTCCTCATGAATTGTCTCTCATAACGAGTTGATACCTTGGAATAAATGTTTTTTAATTAAATTTGATTTCTATTGCTCCGTGATGGCCTTATGTTAGTATTTATCTATGAATTTAGAAACTGTTTGTGTATCTTTTGGGGCCTTGTCTAAATGTAAAATATCTTAAAGTGACTGAAAACATTGCGCAATCGACTACAGATTGGTATTGTATCGAGCTTTTGGGCATATCATTTCCAATGCTCCAGTTCCAGCAGTTATATCAGAAGCCCAACAGGTTACAGCTCTTGATTATGATACAAACTTCTACTCACGTAATATTCACATGCACAGCCTTTGTTGGATCATAGCATACGAATTGACCCATTATTTTTTCCCCCATTTTTTCAGATTTTACTCGTGATGGTTGATAGCTTAGCTAAATTAAGTCTGGATATTCAGGATAAAGATCTAACGTATAGTTTGTTGCTTGTCTTATCTGGAATGTTGATGGATGAAAAAGGTGAGATGATTTACGTTGCTTTGTTTTATGTACTTCCCAAGTTCCTAGTTAATAGCCATTAACACAGTAAGTTATGTTCATTTTTGTTTGTTTCTCCTGCAAATTTGACTGAGGTCTGTGTGTGTTCTTGCTATGGACTAAGATCACAATGGGGGCACTGTAGCAGCACGTGTACAGTGATGCCGCAAGTACTAGGAAGGATTTGTCATTTAGGAATCTGTCTATCAGGTGTTTGGTATTATCTATTAGTTAGGAAAGTTATTATTAGATTGAATTGTTAGAGGTAAATTTCTTTATATATTATTTCTTAGGGATCAAGTCGGGTTGTTCCTATAAAAAGGATATCATGTATCCATTATCAATCAAGCAAAAATAAACAAAGTTAGTCCCTCACCGGTCTCACCGCTTAGTTAAAGATCAAAACCTCTTTGTTTGTTGGGAAGAGTCTCGGCCGAGCTTGGAGGGCGATTCGTCGCCTCCCTGGCTAATCAAGCATCAGAGCCTTGCTACCTCGACAAGGAAGAGTTCTGTTGGCGGTTAGCTGAGGGCGAGTGCCCTACCTTGGTCCTTGGACCCATACCCAACCAAAGACCACAACAGTTCTGATACTGAGCTCCTAACGCAACTTATTTGAATTTGATCCAGTTTCTAACTTATCATTTTATTTTTCCTATGCAGGCAAAGAATGCATTCTGGAGAATATCCACATCATCATCAGTGTTCTTACACAACTTGTTTCCTATCCTCACATGATGGTGAGTTGGTGTTATTTACACTCATCATTTACTCATTTAGTACTAAGTCCATTCTTCTATTTGTGAAACAAACATATATCACAACCTTTTCCTTTTTATCTTTAGGTTGTTCGGGAGACAGCCATACAATGTCTAATAGCCATGTCCAGTTTTCCTCACTCAAAAATTTATCGCATGCGACCACAGGTTAGTTTTCTATTCGTGTAAATCTGTTCTTGGGATATATACGCATGTAATATGGCCCTGGACTAACCATAAGGTTGCCCGATTACTTTAATTATACTGTGTTATAGCTCATGGACAGTAGTCTCCTTATTGGTGGAGATAATAAGACCGTATGCTTCGTCTGCACACTTTTTGCACAGATATAAATGAGATGGAATATATCTTATGACTAAGTTGATGTTAAGTTTGGGGTGGAGTTCAGAAGGAAGTTATTAGGAAGTGTCTTAATATAGCTAACTGTTGTTACATGAGAAAAACGACTTGTCCAAAAACAAAAACTCATACCAGAATGATACGTTCTTGCAGGTCCTACAAGCAGCTATCAAGGCTCTTGATGATAAGAAAAGGGCTGTTCGTCAAGAGGCTGTTCGATGTCGACAGACATGGTATGTAAACTTTATCCTATTTGGGGTCAACAACCTTGCCTTATGAGTTGTTTCCCCTCATTTTCGTGCAGGCAATCATTTGCTTAAGGGAGTCTTTCTCTTTAGACGATATCATAGTTTGGAAGTGCTTACTAGACGATTCTGTTGGTGCTTGGTAAGTGTGAGGCACATGATATGTCAAGCTTTCATCTTTTGGTCGGTTCAACTTGGTCCTTACCTGTCTAGATTAATCAGCTTCTAGCTCAATGCTCATACACAGGCCCATTGTACCATTGCACAAGGTGATAGAACAGTGCGGCTCACTGCACCCTTGAAATCTGTTCTTTTGGATCGGCTATCAAGTTCTGGATGGAGGGGAGTTTTCAGATGATCCGGGAACCACGGGAGAATGGCTTGTGCCTGGGCATTTGGGGTTAATCTGAGAATGAAACCGTGGGTTCCCTGATGCATTGCATATTCTCAATTGTGGGAGGACACAAGCATCTCAATGAAACGTAAGGTCAAGACGTGTCCCATGCAATATGATCTCATCAGATCTGACTTGAATACCGAATACTGTTGTAAGACCCTAGAGGTACCTCGAATACAATACTCCGACCAAATCATGTGTGACAGTACGATGGAAAGTTGTGCACTGTGTACATTATTACCCCAAATAACTTCTCTACTGTGAGGTCCGAGGTTCTTGTCTGAAATACACAGCTATATTGGGAAGGAATGTGATAACTACGGCTATTTTTATAGTGATTATTTCTTCGTCCATTGCAAACAACTGCATAAGTTGATCAACCAGTCAAGAACTTTTATTATTATTTAACCCTTTTTTAATTTTTATTTTAAAGTTAACTCCTATACACTTTATTTCCAATTTTGACCTCTTTGGTCACGCTAGCGTGACAAAACAACGATGTCATGTCATAGGATAAGTCCGTTAAATAACATCTGTGGTCACGTCACTGATCGTGGTGTGACCAAAATACGGGTTAACGTGACAGTGTTGTTTTATCACGTCACAGGTGGTGGTGTGACTAAAGGGATCAAAATTGAAAATAAAGTGCGTCAGGTTAACTTTAAAATAAAATATAAAAAAAGGATTAATTAATAAAAAAAATTCACCAGTCAACCACTGTTTATTTCCCATCATAAATTGTTCATCCCAAATGTACGTATTTTGCTCCCGATATTGCAGACTTTGGCACATTCCGTTCCTACAGAAGTTCAGACTCAGCATTTATCTGCACATGTACAATGATCTACGAATCTGAAGCGCTCAGGGCAGTGACAATGTCCATGAAGATGATGGTGTCAAGGTACAACGAGATGGCGGCCGTGACGTATTCATCGTAGGTGTGCCTCTTGATCAGATTATCCGTATCATAGATGATGAACCCCGAGAACACCACCGCCGCGACGCACCCATACACCGTCGTCGCGACGTTGCCCATCGGCAGCAGCATCTGCAGACAGGCAGCAGGCATAGAATTGTTACCAAACAAGCATCAAGATATCACAAATGCAAACGGCAACTTAGTTGAGATGCAGGGGCAGAGCTTCAAGCGGGCCAACCTGGGCCACGGTCTCTTCCGTTTTGGCATCTCTATATACATCGTTAAGAAGTTAGTAGGTTATACTACATATTAGGCTAAAAAATCATTAGTTTTGCCTCCTCTAGTCCATCAATTTGTAAGTTCAAAGCTTAGTTTTCCAACGTTGATGTTTTATCTTTATAGGTGGCCTCCTCTTGATCTTTGGTCAAGCTCTGCCACTGTCGAGGTGGTGTTTGGTTGCCTGACCTGTATGAGCCCATAGAGCATTAGGATGAGGGAAGCCGCGACCAAGAACGGTCCGAGGAAGCTGAAGTCATGGCCTCTCTTTGCCGCCCAGAATGTGTAGATGGTCAGGCCCAAGACCACCACGAACGTCAACGAAGCCGCTTCGATCACAACAATGCCTGTTTGCACAAAAGAAATGTTCATATGTTATTCATATTCTTCGATTAGAGGATCGGTGTTTGGTTGCCTGGATGAGTTCATTTATAGGTAGGTCGGCGCGATGACGGAGAAAATTTTAAAGATTGGTAATGTTAAAGTCTTAAATGGTGCTGATGTATGATGCAATTAAACAACCAAACATCCCCTTAACGGATCATGAACGGATGGTTCTTGTCACCTTTCGCGGAGAGGCAGCTTAACCCGACGGCGAAGCTCATGCAAATGGTGAACAAGGCGAGAAGGATGAGGTTGATCGGATGCCGGTTCCGGAGAAACACCATCGGCAGCATCACTGTTCCATGTCAACCAAATTAATCACCACCATGCATATGAGCAAACATCGATAAGCTATTGATTCATCAAGGAGGGTGCTCACCGATGATGGGGGCGACGATGATGAGCACGAAGGCGGCGAGGGAGGCCGGGGTGCGGGCGAGGAAGAACCGGCGGATGGCCGGCACGAAGTAGACGGTGGCGGCGACGGCGATGGTCGCCAGCAGCTGCAGCGCGACGATCACGTACACCTTGCGGATGAACGCCCACCGGAGCTGCGGGCTCTCGATCATGTACGGGCACGCGCCGGCGCCGGCGCCCATCGGGAAGCCGCCGGCCTCCGCGTCGTGGTGGTGCTTGCCCATCGTTGCCGCGGTGCTGCCGCCTCTGACGTCCGCCCCGCCGGTGGTTCTTGGGTTAGGGCGCGTGGAGATTGGACGGTGGTTCTTTGCGGAGTTTGGACGGTGGAGAGAAGGGAGGAAGGCCGAGAGATGGCGGTAAGGAGAGGGTGGCGCCCTGGTTGGTTTGAACGGCTTTGCGCTGGTGGGCGAAACAGCCTCATCTTCTTGGTATCAGAGGTCAGTTTAAACGGTTGCATAATGGCTGGCACACTAGTTTTTTTTCCCTCCCTTTCCAAGGGACAGGCGCACACATCTAAGGCTATGTATAATGAGCTTACATTAGTTGTCTATAGTCTCTGTCACGTAGGATTTAAGCTGATGTGGATGAAGGAGAATAAAAAGAGAGAAATATGCTGTCTACAATCCTGTAGCCGACTGTAACACCAGAATCAAGAAAAACATTAAAAGATCGTGTGTTGTTTATAATCCTGTAGCTGTCTGTATCATCATAACCCATTGTATGAGCTATTTTTAGTACTGTCTACAGGTGACATGAAGAGTTACTATAAATAGCAACTGTCTATATCATTGTACATGCCCTAAGATTGTTATGTTTTCTTTCTCCAGAAACAGCTGGGTTGCTGAGTTGCTAACACGGTTATCACAAAATTTTGCAATTGATTAGGTCTCAAAATTTCCCCTCCCATTCCCATTCACAACGCTAATTGTGCCACCGCCACAGAGCTCGAGCGGTGTGGGGAGGTTCATCAGAGCTTTTTGAGGTTGCCGTGAAGAAGATAAATTGGAACTTCCCCGCGCCTCCTTCCTCGCCGTATCCGCTACTCCTTAGGTCGCCACTGCCTCCTCGCTGCTGCTACCCCTACCTCTAGTGCCAGAACAAAGGCGGTCGGTCGCCTTTGGAACTATCGCAACTAAAAATAGTAATCTTCTATTTTATCCGTCGTATTAGAATGCGTGAAGTCAACCTTTTAAAGTAAATGTTGACTGCAAATATACATAATAGTATTTAGATTTTTCGTATGAAAATAATACCATTAGATTTGTCTAAAACTACTTTTACATCATTAGCTTGAGAATCTGTATGCCGTCGCAATACTTCCGGACGGCGTTCTCTGCCACCGCTACAGCGGCCAACAAGGTATTTTGAGTCGTTTATCTTCATTCATCTAGATGACAAGTACGTACATACACATGTGATAGAGCAAAGGGGCGGGGGACAGCCGGGGCAGAAGCATCTCCTACCGTCGGTCGGATTCTGGCTACCATCGTAGCATCGCTTGAGGTAGAAGAATATTAGGGTCTTATAATCAACCTCCTTCATTTTATTCTTGGTTCCACCACTGACGATTTTTTTTTATAATTCCTTGTGTACAAAGAAGGACGGACACTTTAATTAAGACTACATGCCTTCGATTGATTTTGTATTAGTTTCTTTGGGCTATCTGAATCTGAAAGAGAGAGAATCGTCAGAAACCAAAGGTCATCATCGAAGCCTCACCCTCGACCTCGATATTGATCTTATAACAGTATATGTCGTACAGTTGCTAGAATAGATCGATGCACCGAATGAGAAAAAGGAAGAATTCGTAGTTCCGATATATAATTATGTGCAGATCATGTTTCCTTCTAGCTAGTGCTTTGTTCTACAATGTATTCACTCTGTTCAATGCTCGATGCAGCATTGGCGTCCATTGAACGCTTAGACACATGGAGAGAATATCCTGTGCTACCTACCTATACGGTGATATAATGTTACATTCTTAAAAAACACAGCACAAATGATCATTAAAATTTCAAACAAAAATTTGGAAGCATTGACACAAAATCAATCTATCGTACCACCAAATTTCAAATCTAAATTCGATCTACACATAGAATTTTTTTTTAAAAAAAAAGACAAATTCAGCTCATAAGGAAATCAGAAAATATAAAAGGAAAAAGGAAAACATATTGTTCACTATAATTTGTTTCATAATGTAAGTTATGTTTTCAGTTGAATTTTTGTAGGATACTTTCTCATATAATGACCTATCTAATCAAAAAATTTAGAGATTTTTATAACTATTTGTGTCGTATTTGAAAAAGGATAACATTACAACACTGTAACTGGTGGTAGCACGGTGTATTTCTCAACCAGAGAGCTCTCCCATCTCTCTTCTCGATTTTTTAAATAATATTATTTTAAAAAATAATTACAAAATTAAATAGTCGATTGTTTTAATAAAACTAGGTCCCTATCGCCATTTTAGGCTCTTGTCACCATTTCAATTGGTGATAGGGATCTGTCGCCAAAGGGAACAGTGAGGGAAGTTCCTGTTGCCAGTTCAATTGGCGACAAGATTCCTGTTGAATTGGCAACAGGACTCCTGTCGCCAATTAAACTGGCGACAGGAGGGATCTATCTTTTTTTTAAAATATAATTTATGTGTAGCGGAATTTTTTAAATTTTGTTTTTTAAATTTGGTAATATGTTGAAGTGTTTGCGTAATTCGGAATGCAAAATGGGAGAAAACAATGCAATGTGAATTAGAGAATGGACAAAATATTTGGGTTTAGGATTGCCATACGCGATGTTGTCCCGATATTGGGGGAAAAAGAAATGTAATTTGTTGCATAAGATATGTTGACCATTATTTTTAGTGCCCACTTCCATAACACGTTTTTTGAACCTTTATTTTTATGTTGTTCTCTGCCTTGTTACAACAAGAATTGAATTCCAAAAGAGAACGAGATTTGAAGTGGGCGACTTTACGACGCAGTTGCGAATTGAAATAGACTCTATAATAAAATTGTGAATTACACGGCGCGCAGGGTTTGGTTACATGCATAAGGAATGACCACATGCACGATGCAGCAAACCAAAATACACCTCTTGGTCCCTCACATGGTCGAAGCGTGAACACAAAAAACAAATATTGAAACACGAGACTAGCATAATATATATATTATAGAAATTAATATTTACATGGCATGATTGATATTAACAAGAACAAATATCTACTCGCGGCCCCTCTTGGGGCGTACCCTGCACGTCACCCTTAGCCTCGTCCAGGGTGGCTGCGAGCGCTGTTGCGAGTATGTCAAAGGCTCAGGTTGTCGAGGTACCCGATCAGCACAAGTAGCATGAGGGGGTGTCCTGTGTCGGTTGGCTCGATCCAGACGCATCGTGCAGCTATGAAGCCCCCACAGAGACCTGGCTGGAATACTGGCCGAAGTAGTAGTCCCCAGAGCGTGACACCTCGTGCGACACATCCCAAAATGGTGTACAATCTGTGAAACATTACGTTGTGCATGTAAACATGGCGAAAACCAGGAAATAGTATGTTACGTATGCAAGCAAGGTAGTCATACCTGGTCGCACGAAGGCAGAGGACGACTTTGTGTACTCCTGCCCTGTGTATGGGTGGAACTCAGGACCTATAAGAGGATATTGCCGTTAGTAACTCAGGACTATTTTTATTTGCTAACTGACAAGGTTTTGAAATAATGTATGAAGTCGCAAAAATATGTATCTGCAAAATGGCCGACCAGATCTGATGCTCCAACTGTCTCCTCCACTACGAACTGCCAAGGCTTCACTGCTTCTCTTCTCCCACTGTTCTCTTTTTTCTGGAATTAAAATGAGATTTTCACCGATTTTTGGGCTTTAAGTACACAGTTCCTGTCGCCAATTGAACTAACGACAAGAACCCACAGCTTCCTGTCGCCATTTCAACTAGCGACAGGAACACTGTCCACTTCTTGTCACCAGTCCAAATGACGACAAGAAGTTGGACTGGCGACAGCCAGTCAACAGGGTCTTTGTCGCCAATTGAAATGGCGCTAGGAGCCTGTCACCATTTGAAATGGCGACAAGGACATAGTTTTGTAAAAAAACGGCTATTTAATTTTGTAATTATCTTTTAAAATAATACTATTTAAAAAAATTCCTCTGTTCTCCCTCTCACTAAAGCACCAAGCTCATCGCTGCCATTCAGCTCCCCCTCCCTCGTCCTTACACTGACCTCTTCCTCTCTTCTTCCTCTCATCAATCCACCTCACTCAAACACTGAGCTCGCCCCCGCTCTTCAGCTCCCCCTTCCTTAGCACTGTGTAGTCTACCATCGCCACCATGGCCGGATTCTCGCCACCAAAATGCACTGTCACTCCACCATCGCTGTCGCTACCGCTGTGCCATCTCCAAATCTAGACGGATATGCCTCGCCTCGGAGCAGCCGGCGACCCCTTTCTCGATCACCACATGCTTGTCGCCGCCCTTGAGCGAACACATCTTGTCGCCCTTGAGACCCGGCGGGGGAGGTGGCCCGGCGACCAGATCTGGTGAGCAAGCACCTCATCATAGCGCCCATCACGGTGTAGCTTCAGCACCACTCCGGCTGCCTTGCATAGGAGCTTGGCATCGACATTGGCGTCGACCATCGTGGGGACGCACGGGGAAGGTGCTCGAGGAAATGCCGTGTCGAGGCGGCGGCACAGACTCAAAGGCCGCTTGGGTACGGGGGCTGTCACTGTGGCGGCGGCCATAACTGCTTTTTTCGGTGGGTATGGGAGAGAGAGAAGAAACATGACAAAGAGAGGAGGGAGGGTATTACTGGAATTGGGAAAAAAATATCTAACATGTCCTCATGACTTAACGGTAGCCGGAACTAACGGACCTAACAGAAGTGGCACAAAAGGGATAAAAGGTAGAAACTCAGTGGCATTGAAGGAAACATATTTTTTCTGTGGCAAATCAGAGATCCCGGTAACTCTACTTTTAGTGATATGAAAGGAATTTTCTCTATAATTTATATTGCTTGAGGAATTTTCTCTATAATTTATATTGCTTGTAGCTTTCGTTCTCTCCATAGATCATGAACGAGACTAAGTTGTTCTTGTAGCCTGAGGAGTGAGTGAGTCAGACCAGTTGTGACACATTTTTGTAAGGAAAAGGTCCACATAACCCCTTGAACTTAGCTCGAAAGTTTGTCCAACTCCTCCAACTTAGAAATCGGTTATTTAACTCGTAAACTTTCTAATCCGGTTTACTAACCCCCTAAGTTGGTTCGCAGGGTGGTGTATTGCTAACGTGTGGCATCATGACTGGACGGTTTTACCATTCAAACTTGACAAGATAACCCAGACATTGTCGCCATGGTCGTCACGAGAGACAAGAGATTAAGACGGTCAAGGGTCGCTTCACACCCTTTATTTAGTCCAACTTACCAGATTAGAAAGTTCAAGGTGTCAAATAACCGGTTTCAAAGTTTGGGGGTGATGGATAGACTTTCGAGAAGTGATAAGGGTTGTATTGACTTTTTCCTTTTTTTTTTTACTAATAGCTAAGATGGTAGGACCTTAACTGAGCACTTGAATTGAATATTTACACTACTATGTTAAGCTAAGATCAACAACGATTTATGAACACGTGTATTGAGCAGATACACTCATACAGCGTATACTGAAAAATGCATGTAACGCCCCCATTTTTGGGACTGTCAAACCTTTCTCAACCGACCAGGATGTGCAGTTGTGAAGTAAGAAGCATCTCAAGCAAGTTTTCGATTACAATAAAAGGCAAACTTTTATTACACAAGGTTAAGGCTTATCAACCGATTTTAACACTAACACGGGCATCCAAGCCCAAAGTTAATATATTATATGACAAAAGAACTTTGAAACCATAGGCACACTTGAGCGTGGTCGAGGCCTAATACCAGTAATCACTGCCATCTAGAGATCCACCAAAACCTTCCTCAATAAGATCCTCAGGGCTTTCCCATGTCTCCTTTGTAGTTGATATTGCAAGAATGAGTACACAACCGTACTCAGCAAGCCACATGGAAAAGCTAATTAATTACATGCTAGCAGTTCAATGGATTTTTTAGGGTTTACCATATTAGGTATATGTGGATGCATCATTTGAGATAAAACAGTTTATCTTTAAGATAGTAAAATAATAATAAATATAACATTGGGGGTTTACTCAACAATTGCAATTACCAACTTAACATCTCAAAATCTCTACTTATGCCTCATATCTCAAAATCTCTACTTATGCCTCATGTATTGGAATCACCCATGAACACAGCTTCATTAACCAGAAGAACGACGTATTCGAATACCTTTGATTATACTCTGCAGAGTTGCCCAACTTTACCCACAAGATACCTCAAACTGATACTATCAAGCCACACACACGCAACACGTTAGCGTGCGACTGATTTGAGATAACAAGACATTTTCACTGCTCAACCTTTCTAGCCTCTACCTGGTAGGTTCTTGAACCATACAGCCCTCCGGAGACCACCGGCCAACAGTGGAACCTGCGGCCCGATGCTAACAGTACCTACCATTGTGTAGACCAGCGAGTGTCCCTTCAGGCCCACTTCTGTCCCATCCCCAAAACTGCGGCTGCTCTTTCACACAAGAGCAGGTGTTCACCCTGCAGATATTCAATTAAAATAGCAGTGTACTAAGCCAAGTTAGAATGACCAAACCTGTGGTTGAGCAATTTCTGTATCTGTTACTTGGAATAAGGTTCTAGTCCTTACTTGTCTCTAGTGAGGAAATGGACCAACACCAACTCGTGGTTGTCCACCTGCTTGGTCTCACCTTCGACTCAATTTTGTCAAGTATCTTGGGTTGTCCATCCTCTTGGTCTCATCCCTCAACTCTCCACCAAAACCATTGGCAAATAACCAATACTCTTTTTCAGAATTTATAAACACATTATGTGACAATGCTAAATATCTAGTTATTATTTTATGTGACGTAAACTTGTCAAGGTGAATATGGCCTACAAGGAATAGGTGGCTTGTATGTGGGGTGATATGATACATCTAATCATCATGGCATTCAAAAGTATTATTTCAATATTAAAATAATTTGCATAAATATGGTAATGAAAGTAATAATATAAATACATGAAATATAGGCTCAAAATGATTAATGGAATGTGATTTGCCTCCTTGCACAAAGTCTTCTGTTAACTCGTCTTGTCTGGCGTTTTCCGAAGCTTGGTCATCGAAGTTGCGACCTAACACAAAATAAAATAATATAATATAAATAAAATATTCGGCTCGACAAAGAATGAGCTGGGAACAACATGCAAGTAAGATAAAAATCGGAAAAGAACTAAAAGAGAGCAGATGGGTGATGGATAGGATTTATTTGGAGCTGGATTGGGCTAAATAGAGTTGATAAATGGATTCATGGGCTCAAGACGGTCGAAAAGGATGTATTATGTCGAAATTGGGTTTTGGGTGAACAGTGTCGGGCCTGATGAATAGTGTTGGGTTAGGGTTCATGACCGATTCAAGCTGAATAGTAATGGGTCAGGTTTGGATTGTGAACAGTAATGGACCTGGTTGAATAGTGTTGGGCTGAACAGTGTTGGGCTGGTTAGAATAGTGTTGGGCTAAGCCCAATGCCTTTGTTGGGCTACTAGCCCACTAGGCTAGGCCTTAAAGGTCCAGCTCCAGGCAGCTTTGAGCTGCGCTCGGCCTTGAGCCAGAGCGCGCCTCAGCTTGCCCGAGCCGGTGACAGTGGCGTCGACGAAGTTTGCGGTGGTTCCGGCGGGAGATGGCGCTGCCGGGTGGTGCGGTGAGCATCATCGCATCGTGCGCAACCCATTTTTGGGTTTTGCGCCGGCAGTGGTGGCTCGAGAATGGGACGACGGCGGTGGTGGCGCAAGGCCGGAGCAGGGGAAGGAGGCGGCGGCGCTACACGCTCGCTTCGGCCAAATTGGCCAGGGCTTGAGCAATAGAGGGTGGAGGAGAGCTCAGGGGTGGCGGCGGTGGGGTTTGGGAGGCACCTAGTTGCTCTTGCTACGGTGACCGAGAGGGGTGCGGTGGTGGAGCTCGATGTTAGTGAGGTGGCGGTGGGGATAGGGTGGGAGATGGTGGGGGAAAGATGCAGGGTGGTCAGGTGGTGCTGGTGGCGAGGTTGGGAGGGAAAGGGAGAAAAGGGAGCGGTCAATTTACCTTCGGCTCGACGGGGAAAAAGAGGACAACCATGAGGATTCTGGCAATTGGCCGGCTCTAGCAATGAAGGGAGGTGGGAGTGAGGTCCAGTGAGTGTTGATGATACATTTGGCTTGGAATTGGCTGGCTTTTATAGCTGGGAGGAGGCGGTGGGAGCAGCGGCAAGGTGAGGTGCGCACAGAGCGTGGACAGCAAGGTGTGCGGCTGTGCGCGAACGACGCTGGGGAACGGGAAAGCAGGGGCAAGGTGGTGGGGGTGAGGTGGCAAAGCCTTGGCGCGATGGGGGGGCGGTGTTGACGGGGACGAAGATGAAGAAGGGTCCAGGCGGTGCGGCGGTGGCGATGCAAGGAGGAAGAAGGAGACAGGGGAGAAGTGCACAGGCGAAAAATGCGCCTTCGGGCTTGTGAAAACGGAAAGGAGAAAAGGTAAAGTGGAAAAGAGGGAAGGCTTTCCGAATTGGGAATGAAATACAAAATTAAGCCAAAAACTCAAAAACTTTTGAAATTTTGAAATTTCGGGTTTTTTCAATGCAAGTATTATTTGAGGCATTTGGCATGACCCCTCTGTAACCTAGCTACCCACAAATTCTAGTAGGCTGTTGTTATATGTTCTGTTTGGGATGTTGTTTGACGACCAAAGTCTTGAAAAAAAGGTTATATGGCTTTGCTACGCTAATTAGTCATGAATGGATAGTGCATATGAAATATTTCAGCCTGGAATATGCACGTAATTCTGCTCGAGATATATGATTTGACGCTGATAGTGAAAAATCAATTCACAGCACTTGTGAAGTTGTGATACTGACTAATTCTCATCCTCGACTTGCAATTTTCTATCTTCTCCTAGCAGCACAAAGATTTTGAGTCACTGGGCTGAAATGCCATGCCACAGCCATACGCCAAACACAATTTGTCCATCTTCGCTTGCACAGTTGCATGTGCGTGACTTGGACAATCGAAAATCAGGGGAGATAGATACACGTCAACCAAGGTTCATGAAGTCGCTAGTCGGACGGTGGCCCGATGCCTAGAGCCTAGATCGCCGATTAGGCTACATGCCATAACTATTGAACGAAGCCCACTCGGCCCCTATCGATCGCAACCAACCTTATCCGTTCGCAACTATTCCCCCTCATTCGCATTGTCTTCCTCCTTTCTTTCTTCGCACCGATAAGTTGAGCCAAGATCCCGACGATCTCGTCGCCGGCCCAAGCTCCACATGCACCACCGTCACCCCTACCGCTTTCTTCTTCCTCTCTGGCGCCGCTCCGCACGCCTCCACCCCACCCCCGCTTCCACCACCCACAGCCGGCGACGCTCTTGCCGTCGCGCTGCCCCCTTTTCCCTGCCATCGTCGTGCCACCCCCTTTTCCCCACCACCGTCGTGCCAACCCTAATATTCCCTTGGTGGTTGTGCGGGGGCAGCACGAGGGTGAGAAGTAGAGCAGAGAGAGTGAATCGGGGGCGATAAGCAGAGGAGTTAGTAGAGAGCAAATCGAGGGCGACGTGAGAGCAGAAAGCAGATCGGGGACCATAGTTGTCGATTCTATTCCGGTTTGCCTCTTGGTATGGAATGTGCCGGTACCGGTCCATTCCGGTGTACCATTCTGAATTTTAATATAATAATAATATGTAATTATATGCACACATAATTTCACTTGGAATCTCACTTCAAATACATAACCATAGAATAAAAAATGACATGTAGTTCAATGACTTCGTAAATACAAAGGTCATACGTAGTTAAATAATACAACACAAGTTCATAAATTCGTACATTTTACCATAGTCTAGCATGCTGGTTTAACATAATTTCACTTACCGATGAAGTAGTATTGGACTAAGCCTTCCGAGCTAATTCAAATGAGTAATCACATCAATTACGTCCAGTAATAGAATAACTGAAATGGTCAGTATTAAAGGTGGTACGGGATTGAAGCTACTGTATGCCGCTTTGGGTGCCGGTATGGTGGCATTTTCTGGCCATTCCGGGTGGTACAGGAATGGAATTGGTAAGCTTGTCGGGGACAGTGCAGAGAGCAGAGAACAAAGGTGAGAAGAAAGTAGGGGGGGGGCACACTACGATTTGGCAATTTTTGGACACTATTGGCCCCCCTAGACTACCACAATTCCAAATGTAGCCCTCTTACCCCCGAAATTCCATTTCGCCCCTCATTTCGCCACAGACCACCAAACCGCAGGAAGCACTTTCTTTGCCCTGTCTGCAGATAACAAATCACAGTGCCACCACACAACAATGTGTCAGCATTGTAGCACTATAGTAGTTTTTCTCAAAAATCCATCTAAGTATATTTTTTGGAGGAATTTCTAAATATAGAAAATAAGCTAAAAAAAATTATGCTTTTTTGCAGAGCCTCCTGGCACAGTGTAATTTTTTCAAAATTTTATCCATTCTGATTTTGTTCTCGAAAATTCATTTAAATATATTGTTTGTAGGAATTTTCTAATATAGAAAATGAGGTCCAAACATTATGATTTTTTCAGGCTCCTTACAAAGTCGACTTGATTGTGTAATTTTTCCATAATTTTATATGTTATGAAATTATCCCGACAAATTAAGGGTATAGGTCTCAAAAAATAGGACGAAAGGTTTCAAAAATTAGGGTTTCATGATTTCATGTGACCTGGAATGTGGGAAGTTTAGTACCACATGACTACTATAAGTGCACTGCTAGGAAGTGTAGAAAGTTAACAATTAAAGGGGTAGAGTATGCATTAACTGCCGATTCCCGTGTCATCCGCGAGTTCAAACTAGTTCAAACATTAAATTTTAAAACTACCATCTTTAATCAATAATAGAGCATGAAAGATTTGTTGCCAACTTGCCATGGCCCCACCACCTAATTCTTCATGTGGCATTTTTGGATTTTTTTTTTGCTGTATTGGCACCTTTTAGGACAATTTTATATGTGTTCTGAAATTGTCTCCAAAATGAATGATTTAGGTCTCGAAAATTTGGATTTTAGGTTTCGGAAATTAGGGTTTCATGAATTCCCACACAAAGTACTCATAACAGAATTAGGGTTTTGGAAATTAGGGTTTCCATTGGAGTTGCAGTGTACGTGTTCATGCATAAAATTGACGACATTTGAAGTGTTACAAGCTACATGATACACGTGTGGGTTTATTGCAATCAGGACACTCTTTGTTAATTTATTTGTTTATTGTGGATGATATTCTTTAATACCGTATTGTACTACAGATTAGATAAGCTTGTGCATGAACCTATTGAGGAAAATGTTTGGCATGCAGATGATATAACAATGTGCAGTCTATGATATGTTGTTATACGATCTGCATGCCACGTATTTCCCTTTGTTGGTTCATATACAATCTTATCTAGCACGTAATCTATCTGATATAAGAATATCATCCACTTTAACATTGTATTGTACCACAGGATAGATAAGATTGTACATGAACCAACTGAGGGAAATATGTGGCATACAGATCATATAACAACGTACTGTAGCCTCCGACTCATGTGCGTTTCGAAGGCTACGGTACATTGTTATATGATCTGCATGCCACACATTTCCCTTAGTCGGTCATGTACAAGCCTATCTAGCCTGTGGTACAACACAGTGTTAAAATGGATGATATTCTTTAATACTGTATTGTACCAACGTCATCCACATTGAACCAATAAATTAACAAAGAATATCATATGTTTCATCTATGCAATGATGTCTACAACTAGTCTCCGCGGCGCCATAGTCACTGCCCCTTGTCTCGAGGCTGCCTACGGTGGCAGCGAGTGTTGAAGTTGTCCATGTCCTACGATTCCATGATGTAAGTGGATTGTGCAATAACAAACGTAACAAGGATGTAATTACGACTAATTAACTACCACTGAACTAACTAATTACGACCAAGGTAGTTAAAATCGCGATTCTACTCGTAAAGTCGTACGATCCTACGATCCCACGACGACCAAACGATCTAGATCGCACTGCGGATCGGAATCAGGTAGGATCGTGGTAGAGTCGCGATCCAAAGGGTAGAGTCGTGTAGAATCGTGTAGAATCGCAGAGTTGGATCGTGGTAGAGTCGCAAAAAAAAAAATTTGGCAATTTTTTTTCTTTTTTTTTTTGCAATTTTTTTAGGGGCCCAATTTTGCTGATATTTTGTTATGACATGAGCAATCTTGAGCTTGATAATGATAAGCTATTTTTATTCCTGTAGTATGTCTAGCTGCTTTTAAGGAACATGCAAGCGTTGCAATTAGATATTGATTTGCAAAACTTGTGAACATTTCTCATTAATTGTAGTAAACTAATCAAGGCCATTGGCTGTTCTCTTGTAGTTCAGAACTATTTCACCCATCATGTCAGTACCATTATGCTTTTCTATTGTGTGATAAGAAGTGTTTTGCCCCTTTTTTGGTAATAAGTAAGTGGTAAACCTTATAAGAATCATACAAACTTATAGTATATATGTTAAATATGTGTATTTTTACAAATCCGTAGAATCGCCGATTCTACGATTCGATACTACGATTCGATCCTACCGGAGGCAAATCGATCCGACTCGGGATCTCGACTCTGACTACCTTGATTACGACTAATTAATTACTAATAAACAGATGTGTGGAGGAGGGAGGACGAGCGGTGGGAAAGGTGGCCCTTGATCATTGAATTTTGTTTTTGCCACCGGTGGACACATCGCAATCCCAACAACAGTTCAAGGGACCCCACAGGTAAAGATACAAAATATAATATATCATTTCTAGTACAATGCATTTAAGAAGGAAGCTAATGAGCACAATTTGGTTAACATGGGAGATAATATTGTATCCAACGGTCACTTGGCACTTGCTCACCCTACACCCTTTGTCAGAGCCGCGGGAATCACCAAAGATGCACAAACCTATTTCTATGGTGGAATTGGAAACACCAACGAAATCACCCATGCCACCTACTGGTACCATCAGTCCCATTACTCAGTCAAACAATTGCTTCCGATGTGGTGAAGGACACTGGTACAAGAATTGTCCTAATCCACCTCGGCCTTGTTACGCTACAACGCCATATACTGCAATGGGAAACGGGGTGCAACACGCTACTGCTATGTGTATTTGTTAAAAACTAAGGATGAAGCTTTAAACTTCAGGAGATAGGAGTAAGATGCCTCCATTGCGATGAGGCACGGATGTGTAAGACATGCGTGTACCGTCCTTGGTTCATTAGCCTGCGTACCATGTAACCCCCTTGTCGGATCAACTGTCGTATTGTTATTGTTGTGCCATTTCTCCCAAGTTCTCCACCATGTATGAATTCCCTAGCGTATCACAATATCACTTACCTTCATACTTACGAATCATTGCCACCTCAATCATCCTCACAAAATTCTTTAGAAATTTACCGCACTACAACAACATACAACGATCACAAAATGTTATTGCGAGTCTAACAAATTTCGTACCCTTGAGAATCCACGAAACTCACAAATGTTATTCAGTTCCTTTATACCTCCCTATGATGTTACCTTATTAGTTAAGTTGTACAGAGTAGTTGTGAAGAGATATTTTATTTTTACATGATTGATATGAATTACTACTCAATACGTGAGTTTAGAATCCACTATGAAAATTATGATGCAATGAGGTCGGGCACTGGAAGATTTATTGCCATGTGTTGCGTGACAGCAGAGGGTTTTAGGAAGCATATGATGATCTTCTTCTGGCTGTGTGCTACGGACAATAAGAAGTTTGCACTCGGGGCTATCGATCAACTTCTACTTATTGTAATAAGTTTTTTTATAGGTTTGGCTTGGCGGTTCAGGGTTTAGCTATAGTGCTGTGACATCTGCTAAAACTTGTGTCTGATCGTCTGGTCCAATTGTCTGCTTGGTTAATAACTTATAATTTGCAGGAAAGGGTCGTAAGTAATTCGTATATTTTGTATATGCAGTAAGTATGTATTTAGATGCACTTGAAGTATGTATTTAAATGGACCAAACATGTTTGCAAGAAGGGTTTCTAATATGTTCGGCTTAACACCGGTATGGCGCCGCGAAGTAGTCATGTGGTACTAAACTTCCCACATTTCAAGTCACATGAAATCATGAAACCCTAATTTTCGAAACATTTCGTCCTAATTTTTTAGACCTAAACCCTTAATTTGTCGAGACAATTTCAGAATATATAAAATTATAGAAAAATTACACATTCAAGTCCACTGTGTAAGGAGCCTAAAAAAAATTCATAATGTTTGGACCTCATTTTCTATATTAGAAAATTCTTACAAACAGTATACTTCAATGAATTTTTGAGAAAAAAAAATCAAAACAGGTAAAATTTCAAAAAAATACACAAGCAAGTACACTGTGCCAGGAGGCTCCACAAAAAACTCATAATTTTTTGGGCTTATTTTCTATATTTAGAAATTCCTCCAAAGAAATATTTAAATTGATTTTTGAGAGGAAAAACGGCTACAGTGCTACAGACCCGACCTGCTACTGTGTGGCGGCGCAGCAGCTTGCTGCGGTACAGGGGCACAGCATGCGGCTTCCTGCGCGGTCCGGTGGCACAGCAGACAGACAGAAGGGGCTAAAAATAGAATTTCGAGGGTAAGAGAGCTACATTTAGAGTTGTGATGGTTTAGAGGGCCAATAGTGCCCAAAATTCCGATTCAGCGGCGGCCTCAAATCAGCAACAGATATGGCTGACTTTGATGTCAACGCATGGACGCGTGCATAAATGGTTTTGGGCCGAAGCACCAAACAAGACCATAAAGCAACGGCACTCCAAAGGTGAACCACCAATACACGATATGCCATATGTCAGGCGACCCAAATATGTCCACCATTACATCCATGGATAGAACCAAGATACGGTTTCTTGTGTTTCGTACGTAGAGATCCACTCAACTCAGCAAGACAAAGACCATACTAGCGACATCTATACAATCTTTGGAATTGAGAACTCAGGACACCCGTAGATCATTAACCCACGAGAGCATTCACGGACCAAGAGGTATGCACAACGACAACGCGCGAGAGGCGGTAGATGGCGGCGGCGATGCGCTTAGCTGTCGGCTGCCCTGAACAGGGTCATCAGGGCCAGGAAGAGGTTGATGACGTCGAGGTAGAGCGAGACGGCTGCCCAGACGTACTGGTCGTACGAGTAGCGCTTGATGATGTTGTCCGTGTCGTAGACGATGTAGGCGCTGAAGATGAGCGATGCCAGTCCACCATATATCATCTGAGAGATCTTGCCCAGTGGGAATAGGATCTGTGTGGCAATGTCGCCATCGGTATCGATTATTTATAGTCGAATAGAGAAGATTCTGGGGGAAAATAACAATAACGCAGAGAATGGAATGAAAGCTGCATAGACATCCGACCTGAATGAGTGCAAACACGAGCAGCACTATGACGGAGGCGAACAGGAAAGGACCAAGGAAGCTGAAGTCATGACCCCTCCTTGCAGCCCAGAAAGTGTAAGCAGTCAGGCTAACCACAACAGCTGTTGTAAGAATTGCAGACTCCAAGATGATCTTGCCTGTTCACACAGCAGATTATATTAGCAATTGCTTGATCCACATAAAAAAAAGTATCACCAGGAAAAAGAGCAGAGCAGACAGAGGATATAAGAGTAACCAAAATTAGCTACTACAAGAACTAAAAATTGTTTTCTTATCATGTTATGCATCTCTTTACCAAATCAACTTTTATGTGAATTTGGTCACCCAATAACACATGTGCATGTCAAAATCTGAAAGCAATTGAAGAACCTAATTATCAAAAAACTTTTGAGATGTATAAGATAGTACAAATCCAAAAATGGGTACAATCCCAAAATGCAGCAATATTGCATTATTGATGATGATGCCAACACACATGAGAGACAGATTGCAGAGTGCATGACAGCAAAGCTTGGTCCACACCGACAGACTATGCATATTCAACCAGTTAAATCAAATGATAATAACCCAGCGCATCGAAAGAGCAGGTTTTACATTACCCTATGGAGCATCTATTGTTGCTAACTTGCTATAATAGTCTGATATCATGCGAAAATCCCTCTAATCATCAGTTTTAAGCTAGTCCTGCAATCTAAACAATAACCTTAGCAAAACTATGTCCAAGTGAGTGCTTGTTCTTGGACCCAAAACTACCCATCAGGCATCAGATTCAAAAAGATACCATCCCAATGTGATATATCTTAAAAAAACAGTGGCAGGAACAAATAGTAAATAAATTTGCAAGTTGCAAGTTTTAACCAACTTCTATGAAGAACCGAGAGTTACGGTTTATTAATTTGCAAGTTTAAAAAGGAGCAGTTGCAAACAGGAAAGCATACTCGGCGTCAACTTTACAATAAGGAAAAAGGGGCAACATTAATAAATAACCTATTTTTGCAAGGTGGCAGTATTCAAAACAAGATTAAAAGGGTGATATTCCAAAAGCATATGACTCGGACTAGCATATAATAAAGTCACCAACACCTACAACTTGGTCCTACACACAGACTGGGCAAATACAGCAACTATAATCACATGGCTTCCTAGCAATGTCCTTGAAATTCTCTCTATAGCCCCACCATAAGCATATCCTTTGCAAAATTAGCTCGGACACAGCATATTGCGTGGCACTTGAATTTCAGAATGCAGGTGACACACAAACAGCAAAGTTCTGACTAACACTAGGAACCTTCCTAGAAGCTTCGCATTGCAAACAACACAAGAAATGGGATACAGTGACAGAGATATATCAGATTTCTAATCAACAAAACTAGGCACACAACGCAAGCATGGGTGTGTGTTGCCAGTAGGAGCAAAGAAAACAATGAGGGCGAGGCGGTTCGTTACCACTGGTGAAGGCGCATGTCATGCCGACCGAGAAGCTGATGGCGACGGTGAAGAGGCCGAGCAGCAGCAGGTTGACCGGGTGCTTCTGGTGGTAGTAGTACAGCGGGCACAGCACTGCACACCAAAACAAACAAGCTTGTACTTAAGTATGGCATTCACAATTCGCACGATCTCACATAAAAATTCCAATCCTAGCAATACAAAATTAGTACACTTCGTGGGGACGTTCCTGCAAAACACAACGAGGCTCACGCGTGGGAACCCAGTACCCAACCATCGCGTTGCCGGGACGCAAAGGAGAGCACGCAAAGCTCCTCTCGTTCTTCCACAAACGCACCCCGCAATTCACATATTTAAATCGCAACATTTCACATAAAATTCGGCATCCGATTCTAAATGTAACTTGTAAGCAACGCACCAGAGCAGCATATATTCCGCGAATTTCTTTACAGAAACACCCCTCGAAACCCATCCGATCGAAAAATAAAATCCCCAAAAATGAGGGGAAAACAAATCAGTTGAATGAGTTGTCTGAGGTCTCACCGATGAAGGGGAGGATGATGAGGAAGATGTAGAGCCCCAGGCCGGCGTGGGAGGAGACGAAGAAGTGGGAGATGGCGCGGACCTTGACGACGACGGCGGCGACGATGGCGGTGAGGAGGAGCTGCAGGGAGAGGATGATGTAGATCTTACGGATGAGCGCCCACCGCAGCTCGGGGCTCTCCGTCATCCCGGGGTACAGCTCCCGCGCCCCCGCCTCGAGGTCGCCGCCCTTCTGGTAACGGAACATCTCGCCGCTGACGGCCGCCGCCCTCTCCCCTCGGTTCGGCTAGGGTTTCGCGGGCGGTTCGGTGGGAAAAGAGACGAGGAGGGAGTAAGCGAACGGAGACGAAGACGGCGAGACGACTCCTCGAATGCTTTACTTTATAGTATAGATAGATGGGTTAGATGTGTGGATGACCGTCAGGGCCCCGCATGTTAGCCAGCGACAAGACGATCGGAAATTCGGAACGGTTTGGTTGGGATGGGGGTTTACACGCACGCGGGACGTGCGCTTGCAGTGAATGACATGCGGGTCAAGAGAATATCTAGGCCCACATGTCGGTAGTTAGCAGAGTGACTATCTTGTGTGATAGTAACAGGTGGGTTTTTTTCCGAGCGGTTTTTTATCTTTGGATTTGACTGGTGGATGCAACCGTGGGAAACGGTGGGTCCCGGCCGGCGGCGACAGGGAGATGCTGAGCTGGCGTTCCGGTTTGGTGCACCGGATCCGTGGACCGGTTCAGCGTGTGTGGTCACTGTCAATGACAGTGGGTCACCGGTGCAGGGACGGAAAGCGCGGTCGTCCACCTGTTGCGGTCTTACCGTACTGTTGAGGAAACAGATAGTAGCTAGGCTAATGGGCCGGGCCTCCGGGCCCAGTTAAGGCATTTTGGTTCCTATGCTGCTCATCACTTGCAAGCTGAAACCACAGCTGATTTGGCCTGAACTCGCTCGGCATCTCTCGTGTGGTTTTTTTGTTGGAAATAAATGCAATTTGTATCACTAAAATAAAATAGATAAGTAAGTAATCATCATAGTTGTTGAGAAACCCTGATTTTAGGGTTGATGGGCATAATACCGAAAATGGCTCCGTGGGTTTTAGTATTTAAATAGAGCCTCATTGTATTCTGAAAGATATCAATATATTAATAAAGAGGTTCCCGATATTGTGTCTCCGTCTATTGTCTTCTGAATGTCCATCTATTGTATGGTGACTGATTGATTGGATTCCTGCAATTACTATGTTCTTTAGCATGTTATCAGCATGCATCGCTCTACACGGCCAAATCGATATGTTGCCGGAATTTTATCTTTCAATCTATTGTTTTTGCTATGATTAATCTGAAAGATTAATTTGCAAGTATCAATTTAAATCTGTTAATCTGCTAATTAGCCTCGTGATTAATTAGCATTCTAATTAGTAGATTAGTTCGGTTGCAATAGATCAATTTAAACATCGCTCATCGCAGCTTTATTACGCTTATGCGCTGAAATGGGTTTTTTAAGATCCTCACAGCTTCTTGTGATCAACCAACGCCATCACCCACGCCCTTATCGGCCGCTTTCTTATGCCAAGGCTTAATCGCTTCGAGCTCAAGCTGCCACGCTCTCAAGGCCGAGCCAACCGCCGCGACACTAAGCTCCACGCCATGCCGCCTCAGCGCTACACACCGCCACCAGAGATGCACTAGGGAAAACCTAGCACCTCTAATGAAACTGACCAAGAGGGCCAATAAAAAAGGTGTGGCTCAAAAAAAATAAAGAACGAAGAGAAAAAAAAGAGGGAAAAAAAGAAAACAAAAAATTGAAAATTTCCAAAACTTTGCAAAAAGGCCATCGGAGTTCTGAAAATTATGATGATTTTTTTTGCGGATAAGGAAATTTTGCGAAAAAACCCCTGGAGTTTGGGAAATTTACGGCAGATATCTAATTTTTATATATTCTTAAGAATAACCCTTGGGAATCTGATTTTCGTGACAGATTAGTATGTTTCATGGTTATTATGTATTTTAGACCCTCGATTTATGGTTATTTAATTTAATATTATTTATTTTTATGCAATAACTTTAAATAATCCTAGAAACATGGTTTTTAGGCATATGAGCTTTCATAATTTTATGAAACCTTAGACTTAGGACACACTGGAAGTTTCATACCATGGGGTTTATTTTCCTAGCTTTATTTGTTGAATTGTTTTTCTGTCATATTGATAATTCTAAAAACTATCTATAGACCTCGTTAATTAGCGAAAATTCATAATAATTGCTAGGAAAATTATAGAAATTCACAAAAAATATCTGCTGAATAGATGTTAAACCAATATTTACTGATTTTGCAATATTCATGCTTTAAATTCTATTTTACCTATAGTAAAATTGAATAATTGATTGAACCTAATATAGGAGATGTCAGACATTGTAAAGAAAGAATTTGCTGAGCTTGCCCTGAATGACAACAACTACCTCACCTGGTCGATGGACGCAAAGATCAGCCCGAAGGCTCGATCTCTTGGAGATGCCATCACCAAGCCAGTAGCTGTCGCCCCTACCATCCCTAAGGCCGCTAGGTATGCGGCACTACCCTTCCTGAGGCACACCTCCATGAAGACCTGAAGTATGAATATTTAATGGAGGAGGATCCACTGGTGTTGTGGAATTTACTAATGGAACGCTACAACCAGCAGAGATCTGTCATTCTCTCAGAAGCACAAAGAGAATGGACTAACATGTGCTTTCAGGATTTCAGGACCGTGGCAGCATATAACTTTGACATGCACAAACTTATCTCTAAATTGAGGTTCTATAACCAGGCAATTACAAAAGCCGATATGATAGAGAAAACCTTGTGCACCTTCCACCCCAATATGCGAATATTGCAGCAACAGTACCGCAATACGAAGTACTTGAAATACTCTAAGCTGATGTACACTCTGCTGGAAGCAGAGAAACATGCAGAACTTCTGATGGAAAACCATCAGATATGTCCCACTGAGACGATGGCTGTACATGAAGCACATGCAAATGCTCAGTAGGCTAGCAAAAGCCAAGACCATGGAAAAGGTCCAAAACAGAATGGGGGCAAGTGGAATAAGGT
Source organism: Phyllostachys edulis (assembly GCA_036346405.1). Taxonomy (NCBI): domain Eukaryota; kingdom Viridiplantae; phylum Streptophyta; class Magnoliopsida; order Poales; family Poaceae; genus Phyllostachys; species Phyllostachys edulis. The sequence goes on from CM070558.1 coordinate 14,572,675, forward strand.
TGGGGTGTAGAGAGGTAGGGGTAAACCCCATGGTAGAGGAGTAGGTAAAGGGAGGCCCCAAAAGCAAGAATCAAGCAGTAAGACTGCTAATCCTCCTCAGACGCAGCTTGATCAGGTTGCACCACCATTGGTCACAAGACTTGCCGCGACCCCGCAAAGATTTGGTCAACCACTACATGCAGTCCATGGGACGAGTCAAGAAGACTCAGGGGAACAAAGTTGAGGCTCACTTTGCTGCTCAACCTGCTCTGACTGGACCATCTTCTAACCAAGACGTCGAGAAAAATGATTACATGGTTCTTGACGATGAGGCTCAGGGAGAAGGCACCTCCATGGCTCACGACAATCTTCTTGGATTGGAACTCCTAGACCTCAAGGACAGCCAGGATCCATTTGGAGACATGAAGTAGTCTCCTTTAGATGATTTATTACGCATCAATTTAGTTTTAGTTCCCGATGAACATTGGTTTATTCGTGCTCATGTTGAGCATTTATCTTTCATTATTTTGCTTAGGTTGAACTCCAGGCATTGTTAGTTTTCCAGATAAATTTAAATCCATTATCTTATTGGTCTATGCTTGTTCTATTTAATTTCGAACTATATTTCCCGTTGAAGAATTGTTTGATTATAAAACCATGTTTTAAATATAGAACAACCCGGTACGATCAAATGGCGGAAGAGAAAATTTGTCTTGTAGACAGTTGCACCACTAATTCAATTTTTAGGGAAACTAAATATTTCTAGACATTAACAAAGAAACTGGGAATATCATGACCATCACCGGAAGTGATGCACTCATAGTCGGCATTGGAAGGGCTGTCATAGTTCTCTTGATGGGTACATGTATAATAGTCGAGGATACTCTTCTGTATCCCGAATCTAAACATACCCTCCTCAGTTTTTAAAGACATTCGTTTGAACAGATTTCACATAGAAACCGATAATGAGAATGGTACAGAATACCTACTCATGACTAAATCTAATGGATGCCAGAAGCAAGTGGTCGAAAAACTCTCCTCTTTCTCATTAGGATTGTATTACACTTATATAAAACCTAAAGTTTATGTTGCGATGCAAACAATTGTTAAACACCCATAAATTTTTAAGATCTGGCATGATCGTTTGGGTCATCCTGGTTTGGGTATGATGCGAAAAGTTATTAATAATTTTGTTGGCCATGACATAAGAACTACAGACTTTCCTAGACCTGAAGATTTCATGTGCCCTACTTGTGCCAAAGGAAAATTAATTAGTAAACGCTCTTATCTAAAATTAAGAGATGAGTCACGTAGTTTCCTGGAGAGAATTCAAGGTGATATTTGCGGACCCATCCAACCCCGGTCGGGCCCCTTTAGATATTTGGTGGTTCTGTTAGATGCCTCTACTAGATGGTCCCATGTTTGCTTGTTGTCTACATGGAACCATACTTTTGCAAAATTAATTGCCCAAATAATCATATTAAGAGCCAAATTTCCAAATGAACAAATTAAGTCCATTCGGATGGACAATGCTTTACCTCAGAGGCATTTAATGATTATTATATGGCTCTGAGCATTAAAGTAAAGCATTTTGTACCACATGTCCACACTTGAAATGGCCTCACATAGTCATTAATTAAAAGAATAAAACTTAGGGATAATTGATTATTTGCCACTGCAAAGAAGAGCCTTCTAAGATTTGCCATTCCTAACAATGTAATCTACAATTTGCCACTCCAAAAGTTAGTTGCTTAATAATTTGCCATTTTGGCCTTTTAATGACATTTCTTATGTTTTCTCTCTTTTTTTCTCCACGTGAAATGACCTTACTGCCCTTTTCCAATGTACACAAGCACAATTGTGCGGATGAACTTCCCTGATATACAAGCAGTGTGGGAAAGTGACTATATGGCTCAACCAGCAAGTATTGGCTTGTAATTCTTTGCCGCGAGGCGAACTATTGTTATTGTGGGATGATCGCCATTGATGGCATGATAAATGGATGTTTGTTTGCGCTATCACGTCCACATGATGTTTTAAGATGAGATGTTTATGTTGTGCAAACTCCAATTTGTTTCTGTAAAAGGAACTAAGAACTCAGATGGTTGTACCTTAGAAGGGTTTGTATTTTCATGGTTGAAATCACAGCTGGTACATCATCAATTTGATGAAGATAAAAAAACATACGGCTAAACCAAATTTCAACGTCCAAACATAATCGGAAATGACAATGGTGGCCTCCACGCCATACACATTTATCTTCAGTAAGGCTCTAAGCTTAATCTATTAGGTGATTGCTGATTTCCGTAAAAGATCACTTCAGTAGCTGGTAACATAACTTTTTTGTTAAAGGAAGGTAAATGGTAGCTATTAGCCTATTCTACAATGAAGAACATAGCTAGTGAAAATTTCAGTTCTGGTGTTATAAGTCATGAAGCTTGGGACCATGAGAATAATGACCTTACAGAGGATACTTACAATGTTTGTGCAACTCCAGGTACCTCTCCATATTAAAAGGGATAATTGATTATTACATTGGAGAGGGGTAGTAAGGTCATTTCACGTAGAGAAAAGAGAGAGAAAACATAAGAAATATCATTGAAAGGCCAAAATGGCAAATTATTAAGCAATCAATCTTTGGAGTGGCAAATTATAGATTGCATTATTAGGAGTGGCAAATCCTAGAAGGCTCTTCTTTGTAGTGGCAAAGAATCAATTATCCCTAAAACTTATTGCTAGGTCACTCTTACAGAATTGTAGACTACCGACCAGCTGTTGGGGCCACGCAGTGCTGCACGCTACTACATTAATCCAACTCAAACCAACTGCATATCATCCAATTTTTCCCTTGCAATTAATGCGTGGAAAAGAACCAAGGATTTTCCATCTGCGAAAATTCTGTTGTGCTGTATACGTGTCGATTTTAGCACCAGAGCGTGCAACCATGGGCCCTCACCGGAAGTTGGGGACCTATGTAGGTTTTGAATCTCCGTCGATTATTAAATACCTAGAGCCGGTGACAGGGGATCTGCACACGACTCGGTACGTTGATTGCATTTTTTGTGAGAGGACAATTTCTCGGCATTAGGGGTAGATAATTACCACTCTAAAGAATGTCGAGAAATAGATTGGAATGTCACTGGCATTCAGTCCTTAGATCCACACACCAAAGACTCAGAACCGGAAGTTTGGAGAATAATTGATTTGCAACAAATAGCTAGCAATCTGCCAGATGCCTTCAGTAATATTAAGGGAGTGACAAAATCACAAATACCTGCAGTTAATGCACCGAAGAGAGTGGAAGTACCCTGGAAGGATACTGAACCCACTCATGCCCCTCATGCAAAGAAGAGGGGGAGACCTTTAATTCTGCGGAGACGTCCGTAGAAACAAAGGACCAAACAAGACAAATCACTCCATAAGACAGTAGAAGAACCTCAACCTAATGTTGAGAAAATCCCTGAAGTTGTAACATTCCAAAATTTGGCCTTTTAAAAAATAATTTAAATTAATTAATTCAAATATTTGGATTTTAATTAGAGTTTTTGCATTTAGTTAAATTTGAAATTCAAAATTCAAATTTGAATTTTATCGTCTCAATTCTTTTTCGTCATCAAATTTGAAATTCAAATTTTGCAATTTGAATTTTTCGCGAAACTTCTTTTTCCTTTATCTTTCATTATCTTTCCTTTATCTTTCTTTCTTTCTTTCTTCTTTCTTTTCCTTTCCTCCTCTGCCTCTTCTCCTGGCTGACTGTCCCGACAACCTAGCGCGTCGCTCAGCTTCTACCTCACGCCAAGACGCCCGCCCATGCCCTCAAGGCCGCCTAACCGCCACGCATCCCGGCTGTGCCTCGAGTCACGCCTCGTGCCCACGCCCCGCACCGTCCCATCCCACATCGCTCCTCCCTCAGCTCCGCCTATAAAAAGGGCATGTTGGCACGTCCACCTCCACCTTCCCCTTCGCTCCTCCTCCAACCCCTAGAGCTCCTAGAGCACTACCGCCACCGCACAAGCATCTTCCCCAAGTCTGGCCGCCACCCCCTTCTTGTGTTCCCGCAGAACCGGTGAGTCCCTTGCTTGCCCTACTGCGTCACGACGTTTTCTCGAGCGCGGTGATCAATACCCCTCAATCAATTTCAATTTTCGTGCAGTGCATCGCCGAAATTTTGTCGCTTCTTCTTCTAGGCCGATTTCATCTCCGACGATCGATCACCTTCACCGATGAGTTTCTCGTTGAATGAACAGCATCATCGCATGTTCCCGAAGATTTCCTACCCATCCCCCACCTCAATTCGGTCAATTTCGCACCGTGGAGTGCCGCCACCGTTGCTCCTTCCTTACCGCCGCCGGCCAATGTGGAGCCACGTTCTCGGCCATTCTCTGACCTTCCCGAGCCGACCTCCACCTTCCTCACACCTGTGCACAGACTGTGCTTGCGCTACTTTCCCCAAAGCGCCGCCACTTGGCCTTGCGTCGCCGTCGCCGCCACCGTGGCCCTCCGGCCGAGCCGCCACCACCCGTGGGTAGAACACCCTACTGGGGTTCCATTTTGGCCATAGGCCAGTTCTCCCAAGCCAATACTCGCCACCGACGGCCGTGCGCCCGTGCGCCTCCTCCCTCCTCTGTTTCTTCTATGTGGAGCTCTCTGTGAAATGCTGTTGGCTCATTGACATGTGGGGTCCCAATGTCATACACTCGTCTCCTTTCCTTCTATCCCTTCCTCCCTCTCACTTGCAAGTGGACCCAACTTGTCATACTCTTTGCCTTGCATGTAAAAATCAGAATGGAATACCCTTCCTCTCAATTTTCAGGATTAAATTTGCGATAAATCTCCCGGGTGTTCGTTCTCCTTCATACGAACTTTAATTCTGTCGATTCTTGTTTCTAAATTCATATAAATTCATAATCTCTCTTTTGGTACTAATTTTATACTTTTTGGATTTTATTTGATTTTCTGGTATTTATTGTTGGAAGAGTGGACAATAGTTTAATTCCAGATTTTATTATGAGGCAAAGATCACATGAAACTGGAGATACATAAAATGATACTAACAGTAGGCAACTCATTTTACTTCTAAACATACTCAATAGTCAGATTGTAGTAGAAAAGGGTGGTCATACAACCAACTTACAGTTGGGTTTGATGAAGAAAAGGAAGCAAGACATCAAGCGAGTAGGTAATTGATGATGCAACAAGCAATGAAGGTCACGCTAGATGTCTTTGTCGAAACCTTATTGTCACCCCGTGCAGGTGAACTCTATGACAAAGGTTCGAAGATATCCGCTCACCCTCCTTCCCGGTGCACGCCGAGGAGAAGGGATGGCTTGGTTCGACGGCACAACCCTTCAGCATAAGAGAACAGAGAGGAAGAAAATAGGAAAAAATGGAGGTGTTCAAAATCACCGCAGGCCTGGACGTCTCCAGATTCTATTTGAGGTCAAGTCCATTACTATCTAGTAACTGAACAATAAAGCACATATTAAACCACTGGTAACTGCTAATTCAAAACCAATTAATGGTAATTAAGTAGTGTTTAATATATCATGATTACACACTGGTCTACAGCTTCGACCACTGGTATATAGCTTTGACCAGTGTAGACCAGTGTATTTCGACCACACTGGTCTATAGCTCCGACCACTATTTCGACCACTGTGTTATGACCACACTAGTCTATGGTTTCGACCACTAAGTTTCGACCATTGAGTTTCGATCACACTGGTCTTAGATTTTTTGATCACTGAGTTTTGACCACACTAGTCTTTGATTTCGACCACTGAGTTTCGACCACACTGGTCTTTGGTTTTGATCACTGAGTTTCGACCACACTGGTCTTTGGTTTCGACCACTCAGTTTCAACCACTCAGGTCTTTGGTTTTGACCACTCAGTTTCGACCACACTGGTATTTGGTTTGGACCACTCAGTTTCAACCACTGAATTTCGACCACTCAGGTCTTTGGTTTCGACCACTCAGTTTCGACCACTAATATTGAAAAGCACGGTCAGCAAAAATAAAGACTAAACCATGCAGGCTTTGGAATTTCAGGAATGAATGGGCATTTACACATAAGAGCCTAATTCTAACAATCCCCCCACCAATTCCAAAGCAAGCAGTAAAAAGGATGTTAAAGACTATGGTGCTGAGTGTTGTTAATATACCGGTCTTTCAGTGTAAGTCCCATACAGGTTGAACTTGCATCTAGAATAATAAGATTCATCTTCTCACAGCTGATGAATGGACTAAGCCTTGAATTTATAGCTTTTCGTGATTAGATTTCACTTGAAATCTCAACTGATATTAGGCTGTCAAAGAACCAAACCTAAACGAAGCATTATTTGGTCATGCTCCCTTATTTGGTCATGAGCTTTCAAGAGAATGCCCTTATTCTCGTGAACTATGACCTCACAGTTGAGTTCAAGTACGTGTATTCATTCTAGGTATCATGTAGGCTAATTCCTTTTTCTCTCATTGGACACTAGAATACATTAAGACTTTAAGCCATCACTCCACACAGTTGAGAGCACTTTGTCTATTAGGACACGGGTACAAATTTTTATTAAAATATACTCTCTTGTTCAAACGACAACTTGTTTTTCCCATTACCTAAGTCACGGGATCTCTGATCAAGAAGGTATGGGTTATTGTTGAGTTGTAACTCTAATGGACCTCATTCCCATGTTCATAGACGCAATAAAAATTGCCTTCCGTGCTAGCCCCCTTGTGAAAGGGTCTGCCATATTTTTCTCAGTGCGTATATAATTCGCAGTAATCACTCCGAAGTTCTTAGTTTTTTGACAGATTTTAGCCTACGCTTCACATGTCTGGAGGACTTCATGTTATCCTTAGTACTTGTAACCTTAATCAACACTGTTTGATTATCACAGTACATTAGGATTGCCGGTATTGGTTTCTCAACCAGTGGCAAGTCCAACAGAAGCTCTCTAAGCCATTCAGCCTCAACAGTGGTTGTGTCTAGTGCTACAAGTCTGCTTCTATGGTTGACCTTGTCAATATGGTCTGTTTACACGACCTCCATGAAACTACAGCACCTATTAGGGTAAAGACATAACCACTTGTAGCTTTGATCTCACTTGCATCAGAGATCCAATTTGAATCACTATATCCTTCTAATACAGATGGATGCCCAGTATAGTAAATTCCATATGAGGTTGTGCCTCTCAAGTAGCGCAACACTCTCTCAAGTGCCTCCCAGTGATCATCTCCTAGGTTAGAAGTAAACCGACTTAATTTGCTCACAATAAATGATATGTTCGGTCTTGTGGCACCATATAGATACATAAGGGACCCAATAATTTGTGAATATCTCAATTGATCTTTGTCTAATCCCTTATTCTTTTGAAGGTTAGCACTAGCGTCACAAGGAGTTGGGGAAATCTTGTAGTTTTTAAAGCCGATCCGACTCAATATTTCCTTAGCATAATGGGATTGGTTCAAAGTGATCCCGTCCTCATTTTTGATCAATTTAATATTCAGAATAACATCTACCTCTCCTGGGTCTTTCATATCAAAGCATCTAGATAAGAAAGATTTGACCTCGTCAATAACAATAGTGTTTGTCCCAAATATAAATATGTCATCGATGTACGAACACATAATCACTCATTGACCCCTACCATAACGATAATACACACATTTATCTGCCTCATCCACAGCAAAACCGACAGATGTTAAAGTTTTATCAAACTTCTTGTGCCATTGTTTAGGTGTTTGTTTTAGGCCATACAAGGATTTGATTAATTTGCACACCTTATTTTCCTGACCAGAAATCACAAAACCATCTGGTTACTCCATATAGATTTCTTCCTCCAAGTCTTTATTAAGGAAAACTGTCTTTACATCCATTTGATGCATGTGTAGACCATGGTAAGCAACTAATGTAATGAGCACTCGAATAGTGGTTAATCTGACAACAGGAGAGTAAGTATCAAAATAATATTCACCTTCTTTCTAGGTATAACCTTTGGCCATAAGTCTTGCCTTATACTTATCAATAGTACCGTCAGGCCTCTTTTTCTTTTTAAAGATCTACTTGCATCCAACAGGTTTACAGCCGATAGAACGATCAGTGATCTCCCAAGTCTCGTTAGCCATGATGGAATCTATCTTGCTATGGACTGCCTCTTTCTAATACTCAGCATCAGATAATGCATAAGTCTCTGAAAGAGTGTTTGGCACATCATCCATGAGTTATATAATAAAGTCTTTGCCAAATGTTTTCTCAACCCTTTGTCGCTTGCTCCTGCGAGGAGCCTCTTCGACTAAATTGTTATCTTCCTCAGGAATATCACAATCTGGTGGTATTTCACTCATTGGTTCAGAGATGGTGGTAGGAACAAAATTACTATTAATCATAGTTTGATTATCCTCAGTTCGAGAAGTACTGCCTGCAGTTCTCATAGGATAAATATCCTAAAAAAATGAAGCATCTCTCGACTTCATTATTGTGTTAACAATAATCTTAGGAGTTTTTAATTTTACTACTAAAAATCTATAGGCCATGCTGTTATGAGCATATCTTAGTAAGACACAATCGACTGTTTTAGGTCCAAGCTTTCTCTTTTTCTGCAATGCTATATTGACTTTTGCCAAACACCCCTAAGTTCGTAGAAAATTAACATTGGGTTTTCTCCCCTTCCATCCCTCATACGGAGTAATCTCACACCTTTTAGTGATTACTCCGTTTAGGATGAAAGTTACTGTTAAAATAGCTTCCCTCCACCATATCTTAGGCATAGAAGCACTCTCCAACACGGCATTCACCGAGTCTGTTAGTGTCCCTTTTTTTTTTCTCTCAGTCACCCCATTTGATTGTGGTGAGTATGGTGCTGTAACTTCATGAACTATTCCATGTTCAGAACAGAATTAGAAGAATTCATGAGAGATATACTCACCTCCACGATAAGACATTAGTCTTTTAATTTTCTTTTCTAGTTGATTCTCAACCTCGGCCTTATAAATTTTAAAGTAATTTAAAGCTTCATCTTTTATTTTCAGTATATACACATAATAATATCGTGATGCATCGTCAATAAGAGTTAAAAAAATATCTTTTGCCTCCTTTTGTCAACAATCCATTCATCTCACACAGATCGGAATGGAGAAGATCTTCTTTTCCTCCTGTAACCCCTTAAAGGGTCTTCGAGGTTGTTTTGCTTGCATACAAGTTTGGCACTTTGATCATTTGATAATTTCACATTTTGGAATTAAATCTAATCTGAACATTTTAGCAATACTATCAAAAATCAATATGACAAAAACGAGAATGCCATATATTGGCATCACATTTACTCAAACCAGTTGCAACATTCAGATTATAACAGTACTCTAAAGTACTTATATGGAACAAGCCCCCGCTGTCATAGCCTTTACCAACAAAGTTTCCAAACTTAGACAATACAATTTTATTTGGCTCAAATACTAGCTTATGACCATCCCTACATAGGAGAGAACCACTCATAAGGTTCTTGTTTATTGTTGGTGCATGTTACACGTCCTTCAAGTGGACAATATTCCCTAAAGTAAGCATTAGATCCACCGTACCAACACCAAGAACAGAAGCATGCGACCCGTTCCCCATTAGGATGGAGGAAGCCCTGTCTGCCTGATGAGAAGAAAACAAGGAAATATCAGAACATATGTGAACATTATCTCCAATATCAACCCACCAATCAGTGGATTGACATGCTAAAAATACAACAGGTGAATTACCATATCCTCTTGTTGAGGCCTCACCTATGATCACGTTGACAACCTTTTTTTTTGCTGTACACCATCCTTGCTCTTGCGAAAATGACAGTCTTTCGTCATATGACCGTTTTTCCCACACACAAAGTAGGTGATGTTCCTCATATCCTTTTTCTCAGTTTTCTTCTTAAAGTTAGTTGCATTTTTTTGTTTAAAGTCTTTGTTATTCTTGCCATATCTCTTCTCTATGACATTTGCACTGATTTGATTGTTCTTACTAGAAGTGCTTGGTGCATCTTTTGCTCTTGCCTTTTCTTCCACATCAAGGGAAGCAATGAGATCCTCAATAGATATCTCTTCCCTCTTGTGCTTTAAGCCAGTGGCAAAATCTCACCATGAAGCAGGAAGTTTGGCAACAATGCCCACAACCACAAACTTAGGAGGCAAAGTGCAACCCAAATGCTCAATTTCTTCGACCAGTAGCTGAAGCTTATGAGCCTGTGCAACTATCGACTTTGCATCATCCATGTTGTAGTCGAAGATCTGCTTGCACATATAGAGCCAACGACCAGCCTTAGCTTCGGCATATTTGTGCTCTAGTGCATCCCACAACTCTGTGGCGGACTTGAAGTCCATGTAGACATCATAGAGCTGATCAGCCAGTATGGTTAGAATACATCCAAGGGGCTATATTATTATCTGTGTCAAACCGCATGGTCTGCCCAACCGTAATTGGATACTGTGGATGGATCACCCACCACAACCCCAAAGACATGAGCCAAAACTTGACCCTTGCCTGCCATCTACGAAAGTTCTAATGAGAAAACCTCTTAGATTTCATAGCATCAGAAGCATCGGCCATTGCTAGATCACAAAAATATCCGTAATAAGATTTTTGGATTGTTGGAAGAGTGGACAATAGTTTAATTCTAGATTTTATTATGAGGCAAAGATCACATAAAACTAGAGATGCATAAAATGATACTAATAATAGACAACTCATTATGCTTCACATACTCAATAGTCAGATTGTAATAGAAAAGGGTGGTCATACGACCAACTTACAGTTGGGTTCGATGAAGGAAAGGAAGCAGTGCGGACTTGAAGCAGAGCAAGTCGTTGATGATGCAGCGCAGCAAGCGGTCGCGCAGATTCGCTGCCTAGAAACCTTATTGCTGCCCCGTGTAGGTGAACTCTGCGACAAAGGTTCAGAGATACCCACTCACCCTCCTTCCCGATGCACGCTGAGGAGGAAGGATGACTTGGTTCAACAGCACAACCCTTCAGCACAAGAGAACATAGAGGAAGAAGATAGGAAAAAAAATGGAGGTGTTCAAAATCACCGCAGGTCTGAACGTCTCTAGATATTTTTTGAGATCGAGTCCATTACTCTGTAGTAACTGAACAATAAAGCACATATTAAACAACTGGTAACTACTAATTCAAAACCAATTAATGGTAATTAAGTAGTGTTTAACAGATCCTGATTACACACTGGTCTACAGCTTCAATCACTAGTCTACAGCTTCGACTAGTGTATTTCGACCACACTGATCTATAGATCTGACCACTATTTCAACCACTGTGTTATGACCACACTGGTCTATGGTTTCGACCACACTGGTCTTAGATTTTTCGACCACTGAGTTTCGACCACACTGGTTTTGGTTTCGACCACTCAGTTTCGACTACACTGGTCTTTGGTTTCAACCACTCAGTTTCAACCACTAAGTTTTGACCACTCAGGTCTTTGGTTTCGACCACTCAATTTGGACCAGTGATATTGAAAAGCACGGTCAGCAAAAAGAAAGACTAAACTATGCGTGCTTTGGAATTTCAGGAATGAATGAGCCTTTACACATAAGGGTCTAATTCTAACATTTATTTTTCTTGATTCACGCGTGTAGAGTCCGCCGCTGTCGAAGCCACCGAAGCCACTTTGGATCAACCAGACGCAGTGACCTCAACCTTCGACGAAGGCGAGTCTCATTTGAACATTTTGTACCTATGATTTTTAAATTATGTTTTCAGTTTTAAAAGTATTATGCATTGCTATTTCACATAAAATGATGAGTTCAAATTGTAGGTTGTTAGTTAAACCTAAAGTTGTTAATGTATTCCTTTGATAATTGCTATCCTATACCTTTGTAACCATAGTATAGTAACTCCGCAATATTGATTACAATATTGTGAAATAGTTAAACACGGTAGAATTGCTTAGGCATACTTCGGTCTTTATCACTCAATAGGAGGAAACTATTATTACCTTTTATGCAAATCTTTTTGAGAAATGTATGGCAATAGGTATTGCTACTGGTTTTCAAAATAAAATAAAATGATGAAAATCTGTTTCGACTTGGACGGATGGTAAGTACAGGCGGGTGCAGCTAGAGCACAAGAAATTGTATTGTGGTAAGTTCCACCCAAGTCATATTAAGGACCGACACTTGTGACTATCCAAACTGAGCACTATCGTACAACCACATATCCTAAATGGGAAGGACCTGGCTAAATAATTTGCTGAGTCCAAGCATTACGCCCGCAGACTATAGTTGATAGGTGTTCTCTTGATTATGGTAAATGAACTTACATATCTTGGGATGTGCAAGTTATGGTAACTGTACTTCCATATCCTGGGTAGTGCAGACGATGGTAAATGAATGTCCATGTTTGTCGGGGCTTGCGCCGGGTGATGGTAATTGACGTCCATGTCCGGGCAGGTTATCCCTCACAACGGTGAGCTCTTGGTCGATGGTAAATGACATCCATGACTTGGGGTTAAGCTCAACGGGCAGGCTAATGTTAGGATAAAGTATTATAAAAGTCTTGTGATAATCACTAAGTCGCACACCTTCGGAAGTGTGTGAAGCGGACATTATAAGTTGATTATCTCGTGTGGGTCAAGCTGTACAACCTCTGTAGAGTGTAAAACTATTCGAATAGCCGTACCCATGGTCAAGGGCAGGCAAGGAGTGTTTTCACATGGTACATTTTAGTTTTGTTTTTAAAGAAATATCTTGGGAATTTGGGAGTAGTTGAAACTCTTGGATTGTTGTTCTGGTAGTTAGAGCCAGTTGGGCAGTTAAAGCCCTACTCATAAAAACTTGGTGGCTAGAGCCTTGATACTAGTGGTTGGTAGCTAGAACCTCCACTAGTGATACAATTAGTTTAATTATTGAAACTACTTTTTGTAAAATGTGCTTTATGAAAACCGTTGAAACTTAAAATATTGCTTTGTGCAAAAGAACCATATAAGCCTCATTTGTTAAAGCTATGCATATGCATTTTTCCCCAAGACTCGCGGAGTACTTGATGCACTCACATGCTACACTCAAAACAAATCTCATATGTCTTCCATGATGCTGTGGATGACTACGACTTCTTCACATGTGGCTTTGATGAAGGGTAGTCAGAGTACTAGACTACGCTCCCCAGTCGAATACCGGTGGGCAATTTGATGGGTCACCACTCGAAGTTTATCATTTGTTGTTTCTACTACTGTAAGACTCAAGGTCTTTTAATGTCTTTTGTATTAAGTGCCCATAAGGCCCATACTCAATTGTTTATTAATGTTATGTCGTGATTCGAACTTGTTATCAACGATGTTTCCGCAGTGTGCACTAGCTACTGATCCGGGACTGATGCAGAAATACACAAAGGGTTTGAATTCAGAAATCCAGTCCCGACAGAAGTGATGAGGATTGTTGACTAGTCAATTATCCGGGTATATATTTATTTGCTTATTAATAGATAAGCAAGATTTTTACTGGGCCTAAGTTAATCTTCTGGGTCCAAGATCAATCAAACAGTCGGAAGGTGGGCCTATAAAGTCTTTCCTTTGACCGTTCCCAAAAACTCTCCCGGAGGCCCAGCTGGACCTCCTCTATGGGTTCCTCCAGGACCTCTCTAGGACCACTCTAGGACCACCCCCCGCGGAGGAGGTCCTAAGAAGCGGTTACCCACGTGTGGTTAATAACAGCTACACGTGGAGATATCAACAATAACGGTCATCACGAAGGGACGCGACGATTGGCGTGAAGAGGCACCTCTGCAACCAACTGTTGACGTTTGTAAAACAATAAATAGCCCGGCCTATGTGCCCTCGTAACATAGATTCGCATCCAAGCCCTAATCCACATGTATTCACAGCCTCTTTCCCTGTAATCAGAGCATACTCTTTGCAATACACATTCACCATTTCGAGTCCCTTGGTGAACATATAGTAATCTCCATTTTCCTTTCTTATATTCTTATTTGTCCGTTCTGTGACGAGAGTCCCAAATGTCGACAGCTAGCGCCGTCCGTGGGGAGCGTTGTCATCATCTTCGCCTACTCAATTATGATAATGTGTCTTGTATTTTGCTGATGAATCACAACCTGCCTGCTTGGAGTGAAGAAAGCATTCTCGACATATCCGACTACGATGACGACATGGAAGAAATTTTCGTCCTCGTGTCCGGCAACACCCATGGTTCCTTCGGAGCCATTGCTAAGGCATCGTCGCCCAACGAACCTCTTGCCTCCGCTGGCTCCACGCCGACCGTTCCTTCATCCACAAGTATCGCTGTGGATGAACACTATCTCGAGCCTGTCTCCCATGGAGGAGGAGATTCGGAAGGTCCCTAGAGCCCAACAAACCGTGATGATCTCGCTGGCAGCCTCCACACTACAGGCCTTGAGAGAAAATCTAGGGAGAATCTTCTATTCACCCTAGAATACAACTTGTCCTTTTCCTCATAGGACGAGGGCATGTTCACCCCTTCCGCATGTTTCGACGGTCGTCAGGTCACCGCCGTTGGTGACAATCAACCAGATCCCGGTGATAATCCCCGAGCATCAGGGCAACGCCGAGAGCAAGAGGAACGAGAACGCCTCCAATGAGAGGAAGAGGCTCGACAAGCTGAGATACGTGCCGCCACACAAGCGCACATCTCACGGGTTCGTGTCCTCTACTACCGAGACGCCCTTGGCTCCTCAACGAGGGCGCCGCCGTTGACGATGCATACACCACCACCGGCAATGCATATGCCACCGCCGCGGACAACGACGGTAAGAGATCCAAATGCCTTACCAACCCCCATGCAGGAGGATTCTTCTACAGAGCATGTTCGCTATTTAGCAAGCGCTATCACACGTCCTCCGGAAGGTTTGACTTCGGAGCAAGGAGTGCAAGTAATGCGTGCAATTGCACAGGAGCAACAAGATGCGGCGGAGAACATTTCTGTCCGATCGTCAACTGTGCTTTCCCAAACGGACTCACACCTAGAGGGGTCCTCAATTGGACGCCGAAGGCAGAGTCAGAATTATGATGCACCCGGCCGTCATGTTCAAAACCAAGGTGAGCGTGACACCCATTTTCCTGGACATAGCAAACGTCCCAGATCTCCTGTTGGTCATAATAATCGTCGTAATATATGGAAATGTATTGGACCCTATGCAGGATGCAAAGCCTTTTCCCCCAGACTGAGGGACGTCACCTGGCCAGAGAAATTCAAGCCAGAGAGTATGGAGACTTTCGACGGAACACAAAACCCGTCGGAGTTCCTCCAAGTCTACACTACCGCCATCCAAGCTGCTGGAGGCGATGATAAGGTAAAAGCTAATTATATACCCACAGTCTTAAAAGGTTCCGCCAGTACCTGGTTATTCAATCAACCTGAAGGATCCATATATAACTGAGAGATGCTTTGTAATGCATTACAAAACAACTTTAAAAGTTGTTATGCAAAACCGGGAAAGGAGGACGATTTACATCGGCTCCGCCAAACCCCCAAGGAAAATCTACGACAATTTGTAAAGCGTTTTATAGAAGTCTATAATACTATCCCAAATATTTCTGACGACTCTGTGATTCGAGCTTTTAAACAGGCGGCGTGATATCGAAGGTTCACAGAAGACCTCAACATCAACCTGCTCAGGTCCGTGTTGGAACTTTTCGACATGGTAGATCGGCACTCCGATACCAATGAGGCAGTGGAGTGGAATCGAATGGTGGATAAGGGGACCACCCCTCCTCAGCCAGGCCTTAAGGATGTCAAAGAAAATAAATCCAAGAGGTCCGAAGGCTCCACGAGCAGCAGAGGAAAACCCAAGAGGAAGGAGAAGGGGAGGTCCAAGCAGTCCACCAGGGAGGTCGCAGCAGTTGACCAGCGACCACCCTACGACAAAAACAAAGGTCCTTAGACCAAAAGGAGGCAAGGAGGCCGTTCAAATGACTAAACTGCCCCCACGATCTGCTAGTACATTCAGGAGCAATGATCGCTGGTGCCCATTGCATAAAGTTCCTAGCCATGACCTCCGCAACTGTCGTACTTGGTAGAAGCAGATGGAGGATTACTATGATGGGAAAGGTCCAATACCTGTCTCACTAGAAGATTGCGGACCACCAAAGGTCCGAGGTAATGACAAGGACATGGAAATGTCGTTCCAAAGAACGGATCACCACATCAATGTCATTTATGGGGGTTTAGCCGCCTACACCTCTAAGCGGCAGTACAAGGCGGCATGGAGGGACGTCAACAACGTTGAAATCCTACTTGGTTGTCGAGAATACCCTAAATGGTCAGAGACCTCCCTGACCTTCACTAAGGAGGTCGTCCCAAAAGGTATGCCTACTTCTCGTAAATTACCACTAGTAGTTTCCTCTATCATAAGTAATTGCAAAGTAGGGAGAGTATTAGTAGATAGTTGTAGTTCTTTAGACTTGTTATTCGTAAACACTTTAGATGAGATGCAAATTCATCGTTCTAAGATTAAACCAATGACAAGTCCCTTCTATGGGATAGTGCCAGGTATGTCAATTACACCAATAGGGCAAGTAGCTTTACCAGTAACCTTCGGTACGGCTACTAATTTTCGAATCGAGTTAATTACTTTCGAAGTGGTTGATTTTGAGTCTGCCTATAATACTATTTTGGGAAGACCTTCTCTAACAAAGTTCATGGCATCTACACACCAAGCCTACTAGAAGATTAAGATCCCTGGTCCAAAGGGTGTGATTGTGGTGCAAGGTGACCAAGCCATCGCACTTTCATGTGATCGTAAGTCATTAGAACTTGTTGATCAATTGCCTCTAAAAGATCTTACTTTGGAGGATAGAATAGAGAAGTCCACGAAGATCAAGGCCGCTCCTCAGCCCAATGAGGAGGTAAAAGTCGTACCACTTAGCCCCGATAATCAATCCAAGACAGTCCGGATTGGCGCGGGACTAAGCGAGAAATAGAAAGACGAGCTCCTCACCTTCCTCCGAGCTAACTCGGATGTCTTTGTGTGGAAGCCATCTGATATGCCTGGAGTCCCAAGGGAGGTGATCGAGCACAGGCTAGCCATTCAACTTGAGAAAAAAGTAGTCAAGCAAAGACTGAGATATTTCGCCTTGGATCGTCAAGAGGCTATCAGAGCAGAGCTCCATAAGCTCCTTGAAGTTGGCTTCATTCGGGAGGTTGATCACTCCGAGTGGCTTGTAAATCCAGTCCTGGTTAAGAAATCTAATGGTAAGTGGTGCATGTGCATAGATTTTACCAGTTTAAATATTGCTTGCCCAAAGGATGACATCCTTTTGCCTTGCATTGATCAATTAGTTGACTCTACTGCGGGTTGCAAACTGATGAGTTTTCTTGATGCTTATTTTGGATACCATCAAATCAGCATGGCGAAAGAAGATGAAGAAAATACTACCTTCATCACTCCCTTCGGTGTTTACTGCTATGTCAAGATGCTGTTTGGGTTAAAAAATGATGGGGCCACGTACCAGCGTTTGATGCAGAAAACCTTTAGCAGTCTGCTGGGACGAATTTGGAGGCTTACGTAGATGACCTCGTTGTAAAAATTAGTACTAAGAATGACCATTTGAAGGATCTCACAGAGACCTTTGAAAAATGTAAATAAACATGGAATAAAGCTTAATCCTGAAAAGTGTACTTTCGGGGTTTGTTTTGGCAAATTGCTTGGTTTCCTTATTTATTCTCGTGGGATTGAAGTCAATCTTGAGAAAATTCGAGCCATCGAACAATTACGACCACCTTCCACAGTGAAGGAGGTCCAAGCCTTAACTAGTCGAATGGTGGCTCTTAGTCGTTTCATTTCTCGATCAGGAGAATGTGGTTTACCTTTCTTTAAGGTGATCCGCAAGAAAAATAAGGGGTTTCAATGGTCCAAAGAAGCTGACAAAGCCTTTGAAGTCTTAAAGGATTATCTCTCAAATCCTCCAATATTGGTTTCACCTTTAGAAGGTGAACCTTTACAAGTTTACTTGACAGCAACGCTAAATGTGGTCAGTGCAGTACTCATTGCAGAAAGAGGAGGGTCCCAACGACCCATCTACTATGTAAGTGAGATCTTACACGGACCGAAGGAGAGATACCCTGAGGTCAAAAAACTAATTTATGCTCTTTTAATGACTTCCAGAAAACTAAGACATTATTTTCAATCTCACAAAATCACAGTACATTCATTTTTTTCTCTTGGAAGTGTACTTCATAACCAAGAGGTAACAGGTCGCATAGCCAAATAGGCAGTAGAACTTGGGGAGTTTGATCTTCATTTTATTGCCTGAATAGCCTTAAAAAGCCAAGTCCTGGCTGACTTTGTGGTTGAATGGACGAATACCGAGGATCAACCTCAGGAAAGTTCAGGGCCAGACGATCATTGGACATTGTATTTTGATGGTTCCCGCGAGCTTAAAGGCTCGGGGGCTGGGGTTTTGTTGATAACACCACAGGGTGATCAACTACAATATTGTTGGGTCGCGGGGTAGGCTACGACAGCTACAAACAAAAATTTCTACCACGCAAACAAGGAAGCCAAGCAAGTAGATGATCACAGATCGTTACCACCAGACGCGCAGAGCAGCGAAAGAAGGGTTGGAGCAGCCTGGTCCAATGAAGAGCGCGTCGATGTAGTGGTCGTAGTCGATCGTCCAACGTCGAGCAAGTCGATGCAGTGGTCGTAGTCGATCGTCTCCTCCAGCAACCTCGGCAGTTCCTCGTGAAAATCGTGGGTCATCCTCAAGCGCAACAATCGTAGTAGCGCCTCTACGGTATCCACACGTCTAGGCGAGAACAACCATACTGTTGGTGTGCTAGCACCAAGTCGCACGCAGAGCTCTCGGGAAGATGGCGGCTAGGGTTTGGTGGTGTTCTCGCGCACCTCCCAACAACCTTCATGCATCTCCTTATATAGTGCTCGTGGCGGATCCTATCCAACACGCCATCTAATCATATTCGCATCTTGGTTTGTTCCAACTTTGTTAAGTGTGTGACCACAGAGGTTCATGCGTGTCGGTTGTGACTCTAAACCCTTTCCCATCACTAGTCGTGCGGCTCCTAGCAGAACATAGCGATTCCCGAATACACACAAATTATATCGGACGAACCTTAATGCAATATGATCTACGACCAGGTCCTCATCACTTATGACCAGGTCTATGCTCTATATGACCAGTTCGTTTGTGGTCACGACCAGTTCGTAACTCCTTACGACCAGGTTACGATCACTTTGTGATTACGTTCGACCAGTCTGTAACTGATCAAACTGAGTGACCTACTCGTGTATACTCCCTTTGCCTCACGATGTCTGGTTGAACTCCAGGTGAGATGTTGTGTCATCCATGGACTGTTCAATTCTTTCTCGATCGAGTGTCGGATAACTTCACGTGGTCGAATACTTCGACTACTAGTGGCATGGCCATGGACTTTCTTTATTCGATCACAACGAGGGGCCTAGAGACATCTCTCCTGTTATGTTAGGAGGAGCAAATCCCATATCCGACCAGTCACATTCCTCTCCATGTTTCATAGCATACCCGAAAGCTACCTTTATAACTACCCAGTTACGGAGTAGCGTTTGGCAACCCCTAAGAGTGCTATTACACATGTAGGAAACTATGCTGATCTCAGGTCTAAGGATTATACATCATCATTGCTTGAGACCAACTAACGACACATAGAATCATAACAATCTCAATAGCGTCTCAAGGTGGGTCTAATCCAACATCATGTTCTCTAATATGTGTCCATATTATTGGTTTGATATCTCCATATCTATGACTCGTGAAACATAGTCATCAACCAATACATATGCTAGTCTATTCATATGTGTCCTCATATGTCTCCGACCAGGGATCGTATAAGAATAATTATCGCAGAAATATAGAGTTTCACAACCAAGTCACATACCTGGTAATAAATATTAACAATATTATTCTTGGAACAAGATAACACAATATAATGAACATAATGAAATATAATCATCTCTATGATTGCCTCTAGGGCATATTTCCAACAAATATATCATGCAATTTACGTTCCCTGCCACTAACAACGTGGCAGAGTATGAAGGACTTCTAGCCGGGCTTCGAGCAGCCAAATCCCTCAGAGTCCGTCGGCTTTTAGCGAATGGAGATTCACAATTAGTCGTAAACCAGGTATCAAAGGAATACAGCTGTTCCGATGAGATAATGGCTCGGTACCTGTGTGAAGTGAGGAAGTTGAAAAAAAATACTTCAAGGACTTCGAAGTCCAACATATACCGCGCAATGAAAACTCCTTAGCGGACCAGTTATCGAAATTGGGTTCCTCACGAACGCCTATTCCAACAGGTGTTTTTCTCGAATATCTTATAAAACCTTCAATAGAAACAGGTTTGACCACCTTAGAGGTCGGAGTCATCGAGCAAGATGCGGAGTGGATAAAACCATTAACCACTTATCTTGCATCAGGGACATTGCCCGATGATCCTCAACAGAAGGATAGGTTAATTCGAAGAGCATGTATGTACAAGCTGGTCGAGGGATCATTGTATAGGAAGGGAGCACATGGTGTTCTTATGCGTTGCACATCCCAAGACTCTGGGATAAAATTACTAAAAGAAATCCATAGGGGCTTGTGTGGTACACATGCATCCTATAGAACAATAGTTGGTAAAGCTTTTCGGCAAGGCTATTATTGGCCCACCGCTCTACAAGATGCCATGCACCTTGTTAAGATCTGTGAGTAGTTTTAGTTCCATGCCAGACAAGTGCACCAACCATCTTACCAATTACAGACCAGTCCCTTGTCATGGCCTTTTTCGACTTGGAGCATTGATATAGTTGGACCACTACTGCAAGCACCCAATGGGTATAAATTCTTGTTTGTGGCCATCGATACATTCACTAAGTGGATAGAAGCTGAGCCAGTCATTCGTATAACGGCAGCAGCAGCAAAGAAATTCCTATGTGTGAAACATTGTTACGAGAATTGGAGTACTCGGTTGTCTTATCATAGACAATGGGAGCCAATTTATTAGTGATGTGTTTCAGGATTATTGTGATGAAATTGGCACTAAAATCTGCTTTGCTTCCATGTCACATCCACAGAGCAACGGAGCAGCAGAAAGGGCCAATGGTCAGATTATGCAAGGTATTAAAAAGAGAGTTTTTAATCGCCTTAAGGCATGCTCAAAAAATTAGATGGAAGAACTTTTTTCTGTTTTATGGGTATTGCGTACTACGACCAGTAGAGCAACTGGCGAAACACCATTCGCACTAGTCTACGGTGCAGAAGTAGTGCTACCTAGTGAGATTCAGCTAGGTTCCACACGTATAGACCTCCTAGATCAAATAAATCAGGGAGATTTACGTGAAGATGACGTTAATATGCTAGAATAAAGATGTGATCGTGCACTATTGAAATCGGCTATTGTGGGGACCCCCGGGTTATTTCCGTAAGACTGAGGTCTTCCCGGTCTTATAGAAATAACTCTGGGCCTCCGATAAATGGATTCCAATTCAACTCCATCTAAGTGAGAGGTCTTGTCCGAACTAGAGCTCCGATGATCATGCGTACTGCTCCTCTGCAAGCACTACATGATAATCGGTTCTCTAAATAGTTAAAGACTACACTTAATGAGTTAAAAGGGAATTCATCAACAGCGAGTATGAGATCATGTTGGCTCCCAAGATCAGCGACCAACACGCTCATACTCTCATTCAACATTGATTACATCCATACAATATTCATACAGAGACATAAAGAAAGACATAGATCATAATAGTTCAAGTCTACATCGATTACAAAAGGGCCGACCGGCCAAATTTAATTAAACACTTAGAGTGGCAGTGGAAATGATATAAATAAACCAAAAGTCCAGCAATGGTATGCCCATAACCTATAGCAACCAACTGAGAGTTAAATAATAGCACTACTCGTCAGTGTCGTCTAAATCGACACTAACGAGCTCCTCGGGCTCGATGTCTTCTTCACCTGAATCGTTGCAGCCAGGTTAAGTACAAAAGTACTCGCAAGTCTTACACTAAGGTAAAATTAGTTATGCATAATGGTCATTCAAAGGATAGCATTAGTGGCTTTAGTTTTACGAAAGACGTAACAATTTTCAACCTACACATACTAGTTTTTCAATTGCCATTTCAAAATCAGATTTGAAGTAGAAGTAAAACATGTGATAAAGTAATACATTGATAAACAAATGAATCAAACAAAAACCAAAGTGGCAGCCCACTTTGATACACCAACATACATGAACACCTGTTCAGGCCGAATACCAAGTTGTACCTACCAATTTTAATTCAAAGTCTAACAATAGTGACTCCTGAATTCAAGTGGTCGTCCGTAACCGTGGACAAGGCTGTTCGAATAGATTTATCTCTACAGAGGTGTACTACTTTACCCACACGACTCGACTAGCCCGTAAGCCTCTGAATAATGACACACTTCCTTAGGTATGCCGGCTGGGGAGAATCGAGATACGATTGTTTTTAGTAGGAAAATCATATTGAGATAAGTCCTCCTAGCGAGATGTTCCCTTACTTAGCACAAGCGACGGATAGTACTTGTTAAGCGACTCACAAGTTGTATTGGATATACCGATGCAATGTAAATAAACAAAAAATGGTGCTCCCATGCTCACTATAGAAAATTACATCGGCTCCTACAGACAAATGATCAACACAAGTGTCCTCACACCACCTGGGACTTAACACGATAACACCTTCCCCTTACTTAACCGTATGGTACCTATATCCCGCATGTGATAGCATGAGTTTTACTTGAATCAATGACGTCACCAAAGTTTGATCCTTGTTGGTCCGGACAAGTCAGCCACATACCCGATCTCGTGCACGAAGGCACCCTCACTAGCAACCACTTGTCCAGACCCCAAAACTCTTTAAAATGACAAAGTTTAACTTAAGTAACAGATACAAAGATCTTGAATAAAAATAAGATAAGAATGTTTGTGTCTCCCTTAATTGTCGGGTTATTCCCAACAATCAATCTGTCGTCTCTAGACTCGGATGGCTAAGCAATCCCATACAATATATTTCACACAACCTAACTTAAGCATGTAAGTACTGGAATAATTCAAGGATAACCTCATGAATAGGATATAACTAACTACACATCACAAAAATAGCGACATAACAAAATTAGCATGCAAGCAGTTATCATTGCACTTAACTAATCAAAATCTAGGATCAATATGATGCAAAAGAAAGTTCAAATGATGCTTGCCTTGCTGGAAGTTCAATTGCTCACTCTCGGTGGCGTACGAGTCAATGTCAATAGCTTCGGAATCTATAGAATTAACGATATCGATAAACACCAAGAAATACCTCAAAAATCAAATTGCTAAAAAATGCATGATTTTCCTACAGTGGCTAGTTAATGATTTGAGATGAATTTAGGTGAAATAATTATTCCATTTAGACTTAGTATGTGAGAGTTATGAAGGTTTGAATATCAGTTTTCAGAAAAATCCAATTTAATTCCAACCGGTTACTGTTCACCGAATTTAATTATTTGGTGAAAAATTGTAGAGTAGTGGTGGAAAAAAGGATTACATAGGTAATTAGAGGATAATAATATAAGATCAAAATAACTTGGTTCATCCTATTTGGAGTTTTTATGAATTAGTTATGAATTTTTAAAGTTAAAAGCATTTTCTAGTTCAAAAATAAATCAACTTTGGATCACTTTCCAAAAACTATATTATCTGTGGCAGAGACATATTTGAAACCTATTTTTAAATAAAGTTCATTGAAAATGAAAAATAACAAAATTGGTTTCACTGTTTTTGGAGTTAAGATGAATTAGTTATGCATTTTTGAAGTTAAATACATTTTCAGTATACAAATTATTGATTTCCAAATTTTATAACGCATTTAAGATTTTTCTTATCGGGCGGTTACCTAGCCGCGGTCACTGACTGGTGGGGTCTAATGAATAGTGCCATTTTTTATTTTAACTTCAGATTTTAATTTTTAACCGATAGGTGGGGCTCGCATGTCATAGAAACGGTCCACGAAATAGTGCGTGGACCGGGAGTCCACGAGCCGGTTCACATGGTCCATGACTGTGCACTTAAGGTTCGGGCCCACATGTCAATCTCAGATTTAAAACCGTTATTTAACTTCGTTTACTGTTCTCGGTCCGACGAGTTAGTGACTCATCAGGGAATCTAAGATAGCCATTAACTCTTAACTAATCATTAGCTCTTAATGGTGGTCATTTGCCGTAATCGCCTAGCTATAGGAGTTGTCCGTGTACGACAACGCTCCTGAGCTCACTACCGAGCTCCCCGCCGGCGATTCCGGCCACGGCGGCGTGAGCTAAGGGCAGGTACGGGTCCCTAATAGCAATGCGCAACTTCTGGGAGTGGTGGCGAAGGCTGAGGTGGATTGTACCAGCATCTAGCCAGAGTTGAGCGACGATGATTTTCGGCCGAACATGCATGCACAAACACAGCTCCGTATTGTGCCTTTACACGGGTGCCCAAGCTTCTAGGGACTACAAGAAGGCTTCCTGAAGTTGGAAGGGTGCTTGGAGAGGCTTGGAGCAGCTCGATGTCGGCAATGGCCACGGCGGCGCTTGCGGTTCATGTAGAGGGGAGACCCTGAGCAAAACAAAGAGGAGTAGGTGGTCGGAGCAACTTAAGGATCATATGAGGATGCTAAACGAGCAAGGAATCGACAAATGCATTACCGGATCAAGGTGGGAGACGAAAGGGTTGTTCTTTGGCCGAAATGGGACCTCCCCTAGTGCCGCGACCTCCCATTGGGCCGCGATCACCCTCTTTATCTTTTTGCAAAGACCACCTCCTTGGTCTCTTTGCAAAGACCACCCTCTCGGTCACGACTTCCTCTTTGGTCTTGAATTCCCCTTTGGTTGGACCACCGTTCCGAGTTTTGACCAGCCCCACATGTTAGTTCTGTTCACCTTCTCCTTCCTCCCATTGTGTCACTGCTAACGCAAAGGTCCTTGAGCATTAAATGCTATTGTGTTGCATTAAATCTTTCTTTGCTTTTGCAGATGCTGCTTCCCCTCTTGTCTCCTCCTGCACTGCCTCCCATCTTGTCCTTCACCTACCCTTGAATACGTGTGTCTTTGAGTCTCTCGGCTACTCTCTTCGTTTCCTCCAGGCTATAAAAGCCTAAGCAGCCCTCTTTCATCACATTTCCCTCATCCAGCTCTCCTGCTCTCTTGCTCCCTTGCTCTCACCCTGTGTCTCGGTGCTTGGAGTTTCGCCAGAGCCTGCTGAAGCTACGCCGTCGCCTCCTCGTCGCCAAGGAGTTCGCTAGAGCCCTGCATTTTCTACCACCTCGCTGCTGGAGAATTCGCCGGAGTGCCCGCGCCGTTCGCCGTCCTCCTCCCATCTTTTCTCTCTCTCTATCTCTGTGTCCGGGTGAGTTCCTCCGCACCTTGTTCTCTTTTGCTCTCACGACCACGTTGCGTGGTTGTATCTCCTTTTACAACCACGTTGCGTAGTTGTGTCCCTTATATGACCACGTTGAGTAGTCGTATCCTTCCTTGGACCTCCTCACGACCTCCTCCTGCGGACCTCCTCCTTGGGACACCCTCCTCAGGACCTCCTGCTGTGGACCTCCTCCTCGGGACCTCCTCCCGAGAGTCCGTTTTTGTTTCAGTGTTTCTTTTTTTTTGTTTTGTTCTAGTTTTGTAGTTTTGGTTTTTTTTATTTGAATTCGTTGTATTTATTTGGCTCTTTTCCGCCCGTGTAGATCCCGGCTTCACTGAAGAGTTCGTGGACCCGGCGACCTCTACCAAAGCATCTCCACTCTTCATCGAAGGCGAGTCGTAGACTTTTGATCATGTTGAACCTAGTTTTGCAAAATTACTTTGTTTTATATCAACATGCATGGCTATTTGTATAAAACTGGTTTGGAAATTAGCTAATCACCTACTCGACAGTATGACTCCTTGGATACTTGTGTTCGACATGTTGACATGTATCTTTGGATCACCATAGGTTGGGTATTCTTAGTTGGACTTCTTTGTGATAACCAACATGGGTGCATATATTGCTTAGACCTGCTTAGTTATGCGCTGTCTCCTGATCACCTGTTTCATAATGATAATTTGACTAAGTGAATTTGGAATTGTGGCACGTATTGCCTTGGCATGTGTTGTCTTGGCGTGCTTTGCCGCTGGCCTGTGTGGCTGCTAATAAAAATTTGTTGTGCCATGACTAGGGTGGTCATTTGGCTGGGTTGATCCCAAAATGTTTTTGCTTGGACGAGTGATCGTGCAGTAAAGGGGTGTAGGAAGCACACTGGAATGCGGAGGTCTCACCTGAGCAACCACTAAGGACTTAACTTTGTAAGCCATTGATCCGGGCCATACCGTGTGACCACAAGTCCATACTGGGGTGGACCTGGTCGATTAATTAGTAATGTTTTAGTTTGGTCCTACCGTGGTGGCGTGATCTCCGAGTTCCGGATGAATCACATGGCGCAAGAGAGGGTCCAGAATGGCAAACCTTAGCGGGCAGATCGAGTAAAAAACAGAGCTTTGTAAAGACCTTGTCACGTGCTCTAGCCTGCTTACCTAAGATAGTGAGCAGGGGCATCGACGGGTGCTAAACAAACTAGAGAACTCGTGTCTTGTGGGTAAAGTTGCGCAACCTTTGCAGAGTGTAAATCTATTCGAATAGCCATATCCCCGGTCATGGACATGCCTGGTGATTTCACGCAAGGGGTGGACTTTCTCAAAATTTGTTGCCGTGGTTGGTTCCGAGTGGTCTGGCTCATGACCAGGGTGGTTGTGAGTGGTCTGGGCCGTGACCAGGGTGGTCACGGAAGGTCTGGGAAGTGACCAAGGTGGTCACGAGCTGTTTTCAAAGAACTTGTTATATGTGCTAGTCTTCCAACTTGTACTTTTCAATCTATTTAATGTATTTCAATTTAATATTACTTTCTGCAAAACAACCATAAAGCTAACCTTGTCAAGACCTGCATGAATATTATTGCATACATTTTCCTACAGCTTGCTGAGTACATTCAAAGTACTCATGGTTTGTACCCTCTGGTTGATCAGTAGCTAAAGAAGACCTCCCAGGGTGCTCCGAGCTCTTTGAAGAGGAGGTCTTTGAAGACCTCTCGTGTTAGGACGTCCTCCACTCGATTGCCTGTGGGCATGTCGAATGGCCTCCACGTGTTTTGTTTTGTTTTGTTTTTTTTTCCCGCTGCGGCCTCTCTCTTGTTGTTAGCCCTGCGTGGTAAGACCTCTGTAAAAAGCTTGACCACAAGGTCTTTTCTTGTTATTATTGTTAATTTGTCTGCTTTATCTATAGGTTATTGTATGGCTGTGATCACATCGTTGTTGAACTGTGCGGGCTAGCGACTGATCGTGGGACTAGTCCAGTTTGCACAGTGGGTCCCGGGGGTGGCTTACCCGGGGCGTGATAAACACCCTCTTACTAGCATCTTAAAATTTAAAATAAAAAGATCCCAAAGCACCGGCACCTTTCTTGTTGCAGATGATTTGATAGTAAAACCTAAACAAACGCAGACTAGGGGCTATCCCTAAAAACGCCTCAAACATGTGGGCAAAAACACTAAGTACCAGAACTGAATTCGTTACAAGGTGATCCAATTCAATTCCATAATGATTAAGAACTTCGATTAGGAAATCACTCTCAGGCAAGCGGAGGCCTGCCTGGAGGTAAGACATGAAAAGTACCGTGAAATCGGCCGAGGGTTTGGTTCAATCTCCCTCCCCGGTGCACGTCACTTGATGAGAGCCTTCTCTGGTAGATGCCCATCTTGCTCCAGTCCTTTAAGTTCCTCTGCTATCAGCATTGATGGTTTCCATCCCGCCATTGCCTTGGTTTAATGGCGGACTGTGGGATCCTTCTTTTCGAAGGTTCGTGGAGGATAAAAGGTACTCGGTGAAAAGAAAAGTGAAAAGCAAATAGGGTGAAAACGTGCCTGAGGAGAGGTAAAAGATCCGTATATATACCCTTGGCACATTTAAAACCCACTACCTCAAGGATGTAACAGCTACGCCTCGATTGGCGGTGACACGACGCGTCACGTCTGGTTAAGGAGGTTGTTCCGCACATCAGAGATGTGTAAGAAAAAGTGGTTGCAAAGTTTTTCAGTGGTTGCAAAGTTTTTCTTTCTCTTTTTTCTTAAAGTTATCTTCATCCCGTATTCATCGTGGGTGGAAGGATAAAAAAAACTGCTTAAACATAGAAGTTACCTCGATATGCGTCTCAAGAGAAGATCACCTAATCATCAGGATTTTTCTTCTACCAATTTCTTGAAGATTTCACAGAATGAATTGACTTCTTGAAAACTTTGGAAGCATAAAATCCAGATATTATAACATCAAGGTTTTCAAAAAGTCAAATTTATTCTATAAAATCTGTCTTTTTTATGATCTCTACTATCATGATACACCATCTACTCAAACTAAAGGAGTTTGAGAATAAGTGTTCTACGATAAAGCGAAGACAGGAAAGATAGAAAGTTTATGGAGGAATTTCTCTTAGGTTGCGCTCTTCCATATGGTTACTTATAGATCAATAATATGCTGTGGAATTAAATAAACCAGATGGAAGTTCAACAGATAAGATTTTTTAGAGTTTGTTCCTAATAAATCATTGAAGAATAAAGCATGAACGTCCATTCGGGAATTGCTTTCATAAGTATGACTAATGCTCCTGTTTCTTAAAGGAAATAGTTATTTACAACTCAAGTAAAACTATTTTCTTGACCAAGTCCAGTTCTGGTAAAAAAACCCTCTTTAAGTAAGTTATTTTTACTTGAAGTTAAGGGGCTAGCTGACGAAGATTGTTGACTAGTCAATTATCCGGGTATATCTTTATTTGCTTAATAACAAATAAGCAAGATTTTTTCTGGGCCTGAGTTAATCTTTTGGGCCCAAGATCAATCAAACAGTCGGAAGGTGGCCCTATAAAGTCTTTCCTTTGACCATTCCCAAAAACTCTCCCGGAGGCCCAGTTGGACCTCCTCTATGGGTTCCTCGAGAACCTCTCCAGGACGTCTCTAAGACCACTCTAGGACCACCCCCGCGGAGGACGTCCTAGGAAGCGGTTACCCACATGTGGTTAATAACACCTACACGTGAAGATAACAGCGATAACGGTCATCACGAAGGGACGCGACGATTGACGTGAAGAGACGCGACGATTGGCGCGAATAGGCACCTCTGCAACCAATTGCTGACGCTTGTAAAACTATAAATATCCTGGCCTATATGCCTTTGTAACATAGATTCGCACTCAAGCCCTAATCCACGTATATTCACAGCCACTTTCCCTGTAATCAGAGCATATTCTTTGCAATACACATTCACCATTTCGAGCCCCTTATCGAACAGATAGTAATATCCATTTTCCTTTCTTATATTCTTGTTTGTCCGTTCTATGACGAGAGTCCCAGACGTCGACAAGAAGTGATCCATCCCGAGGATGGTAACCCCAATGAAAATTTGCGTGCACAATCTGACGCTAGGAGATCGGAACACCTAGACTCCATTGTTGTGGGAAATCACGAGGAGCTGGAAGAAATAAATGAAGAAATTTCCACAAATTATGTGGACTCAAGAGATTCATATAAAAGAAAGACTACAGTTGTCGACATATTCTTTGCCTCTAAAATTGCTAAAACTCTTGAATTGGATTAAGAACCAAAGTCCATGGCAGAGTGTCAAAAGCACTCATATTGGGTCAAATGGAAAGAAACAATTGAGGTAGAATTGCACTCGCTAAATAAAAGGAAAGTATTTGGTTCTGTAGCGGCTTGGAGAGTTGCAGGGATCAGGGGAGAATCTCCTGAATCATAATCCACTTAAGGTCTCGAAGGTTTATCTTAATCCGGAAGATTAACTTAGAAGGTAAAGATATTGCACTCTTTTTTTTTTCCTTAGTGAGTTTTTCCTGAAGATTTCTCACATAAAGGTTTTTAACAAGACAACGATGCAATACAACATGCGGATGCAATGTACTCTTTTCTCCGATCCCTTTTTTCCACTGGATTTTTGGGACGAGTTTTTAATGAGACACGTGCATGACGCAATATTCGCCTAAGGGGGAGTGTTGAGAAACCCTGATTTAAGGGTTGATGGGCTTAATACCGAAACTGCCCCCGATGGATTTTAGTCTTTAAATAAGACTCCATTGTATTCAGAAAGAGATCAATATATTAATAAAGTGGTTCTTGATATTGTGTATCCATCTATTGTTACCTAATTATTCATCTATTATGTGATGATTGATTGATTGGGTTTCTGCTATTACTACGTTCTTTAACAATAGTAATTGCTCGACTTATCACCACTGCGCACACATGCTGCAGATAAAGATAAGCTATCATGTTAACGAAGTCCATCGAATACAGCGAATCACGTAAACCAGTAAACAAATGACAAGTCCAGGTAAACCACCGTAACAACACAAGTGATTTGTAGCAGGGGTGTTGTGTTCAATGAGCGAGCAGGATGGAGCTAGCAAAACATAACGAATCAATAACATTTTGTATTGAAAGGAGCCAACGAGAACTTTGATGTTATTTTTATTTAGCACATCCATGTGTGCTATCTCCGTCCTTATGAGCGAGTGATTATGTAAACCAATGGAATAACACCGGAGAACTTACAGTGAAAACACTTGGGAATTGGGCTGCGGTCAAAGTAGAGCTAGCCAGGACGTAGATCCACGTGCAGACGGTGTTGAGGAAGAAGACGATGGCCAGCCACAGGAAAAATTCTCATCAAGCCGGGCCGTTAGCTCTGTTCGATTAAATGTAGGGATGGAGACAGACGACTAGTGGGAGCTCTGGTTCTTCCATGGTTGATAAAATCTTTTATATAGTTTTTAATTTGTTTATGTAAAATAGTAAAATATTTTTACTTTGCACTTCTCGATATTTAGTTATCATCGTATGGTCACATAGTGAAAATTTTCTGGCTAGTAGCTGATCAAACGTGCGTTGATTTGATCTACCTGCACAGTTGAGCTTTTGGTTGATCAACTTAAATTTAGCCTTGTGTCAAGGTGTGTAAATGTAAATACACCATCCCAACATAATTTGTCTTGCCTAATAAGGGGCTGTTTCCCTTGCTTTAGTCGCATTATTTGTCTCTAGTTGCAGCAGCTTGCAATTCCCTTCTTGCTATAATACCCATACTATTATTTTCTAATTAATAAAAATGAGACAATAGATGTTTTTATGATAATTCTACTAATACCAGTTCCACGTGACAAATCTAAATACCATCTATGCATTATTTATAAAAAAGTAACAGTTTAACTATACTTGTTCGAAAAACAACGTCTATTTAAGGAACGCGGATTCTCTGTCGTAGCATGTAGCTACAGCAGATGTGCACAGTACATCAGCATTACGACTCATTCGGGCTATTCGATCGTCAACAAATGGTCTAGATCAGAAGGGTACGGTGCCGTGCTACAATACTAAACAATAAAATTGATACAGTATTTCCTGTGTACAGTAAAAATATGTACCACTTCTACACTATGTTCTATACGGTATTACTGTAGAATACTGTAGAGATACAATATTTCCTGTGTGCAGTAAAAATATGTACCGCTTCTACACTGTGTTCCATACGGCATTACCTAGAATACTGTAGAACCAGACTAACATATACTGTAGAACCAGACTAACATGCTGTAGCTACAGTACTTAAATTAAACTAGTTTAAGATCGGAAGGAGCATTGGCCGTAGTTGCTCTCCAAAAAGTAGTACTAGTTTATTCACACGGTGGATTAGTCCAAAGATAAACCAGTGTTAACCTCACTTTATTTGTGTCACTTGTGGGATGGAAATTTTGTATGGCCTCATTTTGCATTGAATATTTGTTGGGAGGTGCACATTCTTAATAGGAACTTGGGTTGTTTAGGTGTCCATTTCATCTTAATATTACAAGCTTTATGCTCCATACACTATCATTTGTTTTTTTTTTCTTTTTTCTGAAAGCAACTTGTTAACATGTACTAGCACTATCAATATAGGTACCAGACATACGCTGATACGCACAGACATGTAAGGTGTAGTACCTGAGGAAGAACGGCTCTCGAGTGGTTATTGCCGTTGCCTCTACACTAGTTAGATTCACCAAACTAGCCTATACATGCAATAAATTAGCAGCAGCAAAACAACTAAATGAAACCTAATTTCTGGATCTCAACAAACACCAAACTTTCACAACTCTCACGTTTGCAAACACCAAACTTTCACAACTCTCACGTTTGCAGTATATGCTGCAGTTGCGTGCAGTAAAAATCCAACCGCACTTATTTCAATTTTTCAGTTTTTATAGAACAAACCACACTAGAATTGAAACACCTTCGAAATACTTCGAACAAAAGGCAAAGGATCGAGCGCCTCGTTTCGAGCGAAGAACCTCGTAGAATCCTGCAGAAATTGTACTGTTAACCTCGTAGAAATCCTGCAGAAATTGTCCTGTTCTCAACGTTCTAAATTAAAACTGTATCTTTCTAATATTGAAGTTTTTGAACATGAATACAGTGTTTCCTTTCCCTCTTCCATCTAGGGGTGGATATAGAGTTAGGTATTCGTCTTACCGGTCTTTTTTCCAAAATTGATAAAGTTTGATTTAATATTATTTTATTTATAGTTTGAAAGTATTTTTAGAAACCGAGCTAAAGAACCGAGCCGAGTTAAAGTAAAATTCAGTTCTATTCAAAATTGATTAATTTCAATGTGTAACCAATTGACAAGCAAACAACGAACCGCTAGCTAGCTTTTTTTTTCACGCCCCTGCTTCCATCCCCACGTCAGAGAGACAAGGTGTAGTAGCATTCTCTGCATGGATTCATGTGCACTCCACAGCACTTTCTTTCTTTCTTTTTTCCAAAAAAGACACGCTCTAGGCTAGGCCTCCATACTTTATTCTCCCCTTCTTCTCCTCTGCCTTCTCCCCATTCTCCCCAAGAATCTGCCTTTTGCAGGATCCAAATCCGAGCTCACCCGCAAACTCTGCCTGGTGGGGGCGACCCCCTGCTCCTCCTTGCCATTGACCTGTTCTTGCTTAGCTTCTTCTTGATCCGTCGAATTCGATCCGGCGTGCGGCGCCACGGGCGCTGAGAAAGGTTGCATTTTTTCGCCAAGATTTGGTCCGGAGGGGCCGTTTCCACGCGATTCTGCGGGCCATTTGGCCCATTTCTTAGGATTTGTTATAGCTCTCGTGGCTGGGATCGGTAGGTGGTCGGGTAGAGCTGGAAAAGTTGGCTCCTTGGCATCAAATTCCAATCTTCTTGGCATCGCC
This sequence comes from Phyllostachys edulis, assembly GCA_036346405.1. Lineage (NCBI taxonomy): Eukaryota > Viridiplantae > Streptophyta > Magnoliopsida > Poales > Poaceae > Phyllostachys > Phyllostachys edulis. Next base: position 14,605,935 of record CM070558.1, read on the forward strand.
TTGCCCAAATATCAAGGATTAGTATAGGTTCTGATTCGTAGGTTGCTTCTGTTGTTGCACCATTAGTGTGTGATTCGTATCTGGGATTTGTGCAAAATCTGAGAGTGTGGAGATTTGGGAGGTGTTCTCCTTCCTGTGCTCTATGAGGAGCAGCTTCCTGTCGGAGTCGCCGTGCGATGAGCAGCACTTCCTTGGGTTCAACCCGCAGTCGTGGTTGCAGGTGGAGCGGGGGAAGCTGCCCAAGACATCCTACTCGCCTTCCTCCATGTAATCATTCTCTCTGTCTCTCTCTCTAGCTCATTTGGGTGTGATGCTACTGTACTACATTTCCTGATTGGTTTCTATTCTTTGCTTTGTGCAGTGAGTCACTCATCAAGATTGCTGAGCCGCCTGTAGTACCGTTGTATAAACCCTTGGATTATGTGGAGGTGCTGTCTAGGATCCACGAGTTGCTCGAGCAATGCACGCCGAGCGAGCGGCCAGGGCTGTATTTGATCCAGTCCCAGGTGTTTCGGGGCCTTGGAGAGGTGAAATTGCGCCAGAGGAGCTTGCATTCCGCGTGGTGCTGCGCGGGCACTGTGCATGAGAAGGTCATATTTGGGGCATGGCTGCGGTATGAGAAGCAGGGGGAGGAGATCATATCCGACGTCCTCGTGTCATGTAGGAAGTGCTGCCGAGAGTTTGGGCCACTCGATGTTGCTTCCGAGATGCCTGTGGGGAAATTTGAGATGGTTGGTTCAGGTGACATGGGCCCATCATCGCATATTTCTTCCATGGTGACTTTCCAAATAAGGGATGGGAGGGTGACATGCGAGAGGTGTAAGATTGCCTCTTTGTCGATCCCATTTTGCTCCATGCTTAATGGACCATTCACTGAGTCGCAGCTTGAGCTTGTTGATTTGTCTGAGAATGGTATTTCATTGGAGGCCATGAGGGCTGTTTCCGAGTTTAGTTGTACATATAGCTTACAAGATTTGCCTTTGGAAATCTTGTTGGAGATCCTGGTGTTTGCAAATACATTTTGTTGTGACAAGCTTAAAGACGCATGTGAAAGGAAACTGGCTTCATTTGTTTCATCAAGGCAGGATGCTGCTGAGCTCATGGCATTGGCATTTGAAGAAAATGCACCTGTTCTGGCTGCTTCGTGCTTGCAAATGCTTTTACAGGAGCTACCAGATTGTCTAACTGATGAGCTAGTAGTTAGTCTCTTCTTGAGTGCAACTGAACAGCAACAACTTATCATGGTTGGGCATGCCTCCTTTTTATTGTACTGCTTGCTTAGTGAAGTTGCAATGAACATTGATCCAAGGACAGAGACAACTGTATGCTTGTCAGAGAAGCTAGTTCAATTGGCAGTCACCCCTACACAGAAGCAAATAGCTTTTCATCAGCTTGGATGTATTAGACTTCTGAGAAAGGAGTACAACGAAGCTGAAAACCAATTTGAGCTTGCTTTGTCTGCTGGTCATGCGTATTCCATTGCTGGTCTTGCTAGAATCGCTGGTATAAAGGGCAAAAAGGTTTTAGCTTACGAGAAGCTCAGTTCAGTCATAACATCGAGTGTACCACTGGGGTGGATGTATCTGGAGAGATCTTTGTATTCTGAAGGTGATATAAAGTTGGCAGACCTTGATAAAGCAACCGAGATGGATCCTACTCTTACTTACCCTTACATGTATCGAGCTGCATCCTTGATGAGAAAGAAGGATGCTAGACTTGCCTTAGAGGAAATCAACCGACTCTTGGGTTTCAAACTAGCGTTAGAGTGCCTGGAGCTCCGAATTTGTCTATATTTGGCTCTTGAAGACTACAAATCTGCACTTTGTGATATCCATGCAATTCTTACTCTTTCTCCTGAGTACCGGATGTTGGAAGGACGTGTAGCTGCTTCCAAAATAGGCACTCTTCTCGGGGCACATGTCGAGCAGTGGAATACAGCTGAATGCTGGCTCCAACTCTATGAGCGCTGGTCATCAGTGGATGATATTGGTTCCCTTTCGGTGATCTACAGGATGCTTGAGTCAGATGCAGCTAAAGGTGTTCTGTATTTTAGGCAATCTTTGCTGCTCCTTAGGTAACTTCTACTAGCACATCTCTCAGATGATTCTCTTATGGCCATTTTGATCTCCAATTTAACTACAGGTGGTGCTTAATATTTGGGCTTCCAGGTTGAACTGTCCTGACGCAGCAATGCGCAGTTTGCAATTGGCACGGCAACATGCAGCAACGGAGCATGAACGGCTGGTATATGAGGGGTGGCTTTTGTATGACACTGGGCACTGTGAGGAGGCCCTGCAAAAAGCAGAGGAATCTATTTCTATTCAAAGGTCATTCGAGGCTTTCTTTCTGAAAGCCTACGTTTTGGCTGACTCAGGTGTTGACCCTTCTTACTCTGCGGCTGTTATATCACTTCTTGAAGATGCCCTGAAGTGCCCTTCAGATCGGCTTCGAAAGGGTCAGGTTAGTGCTTTTGTAGACCAACACACAAATGATTTTTTCTACACAATTTGTTTAGTATCCCAGATGGCTCAGATTTGGTAAAATGGAGGGCAGTTTGGTTGTTCCAAACTTCCAATGCATATTGAAGGCTTTGTATGCTCTGTTAGGCACTAAATAAGCAAAACACATTTGATATGGAGTTAAAATAAGCTGGTAGCATGACGCTTGCTAGTGTGTTAGTTGTCTTGGAGAAGTAAGAGTCGAGGGAGAAAAAAGGGTTATAGTATCTAGGCTGGTTGATCATCAATCACATTGTTCCTCCTGACAACTATATCCATAACACAGAGCTTCTATCCTCGGTAGTGGAGCTTCATCATTGAAATGTAGTATATGCAGATGCTGTTTTATGCATGTGCATTGTTGGATGTATGTTATTGCCTGTGTATTTTCCCCGTTGTATAAGGGGTTACCTGTATATATGCTATACCTGTACTTGTATATATATTTGCCCATTGGCCCCACGATAAATACAAACGCTATTCATAACATGGTATCAGAGCCAAGGTAGGGTTAGGGTTTTCTCACGTGACCTACGCCGGCCTCCTTAGCCGCCGGTTGCCGCTGCCACCCCTGAGCTCTTTTCCTGACGCTTCGTCTTCGCTTGGGCCGCCTGAGACTTTCCTCGCTCGGGCCGTCCGCGATTTGGCTTTGCCATCCACCCGTCGGCGTCGCCCCGATACATCCGCCTGTGGTTGCCTGGATCTTCGCTGCACCTTCACCCGGGGTCGGTGTCGACTCTCTTTGCTCGGAGCCATGAGGTCATCTCCCGATCTGGAGCTTTCTTTGACGAAGCCGAGCCCTGGTTGCTTTCTTCGATGACGCCGAACGACGCCGTGCCCCGGTTGCTACCTCTGCTGCCTGTTGCCCGAGCTTGTGCCGCCGTCGCACTGGACCTCAAGCCTGGCCACCTCAAGCCGGTTGCCCGAGCCACCGAACCGCCTAGCGGTTCCTCCGCATGAGCCACTGCCGCCGCCGTCAGGCCAGGGGAACCCTAGTCCCCCGTGCGCATTTTTTGGTTCCTAGCAGGCCGAGCAGGCTTCGTTTTTCTTTTACGTGAGTCGGCTCAGTCAGCAAAAAAAAAAAAGGAAAAAAAGGAAAGAAAAAAGAAAAGAAAATGTCTCCAGGCACTGTTTCCGTTCCTCGCTGCCCGGTGATCTTCGATAGTCTTAATTATCGGGACTAGTTTCAGCACATGCGTGGTCAGTGCTTTTGGGAGTTTCTTACCGGCGAGTTGCCTTTCCCGCCTCGCCCTGCTTGACCCGCTGAGCTTGTGCTCCAGAAGACCGCTTCCGAAGACGCTCGTAAGGAGACATCTGATGCTTTTGAGGATGCTATGGAGACTTTTCAGACTCAGTATGCTGCCAACAAGACATGGATTGATGAGGATGCCCGTGCCTCTGCTGTTCTGGTTGCTAGCATGGAGGTGCAACTTACTAGGGATGTGGTTGGTTTGGCTTCAGCACAGTTGATGTAGACACATCTGCAGAATCGCTTCTGGTGTCGTCGGTGATTCCTCAGTATCTTTTGTTGTGCGTCAGGAGCAATCACTACAGCAGGGAGATGCCACTGTGGACGAGTTCTATGCCCAATTGTCTACGGTATGGCATCAGATTGACTATTTGAGACCGAATGTTTGTCACACTTGTCAGTGCTGTCAGCGTCAGTAGTCTCACTTGGAGCTTCGTCGCATCTACGACTTCTTGACCCGTCTTCGGGCTGAGTATGAGCAGACTCGTGCTCAGTTGCTGGCGCGCCACCCTCGTGTGACTTTGTTGGAGGCCCTTGCAGCTGTTCATGCTAAGGAGATTCGCCGTGTTATGGGTCTGCTTGTCGCCTACTGCTTCCTTGATCTTGTAGCTTCTCCGGCTTCTACACTGCTGTTAATGCTCAGTCATCGGTTGTGTCTTCACCAAAGGATATCGGCTGTGGGTAATGGACTCCACTGCACCTATTGCAACAAGAATGGACATGTGGAGTAGTTCTGCTACAAGAAGAAGGATTTACATCGTGGTGGCTATCCTTCGAAGGGCACTGGCGGTTCCTCCTCTCAAAGGAGCTCTGGTGCTTCTGATTCTCAGGAGTTTCTCACACTGCTGCGTCGCATGGTTGCTTTTGCACCGTCTGGTTCTGTTGGTTCTGCTGCATAGTCTTCTAATGAGAGACCACTTTTTACTCCTTCCTCAGGTATATCACCTTGGATTCTTGACTCTGGTGCTTCCTTTCATATAACATCTGATTCCAACAGTCTCACTTCCCTTGGTCCTTTAGCTGCTCCTATCACTGTTCAGACAGCAGATGGTACCTCTCTCTGTCGCAGGATGAGGCACTCTTTCGAATTCCTCTTTTTATGCCCCTGCTGTTTCTTGTGTTCTCAAACTAACCATGCAGCTCATATCTGCCGGTTAGCTCATCGATCATGGTTGTCGTGTTATTCTCGATTTTGATTCTTGTTTTGTTCAGGATCGACACACGGGGACTCTGGTTGGTACTGGCCCTCGCCGTCGTGACTTACGGCGTCTTTGGGAGTTTGACTGGCTTTATCTTCCTTCCGCTGCCCCTGCTAGTCTTGTAGCCTCCACCACCGCCTCCACTTTTGCTGCATCCTCCACTGCGTCTTTTGCTCAGTGGCATCATCTTTTGGGACATCTTTGTGGGTCGCGTCTATTTTTTTTACTTCGTTGTGGTCTTTTAGGGTCTGTGTCTGGTGATACTTCTCTAAATTGCCAGGGTTGTAAGCTTGGTAAACAACTTCAACTCTCTTCCAGTGAGTCAGTGTCACAACGTCCTTTTGATCTTGTTCATTCTGATGTATGTGGTCCGGCTCTTTTCGTTTCGAAAGGAGGTCATCGATATTATATAATTTTTATTGATGACTTTTCTCGACACATGGATATACTTTATGTCATCTCGTAGTGAGGTTCTATCCATTTACAAGACTTTTGCCACGATGATCCGTACTCAGTTTGACTCCTATTCGTGTTTTTCGTGCTGATTCTGTTGGGGAATACTTGTCAGGAGTTATTCGTGGTTTTCTTGTTGAACAGGGCACTCTCTCTCAGTTTTCTTGCCCGGGTGCTCATGTCCAGAATGGTGTGGCTGAACGAAAGCATTGTCATCTTCTTAAGACAGCTCGTGCTCGTATGCTTGCTTCTGCTGTCCTACCACACTTCTGGGCTGAGGCTGTTTCTACTACCACTTTCCTGATTAATATTTAGCCTTCTTCTGCACTTCAGGGTGGGATCCCAGTTGAGCGTCTCTGTGGCAAGACTCCTAATTATTCTAGTCTTCGCCTCTTTGGGTGTGTGTGCTATGTTCTTCTTGCACCTTGTGAGCGCACCAAGTTGATCGCTCAGTCCGTGGAGTGCGTTTTTCTGGGCTATAATGCTGAGCATAAGGGATATCGTTGTTGGGATCTTATTGGCCGACGGATGCGGGTTTCTTGGGACGTCACTTTTGATGAGTCTCGTCCTTTCTACCCTCGTCCTTCTCCTTCCACCACTACAACATCTCTTGTCGAGTCACTTTCTTTCCTGACTTTTCCTGCCACCCCCATAGTCACCACACCTCCATCACAGCTTTTGGCCTCTCCGGTGCCTCCTTCATCGTCTCCTTCGCCACCGACACCCTCTCCAGAGGCTCCTCCTGGCCTTGTTCCCTCTTATATTTTCTACTACATTCGTTGTCCGCGAGTTAAGGATTCTTCTGATGCGTCATCTTCTTTTGATGGGTCATCTTCTTCGGCCTCTCCTCGATATGCTATTCGTGATCGCCAGTCTATTCGGCCTCTTGCGCGCTTTTGTTTAGCGGCTTTTGCTGAACCGACTTCTTATCATGATGTTGCTGTTCATCAGGAGTGGCAGCATGCGATGGTAGAGGAGATTGCTGCCCTTGAGCGTACTAGCACGTGGGATTTTGTCCCTCTTCCCGTGAGTGTTACTCTTATCACGTGCAAGTGGGTCTACAAGGTTAAGACTCACTCTGAAGGTTCTCTTGAGCGCTATAAAGCTCGTCTCGTGGTATGTGGTTTTCAGCAGGAGCATGGTCGTGATTATGATGAGACATTTGCTCATGTGGCTCACATGACCACCGTTCGCACTCTTCTTGCTGTGGCATCTTTTCGGGCATGGTCCATCTCTCAGCTTGATGTCAAGAATGTCTTTCTCAATAGTGAGCTGCGTGAGGAGGTTTATATGCAGCCACCACCGTGGTATTCTGTTCCTGAGGGTATGGTTTGTCGTCTTCACCGATCTCTTTACGGCCTTAAGCAAGCTCCTCATGTCTGGTTTGATCGTTTCTCTTCTGTTGTCACTGCAGCTGGTTTCTCTGCCAGTGCTCATAATCCTGCTCTTTTTATTCACACTTCGCCTCGTGGTCGGACGCTTATCCTTTTATATGTTGATGATATGATCATTACTGGAGATGATTCTTAGTACATCACTTTTGTCAAGGAGCATCTTAATGAGCAGTTTCTCATGTCTGATTTGGGTCCTCTTTGCTACTTTCTTGGGGTTGAGGTTATTTCTACGCCTAAGGGCTTCTATCTGTCCCAAGAAAAGTATATCCAGGGTCTTCTTGATCGTGCTTCTCTTACTGATCAGCACACCGCTGAGACTCTCATGAAGCTTAATGTTCATCTTCGGCCCCCCTGATGGTGCGCCTTTTACTGATCCTACTCGCTATCGTCACCTTGTTGGGAGTTTTGTTTATCTGTGTGTCACTCGTCCTGACATTTCATACCCAGTGCATATCTTAAGTCAGTTTGTTTGTGCTCCCACTCAGCTCCACTATAGTCATCTTCTTCGTGTTTTACGATATCTTCGTGGAACCATCACTCGTTGTCTATTTCCCCCCCCCCCGCTCCAGCTCTTTACAGCTCTAGGCATATTCTGATGCCATTTGGGCTAGTGATCACCTTGATCGCCGGTCTCTCTCTGCCTATTGTGTTTTTGTTGGTGGTTCTCTCATTGCTTGGAAGACTAAGAAGCGCATGAGTTTCTTGTTCGAGTCTTTGAAATGAGTTGCGAGCTATGGCTTTGTTGGATCGTGGAGGTTACTTGGCTCTGATGGTTACTTGAGGATTTTGGTGTTTTTGTTTCAAAGACCCACCTCTTTTGTCCGACAAAGACAGGCTATTAGCATTGCTACAAATCCAGTGAAGTATGAGCTTACAAAGCATATTGGTGTTGATGCTTCCTACATGTGGACACAGGTGTAGGACTAGGTTGTTGCTCTTCAGTACGTGCCTTCAGAACTTCAGTTGACAGAATTCTTCAAAAAGGCGCAGACCAAAGCCCAGTACAGCTTCTATCTCTCAAAACTTTATGTTATTGATCCACCATAAGTTTGAAGGGGGTTAGATGTATATTATTGCCTGTGTATTTTTCCTGTTGTATAAGGGGTTACTTGCATATATATCATACCTGTACTTGTATATATATTGGTTTATTGGCCTCGTGATGAATACAAGCGCTATTCATAACATGCATGATGCACACATGCTTGAAAAAAATTGAAAGAACTTCGAGAATTTGAATCACATGAAAAGTGTTGCTAAACTTAATTATGAACATGTATGCCTAAGGACTACATTCCTGATGTCATCTTTGGCCGACATTGATCCAGCAATTTAAGACAAATAGCATCTGGAGTGCTGTACAATGATCTGCGGTACTACAAATATCCAAAATTTTAGTCCTATGTGTGCTTGGTATCAGATCCAATAAGTTGTGATAAGCGGGGCCATTTAACACTTATTGTGCATCATTTTTCCTGCAGGCTTTGAACAACCTTGGTGGCGTCTATGTTGATTGTGAGAAGTTAGACTCGGCAGCTGATTGCTATACAAGTGCGTTGAAGATCCGACACACTAGGGCCCATCAAGGTCTTGCTCGTGTTCATTTTCTCAGGAACAACAGGGATGCTGCATATGATGAAATGACAAAGTTGATAGAGAAAGCTAAAAATAATGCATCAGCTTATGAGAAGCGTTCGGAATATTGTGAACGGGGACAAACTATGACAGATTTGCAAATAGTGACCCAATTGGATCCATTACGTGTTTACCCATACAGATATCGAGCAGCAGGTTAGATCAAACTGAATTACTGAAATTTATCTTGTTGAATATCCAGTAAATTCTAACAGTAATGTAAGCTACTTTGTATTTTATGTCTTCTTGGGCTCTGCATGGAAAACTGGTAAATAATGCATAGATGCAGTATTATGCTAAACTCTATGTTGGACAGAACATTTTTTTTTGTAGCTGTCATTTTTATTAGATTAAATTTCTGTTATTGTTACTTAACCTTTTTCTTTTGTCAAACTTGGTTTTTTAGTTATTGACTGAACTGGGGATACTGTGCTTCTAACCTAAATTTTTTTTTCTCTGCATTAATTGGTCTTCTGTTGAAGGATAGGCCAATGATGTGCTTCAATAAAACTTTAAATACTGAGAGTTTATCATATCTTCCTTTGTAATAGGAACTATTAAGCATTCCTATTAAGCATAGTTCATTGAGTTCAACTGTTTGCCTGGTGCACTACCTTATTTTTGTGTATTTTTCGGCACCAAGTTCAATTGTGTCCTTTAGTTTTGGACTGCAATTACACTGCTGACAATTGTCCCTTTTTCACTGATAGTGTCACTTTGTAAATGATATCTTAAACATAAATTGCTTTAACCGAGGTTCAAAATTCCATACTTGTGCTGAATCATTCAGGCACTTTAGGATGCTCAGATTGCCAGAATCTGTAGATTCCTGCTCGATTCTTGTACCCCACACCACTTTCTTTAGTGCACTGAATCATCCAGGCACCATTTTCTCCAGATTGAGTATCCAATAGATTTTTGTATAATGATAAACCCTGGGTTGAGACTTGAGCGTGGAAACATACTACACAGGTGTAAAAAAAATTGCCCCGTGTAAAACTTGTATATATATAGTTCTGTACTGTTCATGCTCCATGTTCTCAGTGAAGCTTTGTGTTTTGGGAAACATGATATGTAACGATCTTAGATCATTACGGGGTAAACACCGCTAGGAAGAAGGCCAGACGGCGTCAGCTTGGTGAGATGGGAGATTAGACTATAGACTGGGATGATAGAACCTTGGGAGGGAGACTAGATTAATTTATCTTTCTTACTTCCTTGATACTGGATACATACTATCCCTTTTATAGGGACGATCCGACTTGACCTCTAAGGAACAATCTTTATTTCTATGGAAACTTATCGATCTTAGATCATTACGGGGTAAACACCGCTAGGAAGAAGGCCGGACGGCGTCGGCTTGGTGAGATGGGAGATTAGACTATAGACTGGGATGATAGAACCTTGGGAGGGAGACTAGATTAATTCATCTTTCTTACTTCCTTGATACTGGATACATACTATCCCTTTTATAGGGACGATCCGATTTGACCTCTAAGGAACAATCTTTATTTCTATGGAAACTTATCTCTATTAGATGGAATACATCTCTAAGGAAGTAAATCCAGCTAATAAGGAAACTAACTATTCTATCTCTATTTCCTAACTACTAATGCACCCGTGCGCCCTGGCATGAACAAAGGAGCGGCGCTACAAGATGTCTTTGTTCACACGCAAACAAATACCATCACGTGAACAGTGCGGGCCATGACAACTAGGACGAGCTGTGGTGGCGGCCATGGCTGAAACCCTAAGAGACCCCATGTTGACGAGAGATTGCGATGGTGACATGAGTCCTTGAAGATCATTGCCTCCACACGTTGTTGCGGCAAACTCACCAATCGCTGCGGCAGGCATGGCAGCAACCCTAACAATGCCATTGTGGCCAAGATAGACTTCGGCAGGGCCATGGTGTAAGATCGAGGTGGCCGACTAGAGGGGGGATGAATAGGCGTTTTAAAACTTCTTTGGCTAAAACCAATTTCTAATGCGGAAGCTAATACAAATACGGTTTTGCACAATTAAAGCCTAAATCAACTAGGTTCAACTAAGTGCACCAACAATATGAGACTATATAAATGATAGCAATCATATACATACAATTAAGCAATTTAAATACAAGTAATGTAAATTGCACAATGTAAAGCACAAGTAATCAAACCACAATGACACGCCGATGTTTTCCGTGGTGATCGGAGACTTGTCGGTCTCCCTAATCCACGTTGAGAAACCCAAACCAATTGGGCCTGGCTCCACGAATTAAGCCTTCCTTCAAGGTATCAACACCTCGCTTCACTAGGGTTGCTCTTGCTCCACTCCGGAGATGGCGAGCACCACACCACTCACAAACCGTCCGGGTCTTCTCACAATCTTCTTTGAGAAGCTCACCGGCGCAACGACGCCACCACGCCGTCTAGGTGTCGGCAAACACCAAGAGTAACAAGTCTCTAACTTTCACTTGAACAAATCAAGTGTCAAAGCTCTATGGATACGAAATCCACAACCTAAGGCAACACATGCACTTAGGGTTTTGCTCTCAATCACTCACTAAGTGCAACACATTCACACTAGAGTAGAGAGGCGGCTCTTGCTCAGGAATGAGTGAAGCACTTGCAACACATGCCAAGTCCTTCACAATCTAACCAAGAACCTTCCACACACGGCCAAGGTGGGTATATATAGCCCACACAACCAAACTAGTTGGAAGCAAAGTCCCGTAAAAAACGGACAATCGGACTACCGCTGCTCAACGGCGGTTACAAGAAGTGCAATAACGCTATAAACTAGCTGCAGAAGAGATCCTAATACCGCCAACACATACGCGGTCGTTCCTTTCACGATAGTTCCGCCAATATATTGCGGTACTACCGCTTAGCCAAAGAGAGTAACACATGCTCAAAATCGGCTAAGGACCAGATTACATCGGTATCGAATTTACGTATCATCAACATATGAACGGTAGTTCATGAGCCGTCGTCATCGCCACAAAGAGCCGTACTCTATCGCTACCCCAAAGCGAACCAAGACCAAATTGCAACGCCATCGAATTTCCATACCGCACGAAAACGCCGGACCTCTCGACGTGCGGTAGTACCGCACACACAATGCAGATATCGCTTCCACTCGCACGCAGACCAACACATGATCTTGACACGTGACTACCGGGATCAAAAGGGCCGTTCGGACCACGGGTTTTAACTGGATTCAAGAGCCGCTCAGACGGTCCGAACGCCACGCTTAATCTGGACCGTAAGATCAAGATCTAACGCCTCATGCGCGGTGTTCGAACAACCTCCTAGTAGTACCGCCACACACGGCCAGATTACCGCTTCACCAGTAGTTCCGCAATATCAACGCCGAACTACCACACCACCTCGAGCAACACATGCTCAACAAAGCGAGTTCCGCCAAGGAACCATCCATCATACTGCAAGGCTGTAGTTCCGCTAAACACATGCCTTGCATTACCGATTTTCAATGTAAAGCAAAGTTACATTCGTTTCAACTCAATTTTGCAAAACACATTTGTCAAATTGATACGTGATGCAAACACAAGACAAAGGCATGATTCTCAACAAGTTGCAAAACATATTTGCCTACTTTTTAGAATCAATACCACAAGGAATAAGGTACATGGACTTAAACAATTTGCAAAACACATTCGCAAACTAAGTCACATGCTACAAGGACTAAACATGAGCCACAACTATTTGTAAAACACATTCACAAATATTGGCAACATGTTAAACAAGGATAAGGTATATGGACTATAACTATTTGCAAAACACATTTGCAAACTAGTCACATGCTACAACAAATAAGCACTTAGCTTAAACTATTTGCAAAACACATTCGCAAATAGCAACATCCCTTAAAGAGCATAGAGCAACTAAGATGAGCTATCAACACATGACTGACTAAGCTACTAGATAAAAACCCCTCTTAATAGTACGGCGACCTATACTAGCAATCCGGTCTCCCAACCAAACACCAAGACCGGTAAAAGACTAGGAACATATCCTTAGCCCTAGCTAGCCATACCTTTGCCTTTAGCAACTTCTTGAAGCTTGATGATGCACATCCTTGCTTCAACTCCAGGTTCTTGACTTGATGCTCATCAACGTATGATAACATCCTTTGCTTGCCCTTCATCAACACATGATGAAGCTTCTTTTGACTTGATCAACACATGATCTTATCTTCTTCATGAATATCATTGACACACGATGATTTTCTTTATCTTTGAACTTGATGCACATCAACACATGATGCATCCTTTACACCAAGCTCTTGACTTGATGACCATCAACACATGATGTCATCCCAAATCATCAACCACATGGAACATAACCTATTTCATCCAACTCATAGAAAATGTTTGTTCCAACAATATGATTATCATTAATTACCACACCATACCATTAGCTCATAATGGTTTGGGACAAGATATCGCAATCTTTCCCTCTTTGGCAATTGATGATAATCACTTAAATAGCAAATAATTGAATAGAGATTGGTATGAGTATATAAGCACTACACAAGTTGTATATACTCATATGAATATATATAACTACACAAGTTATATATACTCAAAGGATATATGAGCACACATGTCTCATATACACACATGAATATATTAACTGCACGAGTTATATATATTCAAGGATATGTGAGTACACAAGAACTACACAAGTTATGCTATACTCACATACAAGTATATTTAGACTACACAAGTGTTATATACTCACAAGAATATGTTAACTACACAAGTTAAATGTATTCGAGGATATGTGAATTATAATGTCGAAATGCATACCTTTTTTATTTTCACCTTTATATCCAAATGAGACTAGACATGATATAATAAATAGAAGAGTTAGTCTCACAATTAGGTTTATCATTAATCACCAAAACTCCATTAACACATAATGGCGGGTCTAGATTCTTCACACTGGCTCTGGCGGCGTCACGATGAAGAAGATGGAAGTCGGCAATTCTGCGCTTCTTGGAGGTAGCTTCGCCACCGCTGTGGATGGCGTCACCACCTCTGTAGAAGGCATCGCCGCCGTCGTGGGAGGCTTCGCTGTCGTCGCCACGATCATCTTCTCCAAAGTGGCATGCATGTCGAGGAAGATGGCCGCCATTTTCTTGTCGTTATCGTTGGTACTCATGGTCATCTTTTTGGCGTTAGCCTTTATCATAGCCAACGACTCGACGGCAGGTCTGATGGTTTGACCTGTCACCATGACCATGGTAGCAGAAGTCGTGGAAAGGGATCGACTGCTCTGATACCAAATGTAACGATCTTAGATCATTACGGGATAAACACCGCCAGGAAGAAGGCCGGGCGGCGTCGGCTTGGTGAGATGGGAGATTAGACTATAGACTGGGATGATAGAACATTGGGAGGAAGACTAGATTAATTCATCTTTCTTGCTTCCTTGATACTGGATACATACTATCCCTTTTATAGGGACGACCCGACTTGACCTCTAAGAAACAATCTCTATTTCTATGGAAACTTATCTCTATTAGATGGAATACATCTCTAAGGAAGTAAATCCAGCTAATAAGGAAACTAACTATTCTATCTCTATTTCCTAACTACTAATGCACCCGTGCGCCCTGGCATGAATAGTGCGCGGCACTACAGTACCATGTGTGCTGTTCACACGTGAACAGTACCATCACGTGAACAGTGCGGGCCATGACATGATAATGCTCTTATGTTTATCTAGGGGTTTTCTTTGGTCATCAGTTTTTCAGATATTAGTTCGCAGGATATGGGATTGATAGTCGTTTATCTAGGCGGGCCTGATTTCATATTTGTACTTCTTTTGGTGTATTCATACTTTACCTTTATGGCACATTTTTCGCATGGTTAGCTTTTAAATAGCAGATTTAGCAGTGTGATTCTTTTGTCCCTTTTTGGATTAATGATTAAAACATTTTGTGGTTTTAATTCACAGTACTGATGGATAGCCACAAGGAGAAAGAGGCAATAGCAGAGCTCACCAGAGCAATTGCTTTCAAAGCTGACCTCCACCTATTGCATCTTCGTGCCGCATTCCATGAGCATATTGGGGATGCCCCTAGCGCTCTTCGTGATTGTCGAGCTGCCCTCTCTTTGGATCCAAATCACCAAGAAATGCTAGAGCTTCAGAAACGTATGAACAGCCAAGAGCCCTAACAAATTGCAGTGCCAGTCGTGTATTGTATACCTGGATTTTTATGCCACATAGGTGCGCCTCAGCCCTCATGACAGCCTCAACTTCATTCAATTTTCTTCATTTCTTTGTTAATCACTGTAATATGATGTTTTCAGCAAGAAAGGAAAAAAAAAACTAGTTCTTTGCGAGCCTGGCCAGCATCGATCAAGGCTAGCCCTCGATGTCTGTCGCCTTTGTAAAAGTAATGCCTAATCACTGAACTCTCCTGAAAAGGAAAATTTTCGTGCATAATGTAACTTTCAGGTCCTATTCTACTCCTCCGGTTTTGTTGAGATTAACCTTGTATGCAAAAATTGCTCCATTTAAGATTTAGTTGCCTAGTGCTGTGACAGCCTTCTGAGGGCATGTAACTTGTTATGCATGACATGCCTCTATTCAGGAATGATTCTTCTTTTCCATCAGAGCAAAGTACAGTTTACTGCGCTTTCAAACTTTTGGAGTTACTACTGCATGGCCATAATGTCAATGTTTTTTTCTTCCTTTTGTAGTGCACATAAACCTAACCTACTTATTAAGTTGACTGCGTTTTTTTTCCTTTTGTAGTGCACATAAACCTAACCTACTTATTAAGTTTGCATCTGCACACTTCTCTTTCTCCTTTTCAAGGACAAAACTTGCAAACATGACATCTTTTCCTGAACATAGTTAAGAATAGTTGTACTAAACATAGACATTGTAACATGACATCTTTTCCAAAATTGTTTATAGCCCATAGCTAGACTTATTTCAGAACAGCAGATAAAAAAGTGATCTCTTCTGATGTCAAAGATATCTTTTGACATGAGCGCACAAGTGCATTGACAATGTCTGTCACCTCTCTGTATTACAATGCATAGTTTGCTGCCCGTTTTATGCAACCTATGTGCATTAAAAAACATTGTTTGCTGCTGTTTTGTGAGACCAATGCGCACGCTGAAAATGATGGCAACGGCGTGCTAATGGCCAATGCTACTGTGAAACAGGTTCTACCTTAGCTAATGACAGTATTAAACAAAAGCTTATGATAACCTTGTTAATTATCAGAGTTTGCAGCCACCTGTTGTACTTTTTTTTGGCTGTTTCAGCCTTTTGCACTGATGGCTCACCCACCCTTGTAACCACCACCAAACACACTTGTAGCCCTTTGTAGTTTGTACCCATCTGATCTTGTTTCTTCTGACTTCTGCTCAAATCATATTGGCTTGTGATGCCATTATTGTGTCTGTGTACACCTCAGTGCAGAATGTACCAAGTAGATTCTGATGCATGTTCATTGCAGTACCCAGAGCATACTGTAGTGCTTTATGTCTTGTGTTTGTGTGTTAAGGCTGAAGATGATATTAATGTGCGTGTGAAGAATAAAATGATATTTTTGGTAATGTGGCATGTGTTCCAAATGAAGAAAAAAAAAGTAGCTTGGAGTTTTTTTTTTGTGTTGAGAACTTAGGAGTTGCTACCTTTTGCCAGGGGGAAAAATCACTATTGGTCTTGCTTTTGCCGAAGTCCAATTTTCACCTTTAACACACACACACACACAAAAGAGACCGGTGCAAATCACGCTCAAGACTGGTTTAATTGGGCAGTTTTGGTTGAGGCTGCTAACACATCGTCAATTTTAAGGCTTTATGCCATGTTGGTAGACGTGTGGCATCCCACGTGCCAGCATCCGCCGTTTCTTCTTCTTTCGAATAAGTATCCGAATGTCTATTCACTTCTAACACAGAGCATTCTAATCTCAAGCGTCGAATTTTGATTAAACGGTGTGGGAAAATAAATTACATCTATCTATCTATCTATTCATACAAAGCCGCAATTTACCATAGTGTGTAAGCCTTCCCAAACAAAGCAGGTAATCTCTGGCCATCTCATAATGTATGTTCACTTTAACCCTAAGGTCATGTACAATATTATAGATAATTGTTGTCTATAGTACCCTTTTATGGCATCTATAAATAGTGTTAAAGATAACTTCTACAATAAATTGTTCTTTTACATATCTCTATAAACAACTATAATTCATGTACAATGTGTTTTTTTTCTCTCGTTTTACACGATTACTACATGAGAGACGGTCCGATTTTGTATGCTCTTCCTCTCATTCACACCACCTCGTGTCGTATTTTACAGATATTTGACGTTATACTATTGTGCATGTTCTAAGTATTGGTTTATGATTAGACACGGCGATAACATTCTTAACCCTAATCCTAAGCGTTGGTTTTCGACTAGACTTTGCAGTAACTCTCTTAAACTCCAATGATTTCTGGCCAGACAGCGCTCAAACTCACCCTGCATACGCAAGCACCTCAACTACAAACGCAGACAGACTGACACTTTTGACCGAAGGCCCGTTTGAGGTCCAACGCAGGCCCGAGTTCTGACACGTATCCTACACTCCCCACCGATCGTCTCTCCCCCAACTGGGCCCGCTCTTCTCCGGTCCGGATTAGGATCCTCTGTATTTAATGTAGATAATCCACTGTGTATGATATTAGAAGTGGTTTCTACCGATCCAAAATCAATTGCTACAGTGTTTTCCTCGGAATACTGTTTATACAGTGTTCTGCAGTAACGAAGGGAATCCGGATCCCTCCGGTCCACTCCACCCTCGCCTGGCCTTCCAGAACCTTCCCTTCCCAAAATAGCCACCCCGAAGAGCTAGCCCTCCCCACTCTCGTGACTCCCTCGCCGCCGCTGCGAGCTCTTGCCCAAATCTCCCGCCTGCCCGCCCAAATCTCCCCCATTTCGGCCTCCCCGCTTCGTCTTGCCCACTTCTTGGTGTTGGTTTCAGGTTCTTGGCTCAAGGAATTTCCCCTCCTTCATGCGCTTCGCTGCTTGCGACCTGCGAGATACTGCTGTGGTAGTGTGGTTGTGTGGTGTGGGTTCAGGTCTTGGTGGTTCCTTTCGCCCTGGCCCCCAACGATCTCTCGGCCTCAGCTCAGCTGCTTTTGCGTGTACTCGCGGGTGGGCGTGATGGGGAGGTGTTCCTAGCAGGATTGCCCCCCTTATCTTCTTCTCCCTGTGCCCATGCTACCTACCTTCTTGTCGCGCCAAAGCTGTGCGTTTCTGGCGTTTCCTGCATAAGAGGGCAGCTTCTTGTTCAGTTCTTGGCTTGCAAGGGGGCTTTACCGTGGCCATTGCCGGCGTCAGAGATTCAGAGTGGAGTGGTTGGTGTGATTCTTGGGTAGGAGAGGTGGTGGTCCTCGTCTATGGACTCAATGCTGAATCCGGTTAAGGAGGAGGGGAGCCATGGTGGGGGAGGAGGCGGCTTGTCGGGTGTGGGGGACGGGCCGGTCGCCGCCCCGAGGCCGATGGAGGGGCTGCACGACGCCGGGCCGCCGCCTTTCCTGACCAAGACCTACGACATGGTCGACGACCCGACCACCGACGGCATCGTGTCTTGGAGCGCCATGAACAATAGCTTTGTGGTGTGGGATCCCCACGCGTTCGCCACCGTGCTGCTGCCGAGGTACTTCAAGCACAACAATTTCTCCAGCTTCGTCAGGCAGCTCAACACCTATGTAAGCCCGCCCCCTTCCCCCTGCAATGCAGCTCAGTTCTTGATGTTACCATGCTAAGTACGACGAATGTTGCCGATTTTGCTTGTTCTTGAAGCTCACTAATGCAATGCTGTTGAGTAATTACCTTAGAAGTTGGTGTAACTATAGAGATTGTCTTGCCATATTTGGTCAATAGAAGTACAGCAAAGAGAGTTAATTAGGCGTTGAAGATTGCTAAATATTTTTAACTACTCTTGTTGAATAGTGGGGTTCTCATCTCTTGTTTTTGGTGATAAGGACATTTTGTACTTCAGAACATTGATGGCATTCCATTAAACAAGCTGAGCTAACTCACAGAAGTGCATAGGAACAGTATGTGTCCTATTGATGTTCTTTTGTGTAGGAGCACAGCGAAATCCCATGCTGACAAACTTTAGTTGAGTTACAAATCATCAAATGCAGTAACGTTTATTGTATAACATTTGGGTTAGATCCAGGGAAAAAATTCCTGGCCGGTAACCGCCGGTTACCGGTTACCGGCCGGGGTCCGGGAGAAAAATCCCGGCCGAAAAAGTTTGAAACTTGCTTTTGATTTTTTGATGTAAGCAAGATATGAAATGATGCAGCAGATCATGCCAGGGAGCTAGAAATAATATCCTTCTATACATGCCTACTGCTCTTTATCAAATACTAGTATGGATAGGTCCAAGTATTATTCAGTAACTAGAATGCTCTCAGATTTACATCATTGAGCTTCTATCCTGTCAACAAGAAGCTAGAATAATAGGCAGTAACAGCCAGGGATCAGCTAACCGGACCGAAGCAAAATCCTGGCCCCCCTCCGGTACCGGTAACTGGACCGGTTACCGGTCAAACCGGATTTTATTCGGCCGAAATTCATTCAATTTTGATTAAAATTCATTCAAAATCTGAAAAAACTGCCGGTATATCATTTCCCGGCCACCCTCCGGTAGGCGCCGGTGATCAATTTAAGTGTCATGGGTGTTGTGTTCCTTTAGTAATTTGCATTCCAAGCTTCCAATTGCTAGAAATGTTAATCAAATATAAACATCACTGATGCACATCTTTATAATTAGCACTTCGATATTTACAAAATTGACCCATTTTTCTTTGTTTTCCGGTTTTACCGGTTTTTCCGGTTACTGCCTGGTAACCGGACCGGTAACCGGCCGGGAGAAACCTGAATTCAAATTTTGCCATCTGAATTTTAACCGGTTTTTAGCCGGTATTTCCGGTTACCGGCTGGGAACCGTTACCGGGCCCCGAACGGGATTTTACCCGGTAACGGTTCTTTGATCCTTGGTTAGATCTGCTAGATAAAAGTAAAAATTGGATTTTTAACTGTTCTCTCGACTAGTGTCCCAAAAAACTAACTGATGCTTATATTTCACTAAGAGAAAAAAAATAGTGTTGGGAAATGTTAATGCTGTGTGTTTCACATACATTTATCTTTACCTGTCAATATTATATTTTGTGAACATTTTTCTCAAGACAATCAGCTGCAACATTGTCCTACATGTGCTGTACTTCATGTCTTCGTATTAGGGCTCCCTTTCCCCAAATTAATAGCAACTGGAATATGTTTCTACTGTGTCCCCATTCTTTGGACCTTTTTGATAGCATGTGCATGGTGACATCTTAGGTCATAATGTCATATGTCACTGTCAATTGCTTAAGTTCATATAAGCGTTGTGCTGTGCATTCTCCTTTTATTTTTGGCATTTTTTTCCTCTGAATAAAGGATATAGGTCTTAAATAAAGCCAATATTTTTTCTTATTCAAGATCTTTTATCCTTCTATAAGAGTTGATAGTTCACTTGTTTGCTTTGGAATGAGACAAGAAATGACTGTTTTTCTAATTTTCCCTCAAAACAATAGAAAAGGACAAAGATTGAAGCAGAAGTTGATCAATAAAGTGAAGAAAGTACTGATAACCATGCAAACTGAAACCATGCAAAGTGAGCTGAAACACATCCTAAAGAGGTAAATGTTAAAGTATGATATGAATTTGTCATTGTGTATGTGTTGGACACGGCACGCGCACCGACTGGCGCTAGACGTGGTGTCGAGTGGCGCAACCGACTCTGACTTGGTTTTCTTCTCCGTTAGGGACTCTTATTCCCTAGCTTGTATATGTACCCTGTAGTCGCACGGTTAGATATGCCGAAGTTCCCCGTGCTTGTAATTTCTTTCGAAATAGTGATTTCCGTCTTCATGTGCTCGTGGTTTTTCCCGCAACGGTTTTCCACGTTAAATCTGTGTCTCTTCTTCCTTTGATTGTCTACTATTTTGCCGTGCATTTTGTAACAAGTGGTATCAGAGCTTTAGGCTTGAAACCCTAGCCACCTTACGGGTGGATCAATCCCGCCCCGGCGACCATTGTCTTGACATCGGTGACCAACATGTGGCATCAACAACACGACGTACAAGTGACGGCGCGCAGTGTGGCACCATCGCGTGGCATCAAGAGTGGCATCCAAGAGGTCATTGTTGCTGCTAAATTGTCATTGTTGCTTCTTTCGTTGGCGCATTCTGAGGAGAGGTCGTCAGCTATCTTTGTCAGCTCGTATGAAGCAGATCTGGTTTCGTCAAGAAACCGAGTTGGATTCGAAGGTCCAAGTCTCGACGGAAAAGAATTCGAAGTAGTTGCTATCCAAAGCGAGTTTGCCGCAAATTGCGAAATTTGGAGTCCAAAACTTGTTCTCTCGTCACCGAGTCGAACTCACGTTCGTGTCATTGCTTCGGTTAAGCCAAAGCCGAAGCCAAGACATCCAGGTCGCGTCAATCGAGGACATCATAGTGTTTGGCGTTTGTTTTGCTTCGGGGCGTCATCCACCCAGAAGTGCAAATTGGTCTCCAATTGCTACGAGTACATGATCTGTGTACTAAAAATTTAGAGCAAGTTGGCTTGCGCTTGCTACATGCACACAGAAGATTACTAGGGAAGCTACCGAAGGTTTTTTGCTTTGCATACACAGAAGGTGTACCAAGAAAGTTGCTGCTTACTGCTACGTACGCACAAGGGATTGTACCAGGAGATTCTCATAAGCCTCAATGCGGCGATTTCGAATCGCCTCGACTCCGTTCCGAGCCTTGACTCTGTCTCGGTGCCGACCCGTGTTCTATCCCGGCAATTGGTCCAGTGCTGGTTCGTTCCTTCATTAATCATTGGTGTTTTCTTCGACGATCCATCGTCTTCTATGGGTTATTAGTCAAGATCCGTACATGTGGAGTCCAAGGTGGAGGTTTGTAGGTATCTAGATTTCGAGGTATTGAAAAAAGGGGAAAAAAAAATTCAAAATCAATGTCAGTTGAGGGGACAACTAAATTTAGTGTTTTATTCACCGTTTTGATATGTTGCAATCTGGATCTCTTATGCGACTGTTATGATGTTTTAGTAACATTAATTCATGAATTTGATGACACCCTGATGGTAGCTAGCATGTACTCTTCGGAGTTTTTTTTTTGAAGAAATTACTTGGAGTTTTGTTCTTTGAAAGTGAAGGTTTTGCTCCAATTTCAGTTTGAGATAAAGGATCAGGTGCAAGGAGTTTGTTTTTTGCATGGATACCACAACGTTTGTCCAGTTGTCATAGCTTGATACGAGGGGTCTAATGTAGTTTCCACTCCATTGATGACAAAAAAGTTTCTTTCATTTGGACAATTTTACAGGAGCAGTTTTAACCATATCATGGATTTCAGTTACTTTTGAAGTCGACAGTTTGATGCGCGTGATGGCCACGTATGCTAGTTGCTCTTTCAATGAGCATTGTTTGCCGAGTTTTGTATTCTAGGTGGAGCATGTCAAATATCCATGAGATGGGTTCTTCGCTATCTATCTAATCCCATAAGTGATGTTTTGGCTTATGCCATTTGATGATTGAACATTTGTTTTAGGAGGTCAGTTGCACAAACTTAGACTTTACTGGGGTTATGAATTATTGAAGACCCAAATTTGCCCGTCTACTTTGTTGATAGCCGTGTGTTTGGACCTACTCGTGGTTTGCTCAATTTGACTTCATGAGAAGCGTTTCGAAAAGACTGTTCCAGTCTTACCCGTTGAGATTATTCCTATGGACTTTCGGGGCATAAGGTCTATTGATCATGCTTATTAAGGCGTCGCCTAAGCGACGCTTAGGCGGTAAGGCGTTGCCGGATGCTAAGGCGTCTCCCCGCCTTGCGTCGTCCCCGCCTTGCCGCCAACTCCCCGCAGTTCCTCATCGCACGGCTCCTCCCCTCGGCCAAATCCACCTCCCCGCCGCCAAATCATCCTCCTCGCCATCGATTGGGCCACCCGACGGCCGGATTTTGCCCCCCATCCAAGGCGGCGGAGAGGACAGGAGAGGGAGAGGACAGGGAAGAGAGAAGAGGAGAGGAGAACTTACCTCACCCCCACTGATTCTGGCTCGCCACCGGATTTGCCATTCGCTGCCGCCGGATTTGCAATCCCCGCCGCAGGAGGATGGGAAGGGGAAGAGGATGGCGTCCATCTTATTGCGGGAAGAGGGATCTGACCATCAAATTGTCGGCGTCGGCGCAGATTGCGAGAGAGAGCGAGGAGGGCACGGGAAGAGCAAAGGCCGAAGAGGAGGGTAGGGGAAGCGTCGGCCGAACGTCTGGAAGACTCAGAGTCGGTCGGCCGAACGTCTGGAGGGGAATAGAGTTATATGGGAAGAGCGTTGGCCGAGAGAGCAAAAGAGTTAAAAGGGCTGGCCCGGCGTGCATCAACAATAATGGGTCGGCCGGATAGTGAATTCGTGCCGCAGCAATATATCTTTTCTTTCTTTTTATCCTCTTCATCGCCACTTCCATCTCCACTTCCTTGCTCCCTAAGCGCCGCTTTAGGATGAGTAAGGCGTCGCCTCGCCTCGTGTCTTACCGCTTAAAAGGTGTGAGGTGGTGTGGGTCGTCTCGCCTCGCTTTATCGCCTTAATAACCATGCTATTGATGAAGACTTATTTGGAGGAGATTCGATATTTCGGCTACAGGAGCAAATTCGTCTCAAGGGGGATATTATTGAAGTATGATACGAATTTGTCATCGTGTATGTGTTGGACGTGGCACACGAGCCAACTGGTGCTAGACGTGGCATGGAGTGGCGCAACTGACTCTGACTTGGTTTTCTTCTCCGTTAGAGACTCTTATTCCATAGCCTATATATGTACCCCTGTAGTCGCACGGTTAGATACGCCGGAGTTCCTCGTGCTTGTAATTTCTCCCCAAATAGTGATTTCCGTTTTCGTGCGTCTGTGGTTTTTCTCGCAAGGATTTTCTATGTTAAATATGTGTCTCTTGTTCATTTGATTCTCTACTATTTTGCCGTGCGTTATACACTTTGTGTAGTTCATTTTGGACTTTTAGTCGGTGTAAAGATATATGGAAAGCACTACAATACATGGCAAGCAATCATGGATTATAGCAATGCATGGACCCTGTCCCTGCCAATCATCACGTGATTATGCCATCCATGGATTACGGCAATACATGGCAAGTAATCATGGATTACGGCAATGCCCACGTGATTGTGCCATCCAGACCGACCTTCCTTCACTGAGATTTACTCTTGCCATGTATTACTTCCATCTTTCCATGTATCATGTCTTGTACCAAACATGTGTAGCTTACCTTGTATATCCTGGTGTATCCTATATAGTTTGAATATAACAAAACTCTACGTGTGGATTTCACAGTAGAAAACCTGATCTTCCTTTGCGTAATTTCATGGTATCAGAGCTTCATGCCTCACGGCTGATCCTCTTCTTCCTCACTTGCGCAATGGCCACCGAGTCCTCTCGCCAATCCAACTCCACCGGTGTGCTCAACTCCAACACCGGTGTCACCACCGGCGCTCCCACTGGTGGCGCTGTCTTCTCCAACGCTGTTAATGTAGCGTCTATTAAGACGCACGTTCCCATCACCCTTGGATCTTGTTGCTTGCAACTTCTCCAAGTGGTGCACGCTCTTCCTTGTGACGCTCGGGAAATACGACCTCATGCACCACGTCGACGGCACTCCACCAGACCCGTCCACCGCCGAGTGGGTGCAACACGACTTCGTCTTGTCGTGGATTTATGGCTCATTCTCTCTTGATATCTTCGACATCATCATGCAAGAGAACACATCGGCTAGCATGATCTAGGTGGCCTTGGACAACCTCTTCCGCAACAAGAAGAAAACCTGAGTAATGCACCTCGAGGTGGAGTTCTGTGCGACAGTTCAAGGAGAGCTGTCCATGACCGCCTAACTTCAGAAGTTGAAGTCATTGGCTGACGCACTCCGCAATGTTGATCAAGCGGTTTTTGATGAAACCCTCACTTCCTTGCGCGGACTGAACCCTAAGTTCACTCACCTCGCCACCATCCTCTCCATGCAGCAGCCTTTCCCCTCCTTCCTTGACGCCCGATCATCAATGATCATGGAGGAGCTGCAGCAAGGCGAACGTGACAAGGTTCAGTTTGGCACCGCCCTATTCCCCTCTTCTTTCGGGTGGCGCCTTGGCGGCAATGGCGGTTTCGGCAATGCTGGCTCCGGCGGCTCTGGATAGGGCACCTCCAGCTACGGCAAAGGAAGTAATGCCAAGAATTACAACAAAAACTACAAGGGTAACAAGAAGAAAGGCGGCGGCACCGGCTTCCCCACCAACAACGCCGGCGGCAATCGCACTCAGGGCTTTTCTGGTCCACCCATCTTCAATCCATGGACTGGGGCTTGGCTTGGTCCCTGGCAGGCGCCGCTCCCTCTGCTGCAACTGGTGTACTTGGATCACGACCTGGCTTCTTCAATCGTACAACGCCATCCACACCTGCCGCCTTCAACGCCTAGATTACTACACCGACACCACCTCTGCCGGCCATGCCGAATTGGGACCAACAGTCCTTCGTCTCAGCCATGAACAACCCCTCGGTCCAGGGCAACACCGACACCAAATGGTTCTTGGATTCCGGCGCAACCAGTCACATGGCATCTGATGCGGTTATTCTCTCCCATACCTCTCCGTCCTCTTACTCCCCTCGCATCACTTTTGGCAATGGCTCTTCTTTACCCGTCACTCTTTCTGGTTCTTCATCATTTCTCGCTGGCTCCCACTCTTTTTCTCTCAATAACATTCTTATTTCTCCTCATATTATAAAAAATCTTATTTCAATTCGCAAGTTCACTTCCGACAATCTTTGTTCTGTTGAATTTGATCCTTTTGGCATTTCTGTGGAGGATCTTCGAACTCGAACCGAGATGCTTAGGTGCAATAGCGTCGGGGATTTATATCCCCTTCGTTTCGGCGCCAATAAAATCACAGATCAAGCCCTCATTGCTGCTGCCGTCAACACCGATACATGGCATCGTCGGCTAGGCCATCTAGGACAGCACAGCATGTCGGTTCTCTTCCGTTCCGCCGCAATTTCAAGCAATAAATCAGGCTCGACTCTCTGTCATGCCTGTGAGTTAGGGCATCAAGTGTGGCTTCAGTTCATCTTCCTCACATACTTGTACTCCTTTTGAATTGCTACATTGTGATGTATGGACATCTCCCATTGTAAGCATCTCTGGATTCAAGTATTATTTGATCATCCTTGATGACTTCACTCATTTTGTATGTACTTTTCCGTTACGCAAGAAATCGGATGTATTTCCTTGCATCACTCATTTCCATGCATACGTCCGTACTTAGTTTAATTCCACGATCAAGTCTTTTCAATGCGACAACGGGTGAGAGTTTGATAATAACTCGTCTCGCCAATTCTTCGCCGCAAACGGGATTTTTCTACGATTATCCTCTCCATACACATCTCAACAAAATGGAAAAGCTGAATGTGGAATTCGCACCATCAATGATGTGTTGCGTAGTCTTCTTTTTAAAGCCTCTCTTCCACCTGTCTATTGGGTCGAGGCTCTCAATACCGCCACATATCTTCTAAATCGAAGACTTACCACTGCCATCCAAAATCGCATGCCATTTGAAGCTCTTTCATAAACCTCCCATCTATACACAACTTTGCATTTTTAGGTGTTTGTTATCCCAATTTCTATGCCATAGCTCCTCACAAACTCGTCCCCCGTTCCACTCCGTGCATTTTTCTTGGCTATCCTAATGACCATAAAGGATACCGTTGCATGGACCTATCCTCTAAACGCATCATCAACACTCGACACGTTCGTTTTGATGAACACACCTCCCCTTTCTCCACCAATGCCCTTGTTTCACCCACATCTCTTGATTTTCTTCTTGATCCTCCACCCGGTCATTGTCACAGCCTCTGAAGCACCCTTGCCATCTCCTGCCGTGGCGAACTCAACTCCTGCCACACCATTGGAACACCTTGTCGTGGCAGCCCCAACATCTGCCGTGGCACCTGTGGAAACCGCGCCACCTCTTGCTACCGCATGACCCCTCTTACGCCACGGCGGCCTTTGTCACGACCCGTCCAACCTCGCCA